>CM031603.1:92557194-92594694 GCA_018398815.1 Conus ventricosus
CAGGAGAAGCGGTTGTCCGTTGCCATAGAGATCCGATCATAGTCGGCCGTAGTGCGGAGGCTGGCTAGCGCCAGAAGGTGATAATTACTGCTTGGCGTGATTAACACCGGGGAGTCCACGGTCGGGAGGTGACGAAGCTAAATAGACAGCCCCGGTGACGGCATCATCTTCTTTCCGTGGCTTCTCACGTACGTGGCGGTGGTGCGGCCATTATCACGGGAGACGGGTTGTACTCTCAAGTGTCGCTATCACATCTGTGTCTCCGTTCCCTGACCCATCATTGTCTCCGTTCCCTGACCCATCATTGTCTCCGTTCCCTGACCCATCATTGTCTCCGTTCCCTGACCCATCATTGTCTCCGTTCCCTGACCCATCAGTGTCTCCGTTCCCTGACCCATCATTGTCTCCGTTCCCTGACCCATCAGTGTCTCCGTTCCCTGACCCATCATTGTCTCCGTTCCCTGACCCATCATTGTCTCCGTTCCCTGACCCATCATTGTCTCCGTTCCCTGACCAATCTGTATCTCCGTTCCCTGACCGATCATTGTCTCCGTTCCCTGACCCATCAGTGTCTCCATTCCCTGACCCATCATTGTCTCCGTTCCCTGACCCATCAGTGTCTCCGTTCCCTGACCCATCATTGTCTCCGTTCCCTGACCCATCAGTGTCTCCGTTCCCTGACCCATCATTGTCTCCGTTCCCTGACCCATCATTGTCTCCGTTCCCTGACCCATCATTGTCTCCGTTCCCTGACCAATCTGTGTCTCCGTTCCCTGACCCATCATTGTCTCCGTTCCCTGACCCATGATTGTCTCCGTTCCCTGACCCATCATTGTCTCCGTTCCCTGACCCATCAGTGTCTCCGTTCCCTGACCCATCAGTGTCTCCGTTCCCTGACCCATCATTGTCTCCGTTTCCTGACCCATCAGTGTCTCCGTTCCCTGACCCATCAGTGTCTCCGTTCCCTGACCCATCATTGTCTCCGTTCCCTGACCCATGATTGTCTCCGTTCCCTGACCCATCAGTGTCTCCGTCCCCTGACCCATCATTGTCTCCGTTCCCTGACCCATCATTGTCTCTGTTCCCTGACCCATCATTGTCTCCGTTCCCTGACCCATCAGTGTCTCCGTTCCCTGACCCATCATTGTCTCCGTTCCCTGACCCATCATTGTCTCCGTTCCCTGACCCATCATTGTCTCCGTTCCCTGACCCATCATTGTCTCCGTTCCCTGACCCATCATTGTCTCCGTTCCCTGACCCATCAGTGGAGAGTTCCCTGACCCATGATTGTCTCCGTTCCCTGACCCATCATTGTCTTCGTTCCCTGACCCATCATTGTCTCCGTTCCCTGACCCATCAGTGTCTCCGTTCACTGACCCATCATTGTGTCCGTTCCCTGACCCATCAGTGTCTCTGTTCCCTGACCCATCATTGTCTCCGTTCCCTGACCCATCATTGTCTCCGTTCCCTGACCCATCATTGTCTCCGTTCCCTGACCCATCAGTGTCTCCGTTCCCTGACCCATCATTGTCTCTGTTCCCTGACCCATCATTGTCTCCGTTCCCTGACCCATCATTGTCTCCGTTCCCTGACCCATCATTGTCTCCCTCTTCGTTCTTTTATCATCCTGCGCCACAACGTCCGCCCTCTTCGTTCTTTTATCATCCTGCGCCACAACGTCCGCCCTCTTCGTCCTTTTATCATCCTGCGCCACAACGTCCGCCCTCTTCGTCCTTTTATCATCCTGCGCCACAACGTCCGCCCTCTTCGTCTTTTTATCATCCTGCGCCACAACGTCCGCCCTCTTCGTCCTTTTATCATCCTGCGCCAAACAACGAGAATCATCGCTTGCCGCCATCAGCACCACAACGTCCACCCTCTTCGTTCTTTTATCATCCTGCGCCAAACAACGAGAATCATCGCTTGCCGCCATCAGCACCACAACGTCCGCCCTCTTCGTTCTTTTATCATCCTGCGCCAAACAACGAGAATCAAGCGAAGTAGAAAGTTTAAAAAAAGAAGAAAAGAAAACGGTACACCCGAAGGTGAAGGTCCACCCAGAGAAGTATTGTCCTCAACTGCCGAACCCACCAGCTGGAAGCAATCCAGCACCACCCTTGGAAGCCTGCGCTGTGTTCACACAGGGTGCAGGCACGCACAGGGCATTCGAGAATCAAGTGATTAGATGTTAGTTTGATGATGAGTTTGAAAGTTGACTTGAGGGAAAAAACAAAAGCAAAAACAAACAAAAGTGTCTCACCCCTTATTGGAAAAACAATTTTAAATATTTTTTTTAAAAACAAGAACAAACAACAACCAAAAAAAGCCATTAAGGCGAGTGGAGAGATCGCTAGTGCTATGCGTCCGTCTGGAGTCATCTTTAGCTCTCAGTGCCCAACGTGTTCAAAACCTTCAGCCTGGCTGAGTGTGTCAGCACCTTAACTTCACGTGGCACTAGCCACATCCTTTGAATGAGTCATGTGCCGGGAGGGGGAAGGGAGGAGGCTTTCCAACAGTCAGCAACTAAGAACTGCACGCCGCAATTAGGATTTTTTTTTTTTTTTTTTTTTTTGGGGGGGGGGGGGGGGTACCAAATCACGACATAACCTATGTGAGCGTTTTGCGGGCCTAGCGTAAGTTTGAGCCCGCATTTGATATTAAACTGATAACTGATCAAAAGAATACCCCCCCCCCCCCCCACCACCACCACCACCAATCATTTCACTGTTGTTGTTTTTTCTAGGATTTCCACCGATGACATCATTCACAATCTTCGAATACATGACCTTCCCCTAGCTGACGTCACATTTCAGGCCTTAACCCTCACCTGTGACGATATTTTTGCGCCAGAAGGTCTCCCCCAAATAGTCCCACTCCTTTGAGTTTAATCTGTCTGCTTGGAACCACCTGGCTATTTTACCCTGAAGACCATATGAACGAAAACGAGGAAATCAGCTTTCAGACACGATAAAAATTCGCAAAACAATCTCATTGTGCCAGCCTATAAATACCCGATTTCTTAAAGCAAGGCCTTGGTGCATCAATTTTTGGTGTGCAGCCACAGTTCGCCAACCGACCACTATCATGCGGCCACACACCAGTCTTTGCGCAAGCCTGTGTGACGCAGTCAGAGATCAGCGAGAAAAGGAACTTGGTTTTCCTTGAGCTGGCTGCATCGAAGGAGGACGTAATGACATCAGCCTCTGATCAGTGTCTCACCCCTCAGTCAAGCAGCTGACCCGATGTCTCCGTGACATCATACACCCCCCTCCCACTCTTACCTCCACCCCCTCCCCAATACGCCACCTGCCTACCATCTTGCCGTTAAACCAGCCGCTCTGTCATCAGCTGAACTATCTGTCCGTTCACCACCACCCCCTCCCTCCGCGAAATTCTGTAGTGCAAAGAGATTATTTACCACACACACACACACTCACACACACACACACACACACACACACACACACACACACACACACACACACGCGCGCGCGCGCGCGCGCGCGCGGGCACACACACACACACACACACACACACACACACACACACACACACACACACACACACACATACACCATACATCCACCCCACCCTGAAATTCTGTAGTGCAAAGAGTAGAACTATTTACCACACACACACACACACACACACACACCATACACCCCACCGTTCGCCCCCTCACTCAATCGAGAAGCCTAGCTATGAGTCAAGCGTTCCATTCATTTTGTTATGTAACTGTCAGGAGAGAACGGAGAGTCAGATCTGATCATCTGCATTCAATCCCTTCTCATTTCTGTTTTGATGGCTTGAGGTACATTTCCCCGTGTATAACTCACATTGTCAATGACTATGTTTTTAGCAGTCCCATCTCGTGTTTCCCATATGTAACCCACTCTATCCATGATTATATTTCTAGCAGTCCCAGTCCACCTTCTATTGGATGTCTTAATGTACTTTTCACGTAATACCCCACCTTGCCAATGATCATATTGCCAACACCAAAAGTAACCATCCACCATCTGTATTAAAGACCATACCCCATGGCATAAACAAGAGACTATCAAACCTGTCATGCAGTGAGAGAGTGTTCAACAATGCAGCAGTAGAATACCAGGAGGCACTACAAACAAGTGGATACAATTACAAATTACAATACAACCCAGACAACAACACAAATAAAAGCAAGAAAAATAGGAAAAGAAAAATCATATGGTATAACCCCCCATACGACGGGAAACTCAAAACAAACATAGGGAAAGAATTCTTCAAAATCCTAACAACTTCATTTCCAAAAGAACACAAACTGTCCAAAATATTTAACAAAAACACTGTCAAACTATCGTACTCATGTATGCCCAACCTCAAAAACCTGATTGACGCATCCAACAAAATGAAAATCAACACAGCAAAGAAGGGTGAAGAAAGGAATCTTGCAATTGCAGCAGAAAAGAGCAGTGCCCACTAGACAAAAATGTCTTCACAACAACATTTGTATACCAGGCTACTGTGACATCAGAAAATGAAAAAGAAATTTATATAGGGATCACTGAAAACCACTTCAAACCAGATATGCAAACCACAAACAGTCATTTAATAAAGAAAAATATAAAAACCAAACAGAACTGAGCAAATATATCTGGAACTTAAAGACGCAAAAACAAGCTACAATATATCCTGGAAAATCATAAAAAGAGCAAACACATACAGCAATGTTTCAAAAAGGTGCAATCTAATGTTTTAAACTGAAAAATGGTTAATACTATGCAAACCACACTTAGCAACTTTAAACACCAGAGAACAGATAAATGTCTGTTCTACCCCACTTGCTCCTCCACCAAGTTTTTGGGCGAAAGTGGCCTAAAAAGCCGCCTTTTCCTGTTCTCTGACAAGTAAGACTTCAATAACCAAAAAATAACGATTATCTACAAACAGACATACTGTGTAGGGTTATCCGTTTTTAATACTAATTTACAAAACTTTTCAGATTTTAGTTTTTGTTTAATCCTATGTTTTTCTTGATCGTTTTCAATAACATCATTTTCGCGCAAACATTCTTCAAATGAGTCTCTGTCTTTCATGTGAAATAACACTACAGTCTTTAACTGTTCTCTAATGTCTTTTAAAACCGAGTTATATTTCTGGCATAAAATCCACACACTTATCCCATCGTGTCTTCCGCTGAAAGCCAGCTTTGACAAAGTGTTTCTCTTTTTAACTATATCTTTTTCTGCCGAACAGTCATCTATAATAAAGAGTGTCTGCGTTCCTTCAAACACTTTATAAAAGTATTCTAAACACTCACTCAGTTTAGTGCTAGGATTAACTAATATACGTCATTGTCTGTCCATATAAACCTTCTATCATGATATGCTTTGTTCCTTTTAAGTGTTGGACAGAAAATCACAATATGATAAAAATTTTATAGCGATAAACTGTTTGTAATAAAGTCTAGGACAAATATTGTTTTTCCACAACCAGTCTGCCCACAAATCATTGAACAATGAGGGGATTTTATCATAAAGTTTAACTGCTCCATAGTTTTATAACAGAATTTAATCTAATCCAGTTATTATTTTTTATCATACTCTCCGTCAAAACTTGTTCAGTATAATAAAACCCTACGAGGCCAAAAATGTGTAAGATTAATCCAATTCAGTTCTGTAAGATTGTTTCTATTTAAGTCAACATTGATTTTGTTGCTTGTTGTTATGATCTTAATATCCTCACCATTGTGAAGAACGACGACAACAACGTTAAGGCGTTTTAACGTCTAAGTTTTGCCAGCTAATATTAATCCTTTTATAAGGACGTCACTAACGCCCACAACCCCATCCCTCTCCACATCTTTTAAAGACAGAAATTTCAAATATCTTTTGTGAACGTGTCTCCTAATTTTCTGCTTGGAAAGAACTGTAATTTTGTAGAAGCTTTTTTTACAACTGTTTCTTTTCTGTGGAGGATGTACTGCTTTTTCCCATACGGCGTTATTTCAATTTCTTTCCGACTATTGTCGTCCGGCATAAGACTTACATGTAAAGGGCCAGAGTTGAATGCTTTTCTGAAACTTTTTTGACGGCTAAAATATGTAAATGGGCTTATGAATTCAAATTTTTATGTCCCATTCTAAATATGGTTCTAAGTGCCTTTTTGAGGTCAGGTTTTCGAACTATTTTATATTCATACTGGCCAACATTATTTGCCTCTAGATTGCGCAGTTGTTCTAGTTTAGGAAACTTTTTGCTGTCGGCAACCTCTTTACGTTTATAATCACCATCTTTAGTGTATTCAAAACCATACAAAGCGCCTATCTCGCCGTTCTGTTCAAAGTCCGCACATCTGCAAGGTTTTTTTAATTCTAAAGTTATACACCTTACAGGCGCTAATGTAACTCCTGATTCTTCTGGCCCACGCGACATTATTTTTTAGTAACGTATTTTTTTATTTCCAAAACAATGTGTAGGTTATCGCATTTTACAACTTTCCCTGCTTTGTCTGCAATTTTTTATATTAAATGATCCGACCCTCCCACAAACTAATCTTTTAAACTGTAAATTAGGGAATGTATAATTTCATAATCGCAATATGCAGCTTTCCCTGACGGAAGAGCTCTTAAAACAGTTGAGGGCCTTCCATCATATAAGTTTTCATCAGTGCTCAGCTCATCCAAATGAACATAGAGTAATGAATGGTAATGCAAGATCGAGCGGATTTTCTCCCTCATAAGTAGTTTCGTCTGGCGCAACTCTAAAACTATGAATGTCCCGATTGTCAGTTGCAAAGCCTAACATTTTAGCTAGATCCCCGTCAAAATAGTAACCTACTACTTCTTTTTCAGGTTTGAATGTCAACATTGTTGTCAAATTTGCATTGTTAAGTTTGAGAGTAATGTCAAAGTTACTCATTGCTTCTTTAGCGAACAAAACCGTAATAACCATCAGGTATGGTTAACTGGCTAACTAAAGTTCCTGCATTATTAAATTTTTAATCTTATTATTCTCCTTGGCTTTGCTTATATTAAACCATACGACTTTGTAGAATATTTCATGGAGCGCGACCGTTCTGGTTCCGCATTCGTTATTAATAGCATGTTCTAAAAACGAAGGGCGGTCTTGAGTTGTTATTGTTACAAACATTTTTTAAAACAAATTAAAAATGAGTGCATTCAAATATACTGATGCAAAATATTCTGTTGGGCCGCACTACAATCTTAAAAATATAACAACTGACACCCTCGACATTTCTGTGACCCAGACTGACACCTTTCATAAAAAGGTAAGTACTCCATTAAGCAGATATCTTAACCCCCCCGTTAAAAAAGACTACATCGCAAAAGTGTGGTTTAGTCATCCGATGCAGTTTTATCAGAACCAGTTAAACTTTGCTGTGTTTTGTGCATCAACTGGGTGTGGAGTGTCGTATGCTGATCACTTAAATCATCCTAATCCTTTGGTTAGGTCAGTGTATAGATTTCATTTCTATTACACCTGTAGACGTATTTTGACTGAACTGCAAGCGCCATTACCAAATGACAAACCGTTTAATCCATTCAGCAACAGAATAGACATGAAGGCTTTTGAAAGAATCTGTAACGAATTCAATATTAACATCAAGACAGACTTTAGGGAAAAGTTGGACCGCAATCATGGCTTAGGCACCCCTTATTATTGGGGCGTGCACAGAAAATATAACTATGACTGGAATCCTCCATACACATCTTTCTCTTCAGGCACAGCTGTTCACCTCGGGTCCATAGAGCAAGAGCATAAAACAGCATGGACAACATTATCTTAGACACTTCTAAGGGCCTAACTAAAGCAGGAATAGAACGAAAAAATGACTCTATTCGTACTTTTCGTTTGGTGTTTGCTAGGTTCACAAGCACAGGCAAGATCGAGCATAACTGATCCTTCTACTGGCTTTGATGCACAAAAACAATACTTAGCAAATTTAGAGGATGCCATTAATTCTACAGTCGATTTACCTTCAAGTATTAAAAGGTACCAAAATGTTTTACAATTCGCAAAATCGAAAGTAGACTTTGCTGTTGGGACTGGTTTATACATGCTACCTTCTGACCTCAGACTCCAGGTTAGGAACAATAATAAAATACAACAATGAAATTCTCGTTGCAGGAAATGAACAGAAGGTCGGACAAAACGACATAAATTCTGAGCCAGTAATATTGCAAGCAGTAAAAAAACAAGATGACCCCCCAAGAATAAGTCATCCAATCCCCGTGGCCCAAAGCCCAAAGGCCATTGAAGACTCAGCAAAGCTCGCGGACTCTGTTCGCGATGACCATGAATATGAAAAGACAGCGCTTGTTCTTGGATTAACTGGCCTAGGATTACTTGGTCTTTATCTTACTAAATAGTAACCCAACTATTACAAGAACTAATGTCCATAAGTGCTCGGCCATAAAGCCAACTACTTTGCTTGCAGTAGACAAAGCCAGCTGACAATACTCCCCAATATTCCTGGTAAAGCGTCTATAGCTTTACCAGCTAATTTTTTTAATAAACTTGCAAGATGATCAAGCTGTTTTTTTACCCATGATTTATCAGGTGGAGGCGATGGCGGTGGCGGCGGATGCACTGGACTTTGACCTCCACCGCCGCCTGTAATAGCCAACCCAGTGTGCTTATTGCAAATCCTAAGGCTGTTATAACGCTTGCTAATGTGACCCCTTGCTCTTAAACAGTGTTCGTATTCGTTCTGCTAGTGTCGTGTCTTCATATAAAATTTTTTCGATAGTTTCTCTTATTCTATTCACTTGAGTTCGTAATTGGTCTCGGTTAGTAGTCAGCACTTCAGTCTTGCTGATCTTTCTTGTTCAAGATCTTTTAGTCTTTGGGTTATTCTTTCTTTAATATCATGCCCTAAGTTGGCGTCATCAGCCTCAACGAGTTTTTCTTTTTCTCTTTTTATATGCCCATCTAGTTCACCTAGTTTTGCTAAATTGTTTGTTAATTCGCCTTTGATGCTTCTCAAAGCATGATCAAGGGCCGTTAGTTCTCGCATGGGTAGCGGCGAGTCGTGTATAGTCTTTAACGCTGTTTCTTCTGAAAAACTGGATTCTGCTTCTATTACATTTTTTTAATTCACCTGCTGATTGATTTTAATTCTTTAAGTTCCATGTTTTGCATTTGGTTATCTGTTGGGAGTTCTTGCAGTGTGTTTTGAAGTTTAGCAACTGCCTCCGCCCTTAATTTTGGCCTAACAAGGCCAAGGCGATTTTGATCTTTCACACTGAGTCTTTGTATAATTGTACTCTTGGCTAAAAACTTTGATGGGTCGGGTTTAGTTGTAAGCCGAACAAGTTGCCCTTGTTCTTTTTTTTACAGAAAATGATCACCCTTTTAAATTTAAAAATTTAAATTTGGGGTCTAAAAATTTGGGGGAGGTTTTGGGCCAAAATTTTTTCGTAAAATTTTTTAAACCCTTTTACTTTTTTGTTAATTATCCCACTTTGAGAGCGTTGAGCGATTGCTGTGTAAAAGGGATCATTTCACTCATGTCGTCCCCGGTTCAAAAACTTTCATAATTTCTTCCCCTTAAAATTCTTGCCATTTTTTTAAAATTAATTAACTTTTTTTTTTTTGTTTTATAAAAATGGGGGAAAGGGCAAACATAGGGCTCGATTTTGAACCCGCATAGAAAACGGGAAAGGGCCCTTAGGGTGAAGGTAATAAACGGAATATTATTGTTCCAAATAACCCATCTATTTATTGTGAAGATCAAATTTTACTTTTAAATTTTTCCCAAAGGCCTTAGGAGCGGAATGAATTGATTGTGCCAGGCTTGCCCGTCTTATTTTCAAAATAGAGCTTAAATTAAACAACAGCCCCAAACAGGACGTTGTCCAGAATTGGGACGGGGCAATCTTTAAAGAAAATTTCTAAAAAATTTTTGAGGGGCAAGAAATTTTTTTCTTTAACAATGAGACATTTTTAAACCTATTCTGATCTATGGGGGTTTAAACCGGGAAAAGAAAGGGCTGACTTTGCGTTTCAAGGAAAAAGAAAATGAAGAAGCAATAAAAAATAGAAATAGGTGCCGCAGATTTCTAAAAAACGGCAAAAAGTAGCGCGTAAATTTTTTGGGTTTTTGGGAAAAACGCTTTTCCCTCCCCCTTGATTTTGAGGTTTTTTAAAAACGCCTGCGCCAAACTTTTTAAAGGGGCTTTTAAAAAACAGATTGTCATTCGAAATTTCTTTTTTAAAAGTTTTCAAAAAGTGTTATCAGATCACAGACAAACCCAAAACAAAGTTCAGCTTTTGACATTCGTTAGGTTTTTACGTTGTTAGCAACTTTTTAATTTTGCAGAGCTGATTGCGCCCAATTCATTCAAAATTTCCCCAAAATTTTTTACGAAAGAGTTTATTCATCAAAACATATCCCAAAGAGGGGACACTTTTATGGGGAAATTTTTGTTTTTGGGTTGCGAAGATCGCTTTAAAGGGAAATTTTTTTGGCTGGGGTTTAAGATGAAAACCGTTCAAAAAAGCAAGGGGAAAAGTTTTTTTAAACAAAAATAACGAAAATACAATGTTTTGATTGAGGGTTTTGTCCTAACCAAATTTCGCTAGCGGGGTTTTTAAAACCCTTTTCCCGGGATTTTGTTTAATAAGAAAATGTTTGGGGCGGGGGTGTAGAAACCAAAAAGTTGACCTTGGTCTAAAGATTTCATCTTACAATGTTAAAGGGTTTATGATTAATTTTAAAAAAAAATACGGTTTTTTGGATTGACCCAAGGGGGAAAAGAGGATAATCAGTTGCAAAGGAAGTGGGGGAAAAGGTGTGAGGAAAGTTAATAAACATTAAAAATTTATAAAGAAGGAGAAGCCGGGAAAAAACCGGGTTAATGTTCATTTTTTTTAATATATGATGCGCGCTGGTTTTGGTAAATAACCCGATTAAAAAAAGTGTATACAAAATTTTTTTTTATTTTAAAAAAAGGGATGTCTGTTCAGGTTTTTTCCAAAATTTTTCCCCACAGGGGCCGCCAAAAGAAGAGGGTAGTTTTGAAACCCCCAACATATAAACCTTTCAGTTTTAAACCCAAAATTAACAAAGGGAACAAAAACTAGGAAAACCCTTTTAAAAAAACAGCAAAACCCCAAAAGAAGGGGATTCTGCTTCCTTTAAGGGTGTTACATATGTTAAATACTGGAGCATCGACTATAAGTGCTCTATCAGCAGGAACGTGTGTTGGTTCTCTTTGCAACAGGCATAGGCGCACCCGCAGCTTTACCTCTAGGTGGTTTGTCTTTAGTCTTGGCCTGTGTTCATTAGCTGTAGGTGCTGCTAGCAAAAAAATAAAAACTAAACTCCAAAAGCACACAGCTAGGGTTCAATAATAACAGCTAAACTTAGTTCGTTTAAACTGACAATAAATAAAGCGCTAGTTGACTCAAACATCACGGATGAAATTTAATCGTTTACAGGCCGATTTTGATGACTACAAAAGACAAAAGTTTGATCTTCAAAGAAAGGGGGAGGGCAAGTTTTTTCTCAACACCCAGACCCGAGCAGATAAAAAAGGAATGCTTAAAAAAGTAAACGAGACATTAAACTCTGTTCTAAACAGCTCACATTAACAACACCAAAAGGGTTTTTACTTTAGTTTATGAGTCCAAGCGCAAAAGGACCGTTGATATTGATTCTGATTAAGCCGTTGTATTTTTTTTAATTTAAATAAATATGTTGGCTTAGAAAAGAAAGACAGCATGGCTAAGATATATGAAGGACAAGACGAATTGTTTGAAGGAATGCTCGAGAGAGAGCGTTTATCAAGAGCACTGAATAATATTGATTTAGAAGTCATTGACCCAACAACGTACAGGCAAGTGTTGTTCTGCTATTTCTCAAGTTCCAGGCAACAACAATAGACCCGCCAGTTAAAGTAATGTTAGCGTTTTAATCGACTATGTAACAATAAATGAAGAAAATCTAGAGTCTGGGTCTCAACTAAACGCAGACTATTCTTTCTCAAAATGACTTAAAAACCGGGTTGGGCAGACGAACTGCTTACACATTTGACGCTGCCGCTGAAGAAGCTAAAATGAGAGGCTCTGGTTGGTCAGGGGGGCGAAGTCTTAGAGATTAGATTAAAACAGGCTAAGTATGCGCCGATTGTAGGCAAGGCTTTCATTCCGCTACCTCGGGAGTTGGTTTTAAAGAGAGCAGTTTTTAACATAAAAAATTCAGACAACAAATGTTTCATGTGGTGCGTTTTTTGCAAGGCTGCATCATGTCCGCGAACACGCGAGAGAGTGCCCAACTATCGGCAATTACGCCAAAGATCTTAACTTCAATGGAATTTCCTTTCCCGTTAGTGTAGACCAAATTGATCAGTTTGAAGAACAAAACAACCCAATAACTGTTAATGTATACACATGGGATGAGGAAACAAATTTGGCGCCAATTAAAGTGTCCAAGAACAGTCCAACAATAGGCGAACCAGCCAAAAGTCATGTGGACTTACTCCTAATGTTTTTCGCCAGGGAGGGTGCCCCATTACACATTGATACGCACATGAGCAGATTATTGGCGCCATACTTCAAAAAACACTAACATACAAGAATTCTGCAGAAATGTTTAACAAGAATTCCATCTGTGCAAGCCGCGAGTGAACATATAAAACATTGTTTAAAAAATTCTGTAGACTGTAAGACAGAACTAACTTCGCCCCGCAGGATCTAAAGTTAGTTTAAGAACTGGAAAAAGGGTGCAAACAAGTCCATACGTAGTTTACGCAGACTTCGAGTCGCTTATTGTTCCTTATGAAGGGGCCCGCACCACAAAAACTTCGAAAAAAAAAAGTCTTAATGAGTAATCTCAGATTTGTTCATTTGCCTTCATTATTTGTTAGGTCGGATGGCGTTTATTCAGAACCAGAATTATATAGAGGACCGGATGCTGCAGAAACATTCTTAAAAACGCATGCAGCAAGTGCTAACGCCTGTTCTAATAATCTAAACTTATCTGAATCATAATGGCGCCTGAAGACAAACAACAGTATGACTCAGCCACGCATTGTTGGATTTGCGGTTTAGGGCTAACGCCCAAGAGTGTAAACCCCACAGTAAGAGACCATGATCACATTAGTGGGAAGTTTAGAGGTGCAGCGCACAGTAAATGCAAATCTTCAACTAAAGTTTGATCCTAAGACATGGAAGCTGCCTGTATTCTTTCATAACTTGCGAGGTTTACGACTCTCCTTATAATGCAAGCAGTAACCAGCGCCTTCAGGGTAGCATGCATTGCACAGTCATCAGAAAAGTACATGTGTTTCACTTTAAATAACATGTCTTTCTACGACTCTATGAGACATGATGGGTTCATTTGAGTCACTGGCTATGTCCTTAAAGTCCTGCCCCAAAACGGAAAAATATTTGACTAACTCTTGTTAGAAAGGGTGTTTACCCTTATGAAAACATAACAGTTGGGAAGGTTTGACGAAGATCACTTCCGCCTAAAGCGCTTCATACTAGTCTTAATGAAAGGACATCAGCGACTCCGATTACCAGCATGCTCAAGATCTTGGCAAAAGTTAGAATGGTAAAACGAATAGACAATCATGCCTCCTATTTAATGCAAAGAATGTTTGTTGGCGGACGTCTGTGAAATTACAGAAAGACCTGCATGAAACAATATCAGTTTGGATCCTGCGCATTATATTCTGCGCCCCTGGATGAGTTGGTCGCTTCTTAAAGTTTATCTGAGTACAAATTGATTTATTTCGTTTTACCAATATCAGATGATTGAAAACGAGTGCTCGGAGAATTAGTATGGCGTCGCATCATTAACTGTATAAGCAAACTACAAATACTTGACACTAATAGCCAAGTAAAAGGTCCTAACATCTTATGTATTTAGTATGCAAACAATCAGTATGTTGGGCATGGCGCAATCACTTTCCTTTACGCAACTTAAAATGTACACCAGGTACAACAATATTCAAAAGCATTAAGGGTTGGGGCAGTTAAAACGCCTGATCACCAGCGGGAGGTTTCATTCCTAGAATTGACTTAAATATCCTTATAAACTGCCCATGACCTGCAGAAGGACTAAACCATTAGCAGCAGAAAGTCTAAATGGATTCCCAGAGAGCCACCTAAACTTGTGCCTAATCTTCGAGGCAAAAAAAATTAGGTCTGCCATTAACTGACTTCACAATATGTTAAGACATGTTTAAAGTTAACAGCTGTTTCAACGTATAATTCGCTTTGAATCAAGAACAGTTCAAATTGAAAAAAACCATACATCTGAAGAACAACTGATCTCGAACCACATCCCCAGATGCTTCAGTAAAAAAAAAACTTTTTCAAGCTGATGAACAACCAGCTGTTTTGGAAAGACATGGATACACCGCACAACGCAAAGATGTCAATTAGTTCACCAGATGAGAACGAAGCTATAAGGCTGACTTAAAACCGAATTAATCCAGACTTCAGAAGAATTCATGATCAGGCTTTTTGGCATCATGATTGAAAAAAAAGAAATCAAATTGGAACCAAGCCTGTATTGATTGGTTACCGTTTTAGAATTATCAAACTTTGAATGTTAGAATTTCTTTAATGACTACTTTAAGCCCTCGTATCCAGAGTCCAGAAACTTTACACAGATTCAGACAGTTTTTGTTATAGATATCCCTACTGAAGAGACATCTATAAAGACAGAAACCGAAGTGGCCTAAAGGCATGCGGGATGGTACTACACGTCCGATTACCCTAAAGATTCGCCTTTGCATTCATATACCTTAATAAGAAGTGTTAGGAAAGATAATGAATTACTGGAATGGGTGATCAATCTGAGTATGTGGGGTTAAATCGAAAAATGTACAGTATTTTCGAGCCAGGAGAAGAATCATAAGAAACAAAGGAATATCTGCACGTTTGCAGTCAAAACATATTCACATGACAATACTAGAACATTGTTTGGCCATAAGACTTTTCATCATGACTACGTAAACTACGATCAAATCTACATGAGATCAACACAAACGGTTGACAAGAAGTCATTAAATAGAACAAACTCAAAACGGTGTTTGTTAATCCTGATTTTCAAATGCAATCGGCACTGAAACCGTAAATTTAATTAAAGCGGAACTGTGCCGCGGGATTAGCTGCAGTTCTTCCTTCACAAAGACTTTGAGGAGCTGGTTGTTTTTGTTGAGCATTTCTCGTAAATATTACTCGGGCGATTCATTGGTACAATTCTTTTTATTTCGTACGGGTCAACAACACTCCAATAATATTGGATCGTTGCCCTGATGCGAGTGTCCCCTTCTTGCTTCCCCCGTAATAAAGGTACCTTACTTTCAATCCAAATGTAATATTTTGCTGGATGAAACTCTCCTTCAGCAACATTTATTTTATTTTTCTTTTGATTGCGTTGTACTGCTTTACCCTTTATAAATTCTTCATTATTCATGCGCGTCAAAACTGAGGCAGTCTTCCTAACCCTTTCTGTTTCGAGAATTTGTCAATAGCTCTCTGTATACTGTAGAAAAAAGTCTTTCGCTAACTTGATTGGTAAAGTTTTAAACTAAAGCCTGTGATCGGAGAACTCACCGGAATGCCTCTTTTAATGGTAACTCTATGTTTCAACAAATAATTGATTCACTTCCCTTTAAAATTCTTTTTCCATCATCAACTTGAATCATGCAGATAAGTTAAAGGGCCTCGTTATATATCATTGTATGGCACAGCAACAGCAGAAGCACTCCTTTTTTGTTAATGGTTCTGCATCTTTGTACCTTGAAGCTAATGTCAATGACTGTGAGTGCGTCTTAAATCTTTTTCCGTCTAATCCTCTCAGAGGTAAAATAAAGAATAACCATTTGATGGTTGTCGTTTCGGTATTGTGTTACAAAGTGTGGTCTCTGTATCGTTTGGTGCAGTAAATAAATTTGCAAATCGCTTGTTTTGATAAATATAACATTCTTTTTGCTGTTTGTTCACTGACTCTCCCGCTGCTTGGCTTAGGCTTTGTAATTGCTGTTATCCCATCCAATATCCTTTTGGTGAATAAATAAATTTTGTTCATTTTTACTCAGCCAAAATATGCCAACAAAATACACAACAGTCATACCAAAAGACAATAAACCCGATTTCTTGCCATCTGTTTTTTTTCAGATGGATGATAAAATCACTGAATTTTGGTGGGGCAATGTCTCGATTGGTTGTCCTGTTACAAGAAAAATTGTATTAAAGCTGATCAACATCTTAATGTGTAAGCTGCAGGCCCTGTTTTTTCAGACTATTCATTAATAAAGATCTAACTGCTCAATTCTCTGCTTTCATAGCGATCTGTGCTGCAGCTATTGCTCCCACACTATTGGTTATGTTCTTTTTTCTCTCGCCTCCACCTCACAGTTTACGAAGGCGTAATTACTTCCACTAAAAGCGAGCGCATTAACCAGCTCCCACCTATCATCATTACGAGTGAAGCCATTTTTTATAAATTATTTTTATTTACATATTTAAACTGTCTGAATTATTCCGTGCTTGAACTAGAAAATCTTTCGTGGCAACCGAAGCTGCATGATTGGCAATAAGACTTTGCTGAATCCTCAAAGTCTAGTTGCCAAGATCTGCTGGTTTTTATTTTTAACATGCTTTTGGCCAACATTGAGTATCCGAGCTCTTTAGTCCTCGCAATAACAGCAGAAATGTATACAATTGTAACAGTTTTTTTTCGTGCACTTTTTATAAAATAAAATAATATTCTAATATTAAAAAAACATGAACAGTGATGCTCTACTACAGCTACCAGCGGCCTAAACCTTCCCCGAACTTATGAATGACCAATGTTTGATGGACCAAGCTGTTATGCTCCAAAAGGAGAGGTTGATTTCTTTGGCAACATGTGGAAAAACAAAACAGTTCCACGAACTGAATCACATGGGGGAACAAATGCAACAGATGGTCGCCGCAAGACATATAAAGTATCCATAACAGGATGAAGCGCAGCTGGGGTCTAAGAATGGTAAAAAGTGTGGCAAACGTATCTTTAGTTTTACACTAAACTAGTCATAGATTTTGCTCCATGAATCTAACAAGATCTTACTTAAAATGTAAACGCCAAGATTCCAGTTTTAACAATGTCATTAGAGTCCTCTAGGTGTTGATTTATACTATAGATTTGGAACATTTTATCGCCATTATCATGGGATTAATCAACTTTTAAATCATATAGATTGTGTGTGCCCTTCAAAATACGGACAGGACAATCATCAGAACCAGGAAACTTGAATCAGGTGGAGAAAGTAACCAAGCCAGACAATCAGCAGAAAACCACCTGAATCAAGGTGGGACCAGGAAAAGCCTCATCCTGGCTGTTAAAGCAGGAAAAAAATTAGCAGAGTGAACAGACAAACAAAAAATTAATGTTACAGAATATAACTCATCAATGAAAACATAACACCGCCAACACCATAAAACAAAGTTGATTCCATGGCCGCTAAAAAAACTTCCATGTGATACAAGAGCACCAAGTCTTCATGGAATATTAACTTAAAACTTAGCCATTTTTGGCGCCATTGCTGCTGTTGGGGCAGTTATTACGTTATAAAATATATACACAATGCAGCAGAAACAAAAGCAAACCAAAAAAAATATGAAACGTTAAATACAGAGAAAGACAACAGCACGCCCAAAACCGCCATAACAAAGCATCGTTTTGATCCATTTCAATGAATAATATTTTATAAGAACTTTATTTAAATTTTTTTTAATAAAAATAGATCATGGCGTATTATAACATGAATGAAGTCAAAAATAAAGACAAGAGTCTATAAAAGACATTTCCCCATAACCAGAATTGTAATCAATGCGGTTGCTTAGATGTAAGACTTCCTTAAGACTATGCAAGACCTGACAAGACATCCTCCAACAATGACGCGTTTTGTTGAGCGTGTGTGTACTATATTAGACCATCTACTATTTAAGATAAAAACATAGCTTGTTAATTTTTTTTGATAATTATAAGATAACTTGAATACTTAAAGATGACTAGATTTATGATCTTGGGGGACTTAATCAAGAACTAAAATCAGAACCCTATTAAGAACTTGAAGTAACTTAATTAAAAACTTAATTAAAACTTGGGTGACGTAATAAAAAACGAATAAAGAACTTGGGGCGACGTTGGGGGTAGGAGTGTTGTGTGTGTACACAGGGGGGTGGGGTGGGAGGACGTGCGTGCGTGGGTGGGGGTGGAAGGGACGTGCGTGCGAGGGTGGGGGTGGGGGGAACGTGCGTGCTGGGGTGGTGGGGGACTGCTGCGTGGGTAGGACAAAACACACACACACAAACAAACAACTAACACAAACAAAACAACAAACAACACCACAATAGACAGGACAGTGCTTGTAAGACCTTTGGCCTAGTTTGGCTGTGCTCCTCTTTTCTCAACAAGGCTTGCAACTGCTTTGGACAGAGTAACAGCAGTAATTGCTGTAGCCAAGCTTTTATGGCGGCCTAATCGCCAGTATTTACAGCCGTCATTGTATATTTGGGGGGACTTGGATATAAGAATAGTGCTTGCCACACACTACTCCTCCCATAAAGGAAGATGTACTGAGGCCTGCCTACCCCAATCGAGTTTTTTGCCCAAAACATTTCAAAAAGCGTTATCCATTTGCATAAAAAAAAACGAAGCAGTGAAGCCAGTAATCACAGCAATAATATACAAAGTCATGAAGTGCGTAGGTGGAAATTCAAGCAGTCAACTACGAACAAACCCAACAGCTCCTGTATGAGCGGTATCTAAATATAATCTTACGTCATGGTAGGCCTGCATGGTCTACAGTCGCGCGCTAAACTGTTGCTAAAGCATCCAACTCTAAACAAACCCGACCGCTCCTGCATGAGCGTATCTAAAAATAGATCTTACGTCAGGTTGTAGCCTGCAGTGATCTTACAGACCGCGCGCACTGCTTGCTAAAACGCCACACAAACAAACATTGTATGACAGGGCTGGTGACGTTTAGTTCAGCCGATATTTGGAACTTTGACCAGTAGTTTCACTGTGATTCTTCAATCTTAGCATGTTTTCAATTTGCTCAGTTTATTCCATGATAAAACTGACTGCAGACCAATAGTGTAAAACTGAGGAAAATGTTGAATACCTTTTGCAAGAGTAACGTAGCTTGCGTAAGTAAACAACTGAATACCTTTTTTTCTTTTAACCCATTGATGCCCCTTTGCTATCATTCTTCCTTCTATTCTTTCTTTCCCTCAGGTTTTTGCAACAAAATCAAAACCCCACCAAACTGAATATGAAACATTATTCCTGACCTGTTAGATTTCTAATCCCTTATTGCAGTTTTTATCTATAATATTCATTTCGCCTGCTGAGCAGATCAAAAAAGAACAGAATCTTAAAAGGCTTTTCTTGATATCCATACTGGTGTCAGCTTCATTTGCAACAAATAATTGTGCAAATCTGTTGGAGTTTCAATAGCACCGCCCCTTTTTTCTTTCTTCCTTGGTGTTTTCGTTGAATAAATCTTCCAGCTTTCTTTTGGCCTTTTTGGTAGTTTCAATTGGGCCTACTGTTTTTGCCTTCATCAGCAATGTATGCATTTCTTCAAATACCTGTTCTCATTCAAGTACATTCGTTTCTTCTTCTCGCAACAATTCTTTTGGTGTTGGAGGTGTAATGAACATTGCAAGCTTGGATCCATGTCAGGTAAAATTAAACTATTGCCTGCCTAGAATAATCTAACAATTCTTGATGAGCAGACTGCCTGTTATACCAAATTTCTCTACCTAATTCGGAATAAATCTAATCTTCAGACTTTGGTGACATTTCGCCTTGTTAAATTAAACACTTTTCCTCTCTGAAAAAGCACCACAGCACAGCCGTCCAACGTAAAATGACAGACAGCTAAGGCACAAATTAAAACACACCTTCTGCGAAGTAATCCAGTGACATTGCGTCATGTTAACGTGGCGGCTACGAAGGGCAATGGCACCGTGACAGTCTAGAACATTCGCTTATGTTGCAGTTTAACGGGCCGTCAGGTGTGTCGTTAATTTGATTTTTTTTCGCAGTTGTGGCCGAGCCGTGCAAGTGTGCAGGGTCCGCTTGTCTGCGCGACCTGCCATAAAATGCTGTGTGTGTGTCTCCCGCCTCACTTCCTGGCTGTCCTGTCGCTCTCTCTCGTCTCTCTCTCTCTGTCTGTCTGCCGTGAGTCTCTAGCTCTCTTCCGCCAATGAAAAAGCGCGTTTAGGCCACTTTATGATACTTAAATATTAGTTTTTAATATTAAGTACAAGCCCGGTGAAGATGGGGGTCATGTCTTGAACATTTCAGAAAGGTTTGGGTTCAATCCAAATGGATCGAAGGCAGCTCACAAACGGTTTTTCAATATTTTCAAAGAACTTCAAACTGAGATTCCGTTTTTGTTAGGAAACAAAAAACGAAATGCGTCCTATTAGGCTTTGAGGAAGTGAACAAGCTCGCCACTCAATTTCTTTGTCAAAAACTTTTGCCATGGCCTCATGATAAACATATGTAATTTTTTCACAAAGATCGTCTGTTGACGGAAAGTTTTCCGTTGCGAAGATAACAACTCTTCAGCCATTTCTGTGAGTAATATTAGTGTCACTTCCAGCACTGACAGATGGCATGGAAACATCACTTCCCTGACTCGCCAATGTTTTTAACAGACACACAAGTTCTCTCGAAAACGTCTTACGCCACCGGGTCTAATTTAAAATGGCGGGCGGCTGTGTATGGTGGGCACAACACAATGTCACGTGATTTAAGCTCGGCACTTGATTTGTAAGGAGGCTTATGCGAAGTAAACATGACTAAAACTGACAAGCCGTCTCGTCATCGGGTGTGCGACGCCGCGGGTCTCGGCACAGTTCCCGCAAGCACGATCCACTGTAACCTGATACTACCCCCTGCCACCAATCCACGAACCCTGAAATTAGCCTGTGAGCACAGTTACCATCAAGCCATACTAATTTCTAGATTAAGCCGATGTTTTACTTTCTGTTGTTTTCAGTATGTTTGTTGTAGATAATCGTTTATTTTTGGTTATTGAATCATACTTGTCAGAAAACAGGAAAAGGCGGCTTTTAGCCCAAATTCGGACCAAAAACTCGGGGGAGGGAGCAAGTGGGGTTACGGACATTTATCTGTTCTCTCACACCAAAACTGAATAGTACACAACTGCAGCATAAATGGACCTCTTGTTTAGATGAACACATCTAAAGAACAAAAACTGAAAGCCCAATAAACACGTGCAGCCAACCCGCACGTGCAACCAACCCAAACGTGAGCCCACACTCTATATAACATCGGCTGGGGTGGCAAACCAAAAACATCCTCAAAGCGCAACGCGCTCGAAACAAATTTGTAGATTGATCATTTTTTAATACCTTATTGTCACAAGGTTGCTCCCCAAGGGTTGAGCAACTCTAAAAATCGCTTTAGGTATTTTAATCACATTGATTCTGATATATATATATATAATATATTTTATATATATATGATATCTATATATAGATAAGTATATATATATATATATATATAGGTATGATATATATAATGAATATATGTTAGAATCATAAAAGAAAGAAACAGGGAAATTTCTGTTCTACCCCACTTGCTCCCTCCACCAAGTTTTTGGGCAAAAGTGACCTAGAAGTGCCATATTACAGTTTCTCAGACAAGTAAGACTTCAATAACCAAAAAAACGATTATCTACAAACAAACATACTGTGCAAGTTATCCGTTTTCAATACTAAGTTTACTAAACTTTTCCAGATTTTTAATTGTTGCTTAAATCCTATGTTTTTCCTGATCATTTTCATAACAACATTTCGCGCAAACATTCTTCAAATGAGTCTCTGTCCCTTTTCATGTGAAATAACACTACAGTCCTTAACTGTTCACTAAATCTTTTAAAAACCGAGTAAATTTTGGCATAATATCCACACACTTATCCCGAGCATTTCGTCCGCTGGAAAGGCCTAGAAGTTTTGACAAAAGTGTTCTCTTTTTAACGAGGGCTCTTCTGCCGAACAGGTCATCTATAATAAATAGGTCCGCGATTCCTTCCAAACAGTCGATAAAAACAGTTCTAACACTCACTCAGTTTATTGCTGGGATCAACTAAATATATGTCATCATCTGTCCAAATAAACCTTCTAGTCATGAGATGCTTTGTTCCATTTAAGTGTTGGACAGAGAAAACCACAATATGAATTAAAAATTATAACGATAAACTGTTTGTAACAGGTCGAGGATAAATATTGTTTTTCCCACAACCAGTCTGCCCACAAATCAATGAGCAATGAGGAGGTTTTTGTCCAAAAGTTTAACTGCTCCAATAAGTTAATTTTTTTAATTGTTTTTGTTATAGCAGAAATTAATTCTAATCCAGTTATTATTTTTATCATACTCCCTGTCCAAAACTTGTTCAGTATATAAAAACCCAACGAGGCCCCTAAATGTGAATAAGATTAAATCCAAATCAGTTCGTAAAGATTGTTTTCGTATTTAAGTCAACATGTGATTTTGTTACTTGTTTTTATGATCTTAATAATCCTCGCCATTGTGAAAAACACGACAACAACGTTTAAGCGTTTAAAAAAACGTCTAAGATTTTGCCTACTAATGATTAATCCTTTTATATAAGTCATCCCTAACGCCCACAACCCCATCCCGCTCCACATCTTTAAAAGAAAATTTCAAATAGCAGTTTGTGAAGTGTCTCCTAATTTCTGCTTGAAAGAACTGTAAATTTGTGTAGAAGGCTTCCTTTAAAACCGTTTTCTTTTCTGTGGAGTATGTACTTTTTTTTCCCATACGGCGTTATTTCAATCGTCCTTTCCGACTAATTCGTCCGGACATAAGACGTACATTTAAAGGGCCAATTGAATGCTTTCTGAAACGTTTTTTTTGAACGGCTAAAATATGTAAATGGGTTATGAATTCTAATTTTATTTCCCCATCTAAATAGGTTCTAATAGCCATTTGAGTCAGTTTTTCGAACTAATTAATATGCCATAATGGCCCACATTATGGCCTCTAGATTGCGTCAGTTGTTCTAGTTTAGAAACTTTTTGCTGTCGCCAACCTCTTTGCTTTATATCACTGTCCTTTAGTTACTCAAAAAACCAGACAAAGCGCCTACTCACCGTCTGTTTCAAAAGTCCGCAACATCTGCAAGATCTTTTAATTCTAAGGTTATAACACCTTACAGCGCAAGTAACTCCTATTCTTCTGGCCCACGCGCATTATTTTTAGTAACGATTATTTATTTCTAAAACAATGTGTAGGTTATCACATTTCACAACTTTCCTCCCCGCTTTGTCTTGGATTTTTATATTAAATGAACCAACCCTCCACAAACTAATCTTGTAAAAATGAGAATTAGGGAATTGTAATAATTCATAATCCAATAGGCAGCTTTTCCCTGACCGGAAGAGCTCTTAAAACATTGAGGCCTTCCATCATATAAGTTTTTATCAGTGTCAGCGCATCCAAATGAAACATAGAGTTATGAATTATGCATGATCGAAGCGGGATTTTTCTCCCTCTTAAGTAGTTTTGTTTGACGTAGACTCTAAAACTTGAACGCCCGATTGGCATTGTATAGCCTAACATTTTAAGATACTCTTTATCAAAATAGTAACCTCGGGGGTTGGCTGTGCCCTACTTCTTCATCTTCAGGTTTGAAGGTCAACATTGTTTTCAGAATTCGCATTGTTTAAGTTTAAGACATTGACGAAGTTACTCATTGCTTCTTTGAGCGACAAACCGTAATTAACCATCAGTATTTAACTGGTATCGAAAAGTTCCTTCATTATTAATTTTTTAATCTTATTATTTTCCTTGGATTCCATTATATTAAACCATACACTTTGTAAATATTTCAGCATGGAGCGATACCTTTGGTGGCGGGCAGGCGTTTGAATACATGTTCTAAAAACGAAGGGGCGTCTTGTGTTGTTTTGTTACAAAACATTTTTAAAACAAATTAAAAATGAGTGCATTCAAAAATACTAGCAAAAATATTCTGTTGGGCCGCACTACATTCTAAAAATTTAACGAACTGACACCCAGACATTTCTCTGTGTCCCAGACTAACACCTTCATAAATAGGTAAGCATCTTCCATTATCAGTTTTCTTAACCCCCTGTTAAAAAAGACTACATCGCAAAAGTTGGTTTCAGTCCATCCGATGCAGTTTTATCAAACCCATTAAACGTTTGCTGTTTTGGTGCATCAACTGGGGAGGGAGTTCGTATGCTGATCACTTAAATCATCCTGATCCTTTGGTGAGGTTCAGTGTACAAGATTTTCATTTTATTACTCCTTCAGACGTATTTTGACTGAACTGCAAGCACACCAGTACCAAATGACAACCGTTTTAAATCCATTTAGCAACAAATTAGACATGAAGGCTTTTGCAATAATCTTTAACGAATTCATATTAACATCAAGACAGAACTTTTAGGCAAAAGTTGGAGCCGCAATCATGTGGCTAGGGACACCCCTTATTATTGGGGCGTGCACAGAAAAGAATAACTTGACTGAATCCTCCATACACATCTACATCTTCTCTTCAGGAGCACAGGCGTACACCTCGGGTCCATAGAGGCAAGAGCATAAAACAACACATGGACAACATTTATCTTAGACACTTCTAAGGGCCTAACTAAAGCAGGAATAGAACGAATAAATGACCGATTCGTACTTACGTTTGTGTTTGCAGTTCACAAGCACATGCAAGATCAAGCATAACTGATCCTTCTACTGCTTTGACGCACAAAAACATACTTAGCAAATTTAGAGACGCCATAATTCTAACAGTTGAGTTACCTTCAGTTATTCAAAGTACCAACATGTTTACAATACCAAGATCGAAATAACTTTTGCGAGGCACTGTTTATACATCGGCCTCGCGTACCTCAGACTCCCCGATAGGTACAATAATAAACTATAATAATGAAATCTTAGAGCAGCACTGACCAGAAAGGTTGGAAAAAAACGACATAAATTCTGGGCCAATAAATTACAAACTATAAAAGAACACCCAAGATTAAGTCATCCATCCCCGAAGTCCAAACCCAAAATCATTGAAACGCAGCAAAGCTCGCGACTCTGTTCGCGATGACCATGAATATGAAAAAGACAGCGCGTTTTCTTGATAGACTGGCGCTAGATTACTTGGTCTTTATCTTACTAAATTAACCCAACTATTACAAACTACTGTCCAAAATGCTCGGCCATGAAAGCCAACTACTTTGCTTGACAGTAGACAAAAGCCAGCGACAATACGCCCCAATATTCCTGGAAAGCGTCCACGGCATGACCAGCTAATTTTTTTAATAAACTCGCAAGATGAATCAAGCTGTTTTTTTAACCCATGATTTATCGAGAGGCGTTGGGCCGGAGCACTGAACTTTGCCCTCCCACCAGCCGCCTGTAATATGCCATTCACAAGTGTACTTATTCAAATCCTAAGGCAGTTAAATCGCTTGCTAAGGTACGCCTTGCCTCTAAACAGCGTTTTTATTCGTTCAGCGAGCGTTGTGTCTTCATATAAAATGTTTTGGATAGTTTTTCACATATTCTATTCACTTGAGGTTCGTATTTGGTCTCGGTTAGTAGTTTGCACCCCCCTTCGAGTCTGCTGATCTTTCTTTTTCAAGAATCTTTTAGTCCTTTGGAGTTATTCTTTCTTTATCATCGATCCCTACTAGTCGGCGTCTCACCTCAACGAGTTTTTTTCTTTTTCTCTTCTTATATGCCCATATTGTCGTAGTTCACACAGTTTGCTAAATTGTTTGTTAATTCGCCTACGGAGGTTCTTAAAGCATGATCAAGGCCGTCTATTTCTCTCGCATCGTCGAGTAGGTAGGTCGGGAGCTCGAGTATATTCTTTAACTCTGTTTCTTCTGAAAAACTGGTTTTCTGCTTCTATAGGCTGTATTAGTTCATCTGCCCGATTGATTTAAGTTGCTTTAAGTTCCATGTTTTGTATTTGGTTAGCTTTTGGAGTTCCTGCAGTGAGTTTTTGAATTTAGCAACGTGATCCCATCAATTCGGTCTAACAAGGCCTAGGCGATTTTGGTCTTTCACACTAAGTCTTTGTATAATTGTACACTGGCTAAAAACTTTGATGTCGGGTTTAGTTTGAAGCCGAACAAGTGGCCCTTGATCGTTATTTTACAGACAAAAATCAATCTTTTAATTCATTAATCATTTGGGTATAAATTCCTGAGGGGGGGGGGGGGGGGGGGGTTCTTGGCCTAAACTTACGTAAAATGAGTTTAAAAAAAAAATAAAAAAAAAAAAAAAAAAAATACATTAAAAATAATTAATAAAACCCAAAAAAAAAAATAAAAAAAAATAAAACCTTACTTTCCTGGTAAATTCATGCCGCCTCCAATGAAGCGCTGAGCGATGCTGGTGTCCAAGGATCATTTACTCAGACGTCGTCCAGGATCATAAAACATCATAATCTTCTTCACCATCATTTCTTGCCATGTTTTTAAATATTGAACTTTTATTTGTTTAATAAAAATGGCGAGAGCAAACATATGATCGATTCTTAACACCACATAGAAAAACTGAAAGAGCCCTTAGCGTGAAGGGAAATAAACGTAATATTATTGTTCCTAATAATCCATCTACTATGATGATGCAGATCAAATTCTTTACTGTCAAAATTTCCAGACTGAGACGATGAATGATTGTGCCAGGCTCTGCGCGTCTTACTTTCAAAATAGCGGCTCGATTCAACAAACAGACCCAATACGGAACAGTTTGTCCAGAATCTGGGACAGGGCAATCGTTAAAAAAATTTCTATAAACCTTGAGGGGCAAGAAATAATTTCTTAACACAATGGAAACATATTTTTAACCTATTCGGATTCGATGCTAAACCGTGGAAGGAAAGGGCTGACTTTGCGTTTCAAGAAAAGAGAAATGAAGAGCACTAAAACATAGAATAGGGGCCCGCAGAGATACTAAAGACGGCAAAAAGTATGCAGCTGTAAAATTTGCGTAGGGAATCGCTTTTCCATTTCCCTAGATTTGAGTTGTAAAGCGCAGGCGCCGTACTTTCATGGACAATAAAAGACAGAATTGTCATATGAACTAACTTATAATGAATACAAAACGAGTTATCAGATCAACAGACACCGAAGCCAAGTACAGCATTCTGACATCTCGTTAGAGTTTACGTTGTTATCAACTCTAATTTAGCAGAGCTGATTGCGCACCAAGATCATTCACATTTCCCAATATATTACGAAAGAGTGAATCATCATACAACATATCCTAGACGCAGGGCAGACACTTATGGAATTTTACGTTTTAGTGTTGCAGCAAAGATCGCATAAGTAGTGTTAATTGCTGTGTGAAGATAAGAACGTTTCAAAAGAGCAAGTTGAGTAATTTTTTTAAATCCAAATATAACGAAATACATTAATAGATGTTCGATTGAGGGTAGTCCTAACCAATCTACGCTAGCGGGCTTAAACCTGAGGTCAGCATTTGATGAAATAAGGAACACTGTATGAGGCGGGAGGGTGTAGGAAATCCAAAAACATTGGACCTTGCTCTAAAGATTACATCATCACAATGTTAGCTTGATGATTATTAACAAACATTATACGTTTATGATTGACCGTAAGGTCAACAGAGATAAAGCCATTGCATGGAAGCGGGAACTGTGAGAGACGTAATAAAACATTCAAATTGATAAAGAAGAAGAAGGCCGATAAGACCGATTAATGTACTTTTGGTTTTTAATAATAGGCGCAGCGGAATTGTAAATCAATTTAACCACGATGTAAAGTATAGCTAAATTATTTTTTCTTTTAAAAAAAAGCATGTCTGTTCAGGTTATATCCCAAATTGCCTACAGCGCCTCCAAAAGAAGGGATAGTAGAAAACCCCTAACATAAAAACCTGTTAGATTACAAACAGGACGCAAATGCAACAAAAATCTAAGCAGATACCTCTCAAAATACAGCAAAACCCAAACGAAGGTATTCTGCTGCCTTTAATGCTGTTACTATATGTAATACTGGGGTCATCGACGATAATTGCTCTAACAGTAACAGGAACGAGTGTTGGCTCGTTAGCAACGGGCGGTTATAGGCCAACCCGCAGCTTTACCTCTAGGAGGTTGCTTTACTCTCGCCTGTGTTCATGAGCTGTAAGTGCGGCCCAAAAAAATCAAAACTAAACTCCCAAAGCACACAGCTATGGTCAATTCGAACTAATAACAGCGAAACTTAGTTCCTTCAAGCTATAATAAATAAAGCCGAGCCTTGAACTCAAACATCACGGATAAGAATTTAATCGTTGTACAGGCCGAGTTTGATGACTACAAAAAGACAAAAGTTTGATCTCAATGAAAGGCAGAGCAATTTTTCTCAACAGCCCGACCCCGAGCAGATAAAAAATGAATGCTTAAAAAAAGTAAACGAACATTAAACTCTGTCTTCTAAAACAGCTCACATTAAAACAACACCAAAAGAGTTTATACTTTAGTTTATGAGTCCAAGCGCAAAAAATACCGCGATAATGATTGCTGATTAAGCGTTGTATTTTTTTTACTTTTAAATAAAATTTGGCTTAGAAAAGAAAGGACAGACATGGCTAATGGATATAATGAAGGACAAAACGAATTGTTTGAAGGAATGCTCGAGAGAGAGCGTTATACAAGAGCACTACTGAATGATATGATTTAGAGTCATTGAACCAACAAACTACAGGCCAAATTGTTTTTCATTGCTATTACTCAAGTTCCAGGCAAACTCACAATAGACCCCCATTAAAGTAATGTAGCTGTTTTTAATCGACCTATTAACAATAAACGAAGAAAATCTAGAGTCTGGTCCAACTAAACAATAAACAGACTATTCTTTCTCATAATGACTTAACACCGGTTGGGCAACGAACCTGCGTACACCGTTTGACGCTCCTGCCGGAAGAAAGCTATAAATGAGAGGCTCCTGTGGTCAAGGCGATGTCTTAGAATAATTTAAAACAGGCTAAGTTATGCGCCCGATTGTAGGCAAGCCTTACATTCCCGCTACCCTCGGAGTTGGTGTTAAAGAGAGCAGTTTAAACATAAAAAAAGCAGACCAACAAATGTATCATGTGGAGTGTTCTTGCAGGCTGCATCCATGACCCAACACGCAGAGAAAAGAGAGTGACTAACATCGGCATACGCCCAAAGATATTAACTTCAATGGAACATCCTTTCCTGTTAGTGTAGACCAAATTGATCATGAAGATCAAAACAAACCACTACCTGTTTAATGTATACACATGGGATAGAAACAATTTGGCGCAATTAAAGTGTCCAAGAACAGTCCCAACAATAGCGAAAACCGCCAAAGCATTTGGAGCTTACTCCTAATGTTTTCGCCAGCAGGGTCTGCCCATTACACAGTTTGATACGCACACTGAGCAGATATTGGCCGCATACATCAAAAAAACACGATCATAACAAAATCTGCCAGAAAATGTTTAACAAAATTCCATCTGATGGCAAGCCGCTATGAACATATAAACATATGTAAAAGTTCTGTATACTGTAAGACAGAACTCACTACGCCCCCGCCAGGATCCTAAGTTAGTTTTTAAGATCGGAAACGGCTGCAAACAAGTCATACGTAGTTTACGCAACTCGTGTCCTTATTGTTCCTTATGAAGGGCCAGCACCCACAAAAACCTTCGAAAAAAAACAGTCCTTAATGAGTACTCATCAATTTGTTCATTTGCCTTCATTATTGTGAGGTCGGATGGCGTTATTCAGAAACCAGAATTATATAGAGGACCGGAGGCTGCAGAAACATTCGTAAAACGCAATGCAGCAAGTCGTAACGCTGTTTCTAATAATCTAAAACTTATCTGAAATCATAAGGCGCCTAAGACCAACAACAGTATGACTTCAGCCACGCATTGTTGGATTTGGGTTTAGAGCTAACGGCCCAAGAGTGTAACCCAACAGCTAAGAGAACCATGATCACATAGTGGGAAGGTTTAGAGGTGGCACGCACATAAATGCCAATCATCAACTAAAGTTAGATCCTAAGACATGAAGCTGCCTTTATTTCGATCATAACTTAGCGAGGTTACGACTCTCAATCCCTTATAAGCAAGCAGTAACCACGCCTTTCAGGGACATGCCTTGCACAGTCATCAGAAAAGTAACATGTTGTTTCACGTTAAAAATAACATGTCTTTCCTACGACCCTTGCTCACACATATGGGCTCATAGAGGCACTGGCTATGGATCCATCAAAGCCTGGCCCAATAACGGAAAAAATATTTGACTCAACTCTTGTAAGAAAGGGTGTTTACCCTTATAGAAACAAGAACATGTTTGGAAAGGTTGACGAAGAGACACTTCCGCCTAAAGGCGCGTTCTTTTAGTCGTAAGGAAAGGAACATCAGCGACACCGATTACCAGCATGCTCAAGAATGCTTGTGCAAAAGTAGACATTCTGTAAACGATGGGAGACGATCATGACTCATATTTAATGGCAGATGTAGGTTTTTTGGCGACGTCTTTGAAAATTACAGAAAGACCTCATGAAACATTATACCTGGATCCCACGCATACATTTCCTGCGCCCCGGAAGCTGGGATGCTGTTCTTAAAGTTTACTGAGTACAGTTTGATTTATTCTCGATTTACCAATGATTCAGAAGATTGAAAACGGAATTCTGGCGTGGAGGGAATTAGTATGGCGACCATCATTACTGTAAAGCAAAGCAACAAATACTTGGAGCGACTAAGACCAATAAAAGTCTAACATATCGTTAGGGTATTAGATGCAAACTTCTGTATGGTTGGGCTATGGCGCACGATCACTTCCATCACGCAACTTTAAAAATGTACACAGGCGGTAGATCCGAACAATATTCAAAAGGCATAAAGTGGTTGGGCCGTTTAACACGCCTGATCAAACAGCGGTTGTCATTCTAGAAGGTTGACCTTTGACGTATCCTCATGAACTCCATGACCTGCATAATGACTATCCACTAGCAGCAGAAAGTCTAAAAGATGGATCCAAAGAGCCACCTAAACTGTGACAATCTTAGAGCGAAAAAATTATGTCTTGTCATTACAGACTTCTACAATTTTATTTAGAGACATGGTATTAAAGTTGAACAGCTGTAGCATCGTATAATTGCTTTCCGATCAAGATCAGTTTAATGACCATACATCCTGAAGAACACTGATCTTAGAACTAATTCCACAGATGCTTCAGAAAACTTTTTCAAGCTGATGAACAACAGCTGTATTTCGAAAGACTATGGGAGGAATCCGCACAAGCGTAAAGAGTCAGGATTGGTCACCAAGAGATCGGAAGCAATTAACTGACTTCAAAACCCAAATTATCAGGACTTTAAAAGATTACATGATCAGCTTTTCGGCATAATGATGAAGAAAAGAGAAATCAAATTGACAAAACCGTATTATATTGGTATTACTGTTGGAAGAATTATCAAAGCTTTTGATGTTAGAGTATTCTTATGAATACTTTAAGCCCTCGTATCCGATCAAGTGCTTTAAAACAGATAACAGATAGGTTTTGTTATAGATATCCCGTACTGAAGACATCTATAAAGACATGGAAACCGAAGTGGCTAAAGGGCAATGTCGGATGGTACGACACATCTGATAGCCTAAAGATTTCGCCTATTGCAGTTCAAGTTACAAATAAGAAGTTTTAGAAAGATGAGGATGATTTATCTGGAAAGGTTATACCAAGGAGTATGTGGGGTTAGAAGAATCGAAAATGTACAGTATGATCGAGCCAGGAAAAATCATTAAGAAAGCAAAGGGAAGATCTCGCACGTTGTGCATCAATACAATCACATGACAACGTACAAAGAAGCAAGTTTTGGCAAAAGACTTTTCATCATACAACGTAAAACTACGATCTAATCTACATAATTCAAACACAACGTTGTAACAAAGAAGTCATTTGATAGAACAAACACAAAACGTGTTTTGTTAATCCCGATTTTATATGCAATTGGGCACTGGAGAACCGAAAATTATTAAAGCGGAACTGTTCAGCGGAATTATCTGCAGTTCTTCTTTTCACAAAAGACTTTGGGAGCTGGTTGTTTTTGTTGTGTCAGTTTTTCTCGTAAATAATACACGGGCGGATTCATTTTTACAATTCTTTTTATTTCGGACGGGTTCAACCCTCCAAATTGGATCGGTTTGCCACTGATGCGAGGGTTCCCCTTCTTCTGCTTCCCCCGGTAAATAAAGGTACCCTTACTTCAAATCCAAATGTAATAGATTGCTGGAGAAGACTCTCCTTCACAACATGTTATTGTTTTTTCCTTTTGATTGCTTGTACTGGCTTTAGCCCGTTTACTTCTGTCATTATTCATTGCGCGCCAAAACTGAGGGCGTCTTCAACCCATTCTGTGTTGCGAAATTGTCGCATAAGCTCTCTGTGAAACTGTAGGAAAAAAGTTCTTTTCGGCTAACGTTTGTTAAAGTTTTCACTAAAACTGTGATCTGAGAACTCCCGAATGCCCTTTTAATGGTAACTCCCTAGTTTCTAATCAAGAATTGATTCACTTGCACTTTAAAATTCTTTTCCATCATCGAATTGAATCAGTGCGAGGAGTAAAGTTAAAGGGCCGCGTTGAAAATCAGGTTGTATGGCAACGCAACAGCAGTAGCATCTCTTTGTGTTAATGGTTCCTGCATCTTTGTACCTGAAGCTATTCAATGACTGTGAGTGCGTACGTAAATCTTTTTCGTCTAATCTAGCAGAGGGTAAATATAAAGATCCATTTGATGGTGTCCGTTTGGAGTTGTATTAACATAGTGGGCCTCGGTATTCGTCTAAAGGGGCATGTATATAAATGTGCAAATTGCTTGTTTAGATAACCATTCTTTTGCTGGTTGTTCGACTGACTTCCCGCTGCTTGGCTTAGCTCATTAATTGCTGTTATTCCCTTCCAATATCCTTTTGGTGAATAATAAAGTGTTTGTGCATTTGTTACTTCAGCCCAATATTATGCGCACAAAATCCACAACAGTCATACCCAAGACAATAAATCCCGATTCTTGGCGCTGTGTTTTCTGGATGAATGATAAAATCCGAAATTTTGGTGGGGCAATGTCTCGATTGGTTTCCTGTTTGACTAGATAATATTGTTTTATATGGCTTGAATCCAACATCCTTTAACTGTGTAAGCTGCATGGCCCTGTTTTTTTCAGAGTATACATTAATAACAATCTAACTGCTCAATTCTCGCTGCGATCAATAGCATCTTGACTGCTCTAGTTCTCCACACTTTGTTATGTCTTTTTCTCTTCGCCTTCATCTCGCAGTTACGAAAAGCTTAATTACCGTCCACTAAAAGAAGCGAGCGCATTAACCAAAGCGCCGCCTATCACATTACAAGTGAAGCCATTTTTTATAAATGTATTTTTTTATTTACATATTTATAACTGTCTGAATGATTCCTTGCCTTGACTAAAAATCTTCGTGGGCAACCGAAGCTGCAATGATAGCAAGTAAGCTTGCTGAATCCGTTCATAGGTATATTTTGCCAAGAATTGCTGGTTTTATTATTTAACAGGCTTTTACCCAAGCATTGAGTATCCTACCCATTATTTAGTCCCGCCAATAACAGCAATTGGTATACAAGGTTGGTAACAGTTTTTTTCGTGCTCATTTTTATAAATAAAATAATTATAAGTAATAAAAAAAACATGAACATGATGATCTACTACAGCTACAAGGCGCCTAGAACCGTCCCGATACGATGAATTGACCAAGTTGATGGCCCCAAGCTGTTATCCCCAAAAAGGAGAGGTTGTATTCTTTGGCAGCATGTGAAAAACAAAACATTCCTCGAACTGAATTTCAGCATTGAACAAATTCAACAGATGTCCGCCGCAAGACATTATAAAAGTATCATAACAGTATGAAGCGCAGCTGGGGTCTAGAAGGTACAAAGTGTGGGCAAAAACGGTCTTAGTTTGTACACTAAACTATCAGTATATTTGCTCCCATGATTCTGAATCAAAATCTTACGTATGTTTAACCGCAAATCCAGTTTTTTTTAACAAGTCTTTAGAGTCGCTAGGGGTGTTCAGACTACAGATTTTGGAACATTGTTATCGCCATTAATTCATAGATTAAAAACTTTAAATCATATAGAGTTTGTTTTCCCTTCAAAAGTGAACAGCTGGAAAATCATCAGAATCAGAACATTGAATCAGGGTGAGAAAGTAACCAAGCCAGAAAATCACAGAAAACACTGAATCAGGTGGGGACCAGAGAAAAAGCCTCATGCCTGGGCGTGTAAAGCAGAATAAAATTACAAGTGAACAACAAAAAAAATTCATGTTAGCAGAATATACCATCATGAAAACAAAACACCTGCCACGCCAGAACAAGTTGATTCAATGCCCGCGGAAAAAACTCCATGTGATACAAGGGCACCAAAGCTCATGGAATTTGAACATAAAACTGTTGCCGTTTTTTTTTTGTGGCGGCCATTGCTGCTGTTGGGGGCAGTATTACGTTTAAGAAAATATATACACAATGGCAGGCAGAAAACAAAACAACCAAAAAAATCTGAACCCTTAAAATTGCAAAAGGACAAACAGCACGCCAAAACCCGCCAATAACAAAGCATCGTTTTGGTCATGCAAATGGGAATTAATATTTTACGAACTTAATTTTAATTTTTTTAATAAAAATAGATCGGGCGTATTATAAATATGAAGTCAATAAAATAAAGACATGGAGTCTATAAAAACATTTACCATAGACCAAATTGTAATCAATGCGGTGCTTAGGATGTAAAGAATTTCATTACGATTTATGCCCGACCGATATCGCGCAGAGGACGCTGAGGCAAGACTTCCTCAACGATGACGCGTTGTTTTGTAAAAACGTGTGTTACTATATTAGATCATCAACTATTTAAAGATAAAAACATAGATTTATATTTTTTTTGATAAGGTAAACTTTAAAAAGAACTTTAGTTGTACTTAGAGGATACTTTAGTTATGAGCTTATGTACTTGAGTAAAGAACTTGAGTGACTTGATCAAGAACTTATTAAGAACTTGAGGTGCCATAATTATGAATCTTAATTAAGAACTTAATTAAAAACTTGGGTGACTTAATTAAAAACTAATTAAGGACTTGGGGTAACTTGATCAAGAACTAATAAGGACTTGGGCGTCTTGGGGTGACTTGGGGTGACCTTAGGGTGAAGGCGTCAAGTGTTTTCAGAAGTGGAAGGTTGCCAAATAAGTAGAACTACAAGGACCACTTCTTGGGCGACTGATGTAATGGAACTGAATGAAAGGACTTGGGGACTTGGGGTACTTAGGGCAAAGATGCAGTGTTTCAAAGCCCGGCTACAGTGGGAGGATGCGTGCATGTGTTGGGCGTGAGAAGGGAGGGATGTGTGGGTGGTTACACAGAGCTTTATTATTCGTTATGTGTAACACCACTTGGTGCAAGACGTCGCTTGCGTTATTTGTGATCATTGCTCTTTTGTCCCATTCAAAGCAGCCACCAGTGCATTTAACAAAAGCCTGATTGAAATAAAACAAGACAATTGTATAAATACACCTACGGCCGTCTGAGACAGCCTAAATGTTGTACAGGGGTGTTGCGAGCGTTGGGCTGGGTAGAGGTGAAGAAGCACAACCACAACAGCAAAAAAGTCATAGTCAAAGAGTAAGAAGTTGGCAGGCAGGCTAACGTTCACCAGCGGAAACGGTCGTATTTTTAGTAACTGAACGTCTGAACTTGCCAGGTCTATACTATGTGCATAGTGAGTCTATCCAGCCGTCTTTGTACAAAAAGTCATTACATGGAGTAAGAATGATGGCAGGGCAGGCCTGAGCGTTCACAGCGTGAACGGTCCCGTATTTTTAGTACTGACGTCTGAACTGCCAGGTCTATACTATGTGCATTGGATTCTATCCAGCCGTCTGCGCATGAAAACGGTTCCTTTTACTGGGACTCGTTGGAGCACGCTTGATAAGCATGGATCTTGTTCCTCCAGACTGCGCAAAGGTTTGGCACTTGCACAGGGCTTTGATTTCGATTAGCTCCAAAAAAGGAAACGAAAGGGAAGGCCTACAGCATAAAACCCTGTGAATCCATAAAAACACTTGCAACAGCACGTAATTTTCGTGCGTGAACATTCCGAATACCCGTTAATGTCTTTCAAACCAAACAGCCCAGTGTCCTTCGTTCTCCCTTTCTTTCCGTTCATTTTTCCTGCCATTGTTTTACACAAAATAAGAAGTTACCATACTGAACGTAAATTACAAGGCTGTGCATCTTGCCTCCCGCAAATTTCTCCATTCCCTATTTGTAACTTCTACAATTTCAGCTTCATATTGTTGTTTTCCGAAAATATCTGATCAGCAAAAGCTTCTCGGAAATTAGGCTGATTGATTGTCAGCCTGATTTGCCTTAAGATAGTCTGTAATTCATGTGGCTTGAAAGATCTGTTTCCTTCCTTTTTTTGTCTCTCTTCTTTTCTTCTTAACAATGCTCAAGCTTTCTTTTAGGCTTCTTTGGCAAATCCTTCGGGTCCTCCCCTTTTAATCTTTTCAATTGAGTTCTGTCATTTTTTTAAAGATTGTCTTGATTCTCTTGCAAAATAAGCATTTCTTCCCTGTCCACAATTCCGTTGGTGTGGCGGTGGACCGGGAGATTTTGAGCTTGTTGAAAAGTAGAAGCTTGAACCATGTCAGTAGAATTCAAGTTGAGGCTGTGTTGAGAAATCTAAATCGATTTGATGGAGCAACTTGCGCTTTTCCTAAAATTAGGTAAAACAACCCGAGTTAATTCTTTTGAAAAGGACTACCAAATAATTCTGGCATCTTCACAAGAAGAAACTCTATCTCCCTACATGAATTTAAACAAATCTTCTACAAGCCAAACACGCTATCACAAAAACACGTCCTTTCACCACAGCACCACAACACCATATGACCAATAACTCAAGGCCCGTTGTGCAACAACACTAAGTGCTGGCGGATGTGACGTCATTTTAACATCACATGATTAAATCTTGACTTATGATAGGTTGAATGTAAGAAACATGTCTAGATCTGTTGTGTACCTCAGGCCGGGAAGGAGTGTGCAAAATCCTTTCAACCACTGAAAAAATCTCGCTAATCAAACTGAAGCCATCGAAATCGATCGCGATTCTAACTGCACCCGCTATTAAGAGAGGGAGGGCCATTTCAATATGGCTTTTGAAATCATTGAATGGCCTGCGCGTCAAGCTAGAGGTATGGTTTCACTTCAGCCACTTCGTGTGTGTGTGTGATGTGTGTGTTGTGTGAGTGTGTGTGTGTGTGTGTGTTAGTGTGCCTGTGTTGTGTGTGTGATGTGTGTGGTGTCTTTTGTGTGTGAGTGTGTGCATGGGCGCCTCTCTGTCTGTCTGTCTGTCTCTCTCTTCTCTGTCTGTCT
>CM031603.1:92599694-92607194 GCA_018398815.1 Conus ventricosus
GATAATAACACACACACACACACACACACACACACACACACACACACACACACACACACACACACGCAATCAATGTATGGTTTCTCGAAAATTGATATGCTATTGTGTGATGTTTGATGATGATGTATAGTTAATAAGACAAGCATTTATTTTACAGAAGGGTATGTTTTGTCTATAAATTGTGTCAACTATAATTGCGAATTTATCTGAAATTATTGTGGTTGATATTGTAAGAAAGGGGATGTAAAGGAAATGGTTATGACGAGGATAGTAAAAGGAAATCCCTCTTGTAAAATGGTATTGATGAGGTTGACAAAGCGGAATTGTGCTTTTGCTGTTCTTGAGGGTAGTGAATCGAAATCTTTCCTTGGATAGAGGTTCATGTAAAGGTATGGTGTCTATGTTGTTGTGCTTGTCTGCTTAGGATAATAAGAATAATTTTTATGGCCTGTGGATGGACTTTGGGGAAGAGGGGGAGGTTTGGAAAAAACGAGAGGTTTCATGGCCATGGACAAAAAGGAGAGAGGAGGAACACATGTTAAAAGACTGTCACTGTGCAGGCTTCCAGTGCCAGGGACTGAGCACGGGGTCTTGGTGCCGGGAGATGGGCACAGACAAACTGTCAGGTCTTTGACAGGTTACAGGCGTGACTTCTTCCCGGAACTGGGAGAATGTCAGACAATCAAAGAACGCCCGAGAGCTACCTCCAGAGCTGCCCGGAGTGAGGGGCGGGAGGAACAAACAAGAAAACTTTTCTCAACATTTCCCCACATTTCCCTGTCCTTTCTTACACTTCCCTACCTTTTCTTACGTTTCCTACCATTTTCTACAGTCCCTATTTTTTTTTTTTTTACATTTACCTATCTTTTTCCACAACCTCTAAATGTTCCTGCATTTCCCTACGTTTTCCTTCATGTCCCTATCTTTTCCACAATTCCCTATCTTTTCCCACATTTCCCAATATTTTCTAATATTTCCCTACATTTTTCTACATTTCCCTACCTTTTCTATATTTTCCTATTTTTCCTCCACCTCCCAAGATTTTCCAACATTTCTCTACCTTTTCTTGTATTTCCCTAATTGTTTTACCTTCCCTACCTTGTCCTACCCTTTTTTCCTATCTTTCCCCCATTTCCCAATCTCTTCCTATCTTTCACTATCTTTTCCTATGTTGCTCTGTCTTTGCCTACATTTCCTGCCTTTTCCTACATTCCCTTATCATTTCCCCCATTTCCCTACTTTTTCTCACATGTCCCTCCCTTTTCCTACATTTCCCTCTCTTCTCATTAATTCTTTGTTTTCCTGCATTTGTCCACTTTTCCCTACTCCCCTACCGTTTGACATTTTTCTGCATTTCCCACTTTCCCTTGCTTTCCAACGTTTCCCCACTTTTTCTATATTTTCCTACTTTCCTTGCATTTCCTTACCTTGCTTGTATTTTCCTACATTTTTACTTTTCCCATCTTTTTCTACACCTTCCTACCCTTCCCAACATTTCACTGCCTGTTTGATTTTTTTTTCCCACCTCATCTTTTTTCAAATACCCTTTCGTACTTTCTGAATTTGATCATACTCCCCTCCCCACCCCTCAATCCTAGTTTTTCGTGACTTTTCTGACTACTTTCTCTTTCCCCTATTCATGCCTTTTTTTGTAATTTTTCATGCCTTTTTCCTTCATTTTCATATTTCTTCCTACTTCTCCATTCCGTTTTCTACTTCCCCCCCCCCCCCCCCCCCCCCCCCCCCCCCGAATGTTCCTACTTTCCATTACTTGTTTCTTTTTTCATACTTCCCATCTACTTTGCCACATCTTTACCCACATTTTATTTACTGTTGTACACGTTTTCCTACATTTTTCCTATTTGCCCCCCCCCCACCCCCCCCCCCCCCCCCCCCCTACAACCCCTCTATCCCCTTCCCTCAACGCCCAGTCCTACCCATGACGCTTTTTTTTTTTTTCACAAGTATTATTTTACTCCTTTCCTGTTAATTTTATGGCCCTTCCTTTCTATCTGAATCGCCGTCTACCTGCTCTACCTCTCTGTCTGTCTGTCTCTCTCTCTCTCTCTCTCTCTCTCTCTCTCTCTCTCTTCTCTTTTCCTCTCTTCTCTCACACACAACACACACACACACACACACACACACACACACAAAACACACACACACACGATCACGCGCGTGGGTGCGCGCTCGCGCTCGTATGTTGTTGGATGATGTGAGAGTTAGTCTAACGACACAGTCCCCCACGTACATACATTTCTAACCCTCCCTCCCCCTGTCTGTCTGTCTCGTTTCTCTCTCTCTCCCCCTCTTAATTAATCGGGTATCAGATGTATGTATATGTTTTACGAACTGGGATCAGGGTACGCGTGAATATATCAAGAGGTAGGTGAAGAAGTTGTCTTTGTACAAACCCTTCAGCACACACGGCTGAGAGTCGTTGGCCCACAGGGGAAAGTCACATTCAGTAAAGTAATAGGTTTCATATATACCCACTTTATAGTTCCTCATCTTTTGTAAAGAAATGTATCTCGTTCATGGACAGACAGCTACAACACATTTCAAATAGACTCAGACATAGGATCTCCAAAATTCAGGCGAATGTTTATTTATCGTTACAAGAATGTATGGTATCATGAATTGCTCTGTCCTCTTTGGAGTTCATTAAATTTTTGTTTGTGGAGTCATGTTCTTATCAATCTTGATTTGAAACTAATTTCTAAGGTATTCTATGCTGAGCCTTATCTGTTGCGTCTGTGCTTGTTAATGTCACCGAACAATGAGAATATTGTTCGCAATTCAGTTTTGTCTACATGTGAAGTTTTTTCAATTACGAGAGGTAATAATATCTTGATTGTTTACGTGTCCGTTTCAAAAGACATGCGATACTGTTGCTCTTATCACTGGTTGTTGTTGTTGCTGTTTTCTGTTTTTTGCTTTTCTTTGTAAAAATATGCCCTCCCCCCTACCTTCCTTTTATACGGGACACCGAACTTAATTGAATAAAAGATCAGAATCTGACTCTCTCTCTCTCTCTCTCTTCTCTCTCTCTCTCTCTCTCTCTCTCTCTCCTTCTCTCTCTGGCTTTGTGGAGAAAAAAAAACACTGTATGCTAGTCTAATAACCCTTCTTAAATACAATCTCTCTCTCTCTGGCTTTGTGGAAAAAAAAACACTGAATGCTAGTCTCATAACCCTTGTTAAATACAATCTCTCTCTCTCTCTGGCTTTGTGGAAAACCCCCCACACTGTATGCTAGTTTCATAACCCTTGTTAAATACAGTCTCTCTCTCTCTCTCTCTCTCTCTGGCTTGGTGGAAAAAACCACTGTATGCTAATCTCATAACCCTCGTTAAATATAATCTCTCTCTCTCTCTCATCTCCGTTCCCCATCTCCTCAGTTCCTCCTTCAGTCTCCTCATGTGTCACCCCACACTCTTTCCTCTATGCTTGTCGACCCCACTTCCCCCTCCCGTGTCTTTGTTATCTCCATTCCTCCTCTCTCTCTCTCTCTCTCTCTCTCTCTCTCTCTCTCTCTCTCTCTCTCCGCTCCTCTCTCTCTCTCTCTCTCTCTCTCTCTCTCTCTCTCTCTCTCTCTCTCTCTCTTCATCTCTCGGCCTGTCTGGTACTCAATTCATCGGTCAGTCACTTTCTAATACTTTCTGTCGTCAAGTCTCTCTGCCTCTATGTGTCTGTCTCTCTGCCTCTGTGTGTCTGTCTGTCTGTCGGTCTCTGTGTCTGTTATGTGTCTGCGTGTCCGTCTGTGTGTCTCTGTCTCTTATCTGTCTGTCTCTTTCGCTCTCTCTGCCCCTCTGCCTCTCTCTCTCTCTCTCTCTCTCTCTCTCTCTCTCTCTCTCCTCTCTCTCTCTCTCCCCCTCTCTCTCCCAAACACAAACACATCGTTACTTCTCTCTGGCCTTTCCACCGCAGACGCACAACTCTTAATCAAAATCGCTTTCCATTTTCAGGGCGACGACAGAGAAACACAAAGCAAGCAATCAGCACTGATCGGCTCCCGGCTGTCACTGGCAATCACGTCCATACAGACCGCAAACAATCAGTCACCGTCACGGAATGGCCGTAGCAATTAGTGTTGGGGGAAAAATAGAGACAAAGCGAACTGTGACATTTCTCATCATTGTTCTTTTTTTTTTCTTTTTTTTTTTTTCGCCTCCTCTCATCAGTATTAAAACGTGGAGCCTTGAACGGAATCAAGGTTACTGCAATGTGCGTCATCGCTGATGTCAGTTTGTGAGATTGTGAACAACGCTTTTTTCTGTCTGTCTGTCTGTCTCTATGTCTGTCTGTCTGTCTATCTTTCTCGTTCCTTCCTTGTTTTTTTCTTGTTCTTGTTCCTCTCTCTCTCTCTCTCTCTCTCTCTCTCTCTCTCTCTTCTCTCTCTCTCTCTCTCTCTCTCTCTCTCCTACCTAGTATGAGTTTAGTTGATTTTTGTATATAGTGGTCTTACTGATACGTGTATCCAGAAACAAAGTTGGTTTTAGAAGTTAAAAAAAAATCAGTTCGGGGAAGTAACCTGGAAACGATTGGTTTAGTGCATATTATCACTTTTAGGATGTTCACGTATCTCCCTTCTGTCTCATTTTCCCTAATCCGTTAGAACTTTTTCGACATGTTGTCTACGTTCCTTGTATCAGTAAACATGTACACAGATTATTCAGCCATTTCTAAACTTATTGGAAGCTCGATGGGTGTTCGCTTTAACTGGACAGTGTGGCAAATTCATTCCATTTTTCATTTCATGGAATCTGTTTTACATATTCTATGTAGATCTTGATGAGTGTAAACTTGATCCGTGCAGATGACGGACCAGAACCTGTCACGTGGCCATAATGTTGTATTATTTCTGGAACAGTTCACTCTCCTCATCAGGAAGAGGCTCTCTAAGTTTTCTGTCTCTTAAATAAAACTCTACGCTTCACTGTGTAACATCTTCAGTGTTCTGACAATCATCATCTCACCATAAATTTCCCTGAATGTTTATCTGATGTTTCATCGTTGCATGTTTAGGGATGGAACAATTAGCAGATTTTAATGCTGTTTTTGTGAATCTATTTATAAAAAATGCCATTCTTGTCTTTAATCTTATCTGAAATTTTTGCAGTACAATAATTATTGCAAAAATCTGTTTCAGTCAATATCACTATAAGGATTCTCTCTCTCTTAACCTCTGTGTGCGTGCGCGCGCGCGCGCGCGCGTGCGTGCGTGCGTGCGTGCGTGTGTGTTATTGTGTGTGTGTGTGTGTGTGTGTGTGTGTGTGTGTGTGTGTGTGTGTGTGTGTGTGTGTGTGTGTGTGTGTGTGTGTGTGTGTTAGTATGTGAGTGTGTGTGTGTGTGTTAGTATGTGAGTGTGCGCGTGTGTCCGTGGAGTCTTTGCATGTGTGCGAATGCATACATATTCATTATTTCACATGCATGTGCAGGTGGCCACACTCATCTATGTATGTTTGAAAGAGGAGGGAGGGTGAGTAGGATGAGGTAGAACATAAAGGGCAGAGATGGAAGCAGAGGCGTAAGGGATGAATGGGCGTGTGGGTGTGTGGGTTTGTGGGTGTGTGGGCGTGTGTCCTGTGCTACCACTGTAGTCGATAGTCCGGTCGATCTGTCCCCAAACTCCGGCCTATCCCTGCACCTATTTCTGGAGCCAGAGGCTGGCAGCGTGGCCATTCGCCATCAACCAGAATAGCGGGAACGACGGTCGTAAAGAACTCTGGTGCGTAAGGAACGGACCAACAACACGTGATTCATTACAGCCTCCTTCATTTCCCTCCCCACCCCGTCCGCCCACAACCCCTAAAGGGGAAAACGAATACCACATTTGATTAACGCTGAAAACAAAACCCTGCAAAATAGCAACGAAAACCACAGCCAACAAACAAATCATGAACAGCTGACCAGCCACGGAGGTGCAGTGGTGGTTGTGATACGGGTTGCAGGCCTGTGGATCGCGGGTTCGAATCTACCCAAGGCACATATTAGAGGGATTTCTGGAAGATGGTCCAGCTTAATCAACAACAGCGAACTGGCCTCTGGCTGGAGTCATTGAGTGCACTATGAGCGCCAATGGTAAGACTGGAACCACACAGTCGATCTTGATTCAGCGGATGGAAGCGTCTGTAAAAGTGGTGTTCACATTTGCTGACCAGCACTGCGGGTGTCTGCCTTTCTTGAACCCAGAGTATAGCGGTATGTGTTAACAAAAAAAGGAACTGTGGAACACAGCCATTTCCTGCTGGACCTAAAACCAAAATGGAACTCCATGTCTTTTCTCATAATTTTCATTAATCGTCATTTAAAAAAAAAGTCTACAAAATCTAGGCTGACCAGAGGCTGTTCTTGAGGTGAACTCGCTGACCATTGTCTTGACGAACCCTGTGGTGACTTCGTGCTGACGTCATCATGGGGACTGCCGTTGGACGGACGTGATGCAGCCTCCCACAGAGGAACGACATGTTCACTCAGCCTAGCTCCGCATCAACGCATTGACTGTCGTCAGTCGGGGTCTGAGCTGGTGGTGTCCCGCACATGTTAGAACAGGCACCACTGAACACCGCTGATAGGACAGTGCCAGAGTGTCTCTTCTGATGGGCCCACCAGTGACGACAGTATCGACAGCTCTCTCTGGACTGCTGGGGCTGAGGATTTGACAGGACAGGCTTGGGTGTGGGCGTGTATGGAGGAGCTGGAGGGGAGTGGTCTGGCAGCAGTGCCACTGGGGGAATGGGGGGAGGGGAGTGGTCTGGCAGCAGTGCCACTGGGGGAATGGGGAGGGGAGTGGTCTGGCAGCAGTGCCACTGGGGGAATGTGGGGGGGGGGGAGTGGTCTGGCAGCAGTGCCACTGGGGGAATGGGGAGGGGAGTGGTCTGGCAGCAGTGCCACTGGGGGAATGGGGAGGGGAGTGGTCTGGCAGCAGTGCCACTGGGGGAATGGGGAGGGGAGTGGTCTGGCAGCAGTGCCACTGGGGGAATGGGGGGGGGGGGGGGGGGGCAGAGAAAGTGAAATAATTGAAACAGAAAACATGAACGAGGGAATTGTTTCCCAAGGTTTTGGCAAGAAAGGAACACACCACACAGATCAAACGTTACATTGAAGGATATGAGGGTATGGTGGGGACAGAGAGGTGGTGTGAATAGATGGGGTTGAAGGAAAGAGGCAGCCAGGGGAAAGAGGAAGAAGAACAGTGAATAGGTTGGGTTGAAGGGGGGAGAAGAGGGGATGTAGCCAGGGGAGGGAGAGAGAGGGGAGGACGGATAGATAAGGGTAATGGGAGGGGAGGAGTTATTTAGGGTGAGAAGGAAACAGGGAGTTGATAGAAGAGGTTTAAGTGAGAGGGGAGGGGGGGGGGCGAGGTCAGGGGGAGAGGAAAAAGGTGTGGGGTTGGTAATACACGAGGTGGGGACGAGGAGATGTTCAGAGGGAGCGAGGAGGAGTGGAATGGATAGATGAAGATGTAATGAGAAAGACAGCCTGGGGAGGGAGAAAG
>CM031603.1:92612194-92614694 GCA_018398815.1 Conus ventricosus
GTGGGGTAAGGTAGGGTGCCAAAGGGGAGTTGGGGTAGAGAGGGTGTGCAGGGTGGGAGAGAGGGTGTGGGGTAGGGTAGGGTGCCAAAGGGGAGTTGGGGTAGAGAGGGTGTGCAGGGTGGGAGAGAGGGTGTGGGGTAGGGTAGGGTGCCAAAGGGGAGTTGGGGTAGAGAGGGTGTGCAGGGTGGGAGAGAGGGTGGGAGAGAGGGTGTGGGGTAGGGTAGGGTGCCAAAGGGGAGTTGGGGTAGAGAGGGTGTGCAGGGTGGGAGAGAGGGTGTGGGGTAGGGTAGGATGCCAAAGGGGAGTTGGGGTAGAGAGGGTGTGCAGGGTGGGAGAGACGGTGTGGGGTAGGGTAGGGTGCTAAAGAGGAGTTGTGGTGGAGAGGGTGTGCAGGGTGGGAGAGAGGGTGTGGGGTAGGGTAGGATGCCAAAGGGGAGTTGGGGTGGAGAGGGTTGTGCAGGGTGGGAGAGAGGGTATGGGGTAGGGTAGGATGCCAAAGGGGAGTTGGGGTGGACAGGGTGTGCAGGGTGGGAGAGAGGGTGTGGGGTAGGGTAGGGTGCCAAAGGGGAGTTGGGGTAGAGAGGGTGGGAGAGAGGGTGTGGGGTAGGGTAGGATGCCAAAGGGGAGTTGGGGTGGACAGGGTGTGCAGGGTGGGAGAGGGTGTGTGGGGTAGGGTAGGGTAGGATGCCAAAGGGGAGTTGGGATGGACAGGGTGTGCAGGGTGGGAGAGAGGGTGGGGGTAGGGTAGGGTAGGGTGCCAAAGGGGAGTTGGGATGGACAGGGTGGGCAGGGTGGGAGAGAGGGTGTGGGGTAGGGTAGGGTAGGGTGCCAAAGGGGAGTTGGGGTGGACAGGGTGTGCAGGGTGGGAGAGAGGGTGGGGGTAGGGTAGGGTAGGGTGCCAAAGGGGAGTTGGGGTGGACAGGGTGTGCAGGGTGGGAGAGAGGGTGGGGGTAGGGTAGGGTGCCAAAGGGGAGTTGGGGTGGACAGGGTGGAGGTGGAGGGCAGAGTTGAGGGACAGAACAGGTGTGTGCGTGCGTGCGTGCGTGCGTGCGTGCGTGCGTGCGTGCGTGCGTGCGTGCGTGCGTGCGTGCGTGCGTGTGTCTTCTTCTTCTTCTTCCTAAAATACTGGTTCACTCAAAAACGAGTAGGTCACCAGCGCGCATGTTAAAAAGTAAAATTAAATAACATAAAATAGTGCGACTCAGACTGTTGGCCCCTGGAGCAAATTTGGCAACAAGGGGTCGCACTCGATATTCAAGAAGTTAAAAGCAATGGCCAAATTCAGGCCCAGGTAACAGTAAAATATCTGGGGAAGTAAAAATAGAAAATCGTCAATATGCAGATCTCAAAACTGTCGTATCAATTTGTTTTTTAAATGAGATTGCATTTGTGGTAATCTTGATGGCACCCGGCAGTGAGTTCCACAGCCGTACAGAACTGGGATAAAAAGAATGTAAGTGGCTGTCAATATTTGATGCAGGTATGGTATAACATTGACCGCCACTCCTGGTGCTACTTTTATTCAATACTAGTTGTTCCATTGGAATATCAATTACTTTAGCTCTGCCTTTGAAGAAGATGTTAAGTTTGATAAAAGCTCTTCTCTCTTCTAAGGGTTTCCATTCCAATTTCCTCATGTTCTTCCTAGTATTCCCCTTTTCTCTGATGTGGTTCCCTGTTACGAACCGTGCTGCTCTCTTCTGAATCTTTTCGAGGTTATCAATGTCCTTTAGATGGTAAGGATCCCAAACTGAGCAACCATATTCCAGTACTGGTCTAACCAGTGTTTTGTAGCAGTCGTCTTTAACCTTTTGGGGGCAGTCATTGATATTCCTGTATAAGAAAGCTAAGATGTTATTTGCTTTCTTACATACTAAATTGTAATGTTCTTTCCATTTGAGACGACTATCTATAATCACGCCTAAATATTTTGCAGCATTAGTTTCTTTAAGAATAGTATTATGGATAGAATAATCTGATCTAATTGGTGAGCGTTTGTTACATATACGCAACACTTGGCACTTTTGGGGATGAAATTCCATTTTCCAAGTTCTTTCCCACTCTTGTAAAGCGTTTAGATCTTCTTGTAGAATGCGTGTATCATTCTTGCTTCTGATTGTTCTATATACTAAGCTGTCATCTGCAAAAAGCCTTATAGTAGTTCCAGGAGAGAGATTTCTACTTATGTCATTTATATAAATTAAGAAAAACAAGAGCCCAAGAACAGTTCCCTGTGGTACACCTGACAAGACTGGTTTACAATGGGATGACGACCCTTCCACAACAACTTTCTGCGTTCTCCCAACGAGGAATGATCTAGCCCATTTTAGCAAAGAACCGCCAATGCCGATGTGTTCTAATTTAAGCAGCAGGCCCTCATGGTCAACCTTATCAAAGGCTTTAGAAAAGTCTAATAAAATTGCATCTATTTGCTGTCTGTTGTTAAGACAGTTATTAAAATCATTGAGAGTTGTTATAAGTTGAGTCTCACAACTCCTTC
>CM031603.1:92622194-92669694 GCA_018398815.1 Conus ventricosus
CATTCACGTCCGCCCTGACACTTTGTTTGAAAAGAGCGCAGGCAATGACAAATTTTGCATACTCTGACACACCGTTAGTTCACCGACTCTTCGCCTTAAAAGACTGCAGTTAATGACATGCCACTATCTGTCCTGATGGTTTGTTTTAAGAAGCGCTGGCAGTGACACATCTGGGCTTCATGGGGTGTTGGCAGTGACACATCTGGGCTTCATGGGGTGTTGGCAATGACACATTACTCTCTGTTCCAACACTTTGCCTTAAACGAGTGCTGGCGATGACACATTTGCCTTAAGGGAGTGCTGTCAATGACATGTTATTATCTTACCATGAACATTTTGCCTTAAAGGAGGCTTACACTACTCCTACATTGCAGTGGATTTCATACAATTCATGCCGCACTATACAATGTCAGGCAATGCAGTACAATGTAACAGAATACCATATATAACATAAAGCAACACAATACACTATGGGACAAAGACATAGACTAAAATACACTACACTACCACGCACTACAAATTTACAATCTGCCACAAAAGATCACAATATTCTACATTACATTACACTACATTGCACTACACAACACGTTTGATGAAAATCTGACTGTATTTTTTTCTCGAGGGCCAGACCGACCGACCGACCTACAGCCAGACAACCGGCCAGACACAGAAACGAACAGACCCCAAAACAGTACCTTGTTCTTCAGATCTATGTCTGTACTCATGGTGACCAGTACATCGGACGATAAGAGAAGACCCCATCATGCCAGTTGTCTCCAAGGTCAGTGGGTAGAAGTGTGGAGGGGAGGGGGTATTCATTTCACAGCAAGCACTATCATCTTACCGAGTCCTGGCAGCAATGCGATCTTCAACCGGAGAATACTCAGCCTAACTTCAAAGAAAGAAGGAAACAAAGAAAGAAAACGAAAACTGGGAACAGAAATGAAAGAGAAAAATACATGGAACGCAAAAAGAAAGACAGGCACAAAGCAAATGAAAGAAAAATGAAAGAAATGAAGAACCTAGCAAAAATCGAAACAAGAACAGAAGCACCAAAACAAAGGCAGAAAGAGTACGGACAACAACCCTGAGCGTAAGCTGTCAGCACGCGATGCTGTGGAGCCGATGATTAAGCAACACCAGCCCATCCAACTTTTTCTTGCAGCGTTGACGCTTGTTGTCACTTCAAAGCCCTTGGGACCAGACAATCAACATGGAGTGAGGTGGTACAGAAAGGTGACAGAGTCTCCTTCACCGACAGCCACTGTGTACTTCCATCATGGTCAGCGGTTGGGAAACGCCAGACTCGTAGTCTTCAGTCACAAGGACAACGCATTCAATGGCGTGACTTTTGGCACATCGTGGCATCTTATGATGCAGTTAAAGATTAAAACAAAACCATGTATAGGTATTAACACAGGATTCGAAATAAAACGGAAAAGAACATAATCAGAATAAAATGATACGAAATAAAACGATAGGAAACTAGGAGGTCAAATGAAATAAAGTGAAACATATGACAGAACATAACAAAACATCGAACACAAATAAAGTAAGATGAAATAAAACAAAATATGAGAAAAAATGAATAAGACGTAATCTAAAAAAAAAAGGTGGATCGGTCAGTGGGACCCAGACTGTGATCAAGCACAGCAGCAGCCAGCAAACAGCAGGCACGACCGTCCGTCCCAGGGCCATGGAAGCGGCGATCAATCCAAACCTCGTTAGTGGCAGCCACCATCAGACCTTCCGTGGCCTTGTGCTCTGTCAACGGGGTGATCGTGTGCCACTCACTGAATGAAATTAGTCGTAGGGAACGGGGAGGGACAGAGTGATCTGGGTGGGGGGGGGTTGGGTGGGGGTGCAGACTGGAGTGGGGTGCAGACTGGAGTGGGGGTGGAGGTGGCGAGGAGAGCTGAGGGGAGCGGTGGCTTAACATTTTTTGTTAAAGTTGTAGTACCTGAATTCACGAAGCCAGTTGAGTATTACATTGTACTGCATAGACTTGTATCGTATTGTAATGCATTGTATTTCATTGCACAGCGTTATTTTGTATCAGCTCGTATTGTACTGCACAGCCTTGCATTGTATTGAGTCAGCTTGCATTGAAGCATTGTGTTGCTTTGCAGTGTAGTGTATACTATGTTACGGCATGGCATGGAGTGAGGCTGCATAGTGTGACATGGCAGGGTATGGTATGGTAAGCAGGGTATGGTATGGTAAGCAGGGTATGGTATGGTAAGCAGGGTATGGTATAGTAACCAGGGTATGGTATGGTAAGCAGGGTATGGTATGGTAAGCAGGGTATGGTATGGTAACCAGGGTATGGTAAGCAGGGTATGGTATGGTATGGTAAGCAGGGTATGGTATGGTCAGCAGGGAATGGTATAGTATGGTAAGCAGGGTATGGTATGGTATGGTAACCAGGGTATGGTATGGTAAGCAGGGTATGGTATGGTAAGCAGGGTATGGTAAGCAGGGTATGGTATGGTATGGTAAGCAGGGTATGGTAAGCAGGGTATGGTATGGTATGGTAAGCAGGGTATGGTATGGTCAGCAGGGAATGGTATAGTATGGCAAGCAGGGTATGGTATGGTCAGCAGGGTATGGTATAGTATGGTCAGCAGGGTATGGTATGGTCAGCAGGGTATGGCATGGTTAGCAGGGTATGGTATGGTAAGCAGGGTATGGTATGGTATGGTTAGCAGGGTATGGTAAGGTAAGCAGGGTATGGTATGGTTAACTGGGTATGGTATGGTATGGTAAGTAGGGCAGGGTATAGTATGGTAAGCAGGGTATGGTATGGTAAGCAGGGTATGGTATGGTATGGTAAGCAGGGTATGGTATGGTATGGTAAGCAGGGTATGGTATGGTATGGTAAGCAGGGTATGGTATGGTAAGCAGGGTATGGTATGGTATGGTAAGCAGGGTATGGTATGGTCAGCAGGGTATGGTATGGTATGGTAAGCAGGGTATTGTATGGTCAGCAGGGTATGGCATGGTTAGCAGGGTATGGTATGGTAAGCAGGGTATGGTATGGTATGGTTAGCAGGGTATGGTAAGGTAAGCAGGGTATGGTATGGTTAACTGGGTATGGTATGGTATGGTAAGTAGGGCAGGGTATAGTATGGTAAGCAGGGTATGGTATGGTATGGTAAGCAGGGTATGGTATGGTATGGTAAGCAGGGTATGGTATGGTATGGTAAGCAGGGTATGGTATGGTAAGCAGGGTATGGTATGGTAAGCAGGGTATGGTATGGTCAGCAGGGTATGGTATGGTCAGCAGGGTATGGTATGGTATGGTAAGCAGGGTATGGCATGGTAAGCAGGGTATGGTATGGTTAACTGGGTATGGTATGGTATGGTATGGTATGGTAAGCAGGGCAGGGTATGGTACGGTAAGCAGGGTATGGTATGGTAAGCAGGGTATGGTATGGTATGGTAAGCAGGGTATGGTATGGTAAGCAGGGTATGGTATGGTAAGCAGGGTATGGTATGGTATGGTAAGCAGGGTATGGCATGGTAAGCAGGGTATGGTATGGTATGGTCAGCAGGGTATGGTATAGTATGGTAAGCAGGGTATGGTATGGTAAGCAGGGTATGGTATGGTATGGTAAGCAGGGTATGGTATGGTAAGCAGGGTATGGTATAGAAAGCAGGGCAGGGTATGATAAGCAAGGTATGGAACTGAATGATGTTAGCTTGGGTTGGGTTAGATTGTGTGTACTATTTTGTTGTGTATTTTTAAATTTGGCATTGTGTTGTGCCGCATCTCATCGTGTTGTATATCACTGCACTGTGTAACTTTTACTGACGTGACAAAGGTCTTCCACGAGAGACAGCGTCACCACAGAACTCACGTTCTTTTTTTAACCTTTCGTTCTTCTGTCTGCAGGCATTCCAAAATAATGGATCCGCCCGATTCTGCGTATCTTATCTAAAAGACCAAAAAACAAATGACTGTAACAGGCAGCGACTCAACACGCATGGCAAATAAGAACCACAACTCAGAACGATCATCTTCGAAATGTAGTCTGGACGGTATGTATCTCACCATGCCTAGCCTGTCTTGCCCAGTCTACGGGGGTGTGGTGGAAGTGGACCCCCATACACACACTATGAAAGTTCGGATGAACACGCGAAGAGCTAAGAAAAGGTGTTTTCTGTCTTACATGCGTGTTTGAATGTGAGACAGGGGGGCTGTGGGAATTCTTCACTGCCCAAGCGTTCCTCGTGGCATCTATCCGACCTGCTAACATTGAACAATGATGGACAAACCCTTTCTGTTAATGTGTATGTTAAAGTTTGTGAAGGATCCCCCAACCTGCAGATTGTTTCTGAGTTCGCAAAGCCGGGGTCAGAATAGCTCTGCTGGGTGTGGATTAGTCAGTTGGGGACTGGAATACTACAGCTGTGGACTGGAATAGTCAGCTGTGGGGCCGGAATAGTTCAGCTGGAGACCGGAATAGCTCAGTGGAGCCCGGAATAGCTCAGCTGGAGACCGGAATAGCTCAGCTGGGGACGGGAATAGCTCAACTGGGGACCCGGGAAAAGCTCAACTGGGGACCGGAATAGTTCAGTGGAGACGGAATAGCTCGACTGGGGCCGGAACAGCCCAGCTGGAGACCGGAATAGCTCGACTGGGGACCGGAAAAAGCTCAAATGGGGACGGAATAGCTCAACTGGGCCGGGAATAGCTCAAAATGGGGACGGGGAATAGCTCAGCTGGAGACCGGAAAAGCTCAACTGGGGACGGGGAACATCTCAACTGGGGACGGTAATAGCTCAGCTGGAGACCGGAATAGCTCAAACTGTGGAATGGAACAGTTCAGTTGTGGACTGGAATAGATTGGACTGTTAACTGTGGACTGGATGACTGGGGCTAGTTCAGCTGTGGACTGGAATAGATCGGAATAGTTCAGTTGTGGACTGGAATAGATTGGATCAGCTCAGTTGTGGACTCGAATAGATTGGACTAGTTCGTTGTGGACTGGAATAGATTGGATCAGTTCAGTTGTGGACTGGAATAGATTGGACTAGTTCAGTTGTGGACTGGAATAGATTGGACTAGTGCAGTTGTGGACTGGAATAGATTTTGGGCAGTTCAGTTGTGGATTGGAATAGATTGGAACAGTTCAGCTGTGGCTGGAATGATTGGAACAGTTCAGTTGTGGACTGGAATAGATTGGACTAGTGCAGTTGTGGACTGGATTTGATTGGACTAGTTCAGCTGTGGACTGGAATAAATTGGAACAGTTCAGTTGTGGACTGCAATAAATTGGAACAGTTCGTTGTGGACTGGAATAGATTGGACTAGTTCAGTTGTGGACTGGAAAAGATTGGACTAGTTCAGCTGTGGACTGGAATAGATTGGACTAGTTCAGTTTTGGACTGAAATAAATTGGAACGTTCAGCTGTGGACTGGAATAGATTGGATAGTTAGTTTTGGACTGGAATAGATTGGACTAGTTTTAGTTGTGGACTGGAATAGATTGGACTAGTTCAGCTGTGGACTGGAAAAAGATTGGAACAGTTCCAGTTGTGGGACTGGAATAAAATTGGAACAGTTCAGCTGTGGACTGGAATAGATTGGACTAGTTCAGTTGTGGACTGGAATAGATTGGCTAGTTTTAAACTGTGGACTGAAAGATTTGGAACAGTTCAGTTGTGAGCTGGAATAAATTGGAACAGTTCAGTTGTGGACTGGAAAAGATTGGAACAGTTCAATTTTGGACTGGAATAGATTGGACTAGTTCAGTTGCGGATTGGAATAGATTGGATAGTTCAGCTGTGGACTGGAATAGATTGAACAGTTCAGCTGTGGACTGGAATAGATTGGAACAGTTCAGCTGTGGACTGGAATAGATTGGGAAAAGTTCAGCTGTGGACTGGAATAGATTGGAATACTTCAGTTTTGGACTGGAATGTTGGGAAAAGTTCAGTTGTGGCTGGAATTTGATTTGGGCTAGTTCGTTGTGGACTGGAATAGATTGGGATCAGTTCAGTTGTGGACTGGAATAGATTGGAACAGTGCAGCTGTGGACTGGAAAAGATTGGGAATAGTTTAGCTGTGGACTGGAATAATTGGACTGTTCAGCTGTGGACTGGAATAGCTAGACGGAGACTGAAATAGAATTTCTAATGTCTTGAGCGGGCATGACGACATCAACAAAACGATTTAACTGAGGATGGTTGCCTATGATGAATTTAGCTGAATAGTCCTGTAAGCGGGGCAACAAAGGACAAAATGTAACTCATTTCCCGTGGTTCTGTACACAGAGGACATAACAGATCATACCACCAGCACAGCTGTTTCTGAGTCTCTAAGTTGAATGTGTGATCACCCAACCTTTCGGTTGCCCATCCCAATTCAAGAGCTGGGTGAGTTTATAAATTTACGAATTTACAAGAACCCTTTTTGTAACATTCAAACTTTCGCTATTCTAAATGTGGTCAGACCACTTTTGCCATCGGCCCTCAATCAGGCGTTGACGGAAAAAAAGGGTTATAAATGAGAAAGAGGGGAGGAGGAGAGAGAGAGAGGAGAGAGGATTCTGTATATGTGGGCTGTCTCTTTCTCTCTCTGTCTGTAGCGCTCTCTCTGTCTCTGTCTGTCTGTCTCTCCATGTGTGTGTGTGTGTGTGTGTGTGTGTGTGTGTGTGTGTGTGTGTGTGTACATGCATATGCGCGTTCGCGTGCGCATGTGTGTGTGCGTGTGTGTGTGGGCGTGTGTGTGTGTGTGTGTGTGTGTGTGTGTGTGTGTGTTGTGTGTGTGTGTGTGTGTGTGTGTGTGTTTCCGACCTATTTCTTTAACACCTCATATTGGAAAACCTTTTGAAAGAATCATGAAAAACAGAATAGAACATTTCCTTGAAAAAAATAGAGTTTTGCCTTTATTCCAGGCTGGTTTTAGGAAAGGTAGAGGAGTCACAGACCACATTGTCCACTTATCCTCGAATGTGAAAAAAGCTCTTCCCAAGCGTCATTCCACCCTTGCAACGTTCTTTGATGTTCATAGAGCCTACGATTCAGTAAGGCATTCTAAATTGTTGTACAAAGCACATGAGTAGGAATTACGAGGTCGTTTTTTCCAATTTCTGAAAGCTTTCTTATCGGACAGAACTATCCAAGTCAATGTTCATGGAGCTTTATCAACTTCTAAGACTATCAACATGGGTGTTCCCCAAGGAAGTGTAATCGCTCCAACACTTTTCTCGCTAATGCTTTACGATATTAAACAGGTTAATACAAAAGGTGCCACATTAGCTCTGTATGCAGATGATATTGCTCTGTGGAGAAATGTAAACTGCAATTTTTCCAAACAACAAACCAAAGAAAGAAAATCATTGAACAGTATCAGGAAATAGTTGACAATTTTTTTCATTACATGAAATCAAATGGGTTCGGTTTATCTGCTCACAAAACGGTTTTTGTTGTCTTTACAAAGAAACAATTGCGTTTGAAGGCAGAGAAGCTGTCTCTATAAAGGTAGATATTAATTTAATATACCCAAGCAAACAAGTTAAGTTTCTTGGTGTAATCTTCCACTTAACGTTTTTGGAGTAAACATATCAATTTACCTTGTAGAAAAGGCCAGGAAAAAAATTGGTTTATTACGTGTTCTATCTGCTATACCTCTGATTAACTGGGGATCTAATCTCGTCCATGTCGCCTCAGGGCTAGTTCGTTCATTCTGTCGTATGGCCAAGAAGTTTTTTTTACAGCTGGAAAGACAGATTTACACAAGCTAACCAGTATTGACTCGTTAGCCTTTAAAATTGCATTAGGACTTCCCGATGGGCTTCAATTGATTTGACGTACAAGGAGGCTGGTGTGTTACCCTTAAATGAACACAGGCTAAGTTGCGCCTGAAATTTTACAGTGAGAGCTAGAACCATTCCAAATTCAGTAATGACTGAACTGGATGGTAGTACGTATGTTTCAAGAGAGATCCGTAACAAATCGGTATACATGTCCCTAGGTGATTATGTTTCCCCATTATTTCAGAACTGTAACCTGTCTCTTGATGGCATTGCCGAGGTTCCATGTTGTTCATACCCTTCGTGGTTGTCAGAGCAGGCTGAAATCATTTACACTTACGGAGATCTGAATAAAAAAGATAATCCCCTGTTACTATCATCTTATGCCAAAGACTTGATAGATAGGAAATACGATTTCCTATCTACACATTTTCACGGATGGTTCTGTTTTAGATTCTTCCGATGTTGGGGCTTCCTTTGTAATACCAGCGCTTAGCATTAGAAAGAAATACCATAGTACGAAAGGATGTTCTATATTTACAGCAGTTATTTGCCATTTTGAAAGCACTAGATTTTATACTTGACATGCCTGTTATACATAGACAAATACTTATACTATCGGACTCAAAATCAGCGCTTACGGCTCTACATCGTCAATCAAAATCTAGTCGTTCAGACTTGGTGTGTGAGATCTTATTCTCATTCATCAGCTAATAACCCGGGGTATCAATGTAACTTTGTTATGGGTCCCAGGACACTCCAGTTTACGTGGCAATGATTTAGCTGACTGTTATGCAAAGGAAGCTGCAAGAAATAAATTGATGTTTTGAATTGTGATTATCCATCTTTCTTCATCTGAAGCTATCCACATTCTGACAAGTTCAATCTGGAACATAAGACAGAATCAGTACCTTGAAGATTCAGCTCGGAAGCACAGATGGGATATGACTAAACAACAAGCAAATGCTGTAATCCTCAGGGCCAATCCCAATCGTAACCTTGTACATAGGCTGCGGGTTAAAGGTTGGTTATGTAGGTATTTAAAACCGGCACCTGCTTGTGCATGTGGTCAGACTCTCGATATCCCTCATTTTTTATTTGACTGTACTAGTACAAAAAATCACTTTCAGCCTCTTCATGATAAGATGAAGTCCTTCAAGCTTCCGCTGACTATGTCTAGTGTTTTCAATCCCAGTTATGAGAACGGTTGGAGTCTGGCAATGTTGCTGTTTATCTTATTAAATCTCATCCACTTGGAAGATATTTTTAACTCTTCCACCGCCCCACCCCCTCGTCACTGCCTCCCTTCCCCCTAACAGGTGGGGTTTTTTTTGTTTGTTTTTTGTTGTTGTATTTTTTTTCTCCAATTTGCAAATTTTTGAAATGTTAAAATCTTATTCTAGGCAAAAACCATATCAGTATGGTTCGGCGTCAAATTTGCACGTAGAGCAAGGCTTTTTCATTCCCCCACCCACTCTCTTCCTCCCTCTTTCCCCTTCCCAATCCATATACACTCATAAGCTGTTCGACTCTTACGAGTAATATGTCACCCAGTTCCATACTTTAATGATCCTTGATTACCATGTATTGGATATACATGTAATCACACAGAATTGGTTGTTTCTGAATACCAGTATATATGGGCTCTTAGTGTGTGTGTGTGTGTGTGTGTGTGTGTGTGTGTGTGTGTGTGTGTGTGTGTGTGTGTGTGTGTGGTGTGGTGTGTGTGTGTGTGTGTGTGTGTGTGTGTGTGTGTGTGTGTGTAGGAAGGAATTCTGTTTTACGTCTCGTCACACATATAGGTGATTGCAGAATGTGTGTGTGTGTGTGTGTGTGTGTGTGTGTGTGTGTGTGTGTGTGTGTGTGTGTGTGTGTGTGTGTGTGCGTGCTTATGTTTGTGTATGTAGAAATTATCTCGTCTGTAGGCATATTGCTTTGATGTTTGGACGAACGAACGAACGAACGAAGTTTAATGATGTTAGGCTGTAAACCCATTAAGCAAATCGACGCGATGGACAAAACAAAAACGCGACTCGATTTCGATTTCATTAACATGGAAACCACAGCAATGTCCTTTTCTTTCACTTTACATGACGAATTCGAGAACGAGAAAATGTCACTGGTATTTACTGTCAGTTCTGTAGACGACGGTCACCCCAGGTAAAACTGGATCAGTCCGTGGACAGCGTGTAGGCCCCATAGAGCGCTTGCTTGGGTCTCTGCATGCTTCGTGTTGCCGCTGCGTCTTCTTTTCCGAAGGCAGGCCAATTTAACACATTCCTCCGATGACATGTGTCTTTCTTCCTGCTTGTCAAAACAGAATAAGCAATCGTCTTCCGAACACGATCGCAGGAATATTCTAGAACGACGTCTGATTCACACAGCAGCACACCCACGTCATCCGTTTGATGGAGCACGACCTTCCGAAAAGCTTGATTTCTGTGCGGATCTCGGAATCGTCTCTGCACCTGTCGCTCTGTAAGAGTAACGGCATAACCCTTAACCATTCCCGTGTCAAAAACCAGCGATAATTTTGTCTATAGCTTGCTCCAGACTTGTGTCGATGTCCGACGGGTGAATTTCTGGGCCCCTGCTGTTACACTCCTACAGATCGGAATGCAAACACCGAAGCGTATCCTGAATATGCGACGTGTCATCATCATCTCGAATCGACTTGATGTGTTCCTCCTGTGTTGTGTACTATGTTCATCCAATTCGCTGTTAGGTACGGCCAGTTTATTCGCGACACAAGTGGTACCGAGACCAGCTCCAACCTGTTCATGTCGTCCGTTCTGCTGCTTCGATCTCTCTTGATCCCGTCGCTCCTGGCTGGGGGAGGGGAGAGGGGGTGGTGGTGCAAAGGGGTACAAGATTGTATATAATGGGCAGAATTCTATTTTTTAAAATTATTTTCTCTCTCTCTCTCTCTCTCTCTCTCTCTCTCTCTCTCTCTCTCTCTCTCTCTCTCTCTGTGTGTGTGTGTGTGTGTGTGTGTGTGTGTGTGTGTGTGTGTGTGTGAGAGCGTGGGTGTGTATGTGCGTGCGCGCGTGTATGTGTGCGTGAAAGAGTGTGTTCGTGACAGTGAATGCATGTGTGTATGAGTGCTCGAGTATGAATGTGTGTGTGCGTTGTGTGTGTGTGGGTGGGGGGGGGGGGGGGGGGGGGGGGGGCGCGGGTGTGTGTGCGTGTGTGTGTGTGGGCGTGTGTATGTCTGTGTGTGCGAGTGTGTAAGTTTGAGTATATGTGAGGGTATGGGTGTGTTTGTTTTGAGATGTGTGTGTTTGTGTATTTATGTAAGTGCGTATGTTTGTGCGTGTGTGTGTGTTAGTTAGTTAGTTCTTTAGTTTAAGTCTATTCACTATAAGGTTATTAGACGGGGGTGGGGGTGGGGGTGATTGTGTGTGAGCGTGTTCGTGTCGGTGTGCGTGGTTGTGCGCGCGCGCGCGTGTGTGTGTGCATGTGTGTGCGTGCATAATTATGTGTGTGTGTGCGCCTGTGTGTGTGTGTGTGTGTGTGTGTGTGTGTGTGTGTGTGTGTGTGTGGAGAGAGAGAGAGAGAGAGAGAGAGAGAGAGAGAGAGAGAGAGAGAGAGAGAGAGAGAGAAGAAGAGAGAGGGAGAACTGTGCTAGGGGCAAGAGGGGGAGGTTGGGATGGGTGATGAGATATGTAGATATTTACTTATCCTGGTTGTTTATCTAGTCTTTGGTGTATGTTAATCGGGGAAATTAAAGTAAATCAAACGAAACAAGTTTAGTAGGATTGGAGCATAATGCAGGGGGACGGAGGGGGGGGGGGGGGGGGGAGAGGTTGCGGGTGGGGATGCGGGGCGTCAGGTGGAAAGGTGGACGGAATAGAGGAAGGGAGTGGGGGGGGGGGGGGGGGGGGGGGGGGGGGGGGGGGGGCTAACCATTATATCATATAAACGTAACTCTTTTATATCAATGTCGTACAACACAACAATTTTAGTTTAAAAAACATCAGAGATAGATACCAAGTGGACTGGAATTAAAATTTTCAGATAACATGCAGAGTAATGCATGATTATTTAAAATATTTTCAGTGGATAATGGTGCACTGGCTGACAATTGATCTGCTAACTTTATCTTAGGAACAAAGTGCCTAACTCCTGGGCAGTGAAGAAATTAGATGGTTTACAGTAATTTGTTTGCCACATATGCAATGTATATTTTTAGAATACTTTGTTCTAAAAGCATTCAATCGGAACCTATACATCAAACTAGTAAACATGTCTGGAATGCATTACAGATAATTGTTTAAAAAAGATTTCGGATTCGCTGCATTCTTTATTGTACACAGTGCTGGTAATACTGACTATTTGTTTTTTTGTGCAGTTCAGCAATATGATTTTGAGACACTTTTTCTATGCGCTGGTTAAATTCATGCAGATCTGGTTGAATGTCGAGATGCTGTGAACCTTCTAAATTTTTCGCTGCCTTTTTAGCCGCATGATCTGCCCACTCGTTGTGGGTGATTCCGGAGTGTGAAGGAATCAGCAAAAGGTAATACTGGTACCCTTTATAGACAACTCATGAATGATATGTTTTATTTCAATAGTCATTTCCAGTCGATTTCTTATGCCTCGGGACTTAATGGCTTGTAAAACAGACTTTGAATCCACACAGAATAAGATTTTGCATGTATCCGTCGAAAGATCTACAATGTAATTTAATGCCATAAGTATGGCTACAAGTTCAGCAGTAAAAATGGAATAATGTTTACCAATGTAGTATCGTTTTTCTGTTTTTAATAAAGGTATTACAAAAGCTGCACCAGTATTTCCATCCTCAAGAACTGATCCATCGGTGTATATCTTTAGATAGTCTGCATACTTACTTTCCAAGTGAGAATTAACTAAACATTTTAATAGGTTAGGGGAATGTTTTTTTTGATAAATCTGTGTGATCAATGTCAAATATTGGTTGATTTTGTTCCCATTCTGGAAGTGGAGAAAAAGTAGGTTTAACTGCAACATTTTTCCCGTTCAGCTCTGTATTACAAATAATATCGGAGGCATATGTATTAATGGACTTCAATGACTGTATTGTTCTAGCTCTTTTTGCAAAATCGGTTTCTGAATTAAGATTTTTTTCTTTTTGTGAAAATGTTTCGTAAGCAGAAGTTTTAAGGATAATTTCGCAGCTGAGGCTTTTCTTTGTTCATCGAGGGGTAGAACACCTGCTTCTCTGTAAGTTCCTGAAAATTGACGCGTGTATTGGTACACCCAGAGCAAGTTTGTAAGCTTTGGAATCTATGCTCTGCAGTTTCTTTAACAAGTGCGCAGGAGCGCTGAAAAAACCTCCTGGGCATACGTCAGCCGTGACCGTACAATGGAGGTAGCGAGAGATATTAGTGCCTTTGTGTCCTGTCCCCAGTGCTGTCTGCTTATTACCTTCAAAAAGTTCAGACTTTTTCTAGCTTTGTTTGTTATGTAGTCGATGTGGTAATTCCACGAAAGTTTTGAAGTGAGGTAGACGCCGAGAAATTTGACAATTTGTGTATATTTTATTATTGCACCATTAATAGTGAATTCAGGTAATTTATTTGGGTCATAGCCTGAATTAAACAGCATGATTTTTGTTTTTTCAATGATAAGGTTAGTTCATTTTCTATCATAAAGTTGTTGATTTTATCAAGTTCACGTTGATACACTTTCTTTATATAGTTCAAAGCCCTGACTGGTGTTTTACGTTTCACTGTCACCTTCATCCACAAACAAATATCATCAGCGAATTGAGCTAAAGTGGTTTCTTTGGACAGATCTTTCGGAAGATCAGCTAAAAAAATGCTAAACAAAACTGGAGAAATAACCGATCCCTGAGGCAGACCCATACTTAGCTGTCTGGGTTTGAATATGAATTTCCAAGCTTTACCTGTATAAACCTATTAGATAGAAAGCTGGCAATGTAATTGTACGTATTACCTGTTATGCCTATGTGTTTAAGTTTATAGAGAAGGCGAGTGTGCCAAACTTGATCGTATGCTTTTCGGACATCAAAAAATGTTGCTAGTATATTTTTTCGCCTTGCGAACTGCTGCTTTACTTGAGTTGTTAATTTAACGAGATGTTCAGTTGTAAATCTGCCTTTTCGAAAGCCAGCTTGGTTGACAGGTATTACTTTGTATTTTTCGCAGTAATGATCTAGTCTATTTAAAACAATCTTTTCCATTAGTTTGCATGTGTGGGATGTTAAGGCGATTGGACGATAGCTGGTTTTTTCTGCTCTGGGCTTTCCTTGTTTGTGTATTGGAATGATAATTGAGTGCTTCCAGACGAGAGGGATATTACCATCAGACCAGCATTTCTGTAGAAAAATATGAAGAAATTCTATAACATTATTTGGCAGGTGTCCCAACTTTCATTTGAGATTCCGTCTAAACCAACGGATGTTTTCTTCTTAAGACTTGAAATACATTCTTTTACTTCGTACAATGTTATATCAGCATTTATATACGATTCATTTATATTATTTGTTTTTTATGTGTTCTATTTTTTTTTTCTTGATTTTCTCTGTATGTCCTGCCTTTCTCTGAGAGTCCCGTATTTCTACTATAATTTGCAAACATTTCAGCAAATTCTTCAGCTTTTTCTAGATTTGTAGGTATCTCTGAGTTGTCCAGTTTGATAGGACACTGTGGCAAGTTAATTCCATTCTTCATAGTTTTTAATTTTCCCAGACTTTTAGCATGTCCTTGTGATTTGATACTTCATTTATGCAAAAAATAGACCAATATTGCCTTTTTGCTTGTGCATTAACCATATTGGCTTTGTTTTTTGCTTTTTTCATCTCTAAATGATTTGGGACAGACTTATCTCTTAAATACATTTTAAATTTTCATATCTTTTCCTCCTTTGCTTCTTCACAAGCTTGGTTCCACCAAATATTACCCGAATGCTTGTGAGATCTTACTGACTTGCACCGCGGGATAGATTCATTTGCAGCATCTAGGACTGCATTTGTAAATAAAGTATATAAGGTATTGACATCTTTGTTGTTTGCGTCATTAACTTGAAATGTAGAGAGTAAACTTGAAAATTTATCCCAATTTGCAAGTCTATAGTTATACTTGGGTACTTTGTCCTTGGTTAGATCTGTTGATTGAGATTTCTTAGTTTCAAAACAAGTGACAATAGGTAAATGATCACTATGTAGGTTGTCATCAAGTGTAATCCAACTGCAGATCGGTGCCACATCTGGGGAACTAAAGTTAGATCAATGGCACTCGCTCTATGACTAGGATTATCAGGAATACGAGTTATTCGACCATCATTAAGGAGATAGAAGGAAGCATCAACAATATTTTCAACAAAACGATTACTTGTAATTGATTGACAGTCCTTCTCCCAAAATGGTGAATGTGCATTGAAGTCTCCTGCAATGAGGAATTTTTTACCTTGGTCCGTCTGAAGTGTTCGAATCCACTCTGTGTTTAAATCATTTGGACCCTGTGGTAGGTAAACAGATATGACAGTTAAGAGTGAAGAGTTCAACTGAACTGTCACGGCACAAGAATTAAGATTGGGAATATTTGGTGGAATAGGGTTAGGGCATGAAATGTACTTTACCCCTTCATGAATATATATAGCTGTACTGATTTTCCCATCGGTATCTACCTTCTGATGTATAGGGGGGAAATAATAGTTTTTTAATTTAGGTAGCTTGTCTCTTTTAACATTTAGAGACTGAAGAGCTAAAAGTTTGTATTCATGGTGCGCCAGGTGTTGCACGAGGTGATCCAAGTTCGTTCTGATGGAGCGACAGTTCCATTGGAATACACTAAAGTTACTCTCCGCAGACATTCACTAAATCTTTCACAATCTGATAAGTTAACTGGAAATAAAATAATAATAATGATAATGTCAATATTTTCTAAGGGGAAAAATTGCCTGTACAGTCAAAAATTAGCCGACAAAAAACACAGCAGTTATTTGCGCGCAACGCAGTCTAAGGGCACAGAGGTAATTGAATTCGCAAGTGTGTAGACGCATGTGACAATTTTTAGAATACTGGCCAGTCTCCTAGGACGTCAAATGGGTGAACCAGCTGCGGTCGGGGTAGGGTGGACGTAGAAAAGGTCGGGCATGGCGGGCTGGCTTCCTGGGCGTTTCCAACAGAAGATCCCTGACGTGTCGCCCCACGTTCCCTGCCAGCAGACTGGTCCCCTCTGTGACAGGTGGCAGTTGTCCTTGAGATGGTAAGGCCTTATGTTATGATGATCGACGAGCGTGATGTTGTTCACGTCGAACAGCTCGGAGGTAAGGATGGCATTAAATAACTGCCGATTTACTTCCATCTTCAGGTCTTTTACAGTGGGAACTTTGCTGATGACGAATCTGGTGTTAGGATTCTTTCTTGATGCGTCTTTAAGCGATTTAACGAAGGTGTTGCACAGCTTATTTGGCTCTGTTGTCTTCAGGTCGTTAATCCCACAGTGGATAACCACGGCATCAAGATGATGCTCTTTTGAAGCTATCTCCTGCAAGTGTGTGTGTGTGTGTGTGTGTGTGTGTGTGTGTGTGTGTGTGTGTGTGTGTGTGTGTGTGTGTGTGTGTGCGCGTGTGTGTGTGTGTGTGTGTGTGTGTATGTACGTGTATGTGTGCGCACGTATTTTTGTGTGTTAATTATGCTTCTTTGCTTTGAATGAAAAACGTTCATATTCTGTTCATAATGTTTTCTTAAATGTCAGTACAACCGTGAGTTAATCTGACAATAAATTGGTTTCAGTCAGTCAGTGTGTGTGTGCGCGCGCGCGCCTGTCTGTGCATATGCATCTCTCTCTCTCTCTCTCTCTCTCCTCTCTCTCTCTCTCTCTCTCTCTCTCTCTCTCTCTTCCCTCTCTCTCTCTCTCTCTCTCTCTCTCTCTCTCTCTCTCTCTCTCTCTCTCTCTCTTGCACAATGGCTTCGATCGCACGTTCCTTCATAGTGAACAGCTTTTAGGTGTCAACAAACAACGCTCATTAAAATTTCAAAATGGAGTGACTGACGGCGGCGAACGAAGCAAGATTAGGAATAGAGTTTGTTTAGAACTTACCGCCCAAAGACATTGACAAACAAAGCACAAGACAAGACACGATGCATTTCAACCACTTGGGTCTTCTTCAGGCGAAAAAATAAATCACATTTAACATGTGGGACAGTACAAACAACGAAAAACGAAAAAAGAATGAAAATGACTTATCCGTTCTTGGCCATGTGTTTGGTGGGCGGAAATGACATGCGGCCAGGGGGATTATGGGAGAGGAAACGGAGGGGGGGGGGGGGGGGGGGGGGGGGGGTGCGTCAGGGGAGGTGTGTGTGTGTGATATGATAGGGTTGTGTGTCCAGTTTATTGGGATGGTGTGATATCTTTGTGATGGTTGTGGTAATGGTGGATTGATAATAATGGTAAGGGGGAAAAAAAAAAAAAAAAAAAAGGGGTGGGGTGGGGGTGGGGGATTTAAGGGGAAGGATAATACAAAACTAAGATTAAATAGATGGAGGGTTGCTGTAACTACTGTATGAAGTGAGTGAAGGGGATGTGGTGGTGGTGTATGTAAGTGTGTGTGTATGTGTGTGTGTATGTGTGTGTGTTGGTAGGGGATTTTGCCAACTGGTGTGGAAGAGGTGAGTATGTGTGTTTGGTTATTGTTGGATATTGATGCCTTGGGGGTGTAGTGTGCCCAGTTTGGCAATGAGATGGGATTCTTGAGTTGTGCCTTGGGGGTGTAGTGTGCCCACTGCCAAACTGGGCACACTACACCCCCAAGGCATCAATATCCAACAATAACCAAACACACATACTCACCTCTTCCACACCAGTTGGCAAAATCCCTACCAACACACACACATTACACACACACATACACACACACTTACATACACCACCACCACATCCCCTTCACTCACTTCATACAGTAGTTACAGCAACCCTCCATCTATTTAATCTTAGTTTTGTATTATCCTTCCCCTTAAATCCCCCCCCACCCCCCTCCTTTTTTTTTTTTTTTTTTTTTTCTTTTCTCTCCCCTTACCATTATTATCAATCCACCATTACCACAACCATCACAAAGATATCACACCATCCCAATAAACTGGACACACAACCCTATCATATCACACACACACACCTCCCCTGACGCAACCCCCCCCCCCCCCCCCCCCCCTCCGTTTCCTCTCCCATAATCCCCCTGGCCGCATGTCATTTCCGCCCACCAAACACATGGCCAAGAACGGATAAGTCATTTTCATTCTTTTTTCGTTTTTCGTTGTTTGTACTGTCCCACATGTTAAATGTGATTTATTTTTTCGCCTGAAGAAGACCCAAGTGGTTGAAATGCATCGTGTCTTGTCTTGTGCTTTGTTTGTCAATGTCATTGGCGGTAAGTTCTAAACAAACTCTATTCCTAATCAAACAACGCTCATGTTTAACAATGTTACCAGACAACTAGGTTTCATTCTTTCTGGTTGACACTCAACCCTCGCACCTCCACCATCTCTCGCCCCCCCCCCCCCCCCTCCCTCCCTCTCCACCCCGTATCAACAACGGAATAAGCATCAATAAATAAGCCTCAGAGCGCAAGCCACCATCTCCTCTGGGGGAGTAGGGGGAGGTTATTTGAGAACGGGCTTTTGACAGATAATCAATCAGCTGGATGTTTCTATCCATTATTTCTTACTTAGATGCTCCCGCGTCTTTCGACGCATGAGGCAGTCAAGGCGCTTCACTGTGTACGGTCCTCAGCCAGTCTGCTGGTGTCACTCCATCCTCTGTCAACGTGTCTGGGGTCTCTCTCCACTGTCTGTCGCCAGCTCACCCTGAGTCGTCCTCTTTTTGTACTCCCAGTTCTTAAAGAACAGGGAGTACTTTAGAATGGGAACGAAGAAATGCTGTGTGTGTGTGTGTGTGTGTGTGTGTGTGTGTGTGTGTGTGTGTGTGTGTGTGTGTGTGTGTCTGTCTGTCTGTCTGTCTGCCTGTCTGTCTGTCTGTCTGTCTGTCTGTCTGTCTGTCTGTGTGTCCGTGGTCAAAATGTGTTCCACTCGCTCCAGACAAAACTACTGGGTCGATCTTTCTGAAAATTTGTAGGTATATTCATTATGGGTCAAGGATGATGCCCGACGTTTTAGTTTACCGTTACAACCGTTACTAACGGCTGTAACGCCTGTAACGCTTTTTCTTCTTTATGGAATATCTCAGAAAGTACTTGACCGATCTTTCTGAAAATTTGTAGGTATGTTCATTATGGGTCACGAATAATGCCCGATGTTTTAGTTTACCGTTATAACCGTTACTAACGGCTATAACGGCCTGTAACGGTTTTTCTTCTTTATGGAATATCTCAGAAAGTACTTGGCCGACCTTTATGAAAATTAGCAGGTATGTTCATTATGGGTCACGGGTGATGCCTGATGTTTTAGTTTGCCCCGTTATAGCCGCTACTGACGGTTGTAACGGCCTGTAACGGTTTTTCTTCTTTATGGAATATCTCAGAAAGTACTTGGCCAATTTATAAGCGGTTTGGATGATCTTGTGACAAATCGGATCCTCTGTCCATATGTAAGTGATGTAATGCTGAAAATGGATTAAACAACCGTTAACAACCGTTATTCTGCCGTTATTTCTTATATATTGGTGGATTTTAATGCAATTTGGTATATAGAAAGGTTATCACACACAAATGGCACTTCTATATAGTGTTTTAAAATTTGACCGTTTAAAAACCGTTATTCTTGACATATTGTCCGATTTGGATGAAATTTGATATGTACACAGGCTTTAGCCCAGTGAGGACTAAAATACAGGTTTCAAAAGTGCATATCGGTTATATAACCGTTAAACAGTTATTTTGCCGTTATTTTTATATATTGGTAGGTTTTAATGAAATTTTGTATACAGAAAGGTTATCAAACACAAATGGCACTTCCATGTAGTGTTTCAAAATCTGGCCGTTAAAAACCGTTATTCTTGACATATTGTCCGATTTGGATGAAATATGGTATGTACACAGGCTTTAGCCCAGTGAGGACTAAAATACCGGTTTCAAAAAGTGTATATCGGTTATATAACCGATATAACGTTATTTTGCCGTTATTTTTTTATATATTGGTGGATTTTAATGCAATTTTGTATATAGAAAGGTTATCACACGGAAATGGCACTTCATGCAGTGTCAAAATCTGACCGTTTAAAAACCGTTATTCTTGACATATTGTCCGATTTGGATGAAATTTGGTATGTGCACAGGCTTTAGCCCAGTGAGGACTAAAATACCAGTTTCAAAAGTGTACAACCGGTTAAATAACCGTTAAAAACCGCTATTTTGCCTTTATTTCTTATCTCACAAAGCACTTGGCCGATTTATAAGCGGTTTGGAAAACTGGGAGTACGTTTATATGCTTCGCATCTTGTTTTTCTTTTCTCTGGCCTGCGGGGGTCCATTTAATGGTCTGGTTTGCAGGTCTTGATGAGGGTAATCTCAAGACATGACCAGCCAGCGGAGGCGCCGTCTGCATAATGATGGTTGACACGGGGAGTTGTTTGGACATCTCCCTGACCTCTTCGTTTGGTATAAAGATTGACCATTTGATGCCCAAGATCTTACGTAGGCACTTGGTGTCAAAAGCGTCGAGTTTCTTCTCCTGGGTGGTCTTCAGTTGCCAGGTTTCGTAGCCATATAGCAACGTTGAAATCACACTGGATGTATAAAACTTCAATTTGATTCCAAGGGAGAATTCATTGCTGTTTCATAGTTTGTTCAGCTTATTTCTACTTTTATATAAAAACAAAACAGCTATTTGTGTTCAGACGTTGCCATTCTCGGTCGCCCATCATAACACTGGGCAATTCAGCTATCATTGCGATGTGTTGTCGTTGTGGTATGGAGTTCCTATACCCCCTTCCACTTACACTACTCGAGCACTAACATGTCACAGCCTTATTATTGCTTGAACGAAGAAGATGCAGGTGTTTTACAGGAAAATACCCCGAACAAATATGTGGACGAATATTCATGTAGAAGAGTAAATATGGCTACATGGTGCTTGTGTGTGTGTGTGTGTGTGTGTGTGTGTGTGTGTGTGTGTGTGTGTGTGTGTGTGTGTGCGTGCGTGCGTGCGTGCGTGCGTGCGTGCGTGCGCGCGCGCGTGTGTGTGTGTGTGTGTGTGTGTGTGTGTGTGTGTGTGTGTGTGTGTGTGTGTGCGTGCGTGTGTGTGTATGTGTGTATGCATGTGTGTGTGTATGTGTGTATGCATGTGTGTGTGTATGTGTGTATGTATGCGTGTGTATACGTGTGTCCGTGTGTGTGTGTGTGTGTGTGTGTGTGTGTGTGTGTGTGTGTGTGTGTGTGTGTGTGTGTGTGCGCGCGCGTATGTGTGTGTGTGTGTGCGTGCGTGCGTGCGTGCGTGCGTGCGTGTGTATGTTGTGTGAGAGAGAGAGAGAGAGAGAGAGGGAGAGGAGAGAGAGGAGAGAGAGAGAGAGAGAGAGAGAGAGAGAGAGAGAGAGAGAGAGAGAGAGAGAGAGTGAGTGAGAGTCTGTGGTTAACAATAACCAGAGGCAGGACATATTCCACATATGAATACCAACATGACCCACACAACAACAAAACTCCTCTGACCAGTCAGCCATTCGCACGGGCGGGGACGGGGCGGTGGTAGAGGTACGAATTGGAAACAAGGGGTTAATATAAACCCCAGTTCTCGGATTCTTTAGATAAGCGGAGAACCCGCTATTAGTGAGGTCAACGGCTGGAGCTGTCGGCATCATCAGCGAGGGAATTGTCTGATAGTCTGATTAACATGCGCCGCGGCGTTGGAAATCCCACGCCAACGGCACGTCATTGTCTTCCCTGACACTTTGTCTTAAAGATGCTGGCGATGACACTTCTTTGTGTCCTCTGGCACATCGCACAAAGCAGTGGCGGCGATGACACATCACTGTGTCCTCTGGCACATCGCCACAAAGGAGTGCCGGCGATGACACATCTTTGTGTCCTCTGGCACATCGCCAAAAGGAGTGCCGGCAATGACACATCACTGTGTCCTCTGGTACATCGCCACAAAGGAGTGCCGGCGATGACACATTCTTTGTGTCCTCTGGCACATCGCCACAAAGGAGTGCCGGCAATGACACATCACTGTGTCCTCTGGTACATCGCCACAAAGGAGTGCCGGCAATGACACATCACTTTCTCCTCTGGTACATCGCCACAAAGGAGTGCCAGCAATGAACATCACTGTGTCCTCTGGTACATCGCCACAAAGGAGTGCCGGCAATGACACATCACTGTGTCCTTGGTACATCGCCACAAAGGAGTGCCGGCAATGACACATCACTGTGTCCTCTGGTACATCGCCACAAAGGAGTGACGGCAATGACTCATCACTGTGTCCTCTGGTACATCGCCACAAAGGAGTGCCGGCAATGACACATCACTTTGTCCTCTGGTACATCGCCACAAAGGAGTGCCGGCAATGACACATCACTGTGTCCTCTGGTACATCGCCACAAAGGAGTGCCGGCAATGACACATCACTGTGTCCTCTGGCACATCGCCACAAGGGAGTGCCGGCAATGACACATCACTGTGTCCTCTGGCACCTCGCCACAAAGGAGTGCCGGCAATGACACAATCACTGTGTCCTCTGGCACATCGCCACAAGGGAGTGCCGGCAATGACACATCACTGTGTCCTCTGGCACATCGCCACAAGGGAGTGCCGGTGTATATAATACTGTCGCTCATAAAATCGTGTCGCAGCGACAGTATTTCCCGGGAAATACTGCATTTTATGGACAGCTACAATATTTCTATAGGACATTTTTCGTGAAAAGTTGTCGCGCGACAATTTTTTCCAGCAAATATTGTCGCTGCAACAGTATTTCACGTGAAATGCTGTCGCTGCGATTACAATTCCACGGCGACAGTATTATATACGACACCGGCAATGACACATCACTGTGTCCTCTGGCACATCGCCACAAAGGAGTGCCGGCAATGACACATCACTGTGTCCTCTGGCACATCGCCACAAAGGAGTGCCGGCGATGACACATCACTGTGTCCTCTGGCACATCGCCACAAAGGAGTGCCGGCGATGACACATCACTGTGGTCCTTAAAAAGTGAGACAGACAGAAAGAAAGAGAAACAAACGAACAAACTAAATGACAGACATAAAGAACCAGACAAACAAAACAAAACATCAACACCAGCAGCAGCAGCAACAACAACAACAAAAGCAGAAAAGGAGAATGCACGACGTACAACTCTCAAAGTAAACTGACGGCGCGTTGACTGAGTGGCTCCAGCCGATGACAATCAAGCAACATCACAACCCCTCCAACTTTGCCTTGCAGTGTGACGCTTGCTGGCCCTTCAAAGCCCTTGGGCCCAGACAGTCAACACGGACTGAGGAGGTACAGCAAGGTGACAGTCTCCTTCACTGACAGCCGCTGTGTACTGCCATCATGGGACATGGAGTGAGGAGGTACAGCAAGGTGACAGAGTCTCCTTCACTGACAGCCGCTGTGTACTGCCATCATGGGACATGGAGTGAGGGGGTACAGCAAGGTGACAGTCTCCTTCACTGACAGCCGCTGTGTACTGCCATCATGGGACATGGAGTGAGGGGGTACAGCAAGGTGACAGTCTCCTTCACTGACAGCCGCTGTGTACTGCCATCATGGAACACGGAGTGAGGGGGTACAGCAAGGTGACAGTCTCCTTCACTGACAGCCGCTGTGTACTGCCATCATGGAACATGGAGTGAGGAGGTACAGCAAGGTCACAGTCTCCTTCACTGACAGCCGCTGTGTACTGCCATCATGGGACATGGAGTGAGGGGGTACAGCAAGGTGACAGTCTCCTTCACTGACAGCCGCTGTGTACTGCCATCATGGAACACGGAGTGAGGGGGTACAGCAAGGTGACAGTCTCCTTCACTGACAGCCGCTGTGTACTGCCATCATGGAACATGGAGTGAGGAGGTACAGCAAGGTCACAGTCTCCTTCACTGACAGCCGCTGTGTACTGCCATCATGGGACATGGAGTGAGGGGGTACAGCAAGGTGACAGTCTCCTTCACTGACAGCCGTTGTGTACTGCCATCATGGAACACGGAGTGAGGGGGTACAGCAAGGTGACAGTCTCCTTCACTGACAGCCGCTGTGTACTGCCATCATGGGACATGGAGTGAGGGGGTACAGCAAGGTGACACAGTCTCCTTCACTGACAGCCGCTGTGTACTGCCATATGGACATGGAGTGAGTGGGTACAACAAGGTGCAGGTCCCTTCACTGACAGCGATGTGTACTGCCATCATGGCACATGGAGTGAGTGGGTACAACAAGGTGACAGAGTCTCCTTCACTGACAGCCGCTGTGTACTGCCATCATGGGACATGGAGTGAGTGGGTACAGCAAGGTGACAGTCTCCTCCACTGACAGCCGCTGTGTACTGCCATCATGGGACATGGAGTGAGGGGATACAGCAAGGTGACAGTCTCCTTCACTGACAGCCGCTGTGTACTGCCATCATAGGACACGGAGTGAGGGGATACAGCAAGGTGACAGTCTCCTTCACTGACAGCCGCTGTGTACTGCCATCATAGGACACGGAGTGAGGGGATACAGCAAGGTGACAGTCTCCTTCACTGACAGCCGCTGTGTACTGCCATCATGGAACAGCGGCTGGGAAACGCCAGAATCATGGTCTGCAGTCACGTGGACGATGCGTACAGCAATGGGGAGACTTTTGGCAAAACGTAGCAAGTTTTATTTTGATGTTACTTTACATGAGTTTCTTTGCTTCAAAAGAAAAATAAAGCTGTAGGTTATTTCTACCAAATAAACAGAGTAGCCTATTTTGCAAGGCATAGGTTTTTTTGTGTGCTTTTGTTTGTTTGTTTTTTTAGCAAAAAGTGTGAAGCACAAAGAAGAAGACTGGGAAATGTTGCTGCAGCAGCATTTTTGTTGGGTAGTGTTTTTTGTTTTTTTGTTCGTGGTTGGCTGGCTTTTCTTTTGTGTGTGTGTTATCGTGCGTGCGTGCGTGCGTGCGTGCGTGCGTGCATGCTTGCGTGCGTGCGTGTGTGTGTGTGTGTACTTTTGCATATGTGTGCATGTGCGTGTGCTTGCGTGTATGTGTGTGGTGTGTGTGTGTGTGTGTGTGTGTGTGTGTGTGAGAGAGAGAGAGAGAGAGAGAGAGAGAGAGAGAGAGAGAGAGAGAGAGAGAGAGAGGAGAGAGAGAGAGAGTGCTCAGTGCTTTTAACTGACAGCCAGTGGTAATTTGCCAAAACACGCACACATTTCTGGAAATGCTTCTTAGTTAAAAGCGAACATTGACCCCAAGGTTATGCCAAATTTGTTTTGGGTCTCAACCGTGTTTGCCAAATCCTGCAGAAAATCGAACAGCGGGCAAACAGCCAGCATTATCAAAGCGTCCTTGCACGGACACTCGGTGTGTTAAAAAACAGGAAATTGATGGGACTTTCGTGTCATATGAAATTAAAAGCCACGTCATTTCCATCAAGAAAGGTGGGTGTTGTAGATTTGACTATAATTTTGATACGACATGAACCACTGTATTGGTGGAGTCACATAAAGCAGATGTCAGACATGTATCTAACTGGGACTGAGTTTGAACCTATTCGTTCGTTATCATAATGTCGAGAGGAACAAAGACTAATTATGTGCTGCTTGCCACCAGTTATTTTTACGACAGCAAAAACTTGGGTTGCTGTACTGCTAAACCGATGGAAATAGCAAATGACACCAGAGAAATGACATGTTTCAACTCAAAATGTTTATAGGCCAGATCACACACACACACACACACACACACACACACACACACACACACACACACACACACAAACACGCACACACACACACGTACACGCACGCACGCACGCACGCACATACAGACACTCACACACACACACTCACACACACACACACACACACACACACACACACACACACACACACACACACACACACACACACACACACGCGTGACAAAAAACTTAGAGAGAAAGAACAATGATTTAACTTGTGCTTGGAAAACGTCCTTTTTGTATACATATAACATATGTCTTACAGTCAAAGATAAATGCAACATCTTCAACAGAACCAGTCCTCATTAATTAAATCAAATGTACGGCACCCCTCCAGCCCATGAGGCTTACTGCGCACCCCCTCCCCCCACCCCCACCCCTTCCCTTTTTTACTGTCATATTCGAGACTTACTCGCAAAGCCTTGAGTCACACCAATAGCGTAGGAACACCAGGAACCTAAAGGCTGCTTATTTTCTTTGTTGACATATGGCACTGAACTAATCTATAAGCCCCAGATTTGTTCTTTTTGTTGTTGTTGACGTATGGCACTGAACTAATCTATAAGCCCCAAATTTGTTACTTATTTTCTTTGTTGACGTATGGCACTGACCTAATGTACAAACCCCAAATTTGTTAGTTATTTTCTTTGTTGACGTACGGCATTGAACTAATGTATAAGCCCAAAATTTGTTAGTTATTTTCTTTGTTGACGTATGGCATTGAACTCATCTATAAACCCCGAATTACGAAGGAAAAAAGTCTTTTTCACATTCAAAAAATGTATTCTTACAGAAGCAGGGCGATTTCCGTCTGTTCAAACCACTTCCATCTGATCTCTACCATAATCCAAACTTCTGAGCGGTATATGACTGGTAAAATATGACGCGAGTAATTTCCCTTGGTTGTGTGAAACTTAGAACGGAGGTGGAAATAACTTTTTTTAAAAAAAGAAGAAAAAGTGTAACGAAAATTCGGATGATAAAAAAGCACCTTTTCCCCTTTCGGCCATTTAAAATTTTTCCTTGTACATACGCATGCGTCATAATCTTTTGACTTTCATAACTGTTTCTTTTTTAGCGAAATTTTGAACCCCAATTATGATAGTTACTAAATTTACGAGAACATCGAAAATGGGGGGGTAACATTATTTTTTTGGGTGGGGGGTGAAAAGGGGTTTTTTTCGAAAAAAAGAAAGCCGATTTTTTGTTTTTAAAACGATAGGAATCTCTCAAGTTTCAACCCCCATCTTACGCCGAAGGGATGAAGAGAATTGACTGTCGTTCATGTTCACTGTCCTGGTGTTGTGTTCTTCCCTAAAAGAAGCCCTAAGAGGTCGAAACGCGCCTTTTTGTCTTGTGTTTCGTTTGTAAAACGTTTTTCGGCGGAGCTTTATAAACTTCAAATTTCTCAAGAAAAAACTTGTGTGGGTGGGGATGGGGGGGGGGGAGGTTAGCATATCATTGTTTGCGGGTTCAAGAAGGGGTGGGTGGGGGGTTTGGGGGGACGAGGCTTTTTGGGAGGGAGGAGGAAACCCAAAGTGAAGGATGGAGGTAAAGGGGGGGGGGGGGGGGGGGGGGGGGGAGGTTGGAAGGGTGACGGAATTCGGGCTAATTAAAAAGGATGGCGAAGGGGCCCCCCGCTGGCCAATCGTTGTCTTTTCCCCATTCTGGGTATTTTTCTCCTTGCACGGGGTGCACGGGGGACCCCGCTTCCAGCCCTCCTGAAATTGACACCTCTACATGAGCCTGCGGGCCTTCAAAGGTTAGGGTCGAAGGTGAGAGGTCTGCAACGTTCGGGGAAATGCGCGATTTTGGAAACCTCAACCGGATGCACCCTTACACAACCCACACACACCACACACACGCACACGCACGCACACACTCAAACACAGACACAAACACAGACACCCCCACACCACACACACACACACACCCAACACCATCTCTCCCTCCTCTCTCCTTCTCTCCACCCACACCACACACCACACACACACAACCCCCCACAAAACACACACACCCCACACACACACACAACCGCAAAAAGAAAGAAAGAGAAAACGGATAGGGAGGAGACAGAAGAGACAGAGAGAGACAGAGAGGAGGGAAGAAACAGACGTCGTCAGATAGACAAAGACAGAGACAGAGAGAGCAGACGACAACGGACAGACTAGACAGAGAGACAGGCAGGCGACGACAGACAGAAAACAGAGACGAACGAAAAACAACGAATCATTTCTTCTTTTTTTTGTTGTTGAGGGAATAGAATAAAACATAAAGTCTTCTTTACAAACCCCCCTCGGAAGGGTATATGATCAAAATACACAAAATAAACACTTTTAAGACCAGCACAACAGTGGAAGAATAAAACTATAACGGACTTCAAATTTCGAACCCCAAAAACGACGTTCATCCCGGGTTTATCCGTGCTTTGTAAGGGGCAATAGAACGTGGGGGGAAAAAGACCCGGGGGAAAGATAAGAGGTTGAAAAAGGGGGGGGAAGGGATTTTGGTGAAAAGGGGGGGGGAAAGGGAAAAAATTTGGGGGGGGGGGGGGGGGGGGGGGGGGGGGGGGGGGGGGGGGGGGGTGGTAGGAGGAATAGGAGGGGAACAGAGAAAAATAACGGCAAGGCCACACACACACACACACACACACACACCACACACCAAATGTTCATCACTGAAGGAACTGCAACTTTAAAAAGGAAGTACATTACTAAAAAGGGGTATATGCTTAACGGAAAAAATGAAAGAAGAAGAAAAAGAAAAAAACCCAAAGGGTGCGGGGAGGACCCAGGAAGCCTGTCTTCACCTGCCTTTAGACAGTCCTGTACCACCCTTGGAACCCTGCGCGGGTTTTTGACATGGACAGGACACCAGGACACCCCATTAAACTCAGGAAAATAACGCTCCTGAAAAAGGTAAATTGATACAGGACGTCATAAACCCTTTAAGAGATCCCCAGGGTGTCCCACCCGTATTTCTGACGCAAGCCCCCCGGCATGGAGAGAAAAATGTGAAAGGAAGGGGAAATGAGGGAGGGAGGGGGGGAGGGGGGAAAGGAGAGAGGAGGGGGGAAGGGGGAAAGAGAGATAGCGAGCGCGAGAGAGAGCAGCGAGCGAGCGGCGAGAGAGAGGAGAGAGGAGAGGAGAGAGGAGAGAGGAGAGAGAGAGAGAGGAGAGAGAAGTGGTAAAGGGGTTACGACAGACAAAAAGGCAAAAAAATCGTTCGTTCGTTCCCTCACATGCGCTTCCCCGCGCCCCCTTCTCTGTCTCTCCCTCTCCCACTCCCCTCCCCCCTCTCTCCTCCTTCTTCTGTCGTCTTCTCCCCGAATGTCCCAGGTAAAAGGGGATGGAGTTTTTCCAGGGCCATTTCCTTCGTTTGGTGATAACTTTTTCATGACCAGGTGTTGTACTTCCTCTTTTCCTCTCTCTCTCTCTCTCTGTGTGGTGTCTTCACCTTCTGTCTGTCTCTCTCCTCTCTCTTTCTCCTTTCCCCCAGTTTTTTTTTAAAAATTTTGCTGTGATTTTTTTCACAGCCCTTTAAAAAAGGGGGCCACACCCCTTATTGAATAAATTTTCATCCATCCACTATCTCTTTCTCTCTTATTATCTCTCCCCTCAGCCCGTTTCTCTCCTCTCCTGTCTGAAACCTCTGTTTCTGAATTGCGTGTGGGTGGGGTGGGGGGGGTGTGTGTGGTGGTGTGTGTGTGGGGTGTTTGTGGTGTTATGTGGTGTCCTGCGTGCGTGTGTGTGTTGGGGTGGGTGTGTTGGTGTGTTTGTATGTATGTGCTTCCCCAATCTCTGAAATATGTACAAAATTTGCTAACACATTTTTTCATTTTCACCCCACGTCCCCTCTTCCTGCCCCTACGACACACCACTCTCCTCCCCCCCCCCTCCCTCGCCCCCTGTCCCTCTTTTCCCTGATCCCCTGTCTGTCTGCGTCGCCCCGTCTGTCTGTCTGCCGTCTGCCCCGTCTGTCTGCCTGCCTAACCCTCCTCTCTCTCTCTCTCCTCTCCTCTCTCTCCTCTCTCTCCCCCCAAACCCTTCCTCTTCTCCCCTTCTCTCTCTCCTCTCTCTCCCTCTCTCTTTTTCCCCAAAACCCATATGGGGCAAAGTATGTAGGGAGGAAACCTACTTAAAAAAAAAAAGAAGCATAAAAACGATGACATTAAAACCCGATCCTGGCAATCCGCCGAGGTTCGCCTCCGCCTCTCCGCACATTCACCACTTCAGGGCGTGACAAAGTTTGGTTTTTTTCTTCTCACGCCCTTTCGCAACAGCAGCACAAGAATGACATGCTGGGGGGTAGGACGAAGACCTTTCCATCCTTTGAGGGGAGTTTTTAAAGGGTCAAAGTGTTCAGAAAAAGTTGAGCAAAATTTTTTGGCGTTATTTTGCTATTTTGCTCGACATTACATCTTTCACACGTTCTCACATTTTTTCTTTTTTGGAAAGTTTGGGGAAAAGTCTTTGAGGGCATTTGAAAAGAAAAAGGGGAGGGGTTTACACCTACATACGTGAACGTGAAAGGAAAAAACACAATCTGGACACGGGAGAAAGTAATCACGCACAATTTTTGCGGGTGGCGTACCCAGGTGTGACACAGTGGTGCTATTATTACACTGCTCCTTGGGGAAGCGCCGGTGTTTGTGTGTGGGGTTGTGTGTGTGTGTGTGTGTGTGTTTTATGCTGCGCGCTTGTGTGGTGTGTGTGTGTTGTGTGTGTTTTGGTTGTGTGTGTGTGTGCGCGTGGGTTTTTTGTGTGCGCATTTGCATGCGATGTCTCTCTTTCGCATTCATTTATAAAAACATATCACAATTTTTTACGGTGTCATTGCGATCAAATCCTGAAACTTGGGCTAACCACACACAACACCACACCACCACACACACACACACACAAAAAACACACACACAACATGCCTCACGCACGCAGCCGCAAGCACGCACGCCAAACAACCACAAACACACACCACACACACACCACACAACACACACACACACGCCCCCCACACACACACACAACACACACACCACACAAAAACACACCACAACACACACACACACCACCCCGAGCCTGCAACAAGTCTCACGACTGGTTTAAAATACTTTTTACTGACCCAAAGACTTGAGTTAACGACCGATGGCAATATCTGAGTGAAATCGAAACGTTTGAAACAGCACCTCGTACTCTGCTTCCGCCTCTGTCCTCTATAACCATTCAATAAATTTCATCTTGTTGGTTTTCGGTGATACGTTTTTTGAAGGGGAAAGCAACTGTATCCGGACGAAGTTCAAAAAACCTTGTCCTTCTAAATTCACGTAGTTCGCAACGTTTTTTACAGTACGTGAACTGTCAGGGAAAAGAAATAACGCGTACAGGGGGTATTTTCCGCGTTCCCAGGTTCTTTGTTCCCCATTTATATTCCCCCGTCCCCCGGGGTTCCCCTCAAGAAAAAAACGAAATTCAGTCCCTAATTTCCCAGTTTCGTTGTTCCCACCCTGTGGCGACCCGCCGTTCCCCTTCCCCCAAATCCCCGGCCCCGGTGTTCCCCATCCCGGTGTTCCCCCGGCCCGCTGTTCCCAATTTTTTCGTTGGTGGTGTTGGTGGGGTTTTTTTGACTTAAACGTTTTTACTGTTGTTTTCTTGCTATAGGCGAGGGAGTGGGGGGGCGGGGGGGAGGGTCGGGGGATTGGGGGGGGAGCGGGAGGGGCCGTAGAAGAGGGGTTTCATGCCGGGGGGGCGGACAGGCTGAACCAGCGGTCAGCACTTATGACCCCATCAGGTCTGTGTAAACGTCTAAAAGTAAAATGGCCCTTGCAAAGAAAGGTGTAGTCATGTAAAATGGATACTGATATAAAGGGGATAGGAGTTCAAAACGTAAAAAGAAGAATCAGTCAAACCCTTTTCTGGCGTCACAAATTCATGCTTTTGTTCTAGAATCAACACGATCGAAATTTCCGTTTTTCTTACTGTATGACCCAAAAACTCCAGCGAAATTGCCCCCCCCCCCCCTCGCTCTCTCCTCTCCTCCTCCTCTCTCTCTCTCTCGCTCTCCGGTGGGGGGGGGAGGGGGGGTGGGAATGTCATTTTTTCCCCCCATTATTTGTTTACCTTTGGGTTGCCCGGGCGCAACCCCTCCTTGTCAGTAGGGCCCGTATGGGTAACGTGCTTGAAAACGGTTTGGGAACAGCGTACTGGGGGAAAAGGAACCGGGGGGCACCGGTACGGAACAGCGGGACGCTTTTTCGGGCGGGGAACATCGACACTGGGGGGAAAAGTGAACCGGGGGCGCGCTACTGGCGAACTAGAACCCGGGGGAAAACCGGCACGCTCCCGCGTAGCTATGTAATGTGAGAGTTCGCATTTGACGTTTGTGGGCACTTGACCCGTTTAAAAAACCGACGGAATGCCTCAACCCTTTAAGCCGAATTCCAGAAGGTAAGTGTCAAGTACTGGGGGTTTCCCACGGGCCGAACCACAGGGGGGTGGGGTCAGGCACCCAACACACCACCACAAACCAAGGACCCCGGGCTACATCAAAGACAATATTTTTTGCACATTACAAAACCCTCAACTGCCACACTAAGTGGGGGGGAAAACGGAGAAGAGAAGGGCAGAGAGAACACAGGGAAAGGAAGGAAAGAAGAGCGGAACAGAGAGATTAACTACTGATATGGGTCAAAAATAAAATAATAAAGGAAAACAAAGTTAAGCCACCCGTCCCGGGGTGCCCCAAAATTTCCCCATTTTTCCCTTTGAAAGAAAAGAAAAAGAGACAATCTAAATATGGTCACATACAGGGGCCCGAAAATTTTAGGAAAAAAAAAAAAAATAAAGGAAAAAAAAAAAAAAAAACGCAGAGGAGACAGAGGGGCTGGGCCAACCCCCCATCAGACACTTCCGACCATACACCATCTTGTTCAACCAAGTCCAAGTCCAATGATGTCTTGAGGAAGTCGGGACTTCCCGCCTCAGTGGGAGGGCACAGCACCCCCCCTGCCGTCGCCTCAGCAGCTTCCCCCCCACCGCAGCCAAGGAGGAGGAAGGTCCGGGAGTTTAAGAGGATCAGCCAACCGCGAAACCCCCAGAGAAACCCCCAAACAAGCAAACAAAAAAAAGCCCCCAAAGGGTGGGGGCAGACCATGCGGAAACTTCCAGTTTGGCAGGGGCAGGGTATGTCGTTTGGCGGGGGAAAGAAAAGAAAGTGCACGAGGGAGATAAGAGGGAGGAAAGCACAATAGAAAAATAAAAGAGAAAAATAGGTCCGTCCAATAAAAGAGTAGGCGTCCATCAAAAAAAAATACTAATAAGGGAAAAAAGGGGTTGTATTTGGGCAAGTCATGTCACACGAAACAGGCCCAATCTCAATTAAATTTAAAAGTTAATGCAAAAACCGTTAAATTTGCCACGAGTCCAAACCCTTTTTTAAATTTATCCATCGATTTCAATCCAAAACTAACATAGGTAGTAGGAACATTTAGAAAGAATTATGAAATTAATCGACAGGTGATTTAGAAACCCCGGCAGACTTCTTTAAAAAAAAAAAACCTAAATATTTTAAACTATCACCCTAGGGTTTTGCTATTTTAAAATAAAAAATGGAAAGCTATAATGAACATCACCCCCCAAACATCACACAAAATTTAGCATTAAACGAAGAACGAAAACATGGGGAGGAGAAAAAGATGACTGAAGAGAGGGGGACGAGTGTCCCCCACCCAAAACCCCCGGGAATTTTGCCTCAACCAAAAACACCGCGGTTACCTCACGAGTCAAAATTTACTCTCCAAAAAAATAAGACTTTGGGTCTTAGCCTCCACCAAAAGCAAATAGTATTGGAAAATTTCGAAAGTACGACGGCCATTAAATTTCATTTAAAAAATTATTCTTTTGCTCATGCGTGAGCCATACTCGACCGGCAATACTCGACTCACGAATTTTTGAGGACAACTAAAACAACCCGCACAAGAAGCAGACGAAAACCACAAAACCACAAAAAATTTTAGAGGAAAATAAAAGATGAAAGAATTATGACCTCCACCCTTTAAAAATTTAATAAGTGATTTACTTTAAAAACCAACCGTGGGAAATTACATCGAAACCTTCTCAAGGAACAAAATCACTTACCAACAGGCTTTTAAAAAACTACCGTGGCTACGTCGTCACTGAAGAACCAGCGTCTCCCAAAACCAGGCCCCAAACCCCCCGACGAGGAAAAGATGGTCGTGAGACCACACCCCAGCCCTGGTTACAGGGAAAAGGCTCCAAGCGCCAACCACCAAAAACCCCCATCCCAACCAATGAAAGGGTGCACTCCCGGGGGAGGTGAAATTTCAACGAAGAAATAAACCAAAAAAAGCAGCTGAACCCAAAAACGCTACCAGGGAGAAGGGATGACTTCGACTCGAGGCTGGGCTTTCGAAATGCCAAGAGACGACCCGCGCAAAAAAACCAGCCCGATTCTAGGGGGAGTAGACCCCCGGAATCTCGAAAAAACTGAGGGATGGTGTCAGACCTGACACACGAGGGCCCCGCGGGAAAACCCGGGGCGTTACAGGTAGGAGGGGGGTGATGAAAAAAAAGTTTTATAGAGGGGAAGGGTGGGGAAAGGCTACACTGGAACCAAATAACGAAAAACAGGATCCAAAACAAAATTTCAGGGGTTTTTGTCGTCGGGGTGGGGAAAAAAAAACGAACAGGAAAGATCCCCCACCCGAATTTACCCCCGGGCAAAACCTGTTCGGACAGTAAGTGATTTCCTTCCCTTTTTCCCATTGCCTAAAGTTGTTTTCTTGTCTAAAAGACCCGAGAAGTCAAACCGCGTCGTGTTTTGTCTAGTAATTTTTTTGTCCATTTGACCGGGGGGTTCTTAAAACTCCTTTTAAAATTTCCGACAGAAATCAATAAAATAAAATTTGACACGTGTCTTTTTTTTTAAAAAGCTAACTGCAGGGAAAACCCTGAAATGAGAAATGAAAACACACGGGCATTAGGGCGATCAGATGAAAGATGAAGTGGAAGGAAAAAAGGCAAGAGAAAAAAAAAACAAAAGGAAAAAATTCAAACACAACCCGAAACCTTTAAAAGAAGACACATGACAGACAAGAAATCAAGTGGGGGGACGAGCATTTTTAACCCGACGTAATCATATCCCTGTCAATTTATCAATAATGCCTTCCCCTTTTTTTTGGCGTTGTTGTTGTTGAAGATCGTTCTGTCTGGTTTTGACTTTCTTTTTTAAATCCTTATTTAATTTTGGTATCTGCGAGGTGTATGTTGATTTGCTAGTATTGGGTGTATTGTGCCAGAGTCCACCACCACCGTTATTCCTTCTAAAAGTTGTCGCATGAAAAATAAAACCCTCAGCAAGAGAAAATGCAGATTTATGTAACTTTATTTCATCTGATTTATTTATTCGCTTATTTGTTCAGTTATCTATCTATTTGTTTGTTCAGTTATCTATCTATTTATTTGTTCAGTTATCTATCTATTTATTTGTTCAGTTATCTATCTATTTATTTGTTCAGTTATCTATCTATTTATTTGTTTGTTCAGTTATCTATTTATTTATTTGTTTGTTCAGTTATCTATCTATTATTTGTTGTTCAGTTATCTATCTATTTATCTGTTTGTTCAGTTATCTATCTATTTATCTGTTTGTTCAGTTATCTATCTATTTATCTGTTTGTTCAGTTATCTATCTATTTATCTGTTTGTTCAGTTATCTATCTATTTATCTGTTTGTTCAGTTATCTATCTATTTATCTGTTTGTTCAGTTATCTATCTATTTATCTGTTTGTTCAGTTATCTATCTATTTATCTGTTTGTTCAGTTATCTATCTATTTATCTGTTGTTTACTCGTTTATTTCTTTATCTATTTATTTGCTTTTTGCAGTCTCGTCTTCCGTGGCGCTCCAGCGCTATCACCAGCACGTCACTCATGGCGATTCCCGTTCACACAGCCACACACCGCCTCATGCCAGTGCAGCCCCCTGCACCGGCAATCCGAAGGGAGCCACACTGTGTCCTGTCGTCATGAGGCAACCCACCAGAGGAGACACTGCGCGACTGCCGAGTCACTCCGGTGGAGTTCATTGAATGGTGCCTGTTATGATTCATCGTCACCAGGGTCCCACGGCTAAGCCCTCACTAATGACTCTGTCGTGGAGGCCGGCGAGAATGAGCGATTCCCTACGGAGCGTGCGACAGCGTCCATTCCAACGACAATTAATATGAATTCGCCGATGCTGGTGACCTCGACACAAACTGGTCAAGGCATAGAGAGAGAGAGAGAGAGAGGAGAGAGAGAGAGAGAGAGAGAGAGAAGAGGAGAGAGAGAGAGAGAGAGAGAGAAAATCGAAGCGAAGTCAGCATGAGATCAAAGCATGACACCTGGTACTTGTTTTGATGCTTATTGACGAGGGTGAGGATAATGAACCGATGCTGTGGGGTTCCATACTGGGCTGCGAGTACATCACACAGCTGAACTCTACGCTTAATGTCACACAATGTATCCTGGCCAGTTAGCCAGGCCCGAGAGATACAGACACCTGCAGTGTTGGTCAGAAAGTTTGAGCAACGCTCTCAACTAAGCATCCATTAGTTGGAAGAAACTTGACTGTTGTGGTTCCACTGTAACTAAGCATCCATTAGTTGGAAGAAACTTGACTGTTGTGGTTCCACTGTTCCCACTGAGCCCATAGCAATCTCGGGTCTGGGTTGGAACGGTTAGGGCAGAATCCCCCCCTACACACACACACACACACACACACACACACAACAACACACACACACGCGCGCGCGCGCGCACGCGCGCACACACACACACACCCCACACACACACACACACACATACACACACACACACACACACACACACACACACACACACACACAATCGTCGCTGACGGGAATCGAACCACGACTTCCTGTCCTGCAATCCGCGACGCTAACCACGGCAACACGGCCGCTGCTCAGTTTCCGCAAGCTTTTTTTTTTTGTGTGTACTTATTTGTTTGCCTGTTTCACATCTCAAGAATAAAACAAAGGAACAAGTCTTCAGAAAATACAAATGTTCGAACGTTCAAAGGATGTTGCTTCCACATTTCAACTCGAATTCCTTTTACTTTTTTTTACCCGCAGTAGAGCACAAAACTTAGTGAACCAGGTAAAACTTGTAGGCCTGTGTCATGAAAAGGACCGAGACTGCAGAGAAGGGCGGAGAGATGTTTATTGCACGCTCTCAACACACAATAGAAAAATGCCCGGCATCAAAGGGGGTCTTTGTCTTGCAACAGAACATGCTTTATTTACGTCAGCAAGGGAAAAGAACGGGACAGAAACAACACAGAGAGAACGCGTAGGGGTTGGGGGGGAGGGGGAAGGGGGGGGGGAAGGAACAAAATTCAGAGAGGGAACAAAGGAGAAAGAGGGGGTAGAGAGGGTGAGAGAGGATGAAGGAGGTGGAGAGAGAGAGAGACAGAGACAGAGACAGAGAGAGAAACACACACACACAAACACACACACGCACACACGCAGCAGAGGGAGAGAGAGACAGACAGAGAGACAGACAGAGACAGAGATACACACACACACACACAGATAGACCAGAGACAGAGACAGGCAGACAGGCACACACACACACACACACACACACACACACACACACACACACTGTCCGGTCAAAAATAAACACAAGCAAAGTCGTGGTCCGTCGCCAGCCGAGTTGGTTGGACATAAGCCTAACTCAAATATTCTGGGCGCCACGAAGACGGCTCCATGCGTCTCATCCAGCCAATTAAGCACAGCGAGGAGACAGCAGACAGTCTGAGTAGCTGACCGACAGGTCTCGATGTCTGGTCAACCGACGTTCTCGGCGCCTACCCAGACTCATCTAGCCAATTTACGACGACGCCGGAAAGGGAGAGGGAGAAGGTAGTAGGTGGTGGGGGTGAAATCAAGCTAATCAATTAAATGACCAATTGACCACCACAGAGAGTAAGGCGTGTAGGCGTGACTGTCATGATTTGAATATCCAATGGAATTAGAGGGAGAGAACTTCGGGTACGAGGCGGTAAAAATACTGACCAATGGTACTCACCTTGGACACGTAGGTAGGGAATAAAGTAATGTGTGAGTGAGAGAGAGGGGGAACGAACAGACAGGGAGAGAGAGAGGAAGAGGTTCTGGGTGTAGGTCTGCTTGAGAGAGAAGCAGAGAGATGAGGGGAGGAGAGAAGAGAACCAAGTTGAGAGATTTAGCATGAGATAGTCTGCAGAGGAAGGACTAAGGAGAGATGTGGAGAGAGAGAGAGTTGCTAACTAATGAAGAGAAAAAGAAAGAAAAGAAAAGGAAAAGAAAAGCAACCATGTCCATTTGATAGGGCAGACTAGAAGAGAGAGAGAGAGAGTGCAATGCGTTAATGCAGGAAGAAAGAAAGGAGAACAGATCGATGTTGATAGTCACTGTTCCATCTTAACCGGGGTTCGACCTCATACCTGGCAGCGTCACTTCGTCAAGCAGAACCACAGACCAACGCCAGTGCCTGCAGTCTAACCTGACCAGGCGCCAGCAGACCAAGACCGGTGCCAGCCGTTGTGTTGTGCTTGTGAAAGTGACAGTGAAAAGAAAAAAAAGGAGAAAAGAAAAAGACAGTGATTCGTGAATAGTTAAGATCACCTGGCCAGGTAAAGTAGAATCTATTTATACCCGGGTTAGTTAATGATGTTTTAGATAAATGATTTTGTGAAGTTCAGGAAAGAGAGAATGTTTTATTTTGTTTGATTCCATATGCATTGATGTTTCGTTCTATGATCATGTGTAGTAAAGTTATAGACTTTACTAGTGGTTTGATGTGACGAATGCATGATATATGAAATGAGATCGTAAGCAAGCTGTGAGTGTGTTTGGGCTGTGCGCTAGTCCTTCCTCCATCGACATCACCCGAGGTTGACAATTTATTGGCGAGCCTGCCAGGATATTCTGGCCCATTTATTATAATTGTTCAACTTCTCAGAGAGGAAGCTGGGTGGGATTCAAGTATTGTAATCCTAAGACAAGGGGTTGTCTTACTGTATGTTCCCAAGATAGTTAAATACTAGGCTTGGCATTGCTTCCAAGATAGTTAATACTATGCTTGGCATTTCAGCCCCAGAGTACTTATTTCGCACAGATTGCCTATAATTTGCTCTCATAGTTGGGTCAGGCGCTAGGCGTCTTATTAAAAACTATTACGTTGTCCCAAGCTAATATTATCATTCATAGGATTGTGCTATTACGTCACTCGTGTCGGTAACCACCGTTTGTCTGTCGTAGTAATAAAATCTTGTTCAAAAAAAAAAAAAAAAAAAAAAGAAAGAGATACAATGGCGGAAGAAAAAAACACACCTATTGAACAACTCGTGAGCGTCGCTCGTGATTTAGGCTATTCGGGAGAAGAGTTGCGAGCATTCGTTGAAAACCAGCAAAAAATGGAAAGGGAATGAGCGAGCGGAAAGACGACGTGTCGTGGTAGAAAAAGAAGAAACAGAAAGGTTAAGGATTCAGGCTAATCAGGAAGCGCAGGAAACAGAAAGATTAAGGATTCAGGCTAACGCAACACAGGAAACGGAAAGAGAAAAGCAGGAAACGGAAAGATTAAAGGTTCAATTAGAGTTAGAGAAAGTGAGGATACAAAGGGAGACCACCGAGGATGGGAGTTCAGTTTCCAGTGACTCTGTGTGCAGTTACGCTCCCCGACCCAAGTTGCCAAAATTCTCTGAAGGAACGATTCGATTGATGCATACATCAGTCGTTTCGAAACGTTTGCGACCAGTCAGGGTTGGCCTCCAGAAGAGTGGGCAGTCATTTTGTCGGCGTTACTGACGGGTAAGGCATTACAAATTTTCACTGCGTTACCAGCAGAACAACAGTCTGATTTCGGCGCTGTGAAGGAATCGTTGATGAAAGGATTTGACCTCACAGAGGAGGGGTTCAGGAAGAAAATTTCGTTCAGCTAAATTACAAGCAGGTGAGACGTACACTCAGTTTGGTGCACGTTTAGATCACTATTTTGATAAATGGTTGAGTTGAGTGGTACGAAAAAGGAGTTCGCTGAGTTGAAAGAGCTGGTTATGAAGGAACAGATTTTGTCAGGTTGCAGCCTGAGTTAACCATACATTTGAAAGAGAGACAGCCAGAGACAGCAGGAGAGTTGTTGAAGTTCGCAGAGGTGTATAGAGAGGCACGTTTGGGCACTAAGGTGCAGGAGAAACAGGTGCCAGGCACAGGTGAGAAGAGTGCAAGGAGACTAGGGGAGTTTTCTGCAAAGTCTGCAAACCCAGTGGTGGGGCAGAAGGAAGGGCAAAGGGACATTAGGTGTTTCATTTGTCACAAGAAGGGACATGTGCGAGGGATTGTCGCATGAGGTTCCAGAAGGCAGCAGCCTTGCAAGAGGTGGATAAGGGTCGTCAAGGGAAATGACCTGCAGTGGAACCAAAAGGGATCCAATCGGAAGAGGGTGGAGTGCAGCTATGGCTAGCATGGACAGCAGTCAGTGTCAGGGATGGAGGGCACTAGGCTGAGTGGTTCGTTACCAGTGGAAGAAGGGTGGATTGGCCAGCAGAGGGTGAGAAGTGTTACGAGACACTGGTTGTTCATGCGGGGTAGTAACGAACAACGCTGGTCGAGAAAGGGGATTTGACAGGGCAAATCCAGACCTGTACTCTAATCGATGGCACTGTGAGGGAGTTTCCAGTTGCTAAGATAGAAGTACGTACCCCTTACTTCTCAGGCGAGTTGTCTGCGTTGGTGATGGAGAAACCCCTTCATGATTTGATCATCGGAAATATTCCAGGTGCAAGGGATCCAGGGGATCCTGAGTTGTTGACTGCTACAGGGGCAGCAGTTCAAACAAGGAGCAAGAAGGAGGAAAAGGGTGATAAACCGTTAGTCGTTCCAGCAAGGAAGTCGGGCATAGATGTGTCGCCTGATGAGTTTAGGGCGGCGCAGGAACAGACCCTTCGCTCGTGAAGTCTTGGGAGTTGGCAAGAGGTGGAGAGAACAGGAGGTTAGAGGAGGTGAGACAGAATTTCTTGTGAAAGGCGGGCTGTTGTACCGAGTGTTCACCAAGGGGAAGACAGGTAAGGTGACCACTCAGTTAGAGGTACCAGCAGGTTATCGTGACACTGTCATGTCAGTGGGTCACGAGTCGCTCATGGCGGGTCATCTCGGCACCAGCAAAACAGCTGACCGAATCTTTGATGACTTTCATTGGCCAGGAGCAATGGCAGACATAAAACGTTTCTGCATGTCATGTGATGTGTGTCAAAGATCAGCCACAAGAGGGGTGAAGAGGAAGGCACCTCTTAAACATCCCCCTTTAATTGACACACCATTCAGGAGGGTGGCTGTTGATCTGATTGGCCCAATCGCGCCCTGTTCCAAAGGCGGGGCACAGGTATGTGTTGACGCTCGTGGACTACGCGACCAGATACCCAGAAGCAGTTGCATTGAAGGCGTAGATACGCAACAGGTCGCTGAAGGGTGGTAGACATCTTCTCTCGCGTGGGTGTGCCAGCACAAATTCTCAGTGACAGGGGGTCACAGTCCACCTCAGGCGTGATGAAGGAGGTCAACAGGCTGCTAGGGATCACACAGCTTCTCACTACCCCATACCACCCACAATGCAACGGCTTGGTGGAGAGATTCAATGGTGTGCTGAAGGGCATTTAAAGAAGCTCTGTGAGGAAAGGCCAGCAGATTGGGACCGCTACATTCCAGCGGCACTGTTCGCCTACAGGGAAGCCCCTCAGGAAAGCACAGGCTTTTCGCCATTTGAGCTGCTGTATGGGCGGACAGTTCGGGGACCAGTGTGCATTCTCAAAGAGCTGTGGTCCGGAGAACAGGAGTCAGAAGAGGTCAAAACCACTTACCAGTATGTGGTGGACCTACGCAATAGGCTAGAGGAGACATGTAAGGTCGCAGGGAGAGTTTACAGGAGGCTAGGGTCGTTCAGAAGAAGCAATATGACAGGAAGGTGAGGAAGCATTCCTCAAGGTGGGAGATCAAGTCCTGTTACTGCTTCCCACGGATCACAACAAGCTGCTGATGCATTGGAAGGGACCATTCACCATCATTGAAAAGGTAGATCAGGACTACCGAATCGATGTGAATGGGAAATCAAAAACTTTTCCATGCAAATTTGCTCCGCAAATATATTCAGCGTGAGACGCAGCACATAGGCGCAGCAGCAATCATTGATGGAGGTGAAGGAGACCCAGCAGAAGAAGGGGAGATTTTGTTGCCTGAGTTTCCAGGAGAAGAGTCATACAGGGATGTGTCACTGTATGAAGGGCTAGACAGTAGGAGACAGGAGGAAGTTAGGGGGCTCCTAGAACAGTATAGGGCGTCCTGACTGATAAACAGGCAGGACAAACTCTAGAGACATGTACGTGGAGTTAACATCGCAAAAACCGTACATGTGAAAGCCTACCCGATCCCATATGCCACCAAGCAAGTGATCGAGGAGGAGGTAGAAAAGATGTTGGACCTTGGGGTGATTGAACCGTCCAAATCATCGTATAGTGCACCCGTCGTCTTAGTGAGGAAAAAAGTCAGGTGAGCATCGATTCTGTGTTGACTATAGACGTCTGAACAGTGTCACCAAGGTCGATGCAGAGGTCATACCGAACATGGAAGACCTGTTCGCTCAGATCGCCACAAGCAAGAGCCAGTATTTCACCAGGATAGATCTGAGCAAGGGTTACTGGCAGATAGCCTTGAGTGAGGACTCAAGGAAGTCACAGCATTCTCCACTCCTATGGGGCTATACCAGTGGCGAGTACTTCCTTTTGGGATGGTCAACGCACCTGCAGTCTTCTCTCGGATGATGAGGAAGTTATTGACGGGATTGGAAGGCGTTGTGAATTTCATGGATGACATTCTGATAGCATCCGAGACATGGGAGGAGCAATATGAGGCAGCTAGGAGCAGTTTTAGAGAGGTTGAGACAAGCCAATCTCACAGCCAGACCAACAAAGTGCCAGATTGGTTTTTCCAAGCCTGGAGTTCCTAGGTTTTGTTGTCGGAGGCGACACAAAGCAGCCGGAAAGAGGAAAGGTGGAGAAGATGATGAATTCAGAGAGACCAAAGACCAAAACAGAAGTCAGGGGTCTGCTAGGTTTTATTGGTTTCTATAGGGAGTTTGTTCCAAATTTCGCAGCAATCACAAGTCCTCTCAGTGATTTGGTCAAGACAGGGAAACCGGCAGTGGTCGAGTGGTCAGACGCTGCAGAGCAAGCACTGCAGACGGTGTTGGAAAGACTAGGTTCCCGTCCCATCTTGAAGCTACCAGATAGTCAAAACCATTTTTGTTGCGGACAGATGCATCAGGTGGTGGGATAGGTGCGGTATTGTTGCAGGAGCATGAAGGGGTCGAGTTCCCTGTGAGGTATGCTAGCAGGAAGTTGACATAGTGTGAAGAGGGTACGCAACTGTAGAGAAGGAGTGTTTAGCTGTCGTGTGGGCCGTGCAGAAGTTCCACAAATACTTGTATGGGAAAGAGTTCGTGATAGAGACAGATCATCAACCACTCAAATTCCTGCAGGAGGCACAGTCTGAAAAAACAGCAGGGTTCTGCGTTGGGCAATGGCACTGCAGCCCTACAGGTCCGAGTGCAGTACATTCCAGGTCGACAGATGGTCGGAGCTGACTAGTTAAGTCGCGTAGTCTAGCAAGCTGCAACTCAGAGGAAGTCAGTCATATCCGGGGGGGTGCTTTGTTGATAATATGTGTTGATTACAGTTATGTTGATTGGATATGGGTTCATTCCAGTTGGCTATGGTTCATATTTTTTTGTGTGAGACTTGTTCATATTTTCTTTGTGAGACTTGTTCATGTGAATGTAGTATAGCTTGGAGCATACAGTCGCTTGTGTAGTGATGCATTATTTGCAATAACGTGAGGATGGAGATTCCTCAGTGAAGTGTCATGGATCGTGGATCATATTATATTGTGCTTTTCATGAGAATTGTGAAGAGAAGATATGGCAAATCCCAGGTAGGGGGATTGCATAGGTGCGCACAGAGGTCGTTGTAAAATGAGTCGAAATAACGTAAGAGCGCACATCAATGATAACTCATTGGGGCGGTATTCACTATGATATATCCTATAATTTATAAACCGTTTGTTGTAAAGTATTTTTCAAACTTTGCACGTGTAGCTGTGTGTCAGCAAATTCGGTTGTTGTCTTTTTTTGTACCGTTGTTTTGAGACAATGCGGTGCATAGTCTTTTGCAAGGGGGAAATTGTCACGGTCAAAATAAACACAAGCAAAGTCGTGGTCCGTCGCCAGCCGAGTTGGTTGGACATAAGCCCTAAACTCAAATATTCTGGGCGCCACGAAGATGGCTCCATGCGTCTCATCCAGCCAATTAAGCACAGCGAGGAGACAGCAGCAGCAGTCTGAGTAGCTGACCGACGGTCTCGATGTCTGGTCAACCGACGTCTCAGCGCCTACCCAGACTCATCTAGCCAATTTACGACGACGCCGGAAAGGGAGAGGGAGAAGGTGTAGGTGGTGGGGGTGAAATCAAGCTAATCAATTAAATGACCAATTGACCACCACAGAGAGTAAGGCGTGTAGCGCGTGGACTGTCATGATTTGAATATCCAATGGAATTAGAGGGAGATAACTTCGGGTACGAGGCGGTAAAAATACTGACCAATGGTACTCACCCTTGGACACGTAGGTAGGGAATAAAGTAATGTGTGAGTGAGAGAGAGGGAGGGAGAACGAACAGACAGGGAGGAGAGAGACGGTTCTGGGTGTAGGTCTGCTTGAGAGAGAAGCAGAGAGATAGAGGGGAGGAGAGAAGAGAACCAAGTTGAGAGATTAGCATGAGATAGTCTGCAGAGGGAGGACTAAAGAGAGATGTGGAGAGAGAGAGAGAGTTGCTAACTAATGAAGAGAAAAAGAAGAAAAGAAAAGGAAAAGAAAAGCAACCTGTCCATTTGATAGGGCAGACTAGAAGAGAGAGAGAGAGTGCAATGCGTTAATGCCAGGAAGAAAGAAAGGAGAACAGATCGATGTTGATAGTCACTGTTCCATCTTAACCGGGGTTCGACCTCATACCTGGCAGTGTCACTTCGTCAAGCAGAACCACAGACCAACGCCAGTGCCAGCAGTCTAACCTGACCAGGCGCCAGCAGACCAAGACCGGTGCCAGCCGTTGTGTTGTGCTTGTGAAAGTGACAGTGAAAAGAAAAAAAAAAGAGAAAAGAAAAGACAGTGATTCGTGAATAGTTAAGATCACCTGGCCAGGTAAAGTAGAAATCTATTTATACCCGGGTTAGTTAATGATGTTTTAGATAAATGATTTTGTGAAGTTCAGGAAAGAGAGAATGTTTTATTTTGTTTGATTCCATATGCATTGATGTTTCGTTCTATGATCATGTGTAGTAAAGTTATAGACTTTACTAGTGGTTTGATGTGACGAATGCATGATATATGAATGAGATCGTAAGCAAGCTGTGAGTGTGTTTGGGCTGTGCGCTAGTCCTTCCTCCATCGACATCACCGAGGTTCACACACACACACACACACACACACACACCCCACACACACACACACACACGCACGCACGCACGCACGCACGCACGCACGCACGCACGCACGCACGCACACACACCACACAAAACAACACACACACACACACACACACACACACACACAGAGGATGACGGTTTCTTGTAGTAAGCTTTATAGAGCCCATTCTCAAGGACGAGAGACGAAGGGGATGGGGACTTTGAAAACCCAAAATTAGAAACAAACATCACCCATACATTACCAGGAAAATATTCGCAACGTGGGATCCAGATCACGGTAGTATAGACTATAGAAAACAATGGTAACCACAGAACACAGGTAACTGTCAATAGGAATTTCTAGAAGAATACTAACGATTACAAGGGTGAAACAGTCACGATGGACGGCCAGGATTTCAGTTTTCGATCTCTCTGCTTCGTCTTTTACCTCTTCTTTGAACACACACAGGCTGTCATTCATTTTCCTTCTCGCTTCCTCCAACTACGTCATTGCGTCTGCGACTGACGCTGTCTGCATGGGGTGTCTGTGGTTTAATATTATTAGTGGTATTTGTCTAATCACTACAATTGTCTGTATTGCACGGATTTGCAACAGCGACGAATTAAAAAGAAAAACAAACAACTTCTTGTTGAGTAGAGGAACGAGAAAGAGGTAGGTGAGGGGGTGGGGCGATGTTTTACAGGGAATCACGATTCTACGTGCAATTATGCATGCATTACAGAGACGACACAAGATAAGACTACACAACACTACGCTTCACTGGACCACACTAGACTACACTGCATTACGCTGCACTGCACTACACTAGACGGCATGGCACGGCACGACGGCACGGCACGGCACGGGGCCCCGGCACGGCACGGCACGGCACGACACTACACACACTACACTACACTACACTACACTACACTACACTACACTATACTATACTACGGTATATAATACAGCAAAACACTATGATGCACAACATGTTTAATGATAGAGCAAAAAAAAAAAAAACGGAAAAAAAAACAGAAAAAGACATTTTCTATACGTAAAGAAATAACATCTGTAAAAAGTGGATAAATTTAAAGAAGGCAGAAGACAAAGTCATGCTTAAACAATGAGAGGAAGGAAAAGGCCGTATACATGAATGAACATGAGAGAGAGAGAGAGAGAGAGAGAGAGAGAGAGAGAGAGAGAGTGATGAGAGGAGAGAGAGAGAGAGAGAAAGAGAGAGAGAGAGAGGGGCAGGCTAATGTCTTGGCATTATCTCACACAGACGTGACACACAATTCACAGAGTCCTTCGTCATCGCGAAACATTACGAGTGAGCCGTAGACATGCTAATCAAGCGAGGCCTGAACAGATCATCGACTGACTGACAGGGATCACTTAAAACTGGGATGACTTGATCAATACCTTTGCGACATGCGCCGAGCGGGCTCTGCGGCACACCTTGAAAACCTACCTCCGTGTGAAGAAAAACGAAATGTGTCTGCCGTGAAGGCAAAGAACAAATGAAAACCCTAGTGTTAAAAAAGGGGTCAGCAGTGACTGCAGTTGCAATGAAGGTTAAGACTAAGCTGAATCAATACGAGCATACGATGTGACCCGCCCAAAACCCTTTAAAGTGATGGCTCCTCGTCTTGTCTTCTCTGTACGGATTTGTGAGTGGCTGGGTCTGTCTCTTTTGTCTCTGCTTCTTTGTGTTCTTAACGCGCTGTGGTGTGTGTGTGTGTTGTGTGTGTGTGGTGTTGTGTGTGTGTGTGTGTGTGTGTGTGTGTGTGTGTGTGTGTGTGTGGGGTTGTGTGTGTGTGTGTGTGTGTGTGTGTGTGTGTTGTGTGTTTTTGTGTGTGTGTTTCTTGCACGCGCTCGATCGCGCGTGTGTGTGTTGTGTGATGTGTGTGTGTTGTCTGAGTGTGTGTGCGTGCGTGCAGTGCATGTGGTGTGTGGTGTGTGTGTTGTAGTGTGTGTGTGGTGTGGTGAGTGTGTGTGTGTGTGTGGTGTGTGTGAGGGAACATATGCGTTTACGTGCGAAAGTGTATTCATTATCATAGGACCGTGTGTTTCTTGAATCAGTATTCAAAATTCTCGACTGGCTCGAAAGACTGACTGACGAATTTTGGTATTCTAAAGAGAGAGAGAGGGGGGGAGGAGAGAGAAGGAGAGAGAGAGAGAGAGAAAAAGAGAAGAGAGGAGGGTGGGGAGAAAAAAGCAGGGACGGAGGAAAGGGAGGAGGGGAGAGAGGGGAGAGATGGAGAGGGAGGGAAAGAGAGAGAAGGAGAGAGACAGACAGACAGACAGACAGACAGAGAAAACATACAGACAGACTGACGGACAG
>CM031603.1:92672194-92674694 GCA_018398815.1 Conus ventricosus
TGCAGGAGGTGAACCAGACACAGTCAGCTCTTACGAAAGTGATTGACAATCTGAGGGCCGAGAACAACCAGCTTAAGGCAGATGTTGATTGTATATACGGCAAATGTAAACAGCTAGAACAAGAAAACCAGCAACTCTATAACGAGCAAAGGCACTGTTCTGACACATCAAACAGTCTGAGTGAAGAAGTGGAAAAACTTGAGGCCCACTCCAAAAGTAACAACGTCCATTTCTTCAATGTCTACGAGAGCTCTCATGAAGACAAAAAGACATGTTGCGAAAAAGTCGTCAAGCTTTTGAATAGGTTTTATACAAGCAAAACATGGACTGTTGCTGACATAGAGTGTGCCTACCGACTTGGCCAGAGGCAACACAATCAAAACCGTCCACGTGTTCTGCTGGTACGTCTCCACACTTTCCCCGACAAACTCATGCTTCTGGAAGACAAGGATAAAAGAAAACAGATGGCAGATGAACTTGGTGTCCGTATTGCCTCTGACCTAACCACCCGACAACACAGAGCAATACAGCAACATATGCAGAATGGGAGACATGCATACTTCCACAATGGACGTCTGCAGTTCAGAAGTCGTCGTCCTGGTGGACCAGGCCATCAGAGATCGGCCCACAGCACCAAGCCGGCGTCCCCTCCCAGGAAAATGCCCAGAGAAAGGCGCTATACTGAGCGGACATCCAACGAACGATGTTCCAGACCTTCGTCTTCTCCACCCCCACCTCTGACATGGCAGAATATCCGTCACTTTCAAAGCAACAACCACCGCCTAGTCATGAACAGCTGATACAGCCTGCAGGAACTCCAGGAACAGTCTGTGATGATGGTATTGTTGGGAGGGAAGCTGATCCAGAAGGCAACAGACTGGACAGATCCTGTGAAATTCTGTCCCCTCCCAGTGAGCAAATTGAGGTTCCGGCTTTCCTGACTGACGTCAAGATTCCTACCGGCCACCCCGCTCGTGAATCAACCTGTACATCTGTGGTGAACGATGCAGTCCCCCGGCTTCATCAGGACGGCACCAGTCAAGATGTTTCCGGCTTTCTGACTCATGAACTGTCACCTGTCTTGTCCCAGTCTGCACATGCTTCCTCCGGTCCTGACCATCCCGCTGACATCAGCCTGTTCGATGCCGAAAGTCAGACATTTGTAAAACAGAGATTCACTTTTGTACACAATAACAATGACAGTCAGGATAATCCATCAGTTAACACTGAGAGAATCACACAGTCAGAGTCCTTCCTTGCCATTGAGAATGAACTCAAACAAACGCCAGTTGTTGGCCCTCAAACACGCAGCAAGGTTAAATGCAGACAAACACAACTCACAGAACCATTTAGAAGCACTCCAAGAAATAAAGATGTTAATTGTAATGTCAACAGCTAGGGACTTGGCCGTGCCCATGTTCATAAAAGTAATGTCCAAAATTATATGTCCTTCGTCACATACAATATAGAAGGACTGACTTGTCTGTATGACCCAAGCATTAGGTCATACCTGCGTACTTTTGATTTTGTCTTCCTTTCTGAAATTTTCTCTGGAAAATTTCCAGATTTTCTTTTCCCAGATTATAACGTCTTTCTTTCACCTCCAGTCAGACTGACAAGCTCTGTTACAGCAAGACTATCTGGAGGTGTTGCAATGCTTGTAAGAAAACGGTTGAAAAATATGATATCTTTGATTCATGTGGAGTTTGACAACTGTATCGTACTTAAGTTGTGTAAGACACATACAGGTTTAAAGACAGACTGTATTTTGCTTGGTATGTATTTGCCTCCATCTCAGAGTACGTATTATAATGAAACTGATATTTACAATGGCATGTCCTTGCTTGAACAATGTTTGTTAGATACCTTTGAAATTACTGGTGATCTTCCTGTTTTGATATGTGGTGACTTAAACGCAAGAACAGTGGAAAAAATGGGCGAGATATTCTGCTTTTCGACATCGACCCTGACATTTCTTTTGACGATTCTGTCCATGTACGGTCATCTAAAGATTCCATTGTAAATCAGTTCGGAAAATATTTACTGGATGTTTGTGATCAGTTTAATTTAGTAATATTGAATGGTTTGTTATCTGGTGATGAAGAAGGGGACTTTACTTATATAGCTCACAATGGAGCAAGCATCATTGACTATTTCATTCTGTCTAGATGTATCCTGGACCTTGGACTCAGCATTTATGTTTCTCCTAGAGTGGAATCCAAACATATGCCTATTGAGTTGAAACTTAAATTATGTCCACCAAATGAAACTGCTCCGAGTTCTAATAGACAAACAATAGTAAAATACATTTGGAATGCCGAGAAAAGTTCCGAGTTTAAATCTAAGTTTTATTCAGAAGAAGTACTGTCACTGATGGCAAGCGCATTGGGCTTGATTGACATCGATATCAATGATGCCTTGATAAAATTTAATGAAGCTATGCATAAAGCAGGCTCAGTTATGCAAAAACAGATCACGTTGGGCGACAAAAATAATAAAG
>CM031603.1:92679694-92682194 GCA_018398815.1 Conus ventricosus
CGCTCCCGGACATCTTCCGCTCAGTGAAGAGCTAACCTCCTCGCGTGGCGGCCTACATCGCCCGCTGCGTCCAAGTGTGAGCTATACTTCAACTAGAAATGACGCATCGTGCGACGTTAAACGACAGGCGATGAGGCCATCTACGACCACAATTCGCAGAGAAGTATGCACCAGAACGCAAGGTTTGAATGCTACTGGCAATGGAATTAAGAGAGAGAAGAGAAAAGCAACGAATTGAGCTGAACCACCAAGATGCAACGCACAAAGCAACTAGGAGGAGATACACGACAACAGCAACGAATGAAATAATGAGAATTCCGCCACCTAGGAGGGTCAAATCTCGTAGGCACGTGACAAATCGTGACACTGGGAATTCTAAGCAATGGGTGTACAGTGAGCTTTGTTGCTATCCTCTTTAATGATGATAATATATAATAATAATAATATAATAATAATATAATAATATAATAATAATAATAATAGTAAGAAATCATTATTATTACAATTATGATGATGATGTTGTTTATTGCGCTCAACTCGGAAGAGCTCACAGTGCTTAACAAACAAACATATCAAAACCTTTGACTTTTATGCATAACAAAAGGCATGCAAATTAAATACGTAGTTTACTCACTGATGCATACACTCAAATGCCTACCCATGCACAGTAAAGCACCACACACACACACACACACACACACACACACACACACACCCTGAAGGTTTTTCTTCTTCATGGAATATTTCAGAAAGTACGTGGCCGATCTTTCTGAAAATATGTAGGTATCTTCTTCTTCCTAAAATACTGATTCACTCAAAAAACGAGTAGGTCATCATGGGTCACGGATGATGCCCGATGTTTAAGTTTACCGTTATAGCCATAACTAACGGTCCATAATGGTTTTCTTCTTTATGGAAAATTTCAGAAAGTTCTTGGCGGACCTTTCTGAAAATTTGTAAGTAAGTTCATTATAGGTCACAGACGATGGCCGATGTTTACCAGATTAGCATTATAACGGTTTCCTCTTTATGGAATATCTCACGCGTATTCAGAATATACTGGGACTACGTTTATATGCTTTGCATCTTGTTTATGTTTTCTGGTTTTTCTTTTCTTTTCTTTCTCTTTGTTTTTTTTTCTTTTTTCTTTCTTTCTTGCTCCTTTTTTGTCACAAACAGAATATCAGCACACTAAAGATACGCACATAAATAAACCACGAAGTTTTGTGTTAAATGCCAAAATACTCAACTCTGCAGGAGAATGTCCATTAATAAAGGAATATACAGACTTAAATAGAAAGACACTGTGCAGCAAAAAAGAAAACAAAAAGGAAAAAAAAGAACAGAGTGGTGAAAAATTAGCAGGATGGAGGCTTCACAAAAAATGGAGGAAATAGAAAGCTGGATGGGGATGAAAAGTAAAGAAAAGAAGTCCATGTGTACCTTCTGTCTGATACGTGACAAGCTTTGACACTTTTTCCGCCTATCCATTTCTTAAAGCAGACGATGAACATTTACGACAGGAAAGCAAGGTAATCACCCTGTTTAGTGCTGATTGGGCAAATTGCCAGATCAGCGTATCCAGGGTGATTTCATCGAGGAGAAAAACAAACTGTAACCCGATCAACCCCCCACCTGTCTAACCATGTGACAGAAATGATGAGAACAGGAAGCCGCACCTTAAGGAAGGCGGGAGGGTGGGGAGTGGGGAGTGGGGTTGGGGTTCAGAAGGGACAGATGCAGCTGATGACTTCATTGGGCAACCAATCGATGAGGTCGACAGATAGAGCTGGCAGGAAGATGAATTATTACCGGCGCAGAACGCTGCATGCAGTCTCGTTCCCTACTCATGTTTTACCTCTGAGAAGTAAATCAGCAATATCTGCCAACGCCGCGAAGGAGTGGTGTTGTGGTGTTGTTGTCACGGACTGCAAGAAGGAGACGTGGGTTCAAATCCCCGGAAGTACTCCCACCCGGAGTTGGCGCGAGTGTGGTGTGTGCACTCCAGTGGGGATTGGAGGGGGGGGGGGGGGGGCAGTAGACCATGCATGTCGACTCACAAAAAGGTTTTGCAGGAGAGAGGAATTCAATAACCTGCATGTAGGTGAATCTCTCGGCCTGGTTAAATGCCGAGATACAACGAGAAAAAAAAGCAGAAAAATGGAAAAAGGAAAAAAGAAGTAAATGTAGAGAACAGCCTTTCATATCATGTAGTCAGACCAAAATGAACCACGGCAGCATCCCCGTCCTCGTCCTCATCATCATTAGTCATCACCCATATTAAAGAGAAAAAAAAAGTCTCGTTTTATATGGGTTTTCATTCCTGCTCTCGTGCAGAGCTCGGTTTTCATTTTACTGATGTCATGTATGTGGTGGTGAGTTTGTCACGGCACGGCATTCTGCTGGATGCTGCAGCTCATGTCAATTTGAGTCAGTTCATCACAATCTGTTGCGTATGAACAGTCCGTTGTGTGTATAGCAAGTTCTGTCAATCTGTTGT
>CM031603.1:92687194-92702194 GCA_018398815.1 Conus ventricosus
CTATGATGCATCCAAACTTAACCCGGCTTGTTCTCAGCGCCGGAAACCGATATACCTCTACTCAGTAAGCTCCACTGGCTTCCAGACAAATTCCTAATTGACAATGTTTTGCAGATGCTACCAGATCCTACTCGCTACTGTTTGTAAACTGAAGATGCTATTCTTGCACGTCCCCCTTCGCCTTTCTGCTGATGATCGTTTCTTTCTTGAAGCCTCTCCCTTCAATACAGGTCAGCGTGGTCAGGGAAAAATTCCCCCCTCCCTCCCCCCTCCCTGGTCCTCAGCTTTGGAATTCTTTTCCTCCAGTCCACCGTGTTTAAGAAAAACCTAAAACCTTTTCACATCAAATCTGTTCTGATATTCCCATTGATCCACACACCGGTTCCGAGAGCTATGTAAATAATACATATGCAAAAACGATTTTCTGAGTATATGTGCGTTTGATAGCACATATGTGCATATACATGCGAGTGCACGCACGCGCGTGAAATTTTGTATTATGTTTTCGTGCAGTTCTCTTCTTTTAGTTGCAATGCACTTTTATCTGTTTTTATTTCTTTCAAATGTCAACGTAAAGCGATCTAGTGCCTACTTATGTGATAGACGTTATAAAAACAAACCTTCTTGCGTCCTGAGGCGTCTTTTTCCTTCCCCATCCCACTCCCCAACCCTCCCACCCAATTTGTTTTTAAAATGCCCTCTCAATGTCAGAAGAAAGAGAGCTGATATATCAGCTTTCGTGCAATGCTTCGTGTGACCTTTCGTATATTCAGTTATCGACTAAACCATGACATTCTATTCTACCATTGTCTCTGTTGCTGCGGGACAAATAAAAGCAATCGTACTTCGTGACTCTCTCTCTCTCTCTCTCTCTCTCTCTCTTCCTCTCTCTCTCTCTTGTTGGTGTGTGTGTGTGTGTGTGTGTGTGTGTGTGTGTGTGTGTGTGTGTGTCTTTTCTGCCTCCTGCTTCCTTTCGACCATCTGGTTTAAAAACGAAGGCACGACGGAAAAGCAGGAACGTGGCTGAACGACAGCAACGTAAAACGCACACGAACAAATTCCATTTAGCGCAGCTCTGGACTTTCACGACAAAGCATGGTCATGCAGCCACTGGCTAACAACCATCTGTCTTCTCGATGACGGTGAAGAAGGGAAGCGGGAGCGGAGGAGCGAGAAAGGAAGTGTGTGGGGCAGGAGATGGGGGGGGGGGGGGGGGGGGACGTGAGCTGGGCGGAGTGCTCAGCAGTGGGGGCAGACCGACAAGAATCCACTCTTCGCATGCCACCACAGCAGGAAGAGGAACATGTCGTTATGTCTTATGAACACCACAAAGACAGTGGATGGGTAGAAGGGTGAGCTAGAAGGTGAGAGAGGCAGGAAAGAGAGAGAGAGAGAGAGAGAGAGAGAGAGAGAGAGAGAGAGAGAGAGAGAAAGAGAGAGAGAGAGAGGAGAGAGAGAGAGTGTGTGTCGGGTAGGTGGGGGGGGGGGGGGTCAGAGTCATATATGTAGCAATGGGTAACAGAGAAAAAGAGAAGGAAGGGTATTTCCAGTACATGCCACAACTCTTCAAAGGTGGGTAAATGTTTATGTCATCAAAAATATCATATATTTTTTAACTCACATAGCCGTTGCTTCGCCAATCACATCCAAATTTCCACCAAAGAAAAAGCATCAGCATTTTGACTTCGACGTTTTCATGGTCTGTGTCACGCAAGGGTCTTATGATACAACATAGCGGACAGTTCAGCCAAGAAGGCGATTCACCACATACCGCCTTTGCTGGTTTTTGCTTTTTTCTTTCAGTACGCTGTGACATCCTGAGACAGAACTGTGGAAGATGAAGCGCCGAGTATCGATCGGGTGAAAAATGTGATCCGTGTTTTTGATTTCCGTTGTGGCATTTACTGTTGTAAAAACGCTGGCTGATAGCGGAAGGTAGTGTCGTCAGATGGATTCTCCTCTCACAACATTTACACTGCGCATGCGCCACCAAAATGGCTACTTGCTCGTTCAGGTAGCTATTTGGCCGTAACAACCTAGACTGACGTCACAGGAAAGTCGCTAAAAAGTTTTTCACACAGAAATGAGCGTGGAAACTGATATTTTACAGCGTTTCCCATGTGACATACGTCTGCCTAAATGGTTTCTCGAAGCCATTAAACGTTCGTTCACATTTTAAAACGCTGTCTCCATGGACGAAATCTATGTTTCATGAAACTGGCGTTAGAGGCCAATGAAGAGCGCTGCTAGCTGATACACGACTATGCGCCTCTGTCAACATATGAGATCTCTGTGGACCCTTCTCCTGCGTGTATTGCCTGAAGGTATCCCACACCAAGCAAGGAATATCCACGTGGGGTAAGTATTCAGGACTCGCTGCACGTTCTGACAGACTCCTCCACACATTACCCTGAAGGGTCTAAGACGGATCAGAAGAGCAAGCCCAGGAAGAAGAAAGAGGAGGGGGGAGGGCAGAGTGGGTCAGGACGGGAAAGAGAAACGAGGTCGGGTATAGCAGGTCTACAGTGCACCGCTTAAAACCCAACGTCCGGCGTGTAAGACGAGAGTATTGATTACCAAGCTGTTGGAATGTGATGGCATCTCATTCTTGGAGTACATGCCGACTGATTTGTCGCTGTCGGAGTATGGGTGTATGGAGTTTATATTGTAGGAATATATTATGTCTCTTGTCACTGCTGTAGTGTGATTTTATAAATCTATCACTGTTGAAGTACGTGCCTGTTTATTTGTCACTGTTGTAATATGATTCTATCAGTTGTTATTCTTGCAGTATCTGTTTACTGATTTTTAACTGCCGTATGAGATCCTGTCGATTTGTCACGACTGGAGTATGCGCCAACTGATTTGTCACTGTTGTAGAATGATTCTATTATTGTTACTCTGGGAGTATGCGCCAACTGATTTGTCACTGTTGTAGAATGATTCTATTAATTTGTTACTCTGGGAGTATGCGCCAACTGATTTGCCACTGTTGTAGAATGATTCTATTATTGTTACTCTGGGAGTATGCGCCAACTGATTTGTCACTGTTGTAGAATGATTCTATTGGTTTGTTACTCTGGGAGTATGCGCCAACTGATTTGTCACTGTTGTAGAATGATTCTATTATTGTTACTCTGGGAGTATGCGCCAACTGATTTGTCACTGTTGTAGAATGATTCTATTGGTTTGTTACTCTGGGAGTATGCGCCAACTGATTTGTCACTGTTGTAGAATGATTCTATTATTGTTACTCTGGGAGTATGCGCCAACTGATTTGTCACTGTTGTAGAATGATTCTATTAATTTGCTACTCTGGGAGTATGCGCCAACTGATTTGTCACTGTTGTAGAATGATTCTATTATTGTTACTCTGGGAGTATGTGCCATTGATTTGTCACTGTTGTAGAATGATTCTATTAGTTTGTTACTCTGGAGTATGCGCCAACTGATTTGTCACTGTTGTAGAATGATTCTATTATTGTTACTCTGGGAGTATGTGCCATTGATTTGTCACTGTTGTAGAATGATTCTATTAGTTTGTTACTCTGGAGTATGCGCCAACTGATTTGTCACTGTTGTAGAATGATTCTATTATTGTTACTCTGGGAGTATGGCCAACTGATTTGTCACTGTTGTAGAATGATTCTATTGGTTTGTTACTCTGGGAGTATGCGCCAACTGATTTGTGATTTGTCACTGTTGTAGAATGATTCTACTATTGTTACTCTGGGAGTATGCGCCAACTGATTTGTCACTGTTGTAGAATGATTCTATTATTGTTACTCTGGGAGTATGCGCCAACTGATTTGTCACTGTTGTAGAATGATTCTATTGGTTTGTTACTCTGGGAGTATGCGCCAACTGATTTGTCACTGTTGTAGAATGATTCTATTATTGTTACTCTGGGAGTATGCGCCAACTGATTTGTCACTGTTGTAGAATGATTCTATTATTGTTACTCTGGGAGTATGCGCCAACTGATTTGTCACTGTTGTAGAATGATTCTATTGGTTTGTTACTCTGGGAGTATGCGCCAACTGATTTGTCACTGTTGTAGAATGATTCTATTATTGTTACTCTGGGAGTATGCGCCAACTGATTTGTCACTGTTGTAGAATGATTCTATTGGTTTGTTACTCTGGAGTATGCGCCAACTGATTTGTCACTGTTGTAGAATGATTCTGTTATTGTTACTCTGGGAGTATGCGCCAACTGATTTGTCACTGTTGTAGAATGATTCTGTTATTAATTTGTTTACTCTGGGAGTATGCGCCAACTGATTTGGCACTGTTGTAGAATGATTCTGTTCTTAATTTGTTACTCTGGGAGTATGCGCCAACTGATTTGTCACTGTTGTAGAATGATTCTATTATTGTTACTCTGGGAGTATGCGCCAACTGATTTGTCACTGTTGTAGAATGATTCTATTATTAATTTGTTACTCTGGGAGTATGCGCCAACTGATTTGTCACTGTTGTAGAATGATTCTGTTATTAATTTGTTACTCTGGGAGTATGCGCCAACTTATTTGCCATGTTGTAGAATGATTCTGTTAGTTTGTTACTCTGGGAGTATGTGCCATTGATTTGTCACTGTTGTAGAATGATTCTGTTAGTTTGTTACTCTGGGAGTATGCGCCAACTGATTTGTCACTGTTGTAGAATGATTCTGTTATTAATTTGTTACTCTGGGAACATGTGCCATTGATTTGTCACTGTTTTAGTTGGATTCTAGTAATTCATCCCTTTTGGAATATGCGCCCATTGATTTGTCCATGAGGTGGTATGATTCCAGTGATTTGTCACTGTTGAAGTATGTGTACATCTAGTTGTCACTTTTGAGGTATGTATCAGCTGTCTGAATATGCATCAATTGATGTCTTAATCTGTCTTGATAACTCTGCATCTGTCTTTTGGATATGTCGCTTTTGCAGCTTTGCTTGAGGAATTGTCAGCCATTGGATAATTTACAAACTGATTAATGTGCTGTCGGAATGCGGGGCGTTTGCTTTTCTCCATGAGTGGAATGTATCAATATTAACTGCTATGCATCACTGTTTCCTCCGATATGATAAATAGCATATTCATACTTGCAGAAAAAGGAGGATCTTTCTCAGTCAGCTTATTGACTCCATAACTATGTCGTGAAGGAAATTTGATACGGCTAGTGTGTAAGTTAGTTCTGCTGGAAAAAAAGAAAAACGTCTGTGTCAACTACAAGAACTGCGCTGGGCCATGGGGCCAAAAATCAATATCAGACTCTTTTCTGCGTGAAATAAGTTAACCTTAAAGAAATGGCATTGCTTTCGAGGTCGGGCTGTACGACATATCAATTCCACGATGATAAATCTATGTCTGCACATGATAACACCACCACTAAACTACCACGATCATCACCACCATCATCCGCACTACCACCACAACCACGACCACCTACATCATCATCATCATCATCATCATCGTCATCATCATCATCATCATCATCATCATCATCATATTTTTCTTTTTCTTCCACTTCTTTTTGTTCGTCTTAATCATTATCATCACCATCTCCACCTCCATCATTGTCATTATCATCATCATCATTACTGTCATAATCATCATCGTCGTCATCATCATCGTCGTCATCGTCATCCTCATCCTCATCATCTTCATCATCATCATTATCATCATCGTTGTCGTCGTCGTCGTCGCCATCGTTATCGCTGTCGTTTTTCCTTCTGCAAAGTAACCCCAGCTGCCCATTTGAAGTTCGATGGCACTAGCTCAATTAACCTATTTCTAACAGAGACTGCCGTACAAATATAAACGTTTCTTCCCTTACGTTGCCCAGACTTGATTATTACAATATTCTCTCCCTTTACAGTCACCTCAAACTGTGCTTCAGCTGCCTGACAGCAACATACCCCAACCTTCACAGCCCGGATTGTTCTCAGTACTGGAAAACATTCCTCCACGCCAAAAACTCCAATGGCTTCCTGACAAATTCTGAATAAAACATCAACGTGTTTGCAGATTCTTCCAATCCTGACCCCTACAGTCTATTAACTGTTTGAATATGACAGCCCTGCAGGTTCCCTTCGCTTTGCTGCTGAGGGTGACACTTCTGTGGAAGACTCTCCTCTGTCAGTCAGCATGGTCAGGGAACATTCTCCCCTTTTGGTCCTGAGCCCCGGAATTCCTTTCCATCACTCCACCCTACTTTTTTTTCTTTCTTTCTTTTTAACAAAAAATCCAACATAAATCCTTCTCGCATCAGATTTATTCTGACATCCCCCATTTGATATAGACACAGGTTCTGTGAGCAATGTAAGCAGTGCATGTGCAGACGTAATTTTATGACTGTACGTGCTTTGGTTGGTTCGCATCTGCGTTATGCGTGTGGGTGCAAGTGTACGCGTGAGATTTCTGAGCACGTTTTTGTGTAAAGTCTTTTGTGCGACTCCTCTTTGTACTGCAATGCATCCGTATTTGTTTTCATTTCTTCCAATGTGAATACAAAGCAATCTATTGCTTACATTTGTGATAGACGTTATCAAACGTACCTTCTTTGCATTCTACGGCGCCTTCTCCGTTCCATATACCACTCCCCAACCTCCCCCCCCCCCTCCCCCCCACTTTCTTTAAATGCTCTCTCCGTGTAAGAAGAAAGAGAGCTGATATATCAGGTTTCATGCACAGCTTTGTGTGACCTTTCGTGTCTTTAGTCATCGACCGAACCCTGACATTCTATTCTACCATTCTCTCTCTGCATCGGGTCAAACAAAAAAACAATCGTAACTTCCTCTCTCTCTCTCTCTTCTCTCTCATCTCTCTTCTCTCTCTCTCTCTCTCTCTCTCTCTCTCTGTTTTTGTCTTTTTAAACTTCTGTTTCCTTAGGACCATCTCGTTACAAAATGAAGGTTCTTTGTAGTAGCAGGAACTCAAGTGACCCACGACAATGTACAACGCCCACGAACAAACTTTATTTCACGCAGCTCTAGCCTTTCACAACGAAACATGGTCATGCAGAGACTAGCTGACATCTTTCATCTCACGAAATGTGCAGAAGGAAAAAAAAAGGGGGGAGGAGAAGGAGCGGAGTGTGGGAGCAGGAGACAGGGAAGAACGTGAGGTGGGTAGGGTGCTCAGCTGTTTTGGTAAATTGATACAGATCCACTCGTCTTACCTACCAGAGAACAGGAATTACGTTGTTACATCTGATGCACGTGCACCCCAGAAAGAGTTGGATTGGATAAGTGGGGGGGGGGGGGGAAGAGAGAGAGAGAGAGAGAGAGAGAGAGAGAGAGAGGAGAGAGGAGAGAGAGAGAGAGGAGAGAGAGAGAGAGATCTGTGAACCCTGTGTGTAGTCTGAAGGCATCCCCACCATCAAATGTCCGTGCGGGGTATGTGTTTAGGACTTGCTACGCGTTCTGCCAGACTCCATTCCACACACCTATTATCAAAGGTCTGCCCTGTGCTTGGTGCAATGGATCACAAAAGGCGAGCCCAGGATGGAGAGGGGGGGAAAGCAAGGGGGGAGAGTAGATCGGACCAAGATGGGGGATGGGGGGTGGGTGGTAATATATAGCAGATCTATAACGTATAGCCTTGTGCATTAAAAAAAAAGAAAAGAAAACGAAAATCCAACTTCCGTTATGTAAGAAGAGAGTTGTGATCACTCGGCTTTTGGAATATAATGGTACGTCACTCGTGGATTTGTGGGAGAATGTGTCTATACGTTTTGTGTTATCACCACCACCACCACCATTAACACCTCCACAATCATCATCATTATCGTTTTCATCATCACCGTCCTTCTTCTTCTTCTTGATCCTCATCGTCGTCGTCGTCGTCGTCGTCATCATCTCATCATCACCATTACCATCATCATCGTCGTCGTCGTGGTAATCGTCGACATCGTTGTCATTCTTATCGTCTCATCATCTTTTCCCTCTGCAAAGTAAATCCTACTGCTTTTCACAAAGTAAATCCTGCTGCTTTTCACAAAGTAGACCCTGCTGCTTTCACAAAGTAAATCCCACTGCTTTCCACAGAGTAAATCCTACTGCTTTCCACAAAGTAAACCCTACTGCTTTCCACAAAGTAAAACTACTGCTTTCCACGAAGTAGACCCTGCTGCTTTCCACAATGTAAATCCTACTGCTTTCCACAAAGTAAATCCTACTGCTTTCCACAAAGTAAATACTACTGCTTTCCACAAAGTAAATCCTGCTGCTTTCCACAAAGTAAATCCTGCTGCTTTTTACAAAGTAAATCCTGCTGCTTTCCACAAAGTAAATCCTGCTGCTTTTTACAAAGTAAATCCTGCTGCTTTCCACAAAGTAAATCCTGCTGCTTTTTACAAAGTAAATCTGTTGCTTTCCACAAAGTAAATCCTGCTGCTTTCCACAAAGTAAATCCTGCTGCTTTTTACAAAGTAAATCCTGTTGCTTTCCACAAAGTAAATCCTGCTGCTTTCCACAAAGTAAATCCTGCTGCTTTTTACAAAGTAAATCCAGCTGTGCTATACCATCACCATCACCCGCACACCACCACCTTCTCGTCGTCTTCCTCCTTCATCGTCATCATTACTATAGACATCGTAATCATCATCATCGTCTCGGTCATCCTCCTCCTCGTCGTCTTCTTCTTCTGCGAAGTAACCCCATCTTTCTAACTGGAGTTCAGGGGCGTCAGCTCGGTACAACCGTTTTTGACAGAGACGGCCACACACAAACCTAAGTTTCTCCCTGAAAGTTGCCCACACTTGATGACCACAATGCTCTCCCCTCTCTGTCAACTTAAACTGTTCTCCAAATGTCTTCCAGTCACGCGTCCAAACTTCAGAGCCTGGCTTGTTTTCAAAGCTGAAAACCATGCTATCTCTCTCCATGCACTCCACTGGCTCCTGAGACATTCTGAATTCACATAAATGTGTGTGCAGGTGCTGCAGGTCTGCTCCTACCGTCTGTAAACTTTCTGAAGTAGACATCCCTGGAAGCTCCCTTCGCTTTTCTGCTGATGATCGCGTCTTCGTTGAAGACTTCTAACATCAGTCAGCATGATCAGGGAACATTCTTCAATACTGTCCTGAGCGCTGAAATTCTTTCCCTCATCCTCTTTAAAAAAAATCGAACTCAAAACCCTCGTTTCACGTTACTCTGATTCCCCATCTGGTCTAGACATGGGCTCCGAGAGCTATGTGAATAATGCAGAAATAATTCTATGAGTATATGCGCGTTTGATAGTGTCATGTGCATATGCATGCAAGTGCAAGTACATGCCTGAAAGTTCTGATTATGTTTTCATGTAAAGGTTTTGTGCGACTCAGTGTTAGCTGCAATGCATTTTGATCTGTTTTTATTTCTCCAAATGTCAATGTAAAGCGATCTGTTGTCTACTTTGTGTGATAGACTTTATAAAAACATACCTTTTTTGCATTCTACGGCGTCTTCTCTGTTCTCCCCTTACCTTCCCCATCCTACTCTCCACCCCACTTTGTTTAAATGCCCTCTCAATGTCAGAAGAAAGAGAGCTGATATATCAGGTTTCGTGCAATGCTTCATGTGACCTTTTCGTAATTCAGTCATCGACCGAACCGACATTGCATTTTGCCATTGTCTCCATTGTAGCGGGACAAATACGAGTAAAAGCAATCGTTCTTCGTCACTATCTCTCTCCCTCTCTGTCTCTCTCTTTCTCTCTCTCTCTCCCCATCTCTCTCTCTCTCTCTCTCTCTCTCTCTCTCTCTCTCTCTCTCTCTCTCCTCTCTCTCTCTCTCTCTCTCTCTCTCTCTCTCTCTCTCTTCTTGTCAGCTCTTTTGTGCCTTTTACCGTCTTCTGTTTCCTTTCGACCATTTCGATCAAAAATGAAGGCACGTTGGAATAGCAGGAACGCAGCTGAACCACAACAACGTAAAACGCACACGAACAAATTCCATTTCACGCAGCTCTGCACTTTCCCAGCCAAGCAAGGTCATGCCGCGCAGAGACCGGCAGGCTAACCGTCTGTCTTCTCAACAGATGTGATGAAGGGAAGGGGAGAGGGGGGGGGGGGGAGGCAAGAAGGGCAGTGTGGGGGTAGAAGAACGTGAGGTAGGTGGGATGCTCAGTGGTGGTGGCAGATTGATACAGGTCCACTCTTTCCCTTTTCACCAGAGCAGGAAGAGGAAATGTCATTACATTTTGATGAACATCAGAATGAGAGAGGGGTAGGTGAGGAGAGGGGGGAAGGGGGATGGAGAGAGGGAGGAGATGGAAAGAGAAACAGACAACAGAGAGAGAGAGAGAGAGAGAGAGAGAGAGGAGAGAGAGAGAGAGAGAGAGAGAGAGAGAAAGAAAGAGAGACAGAAGACAAGAAAACATAGAGAGCAGACTTTGGCGCGCGTGTGTGTGTGTGTGTGTGTGTGTGTGTGTGTGTGTGTGTGTGTGTGTGTGTGTGTCTGTGTATGTGTGTGTGAGTGAGTGAGTGAGTGAGAGAGAGGAGAGAGAGAGAGAGAGAGTGTGTGTGTGTGGTGTGTGGTGTGTGTGTGTGTGTGTGTGTGTGGTGTGTGTGTGTGTGTATGTGTGTGTGTGTGTGTGTGTGTGTGTGTGTGTGTGTGTGTGTGTGTGTGTGTGTGTGTAACAGAGAGACAGAGAGAGAGACAGTAGACAGAGACAGAGACAGAGACAGACAGACTACTTGGTACACAGAGACACAGAGAAACACAGAGACAGAGAGGGAGGCAGAGAGGGAGGGCAGAGAGGGAGATCGTGCAGCAGCACTGAATGATTTACTGTCTGTCTAATGGGTGTAGTAGGCGGGAGTTTGCCAGCGAAGTACCCTAGAGATTCCAGCAGACAGGAGAGCCACGTGCATGTCAGTGATTTGACTCCAACCGCCCTTCCCCACAGCTATCAGCTATAAACATTCTCTCTCTCTCTCTCTCTCTCTTCTTCTCTTCTCTCTCTCCCTCTCTCCTCTCTCGCTCTCTCACAGCAAAGCCTGGATTTGAAATTGCACGTCAAGAATTTGGTAGCAACAAAACAATGACAGTTGTCCTTCGTATCTGTCCCATCTGTTAGCCATGAAACAGTTTCTGTATGTTGACAGCTGAATTCCAAACAAGTTGTATGTGCCGAACTTGGAAGTTATCCTGTGTCATTGAATGTGGTTGACTTCAACACGAATGAACGAAAATAAACCGCCAATAAAGGCCTAGTAGAAGTACCTGCGTAATTCAGGTTATAGCGGTAAGAAAATCTGGCTACAAGCATTTGGCATTTTTGAATTCATACGATTTGGTATGTATTCGAGTGAAACTTCCTTAATCACTGCACTGCAAATGCACATGATTTACCCTTGTGGGCGATGATCGTATGGCCCAAATTTCTGTATTTGCCAATGGCGTTGATTCAGCCGACTTCTCCTTTATTCCTAAAATCGTCACCTTCCCAAAAACTCGTAAGACATACCAAAACTGATTACTGGAATGATATACAAAAACCATGCTCCTGAAATGGAGGGAGAGAGTGGTTCTGGTCCATGAGCCAAGCCATCCCAAGCCCTGTTCCAAAACCACTTCCCTGTTTGAATGATTTAGGACATGCCTTCCAAGACTCTCTTCACCTGTTCCAAAACCATTCATCCTCAGAAACATTAGGACATGGTCCAGAGCCAGCCTTCACCCTGGTTCCAGAGACCACTTCCTCCATGAATGCTTTCACTGGTTCCAAACCATCCTCCCCTGTGTTCAAACACGTCCCATCCCTGAATGTTCTAACACTTCCAGAGATTCCTTCACGCCTCCAAACCACGTTCCTCATGAATGATAGGATTGTCTAAGATCCTCACCCTGTTCCCAAACCACCCCTATGAAGATTTAGGACGTGGTCCAGAGGCATCCCATACAGTGATAGAGGCACATAGCCTTCACCATCTCCCGGTCACATAGATCGGCAGTGCTACACCAGGGGCCGTCAGATAGCCATGGGTAGCCTCACTCCTAATATTCATTACATTGGGTTTGATCAGCCAAATACTGTGACAAGGAGTGATTACTCTGAGCTCGGGTTTAGAATCGCCCTCCTCCTCACCTAGAGGGTTGGGCATGGGTTAGCGTTTAGGAAACATCGGCGTGTTTGAACGTATCGGAGTGACTGTACAAGCACGGAGTTGTCCTGAGTTATTCCCTTAATGTAGTTTTAGGCGACTCCTTAGCCACTGAGGAGAGTTTGGGTATGGAAGGTTAACCAATTGGAACTTTAGGTAGTTGGCGAACGTCTCGAAACCAATCGTGAGGCATGTTTGCTCCTGACGGTGTCATTCAAACCTTTATGTACGTCTGGCGACTCCTAGAGCCACGTGGATGGGAGTGTTGTGCTCCTGGAAGGTTCAACCAAGCTGAATCGCGAACAGGGCTGCGTGAAAAGAGACCATACAAAGCAACGAGCTTGGTCCTCAAGGTTGTGGGTGCAACCAGACGCTTACGATTCATTCACGTGAAACGTTAGCGTTGTCGCTGATGCATCGACGAGCAGGGTCTATGCAAGACAGGAAAAGCAATGCAAATATAGAGGAAGTTAGGAATAAACTGCATTTTTTCATAGGGTATGCAGTAAAAGGTGGATCAGGCTTAAATTCGGAAAGATGCTGCTGTACTCTGAACACACAGACAATGGTGCTCCCCACAGTAAAAGAGAGATGATGTTGCCTATAGCCCAGATGACCGCAATGGGCCATATCAGGGCTGTAACCGCGTTAAAACAACTCCCAAGTTGCCCACACTAGGGAATGGCCTTGATGCTGGTGCCAGAAGTAACAGCGTGCCATTTTTGTTTTGTTTCGTTTCGTTTCGCTGTCCCATCTTCTGTGTCACCTCAGCGGCACTGCACCCACGCCGCTCATTTCGACCCCCCGTCCACAGTCACAGCCCGGCCCGGCCGCCGTAGCCCCAGCATCTGCAATCCACAGGGAGCAGTCAATGTCATGTCGCCAAGAGCAACCCACCGGAGGAGACACTGCACTGCTGCCGAGTCACTTCGGTGGTGTTCAGTGGCGCCTGTTCTGATCCAACACAGCAGGACACCACCTACTAAGCCCCCTCTGACGACAATAATTGCTTAGCCGCGGAGCCGGCGTGAGTGAGCTTCTCCCTCTGGAGGGTGCCACCACGTCCGTCCAACGACAGCCCCGATGAACTTGCCGATTCCGGTGACCCTGACGAGTGGAGTGAAAGAATCTTCATCAGGCTGCTGTACGAGGAATCTCAGACACTCCAGCAACATGGGATCATGATTCTTCAGTACCTGGCAAACCCCTGAACGGAGGCTTAGTGTAGACAATGAAAGAGCCAGTTGACAGTGTAGACAGTGAAAGAGCAGTTGACAGTGTAGACAGTGAAAGAGCCAGTTGACAGTGTAGACGATGAAAGAGCCAGCTGACATGTAACGATGAAGAGTGACAGTTGACATGAAAGAGCCAGCTGACAGTGTAGACGATGAAAGAGCCAGCTGACAGTGTAGACGATGAAAGAGCCAGTGACAGTGTAGACAATGAAAGAGCAGCTGACAGTGTAGACAATGAAAGAGCCAGCTGACAGTGTAGACGATGAAAGAGCCAGCTGACAGTGTAGACGATGAAAGAGCCAGCTGACAGTGTAGACAATGAAAGAGCCAGCTGACAGTGTAGACGATGAAAGAGCCAGCTGACAGTGTAGACAATGAAAGAGCAAGCTGACAGTGTAGACGATGAAAGAGCCAGCTGACAGTGTAGACGATGAAAGAGCCAGCTGACAGTGTAGACGATGAAAGAGCCAGCTGACAGTGTAGACAATGAAAGAGCCAGCTGACAGTGTAGATGATGAAAGAGCCAGCTGACAGTGTAGACAATGAAAGAGCAAGCTGACAGTGTAGACGATGAAAGAGCCAGCTGACAGTGTAGACGATGAAAGAGCCAGCTGACAGTGTAGACGATGAAAGAGCCAGCTGACAGTGTAGACGATGAAAGAGCCAGCTGACAGTGTAGACGATGAAAGAGCCAGCTGACACCAAGTTCCGACAGCAGCAGGCAGGTATGGACAGGAACATATCCTGCACGGACCAGATCGGAACGCCATGAATCATCATGGTGCAGTCACTGGAACTAAATTCCACCCCCTGCATTAACTTCATACATTATGGGCACTGGACAACGCGGAGAAAGAGACAATGCGGAAGCCACGATGGCATTACGGAGTACCCCAGAAGCTCGTATTCCTGATCGGACGCCTATCAAGACACATCGTCCCGGGTTGCCCATTAGAGCCGACTATCAGGTCAAAACCTAGCTTCGTTAATTTTAAGGGCATTCACTCTCGCCTTTCCTCCTGGTGATCGATTGGATCAAGAAGACGGCCTCAACAGACAAATGGACCCTCTGGACCCAGCGGGAAGATCTCGACTTCGCTGATGACCTGGTGCTTCCTGTGGCACGCTGCTGCAACCAGATGTAGGAGAAGACCACCCACTTGGCAACGACGTCACTAGGAACGGAGCTCAGGATCAACAGAAGAAGACAGACGTCATGAAGATCAACACTTGCTGCCAGCATTTCAGTCATGGGCTGGTGAATGCACCATCAAGGGGTCCAGTCTTTTGTCTGTCTGGGCAGTGCGGAATGCAGACAGTGAGAAGAGAGGGAATGGAAAGGGAGATAGCACAGGCTGAGGCGTCCCTACGAGGAGAGGGGGGGCGGTCTTGCTGTACGGCTGTCAGACGGGAATCTCATCTCATTGCCAAACTGGGCACCGTGCACCCTCATGGCATCAACGTCCAAAAGTAGTATGTGCCATTCCATCTCTGCAGCTCCAGCCTGAAATATCCTCCACCTACGCACACCCTACCTCTGTTTACCTCAGACATAGGTTGCAGCTATCTTCCCCTTCCCTTTTCCTACACTCTCTGAGTCTCTCCATTTGCTACATCAATCGACTTACCCCCACCCCCCCTGCCCTAGTAATGATGTGTGTAGGGATGTTGGTGGGTATGGCGGTTGTTGA
>CM031603.1:92707194-92709694 GCA_018398815.1 Conus ventricosus
CCTAGTATGCAAATTAAAATCTTTTATTGCCTGAAGGACTGATTTTGAATCTACACAAAACAGAGCTTGAAATATTGTTTTGGGGAAATTTAAAAGGTAATTCAAGCCATGAGTATTGCTGTTAATTCAGCTGTAAATATGGATATGTTACATCCAATGTAAAAGATTTCTCCACCCTCAAGTCAGGGATTAAGAATGCACAACCTGTTTTGCTTACCAATACATGAACCATCTGTGTATATTTTTAATTGGTTAGTGTATTTCTCGTCCATATGACACTTAGTATAACTTGCTAGCATATTGATATTTTCATCTGTGTGTGTGTGCGTGTGCGTGCGTGCGTGCGTGCGTGCGTGCGTGCGTGTATATGTGCGTGCATGCGTTGGTTAGGTCTTCAATTTAACATCTTTTCACTGAAAGTGATATTAGACGAAGTGGTATAGTAGCACTTATAAATCTGTGTGTGTGTTTGTGTGTGGGTGTGTGTGTGTGTTGTGTGTGTGTGTGTGTGTGTGTGTGTGTGTGTGTGTGCATACGCGCGCGCGTGCGTGTGGGTGCGTATGCATCTGCCATCACTTTTGTTTTATACCTAACATATTTTGATGTGATGGAAAACGGGTGCTCTTCGCTGACTATTCACACTGGATCCTAAAAAAAAAGAAGAAAGAAATCTCAGAGAGATTTGATTCTCACTGTTTGTGCTTTTATGTGCTGATGAAACTGTTCTCTTTATCCAAACCACTGCAGGGTTACAGCAACAACTAGATGCCTTGTTTAAGTATTGTCAGCTATGGCGTTGTGAGATGAATCCAACGACTACAATACTTGTTTTTCAAAAGCAGAAAGTAAGAAAAATCTGTGTGAATGTCTGTCTCCTCTCCCCTCCCCCTGTCTCCGTCTGTGCGTCTGTGTCCGTGTCTGGTGTCCGTGTCTGTGTCCGTGTCTGTATCTGTGTCTGTGCCCTCCCTCTCCCCTCTCACTGTCGGTCTTTGTTTAGTGGAGTTAAGAGTTTGTATCAGATTCAACCACATTACGTGCACATCATGCTATTACTAATACCACTTACATGATGATGATGATGAGATGATGATGATGATGATGATGATGATAATGATGATGATGATGATGATGGTAATGATGAGATGATGATGAGATGATGATGATGATGATGATGATGATGATGGTAATGATGATGATGATGATGATGATGATGATGATGATGATGATGATGATGATGGCGATGGTTTTCGTCCTTGCTGTTGCTGTCTTTATTGCTACTTAGATTTAGCCTCTTACTATTGCGGATTGATTTGTGTCTGATCATCTTAAACTAACTCACAAACAAACCTTCGTGTTGAATTTAACATTAATAAATCCGTAAGTTGCTTGCTTGAACGACTGATGGACTGATTGATAGATGGATAGATGAATAAACGGACGGACGGGATGATTTACTAATGCGTGGATTGATTACTTGTTTAAATGATTGTACGGACATTGACTTTCTTCATCCATCACTGAGACAGTCACTCACTCAACTGGTCACTCAGAAAATCAATCGGATGGTGAGTCCCGCTGCCTTACATTCCCTCCTGATCCTTGGGAACATGGCAGACAGTCTGGCGGAGTTCCCGGAGGTCCAGATCATCAATGGTGAAAGGTCACAAATGCCCTCGCCCCAGACGAAGTCAGCCATAGACAGACAGTTATACGCAGACGGATAATCGAGCTGACAACCAGACACAGAGACAGGCAGCCGGACAGACAAAGAGACAGAATCGCTCATTCAGGCAGAGAGACAGACAACTAGACACACAGACAGGCAGCCGGACAGACAAAGAGACAGAGTCACACATATAGGCAGACAGACAACTAGACACACAGACAGGCAGCCGGACAGACAAAGACACAGAGTCACACATATAGGCAGACAGACAACTAGACACACAGACAGGCAGCCGGACATACAAAGAGACAGAATCGCTCATTCAGGCAGAGAGACAGACAACCAGACACACAGACAGGCAGCCGGACAGACCAAGAGACAGAGTCACACATACAGGCAGACAGACAGACAACTAGACACACAGACAGGAAGCCGGACAAAGAGACAGAATCGCTCATTCAGGCAGAGAGACAGACAACCAGACACACAGACAGGCAGCCGGACAGACCAAGAGACAGAGTCACACATACAGGCAGAGAGGCAGACGACCAGACAGTCACAGAGACAGACAAATAATCAGGCAGGAAAGACAATCAGGGGGACAAGATGTTCAATCCCCGGAGGGCAAGATCATCGTGTGAAAAAGAGGTCACTATGCCATACGTCCCACGGACAGACCCACATCCGTCACAACGGACAGGCTATCAGACATAGTCACTACTCCGATACAGACAGATAATCGAACAGACAGGAAGCTAGACACCAGAGGGAGGGGCAGAAAGAACAGAGAAAGACACACAACTCACAAACCGATTCATGTATATACCTCCCCCC
>CM031603.1:92714315-92724315 GCA_018398815.1 Conus ventricosus
GTCGTCGGTTGAGTCAATACCAGTGCGTTCAAAGGTTTACGAGAGGGATACATCGAGCTGGACAGAGGCCGTTTCTGAATCATGATATAAACAAACAAATGAACAGATAAACAAACAGACAAACAAAACAAATAAAAGATACTCGTCTCCTTGACAGGACCCGTTAACAAACTTGCAGTCGGCTTCTGTCTGTCTGTCTGTCTGTCTGTCTCTTCTGATTGTTCCTCTTATTGTCTGCCTGATAGGCTCTGAACCCGTATATGTCTGTCAATTTTTTTTATTACCTTTTTAATTTCTATTTTATATATTTATTTATTTATTTATTTATTATTTATTTGCTTATTTATTTATTTATCTATATATTTATGTATTTCCAGTATTTTGTAATGATTTATTCATTTATTTATTTGTAAGTCTGTCTAGTTTTTTTCATTACTTTTTAAATATCTATTTTATTCATTTATTTGTTTATTCATTTATTTACTTATTTATTCATTCATTCATTTATCTGTATATTTATCTATTTTCAGTATTTTGTAGTATGATTTATTCCATTTATTTATTTGATTTATTTATCTATTAATTTAGTTGCATATTTTTTCATTCGTTTACTGGGTCTGTCCTTGTTTGTGACTTCTCTGAATGTCCGTCTTGTCTTTTGGTCTGACTGTCTGCGCGTGTGTCGGACTGCATATCTGTGTGCATCTGTTCGACTGACTGTCTATGTATATGTGTGGGCCTATATGTGTGGGCTATATGTGTGGGCCTATATGTGTGGCCTATATGTGTGGGCCTATATGTGTGCGTGTGCGTCCACCCGCAGGACTGTCAAATTACTGATCTGTCTGTCGATTGTCTGTCTGTACGGATGCTGTCTGTCGGATTGTCTGTCTATCTGACTGTCTGTCTGGCTTACTGCTGTCAGTCTCTATGTTGGACTGTCTGTCCGTCCGACTGTCTGTCTGTATGTTCTGTCTGTCTGTCTGCCTGCCTGTCTGTATGTTCTGTCTGTCTGTCTGCCTGCCTGTCCGCCAGTCTGTCTGACTGACTCTCTGTCTGACAGACCGTCTGTAGAATTGTCTGTCTGACTCTCTGTCTGTCTGTCTGTCTGAATGTCTGTCTGTCACTATTTGTCTATCAGTCTGCATGCCTAACCCGTTTGTCTGCAGAGCGGACTTCAGAACTGTCTGTCGTCTGTCTGTCCGTCTGTCTGTCTGTCTGTGGGACGAATGGCGTGGTGACCTCCTTTCCCCCATAACGACCTTACCCTCTGGGCATTGTGCCAGACTGTCTGCCATGGTAGAATCAGTGAGACTTCCTCAATTGATTGATGACAGGGCTGATCGGCTGTGTGTGTGTGTGTGTGTGTGTGTGTGTGTGTGTGTGTGTGTGTGTGTGTGGTGTGTGTGTGTGTGTGTGATTACAGGGCTGATCGGCTGACGGAAACTCTTGGTGATGCTGTGTGTGTGTGGTGTGGGTGTGTGTGTGTGTGTGTGGTGTGTGTGTGTGTGTGTGTGTGTGTGGTGTGTGTGTGTGTGTGTGCGTGTGTGATTACAGGGCTGATCGGCTGACGGAAACCCTTGGTAATGCTCTGTGTGTGTGTGTGTGTGTGTGTGTGGTGTGTGTGTGTGTGTGTGTGTGTGTGTGTGTGTGTGTGTGTGTGTGTGTGTGTGTGTGTGTGTGTGTGTTTGCGTGCGCGTCTGCCACGCGATTAGTCAGTTTTTGCCAGCTTTCTCACGGCTGGTGCCCACTTAGTGCGGCGTTTGCAAAGAAAAGGCAACTCTAGGGAATAATAAGAAAGGAGAGTGGAACTTCCTTCCACTTTCCCTGCCAGTCAGAGGAACTGACTATTTTTCATCCACGAAGAAGATAGTAACTAAACGTACTAAACCCAGACGATGTGAATCAAACGACAAAACATTAAATCAACAAAAGTTTGTCCATTTAGTATAGTAACTAAACGTACTAAACCCAGACGCTGTGAATCAAATGACAAAATAATTCAAATCAGCGAGAGATTGTCCATTTAGTAATTGAACACACAGATTTTGTATGGTGAGTAAGAGTAAGACTGATTACTATCAAGAGAAAAGAAAAAGGAAAGTGGGGGAAAATGGGAGGATGCAGGCCTCATTTACAAAGAAAAAAAAAAGAAAGAAAAAGAAGCAAAATGTAAAGCATATAAACGTACTCCCAGTTTATCCTGAATACGCGTGAGATATTCCATAAAGAGGAAAAACCGTCTTGGGCTGGTGTAACCGTTAGTAATGGTTATTTTGGTAAACATCGGCCATCATCTGTGACCTATAATAAACACACTTACAAATTTTCAGAAAGATCGGCCAAGTACTTTCTGAGAGTTTCCATAAAGAAGAAAACCATTATGGGCCGTTAGTAACGGCTATAACGGTAAACTAAAACAGCAGGCATTATTTGTGACCCATAATGAACATACCTACAAATTTTCAGAAAGATCAGCCAAGTACTTTCAGAGATATTCCATAAAGAAGAAAAACCATTACAGGCCGTTACAGCCGTTAGTAATGGCTATGACTGTAAAATAACACATCGGGCATCATCTCTGACCCATAATGCACATACCTGCTAATTTTCAGAAAGATCGGCCAAGTTTTTTCCAGAGATATTCCATGAAGAAGAAAAACCGTTACAGGCCGTTACAGCCGTTATTAACGGCTATAACGGTAAACCAAGACATCGGGCATCATCCGTGACCCATAATGAACATACCTGCTAATTTTCACAAAGATCGGCCAAGTACTTTCGGAGATATTCTATAAAGAAGAAAAACCGTTACAGGCTGTTACAACCGTTAGTAATGGCTATGACTGTAAAATAACACATCGGGCATCATCTCTGGCCCACAATGAACATACCTACAAATTTTCAGAAGGATCAGCCCGGTAGTTTTGTCTGGAGCGAGTGGAACACATTTTGACCACGGACGGACGGACGGACGGACGGACACACACACACACACACACACACACACACACACACACACACACACACACACACACACACACAGAGCATTTCTTCGTTCCCATTCTAAAGTACTCCCTGTTCTATAAGAACTTGGAGTACAAAAAGGAGGTTGGATGATTTCTTGAAAAAACATGGAGTTAAAGCTCTTAAAGACAGCATGTGAATGACTGAATTCTGTAAAATGCCTTGCAATTGGTGGACAGTCGTTGCAGCTCACCTGTCAAGGGAAGCCGCGCGGGTAGACGACCTTGACCGTGAAACGGATAGGGATTGTCATCATACAAAGCCATCACACACGGCCCAGAACTAAATATCAGTATAAGCCTTTTTTTGTTCAAATTTCTCATCGACTTGTTTCGTACTGCCTGTCTCTGTCTCCCTGTCTTGTTGTTTGAACAATGAACAAATAGGGTCAGTCTTGAACAATGAACAAATAGGGTCAGTCTTGAACAATGAACAAATAGGGTCAGTCTTGAACAATGAACAAATAGGGTCAGTCTTGAACAATGAACAAATAGGGTCAGTCTTGAACAATGAACAAATAGGGTCAGTCTTGCTCATGATGAATTAAATACACGCCCATAACTCCAAAGGAACGCTGCTGCTCATGACACCGATTCGCCTAGCAGAAAAAAAACCCACCACAGAGCACACAGAATAACAAGGATGTCCCTAGCGTGCACATATACGCTGTATATGACACATCTACACAGCAACAACAACAACAACTGGAGAAAAAAAAACACAAATGAACACTCATTCAAGACTGGCACAGCTTTTATGAATTTGACTATAATCAAACGAACACACGGACGAACAGTGATCTCAGTTTGATTGGTCTGAAAGGAAATCTTCAATAGAGCAGGGGAAAGTAAACAGTAAATAATGAACAAGTAGGGAAACTCTCGCTCCCATGATAAGATAAACACACGCCCATAACTCACAACGAATGCTGTTGACGACACCGGTTCGTCCAGCTGAAATGACAGCACAGAGCACACCGAGCACACAAGATGTTCCAAGCCTCTCTCTCTCTCTCTCTCTCTCTCTCTCTCTTCTCTCTCCTCTCTCTCTCTCTCTCTTACAATGTACGCGCGCGCGCGCGTTTGTGTGTGTGTGTGTGTGTGTGTGTGTGTGTGTGTTTGAAAATTTACCTCCAGCGAATGATTCAAGACAAAGAAAAAGACTGCTGTAAATAATGTACCGTGCTCTGTCTCACTGCCTATCTGTCTGTCTCTGTCTGTGTGTCTGTCTGTGTGTCTGCCTGTCTGTCTGTCTCTGTCTTTGTCTCTGTTCCTCTCATTCTCATTTGTATATGGCCGGAAACTCATTACTCTCTCTCTCTCTCTCTCTCTCTCTCTCAAAATCTCTCTCTCAAAATCTCTCTCATGTGTATAACCCGGAAGCTCCTGAGTCCTATGACGGCCCGGGAGAGGGAGAGGGAGGGGGTGGGTGGGTCCCTAATGAGGAAAATCCAGAAAGGTCCCTAATGAGGAAAATCCAGAAAGACACCTTCCTGTCAAAGTGCACAGGTGTCCAATCAAAAACTAAATCGATCCTGATATTGAAAGGAAAGAAAGGGTTTGCAATCTGTTTCATACTGTCATTGCAATACGCGCCAAAACAGCTAATAACAGTCGTGTAGGCCTGGGAAGCTTATTTAATGGAAATTGCATTTTACCGCCGGTCGATGATGGATCCTTTTATCACCCAGTCTGTTCCTCAATCGGGCGAATCCCACCACTGGCCGACCATCGATTGGGGATGGCTGGGGGAAGGCCAGTCTCTGGATTATTGAAAGCCCTGGAGAGGTCATTAGCCTGCAGTGCAGCTAATGAAAAAATGTCACCGGAAGTCTGTCTCCGATCGCTCTAGAGTAACGCCTCTTAGCTGTTAGATGACAAGATCCATCACTGTTGTCGGATTCTCCTTCATACTGCGAAAGAAAGAGGTTGTGTGTGTGTGTGTGTGTGTGTGTGTGTGTGTGTGTGTGTGTGTGTGTGTGTGTGTGTGTGTGTGTGTGTGTGTGTGTGTGTGGATTGCAAGTATGCGCGTTTGCATGTGATCAGATACGTTAGTGTGTCTATGTGTGTGTGTGTGTGTGTGTGTGTGTGTGTGTGTGTGTGTGTGTGTGTGTGTGTGTGTGGTGTGTGTGTGTGTGTGTGCACTGAACAAAGAAGCAGTCGGGAAAGGTAAACAGTTCCGGTGTCATTAAACCGATGACTTTGAACTGAATTGAAAAACAAAGTGGGGAGGGGGGGGGGGGTAGGTGAAAGAAGAGTGGGAGAAAGAAAATCAGGATGAAAAAGGAAACGTTTGAAGTTCATATCAAATCCTTCACATGCAGCAGATGGGGAGGCCATCAAAGTCAGTCCTCAAAACAGAACCATTTCTATGGTCCATCCAGTGCCGACTGTCGTCCACAGATTCAGACTCATCAGTGTAACCAAGCTGATGATGTCAGACCTCTCTGGCTTCAGATGGTAGGAAGCAGAAACGCTGGGGACAGCTTGGCAGCAGAAAATGTTCAGAGATGACCCCTGCCCTCCCCCTCCACACCTCAGAAGAGTGTTTCAGCCCTGAACTCCTAACACCCCCAGGAGCTGGCCCACATCCAGGTGAACTCCTAACACCCTCAGGAGCTGGCCCACATCCAGGTGAACTCCTAACACCCTCAGGAGCTGGCCCACATCCAGGTGAACTCCTAACACCCTCAGGAGCTGGCCCACATCCAGGTGAACTCCTAACACCCTCAGGAGCTGGCCCACATCCAGGTCATGATACCCAGATGCCCTTCTGCTGTTGGAATTTTTTTTCCCTGATGTTTCTGTCATGCTTTTATCAGGGCTCTAGGTCTCTTTTCAATAGAAGTCCCGAGCTGTTTCATGTGGTCAAAGGCTGATGAGTTTACAAACCCCTTGTCCAACTTCTACGGTGACGATCATGGTTTCCCCTTGCTCCATCTTCTATAGCGAGGACTTTCGCTTGAAAGCCACAGTCTCTCAGGTTGCTGGCTACAGACTTTTCAGTCTGGCAGTGGTCAGCGTCTTTCCTTTCTGCTTTAACGTTACGCACTTCATTCAATCAGAATGATTTGCTTTGATGAAAATGAGTAGGGTACACTACCCGGTCTCAATAACTGTGGGGAGGAGTTGGATGTGGTTGACATCTCCCACGATGGAACAGGGGTTCAAACCCAAGACCTCAGACCTCCCTCTCCGCAGTCCGTAGCATAAAACCGCTCAGTCAAGGTGGCTGTTTGTCGCTATTCCACATTCGCAGCTTGGAGGTAATTTGAAAAATGAGTGGAGAATGAAAACTGCAGTGTTCTGTACTGGTAATACAGGGTCGAACTTTAATTAAGGACCACTTATACACAGTCTCACAAAACATAGAAAGAAAAACCGAGAAAGAACAGAAACTTTAAAAATGTTTAATTTCATTATCAGTGAACAACATTTTGTCACTTTCATCAAAAAAATCATTCTTTCTGATTAGACAGGGAGCCTGAATGAGACTACCCCCCAAAATGACATTCACAAAAAGAGTGTTTCTTTACAGTCTGATCAAAACCTCGTGCTGCCACACAATCCACACACCGCTGCCTCATGGTGTTGACTGTTCTTGTAATGAGTGCCTGGGGGAGGTTTGCCCACTCCTGCTGCAGGTAGTGCAGCAGCTCCTGTCGATTTGCCGGAACAGGGTGATTTTCTTGAACTCTCCTCCCAAGCTCGCCCCAGGTGTTCTCAATAGGGTTCATGTCCGGGCTGTTTGCCGGCCATGGCATCCTGGTGATGCCAGCTTGCACCACAAAAGTCTTCACGGCTCGACAACGATGTGGGGTGGCATTATCGTCCATGAACACAGCCTGAGCCCCAATCTGCTGGAGTGCTGGGACAACCAAAGGCCGTAAAATCTCCTGCAGGGAGCGTTGGCCGTTCAGGTTGCCATCCACATGGTACAGGGGAGTCTTGTGGTGACTGCTGATGCCCCCCCCCCCCCCCCCCCATACCATGACGGAGCCACCACCAAAAGCGACGACCTCCTGGATGACGTCATCTGCCAGCTGCTCCCTGGGACGCCGCCACACCCGAATGCGTCCATCTCGTGGCTTCAACTGGAACTTGGACTCATCGGTGAAAAGCACCATCCGCCACTGAGCCCGAGTCCATGTTCGATGAGCTGTGCACCAGGCCAGGCGACGTGCCCGGTGGGCCGCAGTCAGTTTTGGTTTCCGGACTGGGCGCCTTGCTCGAAGGTTGGCAGCATTGAGGCGCCGCCGTATGGTCATCTCACACACTGCTGTGTTAGTGGCAGCTTGGAGCCGACGCCTGATGGTGCTGGAGATGGTGGTCCTGGTCCGAAGAGCATGTCTGCGGATGAACCTGTCATCTCTTGCAGTGCTCTTCTTTGGCTGGCCTGGACGGGGTCTCTCTTTGACAGTTCCAGTGGCTTGAAAACGTTCTCTCAGCCGAATGATGACGGAGTGGGACACTTGTAGTCTTCTGGCCACTTCTCGAACGCCAACTCGATCCTGTAGCCATGCAATCGCCCGGTCCGGTCAAAATCAGACAGCTTACGTCTTGGAGGCATTTTTTGTGTAATGAAGAATTATGCACGTTGGGCTGCTTTTAGGGGCATTCCAGTCACTAAAATGCTCTGCAATGCATTGTTTTTGCACGTGCATTTGGAATTTCAGTGCAAAACGTTTGAAGCAGTGTTCACTTTTGCTTAAAAAACAAGCAATTTTGACAACAATCTGCAACTTTCAACCCCCCCCTCTGCATGCCGCACGTGACAATAAGACAGCTTTCGCAAGCTTTGCGGAATACTCTGTTAATCCCTTAAACCTTTCCCATCGAATTCTTCGAAAAAATGCATTGCTTGTATTTTTGGCCAATTTAAAAAGAAAGGGCCTTTTTTTCGGGGTGGTCCTTAACTAAAGTTCGACCCTGTAGTTCATCTCCTAGCGAGCTGTGTCTGTCGACCTCACCGACTGGTGCCGACTGAAATCCTCGATTGCGTCTGTCCCTTCTGAAACCCCGTCCCTAAGGTGCGGCTTCCTGTTCCCATCATTCCTTGGTCACGTGGTGCAGACAGGTGGGAACAGATCAGATGACAGTTTGTCCCCGTCTCAACGGATGAAATTGCCATGGGTCTATTGATCTGACAATTTTGCGTAGGTAGCAGAAAAGGAAGTTTATTATCCTCTTTTCCTGTTACATAATTATTCTTTATTTTCTGTTTCATAAATTGAAAAACACGGAAACAATGTCAGGGCTTGTCACATGCCCAGCAGTAGGTGCGGCAGGATCTACGTTACTTGCCTGCTGTCGGCATTATTTTTCTTTTTTCTTTTTTTCTTTCTTTTTTTTTTTTTTTTTTTTGGGGGGGGGCAGTTTGAACCGTTATTGTACTCCCAGTTCTTATAAAACAGGGAGTACTTTACATACAATGGGAACGAAGAAATGCTGTCTGTGTGTGCGTCTGTCTGTCCGTCCGTACCTCCGTGGTCAAAATGTGTTCCACTCGCTCCAGACAAAACTACTGGCCGGTCTTTCTGAAAATTTGTAGTATGTTTATTATAGGTCAAGGATGATGCCCGATGTGTAATTTTAACCGTTATGGCCGTTACTAATGGCCATAACGGCCCATAACGGTTTTCCTTCTTTATGGAATATCTCAGAAAGTACTTGGCCGATCTTTCTGAAAATTTGTAGGCATGTTCATTATGAGTCACGGATCATGCACAATGTGTTATTTTAACCGTTATAGCCGTTACTAACGGCTAATATCTCAGAAAGTACTTGGCCGATCTCTCTGAAAATTTGTAGGCATGTTCATTATGAGTCACGGATCATACCCGATGTGTTATTTAAACCGTTTCCAGGGTAGGGGATGCCTTTAGCCTTGGTTGGCAAGTCGCCTACGAGAGGGAAACTCGGACAAGAAAACCAACGCCGAAGACGGATGTACTGGGCCCTTGGCGCGTAACGGCAGTACAACGCATCTACGTCATGGACGAACGAGACAACAACAACAATTTTACCGTTATAGCCGTTACTAATGGCTATAACGGCCCATAACGGTTTTTCTTTTTTATCGAAGATCTCAGAAGTACTGGCCGATCTTTCTGAAAATTTGTAGGTATGCTCCTTATGGGTCACGGATCATGCCAGATGTGTCATTTTACCGCTATAGCCGTTATTCACGGCCATAATAGCCCATAACTGTTTTCCTTCTTTATGGAATATCTCAGAAAGTACTTGGCCAATCTTTCTGAAAATTTGTAGGCATGTTCATTATGGGTCACGGGTCATGCCCGATGTTTTAGTTTACCGTTGTAGCCGTTTCTAACGGCCATAACGACCCATAACGATTTTTCTTCTTTATAAATATCTCAGAAAGTACTCGGTCAATCTTTCTGAAAATTTGTAGGTATGTTCATTATGGACCACGGAATATTGCCCGATGTGTTATTTAAACTGTTATAGCCGTTGCTAACGGCTGTAACAGCCCAATAACGGTTTTTCTTCGTTATCGAATATCTTAGAAAGTACTCGGCCGATCTTTTTGAAAATTAGCAGGTATGTTCATTATGGGTCACGGATCATGCCCGATGTTTTTTTACCGTTATAGCCGTTACTAACGGCTTTAACAGCCCATAACGGTTTTCTTTCTTTATGGAAAATCTCAGAAAGTACTTGGCCGATCTTTCTGAAAATTTGAAGGTACGTTCATTATGGGTCACATCATGTTTACTAGAATAGCCGTTACTAACGGCTAAAGCGGCCCAAAACGGTTTTTCCCCTCTATGGAATATCTCACGCGTATTGAAGATAAACTGGGAGTACGTTTATATGCTTTGCATCTTGTAATCTCTTTAGATGAATACATATTATAATGTTATCAGGGATCGTTCAAAAAAAAACAACAACCTAAGCGCGCGATTCTATTTGTCCGTGTATGTTATGGCACAGTCACGGCAAACATGGCA
>CM031603.1:92750570-92758070 GCA_018398815.1 Conus ventricosus
CAACCAGAAATTGTTCATCACCACGTCGCAAAACCAGAAATTGTTCATCACGATATCACACAGCCACAAATTGTTCATCACCATATCACACAGCCACAAATTGTTCATCACCATATCACATAGCCACAAACTGTTCATCACCATATCACACATCCACAAACTGTTCATCACCACATCCACAATTCTTTCATCCCTACTCACAGTACACTCTAACCTAATCAACAAACAGTAAATACCTGTGCAGCTGATGGGTCGATTATGCTGCACTTGCATATTCTCTCTCTCTCTCTCTCTCTCTCTCTCTCTCTCTCTCTCTCTCTCTTCTCTCTCGCTCTCTCGCTGTCTCTCTCTCTCTCTCTCTCTCTCTCTCTTCCATACAAAAGCATGTGTTCTAGACAGGCATTCATATTCAAATTTGTTCCACTGCCTGAGAGGCTTTAAAACAAGGCTGCTTACTCAGTGCAGTAACGGTTACTCTGCCTATCAAAGGACTGGCTGTGAAAAGGGGGAAAGCACTGCTTTCGGTTTGGTGCCGGGATCGTTGGAGTTAAGTGCTCTTTACCGGCATTGTGATAAACTGACGATCAAATACGGCCATTGCTCTGTAACATTAGCAAAAACAATGCCCCAAAGAAGCGGACAGATAATATCGGGAGGTTTATTTAGATCAAACAAATATAATGGCTGTACGTCAATGCGGGTACACTCGAGTTAGAAAAAATGAACCTACATTGGAGTTAGATTTAGAAAAAAATGAACCTACATTGGAGTTAGATTTTTTTTTAAATGGACCTTTAGTGGAGTTGGTTGAAGAAAAAGGGACACATAGAAAAGAAGCAATAAATACACGAACACACACACATGCTTACGTTTCATATTTACCATGAAATCAAGCAAAAGTAAGGCTGCTTCGTCAGAATAAGTATGAAAAGAAAGAAAGGTGTCGTGGAAATGCAGACACTGTTTAGGAGATTTTGTACAATCGATTCCTTTCTGTTCTTGAAACTGGAAAGCCCGTTCAAATTGAGCCAAACTTACGCAGCAGAACTTAGGGTGTTAAAGGACTTCACAGAAATAGGAAAAGAAAAAAAAAGAGTACGTACATTCACTACAAAAAGATTTTTTTTAACTCCTGTGCAGTCTTTCGACAAAATGATTAATGTAGAAACGGGAAGATAACCGCTGTCTATAACAAAATGAAAACTGTGTGAAATGTTGAATACTATTGGATAAATTGCCCGTGGAAAGAACACACATACAAGCTTACAAGATGATATCTATACAGGCATATACGAATAAGTGTAACAGGGCGTTGAGCGTAAAGAAAATTCTAACAGAAAATGGCTTTGGAATAGTATGCTTCTGTCAAGATGTCGGATTCAAAGAAGGATTTAGATTACAATGTAGTGCTTAAACGCTTCTTTCATCTGCAAACAAAAGTAACTCTCAAAAATTGAAGCTAACAATTCATTCCCGTGATACTGTTGGTTAATAAGCGGATTGTAAGAAGAGAAGTATAGCTGTGTTTAATTACAACCAAGAGTGAGAGAAGCACTATAAAAAAATAAAAAATTTAAAAAAACTAGCCTAGATAATACAAACCAAGGATGTGTTAACATACAAGCCACAAATACGCAGTGTGCAAGCATTATGTGATCAGACCGCGTAAGCACATACGCACGTGTCTTGGACCTTCCATCCCATCCCATCCCCTCTCCTCCCCTCCCCCTGCCCTTCTAAGCCTACCCACCTTCCTCCCTTCATGAAGTCCGTTTGGGTTTCAAAAGATCAATTCTTGGTACGTATTCGCAAAAATGTTCGTTCTTTCATACAACACGTACTCAAAAATTAACGGTATAAGATATCTTAAACCAAGAGAGAATCATACAACTATTGCTACCTTCTCTAGATATCTAGTCGCAATCATACAACTATTGCTACCTTCTCTAGATATCTAGTCGCAATCATACAACTATTGCTGCCTTCTCTAGATATCTAGTCGCAATCATACAACTATTGCTGCCTTCTCTAGATATCTAGTCGCAATCATACAACTATTGCTGCCTTCTCTAGATATCTAGTCGCAATCATACAACTATTGCTGCCTTCTCTAGATATCTAGTCGCAATCATACAACTATTGCTGCCTTCTCTAGATATCTAGTCGCAATCATACAACTATTGCTGCCTTCTCTAGATATCTAGTCGCAATCATACAACTATTGCTGCCTTCTCTAGATATCTAGTCGCAATCATACAACTATTGCTGCCTTCTCTAGATATCTAGTCGCAATCATACAACTATTGCTGCCTTCTCTAGATATCTAGTCGCAATCATACAACTATTGCTGCCTTCTCTAGATATCTAGTCGCAATCATACAACTATTGCTGCCTTCTTAGATATCTAGTCGCAATCATACAACTATTGCTGCCTTCTCTAGATATCTAGTCGCAATCATACAACTATTGCTGCCTTCTCTAGATATCTAGTCGCAATCATACAACTATTGCTGCCTTCTCTAGATATCTAGTCGCAATCATACAACTATTGCTGCCTTCTCTAGATATCTAGTCGCAATCATACAACTATTGCTGCCTTCTCTAGATATCTAGTCGCAATCATACAACTATTGCTGCCTTCTCTAGATATCTAGTCGCAATCATACAACTATTGCTGCCTTCTCTAGATATCTAGTCGCAATCATACAACTATTGCTGCCTTCTCTAGATATCTAGTCGCAATCATACAACTATTGCTGCCTTCTCTAGATATCTAGTCGCAATCATACAACTATTGCTGCCTTCTCTAGATATCTAGTCGCAATCATACAACTATTGCTGCCTTCTCTAGATATCTAGTCGCAATCATACAACTATTGCTGCCTTCTCTAGATATCTAGTCGCAATCATACAACTATTGCTGCCTTCTCTAGATATCTAGTCGCAATCATACAACTATTGCTGCCTTCTCTAGATATCTAGTCGCAATCATACAACTATTGCTGCCTTCTCTAGATATCTAGTCGCAATCATACAACTATTGCTGCCTTCTCTAGATATCTAGTCGCAATCATACAACTATTGCTGCCTTCTCTAGATATCTAGTCGCAATCATACAACTATTGCTGCCTTCTCTAGATATCTAGTCGCAATCATACAACTATTGCTGCCTTCTCTAGATATCTAGTCGCAATCATACAACTATTGCTGCCTTCTCTAGATATCTAGTCGCAATCATACAACTATTGCTGCCTTCTCTAGATATCTAGTCGCAATCATACAACTATTGCTGCCTTCTCTAGATATCTAGTCGCAATCATACAACTATTGCTGCCTTCTCTAGATATCTAGTCGCAATCATACAACTATTGCTGCCTTCTCTAGATATCTAGTCGCAATCATACAACTATTGCTGCCTTCTCTAGATATCTAGTCGCAATCATACAACTATTGCTGCCTTCTCTAGATATCTAGTCGCAATCATACAACTATTGCTGCCTTCTCTAGATATCTAGTCGCAATCATACAACTATTGCTGCCTTCTCTAGATATCTAGTCGCAATCATACAACTATTGCTGCCTTCTCTAGATATCTAGTCGCAATCATACAACTATTGCTGCCTTCTCTAGATATCTAGTCGCAATCATACAACTATTGCTGCCTTCTCTAGATATCTAGTCGCAATCATACAACTATTGCTGCCTTCTCTAGATATCTAGTCGCAATCATACAACTATTGCTGCCTTCTCTAGATATCTAGTCGCAATCATACAACTATTGCTGCCTTCTCTAGATATCTAGTCGCAATCATACAACTATTGCTGCCTTCTCTAGATATCTAGTCGCAATCATACAACTATTGCTGCCTTCTCTAGATATCTAGTCGCAATCATACAACTATTGCTGCCTTCTCTAGATATCTAGTCGCAATCATACAACTATTGCTGCCTTCTCTAGATATCTAGTCGCAATCATACAACTATTGCTGCCTTCTCTAGATATCTAGTCGCAATCATACAACTATTGCTGCCTTCTCTAGATATCTAGTCGCAATCATACAACTATTGCTGCCTTCTCTAGATATCTAGTCGCAATCATACAACTATTGCTGCCTTCTCTAGATATCTAGTCGCAATCATACAACTATTGCTGCCTTCTCTAGATATCTAGTCGCAATCATACAACTATTGCTGCCTTCTCTAGATATCTAGTCGCAATCATACAACTATTGCTGCCTTCTCTAGATATCTAGTCGCAATCATACAACTATTGCTGCCTTCTCTAGATATCTAGTCGAAGCTAGGAATGTGACGAAAAACGGAAACTAGAACGTACAAGACGAAAAATTATAATGAAATTATATTTTTCTTTTGTTTCGACTAATCACACATGGCCTGGATGGTCCGAAAAATGTAGGGTGTGTTGGAGGGGGGGGGGGGGGAGGACGGGAAGGGGGGAGGGTGAGGAGGGAAGTGGACAAGGTCGGGGAAGGGGAGGAAGGTGGGTAGGCTTAGAAGGGCAGGGGGAGGGAGGAGAGGGGATGGATGGATGGAAGGTCCACACGTGCGTATGTGCTTACGCGGTCTGTTTGGTATTCATGAACACTTCTATATCTTTGATGAGCGTAAGAAAAGACAGGAGGAAGGGGGGGGGGGGAGAGAACAGAGTGAAGGCTGTGTGGAAGGGGGTTGGTGAAATGGTAGAGGCAAGAGGAGAGTTGCAGGCTGTACACAAAAAATTAATGCGCCAAGGCCTTGCTTAACGAGTCGAGTAAATTACAGCCTGGCCCCATGAGATTTTTGAGAATTTTTCTTATTGTGTCTCAAAGTTGATTCTCTGCATTGTGTATCATATGGCCATCAAGGTAAAAGACAGGTGGTTCCAAGCAGTCAGGTTAAAATCGAAGGAATGGGACTATTTGGGCGCTTCAAGCTGGCCCAAATTGGGGTCACGGGCGAGTGTGCAAAGGCCTGAAACGTACCGTCAACTAAGAAGAAGGCCATGTATTTGAAGATTGTTTGTGATTTCATCGGCGAATATCCCCCCCCCCCCACGTCCCCCTCCCCAAACAAGGGAAACAATTGATGGGGATTGTTTCTACCATCTGGACGAAGATTCCAAATTCCAAAACAATCAGAACTAAAAACAGTTTCGTTCCCAATTCCATCAAACTCCTGAATCAAAACTGAACTTTCTTTAAGATGCGGTTCAGAATGCTTATGTGTGTGTATGTGTGTATATATCATTCTCTGTGTGTGGTTCAGAATGCTTATTTGTATGTATGTGTGTGTATATCATTCTCTGTGTGTGTATGTGTGTGTATGTATGTGTATATATCATTCTCTGTGTGTGTATGTGTATGTATGTGTGTATATATCATTCTCTGTGTGTGTATGTGTGTGTATGTATGTGTATGTATGTGTGTATATATCATTCTCTGTGTGTGTATGTGTGTGTATGTATGTGTGTGTATATCATTCTCTGTGTGTGTATGTGTATGTATGTGTGTGTATATCATTCTCTGTGTATGTATGTGTGTGTATATCATTCTCTGTGTATGTGTGTGTGTATATATCATTCTCTGTGTGTGTGTGTGTATATCATTCTCTGTGTGTGTGTGTGTATATCATTCTCTGTGTGTGTGTGTATATCATTCTCTGTGTGGTGTGTATATATCATTCTCTGTGTGTGTGTGTGTATATCATTCTCTGTGTGTGTGTGTGTATATCATTCTCTGTGTGTGTGTGTGTATATCATTCTCTGTGTGTGTGTGTGTATATCATTCTCTGTGTGTGTGTGTGTATATCATTCTCTGTGTGTGTGTGTTATTCATTCTCTGTGTGTGTGTGTGTGTATATCATTCTCTCTGTGTGTGTGTGTATATCATTCTCTGTGTGTGTGTGTATATCATTCTCTGTGTGTGTGTGTGTATATCATTCTCTGTGTGTGTGTGTGTATATCATTCTCTGTGTGTGTGTGTGTATATCATTCTCTGTGTGTGTGTGTGTATATCATTCTCTGTGTGTGTGTGTGTATATCATTCTCTGTGTGTGTGTGTGTATATCATTCTCTGTGTGTGTGTGTGTATATCATTCTCTGTGTGTGTGTGTGTATATCATTCTCTGTGTGTGTGTGTGTATATCATTCTCTGTGTGTGTGTGTGTATATCATTCTCTGTGTGTGTGTGTGTATATCATTCTCTGTGTGTGTGTGTGTATATCATTCTCTGTGTGTGTGTGTGTATATCATTCTCTGTGTGTGTGTGTGTATATCATTCTCTCTGTGTGTGTGTGTATATCATTCTCTGTGTGTGTGTGTGTATATCATTCTCTGTGTGTGTGTGTGTATATCATTCTCTGTGTGTGTGTGTGTATATCATTCTCTGTGTGTGTGTGTGTATATCATTCTCTGTGTGTGTGTGTGTGTATATCATTCTCTGTGTGTGTGTGTGTGTATATCATTCTCTGTGTGTGTGTGTGTATATCATTCTCTGTGTGTGTGTGTGTATATCATTCTCTGTGTGTGTGTGTGTATATCATTCTCTGTGTGTGTGTGTGTATATCATTCTCTGTGTGTGTGTGTGTGTATATCATTCTCTGTGTGTGTGTGTGTATATCATTCTCTGTGTGTGTGTGTGTATATCATTCTCTGTGTGTGTGTGTGTATATCATTCTCTGTGTGTGTGGGGTGGGTGGGGGGGGGTGGATGGGTGGTATGATTTCTGATTTGTTAGACAAAGATCCACAGACATGTTTTATGGCGACTCGTAATTTCTCTTAGGAGATAACAAAGTGTTCTTGACTTGACTTGACTTGACTTCTTTTGATCAATTATCAGTTTAACATCAAGTGCTGGCTCAAATTCATGGTAGGCCTCAAAACGATTACATGGACTGTATAGTGTTTTCGTGCAAGATCCTAATTGGTCTGACCACAGGTGCACGCGTGATGAAGTAGCTTCCTGTGTGCGCGCCACCTCTTGCTTTTGCCCAGTGTCTCGTTTCCCCGGTGTCTGTGGATATCCTAGTCAGCATTCAGAGCGTGCGGCCACCACAATTAACACCGCCTTTTCTAAGGTGGTCCAACCCCCACAATCAACTGGGCCGGATCTTTTAAGAGAGAGAGACACACACACAGAGACAGAGACAGAGACAGCAGAACAAACAGACAGAGACAAGAACACACAGAGACAGAGACAAAGACAGCGAAACAGACAGACTGACAGGAACAGAGAGAGAGAGAGGGAGACAGACAGACAGACAGACAGACAGACAGACAGACAGACAGAGACAGACAGACTGACTGACAGATAGACAGAGAAACAGACATAGACATAGACATAGAGAGAGACAGACAGACAGACAAAACAGACAGGCAGACAAAACGAGAAAGAGACAGACAGAGAGAAGAGGAGGAGGAGTGAGTGAGGTGGGGATGGGGGATCGATAAATTTGTGAGACAGAAAGACAGACAGACATACACACAGACAAACAAACAAAA
>CM031603.1:92765570-92768070 GCA_018398815.1 Conus ventricosus
ATACTTATTTGGCTGTGAAAGTGCTTTAATGAATAATCAAGACAGGTTGTTTGGAGGCTGGGTTGACATGTCACAGATCGTCCATGATGAAAACTGCATTTTCACAACAATGCGCTACGAAATTCAAACCAACAAAACACGCTGACACCAAAACTTTTCATATTTTATTTCTTTATTGATTTTAAGAACCAAAGACATATGCTTTTGCTGAATAAATGAATGAATTTCTAAACTATAGTTAAATCAAATTGATGACCTCCCCCCCCCCCCCCCCCCCCCCCCCCCCCCCCACCCCTCTGTGCACATTCCCAGAGAACAACCCTACACGCCATAACTCCAAACGACTGCTGCTTACTGACACCGAATCGCCTAGCAGATAATTGTGACAGCACAGAGCACACAGAACAAACAAGGAAACATCTCCACACGAAAAAGGATGTTTCCAAGCTTGCCTAGTTACCTCCATACTGGACACATCTACGCAGCAACAACAACTGGACAAATGAACAAATACAAATTAACATTTCTTCAAGACTGGCACAGCCTTTTCGATCTTGAATGTAGTCAGACAAGTACATGGATGAAGAATAACATCACAGGTAACCTCGATTTGATTGAATGAATCGGAGAACTGTTGTAGATTGCAGAAATTTCAGCCATATTTTGTTCCTCCGCGATCAGATCCGGCTGGAATCTTTTCCACTGCTTCTGCGTTTTTTGTTTGTTTGTTGTTGTTTTTTTTTTTTATTGTACTTTTTTAAAAAGTCTCGGATCCTTTTCTTCCCGAAGATTAGGAGCTGTTTCGGTTCATCTCATCTACTCTGGTGGTGGCAAAGGAGAAACAGTTTTATGCCGGCTGCACACTGGCCATTCGGTTTTTAACTCATTCGTTATCTTTTAAAAGAGTGAAGAAGCTCCTTGTTGTGTCCCGTATGATGAACGTCTCAGCATTAGACACATTCCGAATGAATGGAGGGAGCTACATGACGTCAGACATACACACTTTACAGCAAGCCCAATGAAGACCTTGTTCCGGGATGTTCCCCCGGATTTGATTGTGGAGTTTTTGAAAGAAATCATGTTTATAAATGATTTGATCTTAACTTTGAGTGTGACAGACTCTCTCTCTCTCTCTCCCTCTCTCCCTCTCTCTCTCTCTCTCTCTCTCTCTCTCTCTCTCTCTTTTGCAGGTCTTTTGATGTAAATAAACAGCTGGTATTAAGTTTTAACTTTGCATTTTAATTCTCTCACTTTGTTCTTTTTTCCACATTGTATGTTAGCCTTAATATGGCTTTTGTGGTCGGCAGGACTTAAAGCAAATGATTTGATTTGATTTGATTTGATTTGAAGAGCTGTTTTATGAACTGATATGCAGATGTGCTGTACCTACGCTCGCTTCAATCTCGACGACGAGCATTTTGGCTCGGAAAGCCAGATTCACTTCAACTGCTGGCTAGACTGGCATATGTCTCAGTCTTATATGTTGGTCAGCTTCCTCGACCTGCTTTTGACAGGGCACAGTGAGTTGTCTGTGTTTTGATAGCATGGGAACAAGCTCATCGCTTGCTTTTAGGTCATCTGATAGGTTTATTCTGTTGGTGGCTGACCGTAGAGAACGCTTGGTTTACTTGACTTCCACCGGCCTGGAACAGTCGAAAATGGAGCAGACATTGCCTCGATAACGTTGTCTACCTGTCTGTCTATCAATCTGTCTCTATGAAGATCTCTCTCTCTCTCTCTCTCTCTCTCTCATATATATATTTATATATATATATATATATATATATATATATATATATATTATATATATATATATATATATATTATATTATATAGTTAAAACAAGTAAGAGGAATCTTAAAACTATCTACAAATATACTGACTTCCATAAAAAAAAACGCGAAAAATTGAAAGGCTACTTTTCGGGTGGAAAAGGGGTGAATATTCAATATTGAACCATTGTGGCAAGTTGTTTGGGTCCAAGACTCACGTGCAGTGAAAAAATTGTGTGAGCAACACATCATTCCCGGCATTGGAGGGTCAACAAAAATGGCAAACTGGTTGCTGCATGTGAGGCACGTGCACACCATGCAGAGCAAAGTTAACCAGCGACAAGTACGCAGGCATGCAGCCTTTATAAAGCCGCGCTACAAGGTTCAGATAACGACTTGCCGTCTGAGCGCTACAGAGATGCCAAGACTACGAGCAGAGGAACGCAATCGTGCCCTAGGCCATCTGGAGGCTGGTGTGGATGCCAGGCAGGTCCCAACATCTTTAAGGTCCACATCTCAACCATCTATCGTCTGCAGCACCGCATGCGAGTCACTGGTACCACTGATGATCGTCCCCGGCCAGGCCGTCCTCGGGTCACCACACCAAGAGAGGATCGCCATTTTGTTCAAACCCATCTGCGGGACAGGCGGCAAACAGCCGCTAACACTGCTTGACAGGTGCCTGGGAATCTCCAGCAACGAATCAGCCTCAACACTGTGCGGCGGCG
>CM031603.1:92770570-92800570 GCA_018398815.1 Conus ventricosus
GACCAACAGACAAGGACTGGGGGTGACCAAAACTGAATGGTGGTCAAAGGCCAAAGGAAAAGCCGAAAGAGACATGATGATTCAGGAGATGAGAACAGAAGACAACCAAAAACGACTCCAAAAAGCAGTCCAGCAGAGCCAGCAAGGGCAATGGACAACGTGGGAGAATGCACTCCAAAGAAGTCTCACTTGGAATGACATTTGGCACATGGCCCCTCTCAGGATCAGCTTCATTCTCAGTTCTGCATATGACCTTCTGCCCTCAAATGCAAACCTGGTGAAGTGGGGAAAAACAGACGATCCTACATGCCCCCTCTGCCATGAAAAACAAACAGTGGAGCATGTCCTAAGCTCATGTAAAGTAGCCCTGGCTCAAGGAAGGTACAAATGGAGCCACAACCAAGTGCTCAAAAAGATTGTACAAGTAGTCTGGGCTAGTACCAACACCACAAAAGGGAAAATCAGGACTCCAAAAATACCCGCAACATTCTTCACAGCAGGAGGTAGCAAATCATGGCCAAGAACAACAGTGCCACTCGGAACATGCAGGCAGAGTCAGCTGGACGGGGCAGATGACTGGGAATGCACTGCAGACCTCCAGAATGGAAGAGTCACCCAGAGATCATCAGCAAGAGTGGCATGAGACCAGACATAGTAGTCCACTCTCAGTCAACCAAGCAGCTGATCATGATCGAGCTCACGGTGCCATATGAGAACAGAATGGAGGCAGCTCAAATCTACAAGACTGAAAAGTATGCTGATCTGGCAACAGCCTGAGGAGAGAAGGCTATCAGGTCATCAAAGTCCTCACTGGAAAAATTGGAGCTTGGGGGGTTGTAGGAGCGTCTGCATACAGCCTCATGAAACAGCTCTCAGTTGCAGGGAGGGAAAAATCAGAGCCTGAAAGCAATGGCAGAAGCGGCAGAGAGGTGTTCAAGCTGGATCTGATCAAGGAGGAACAAAGGTGAACTTCATAAGGCTTAAATTTCCAACAAATATCAGGTACCCCAGTGGCTCAGTGGTTAGAGTGCGAGTCATTAAGTGGAAAATGAGCATGTCCAGAGGGTCATAGGTTCGAATCCCAGCCATGGCTCGTCCAAGATGGGAGAAAAAAAGGGACAGCAGAGGGACATCCGGAGTCATGAACCTGGTGTGGCACAACCCCCCTAGAGTGTCAGGAGATAAGAGCCGAAACACTTGCTTGAAGGGGGCTTCTCTTCTGAGGACTCTCTGCTGCCACGCTCTCCACGAGTTTCTTTCTACTATGTATGTGTATGTGTGTGTGTGTGTGTGTTGTGTGTGCGTGCGTGCGTGTGTCTGTGTGTCTGTGCATTGTATCGAATAGATCATCAGAGTTAGTTCCCTTCAACAGGAAGTCGCTTTCAATGCAGGCCTGCAACAGTAAACACCATGAGCGGGAGATACGGAGTTTATTTTGTTGTTGTTGTCGTACCCTGGCTAAAACAACAACAACAACAACAACAAAACCAGGGATCATCCAAACAGCCGAAGTACTTGAACACTATGGTACAAATACATCAGCTAGGGATGAGAACATTACGTGTGTGACCATTTTTGACTGCTCCGCCACGTCGGCAGCCACACTCCGACTTCGAGGGATTTTGGAGACTGATGGTGTTATGCTAGGAGCTTGTCACGACTGCAGACAATCCCCGCATAACTGTGCAGAGCATAACAACGTTTTGATATAGCCTTGGTATTCTAGCCTATGTCAAGCCAAGGCGGGTACGGAATTATTGCCTGTACGTTAACGTGAAACAACGTAATCGGTGTGAAGTCCATTCGAAAGTTTCAGTTCCATCAAGGAGGCGTCACTGCGTGCGGACTAGTCCATATACGCTACACCACATCCGCTAAGTTTTGAGACCACACTACGCATGATTTGAAGCTGACACAATTGAAGAAGAGGGTCTCGTGGCTATGACTCAACGGATGTCTGACTTACGTATTAGCCCAACGCGCTGGTCAGATCTTGAGTGCCTGTCTACAAAGATTTTTTTTTTTAATATGTGTGTGTGTAGTGAAAGTACACGTGTGTGTATGATGTGTGGACATGGGCCAATGTGTCTGCGTGGGCGCATGTGTGTGTTTGTGTGTGTGTGTGTGTGTGTGCGTGTATATGTGTGCGCGCATGTGTGTATGTGCGTTTGTGTGTGTGTGCGTGTGTGTGTGTCCATTCGAAACAGATAGCCTAACTGCACGCAGCTTGATAATAAAGACTGGCTTCGCAAGTCCCACTAGAATCTAACTTTGCCATTCTACTAGATCTATTAATGACCTGGATTCTACAATTTCAGATAAAACGATAAGTCGAGGTCACATACGTAGCATGTACTTACAACCCACGTATAGTGCAGCTGCAAACAACACTCACATTTTGAACTTCAAAATCAGTCAGTTTTGAAGAGGAGACTAACTTTGCACCTATCGACCTAAAGAGGAAAGATTGCAACAGGAGAGATGGGGATGGGAGGGAGGGGGGAGAGAGGTGTGTGTGGGAGAGTGAGAGAGGGGAGAGAAGGAGGAGGTGGAGGAAGAAGAGAAGAAGAAGCAGAAGAAAAAGAAGAAAGAAAAAAAAAGATGATGATGACTATAATGAATGAATGAATGAATGAGGGGAAGGCAGAACGAAATAAATCCTAATAGAGAAGTGAAATAAGAAAAAAGAAGAATTAATTACAAAGAAAAGAAAAGAAAGAAAGAGCAAAAAGAAATATAAAGAAAAAGAACAAAAGAAATGAAGCACAGAACAAAAGATAGAAGACAAACAGCAGCAAAAAACAAAACAAAAAAAGAATAAGTCGAATTTCCTGTTAAAAACATCAGTGTTAAGGTTTTACATTTCAATTTTGCTTGAACAGCATTTTTTTTCTTGAAAGGTGTCGTCAGCGTTGCGCATTTTGTACTGTAATTAATTTCTTGCGTATTGACGTCAAAGATGGAGTCGATAATTTGCTGGGCTTCAATTACAGCTCTGTAGGCGTTAACGTATGCCTGTATCCATGTCACTCGTTATTTCTCGCAGGAATCCATTTCTCCCCTGATTGGACATCAGCTGGTTTGGCACCATCACTCGTAATGAGTTGGAGTTTGGTTGTCTGTAGTCTGTTCACATTTGGTGATTTAGAATGTTAAAGAGACATTTTGAAAGAAATTTGAGGGGGGGGGGGGGGGGGGGGGGGGAGTGCCGACAGACGCAGTAAAGTGTGTATATGTTTCTGGCAGGGGAGTTGGGGGTGGGGGTTCTTTGAGCTGAAAGAAAAAGAATTAAGTAATTTTTTTTTTTTTTTTTCCTTTTCCAAACTCAAATCGAATTAACTGATCGTGTCTGCTAATATCCTTTAAATCTAAGAACTAAGAAATCAACATAAATACAATTTTTGATTGATGCACAATTGTTGAAACGGATCCCAATTTCGCAATGTTGACGTTTCGTTCTTCCTCAAATGGCTTTTAAACAGGGAATTGAAGAAAAAAAAAAGAATGCCTTGCAGGATGGGGGATGGCTACAAGCACAGGCAGATGACCCGAGCTATCCGCTCCGTCAGGGCCAACAAACGTTCTAGGTTCCAGCAAAGCAGTGCTAACCCGGAGAAGGTGCACATGGAGACTCAATTAAGGTGCTAAAGGAGACGGCACACGCGCTCTGCACTGTCTGATGAGGCTGCGGGATGCACACGGCAGTTGCTTGGCGAGATGCACACGGCAGTTGCTTGGCGAGATGCACACGGCAGTTGCTTGGCGGTGGCGTGTTGTTTGCCTGTGCGCTGCTCTGCAGTCATGAAACACGGGCTGGTGCACCCATGGGAACGCTCCCGTGGAGGTTCGGTCGTGTCACATCCAGTGGTCATTACAGAATGGCATCTGCCAGGGAGTAATTACGTCCCTCTACGTGTTCATGGAATGCCCTGTGTGTGCCTGCACCCAATGTGAACACAGCTCAGGCTTCCAAGGGTGGTGCAGGATCGCCCCCGGCTGGTTTGTTCGGCAGTCGAGGACAGTACTGCCCTGGGTCCCAGCCGCACCTTTGGGTGTATCTTTTTCTTCTTTTCTTTTTCTTTCTTCCGGGTTTCAAGCCAAGCAGTGCTAACCCGGAGAAGGTGCACACGGAGACACAACCAAGTCACTAAAGGAGATGGCACAAGCGTTCAGCACCGCCAGAGGAAACACTGTACAATCACAAAGTCCAGAAACGACGTTCTTTTTTTTATGCTGATCGATGACATGAGGATGATTAAGATAATGCTACGGATTTTCATTTCGGTCTTAGACTACATGACAGGGCTGTACTCTACGCCTCCTTTCATAATATATCCCGACGTAACCAGGCCCGAGAGATACAGGCACCTGCAGTGTTGGTCACGAAATTCTGAGCAACACTCTCAGAAACGCATCCATTAAGTGGATGAAACTCGACTGTGTGGTCCCAGTCTTCCCAGCTGAGCCCGTAGCAAACTCAACTCTGGGTAGGAGCCGGTCGAGGCAGAAAACCCCACATGACTCTGATGGGATTCGAACCCACGACCTCCCAGCCGGGAGTCCGCGACGCTAACCACTTCGCCACGGCGGCTGGTAGAAACGACGTTCTTGGCGGCAGTAGGCTACGGATCATGGTCTGGAACAGTTGTGGCTCCAAGAGCATGGAAACAGGGTTTAGCCGACTGCATGGAGTTGATGAGTAGGAGTGCGTAGCAGATTTTGCAGAATGGGTAAATGAAACATCCAGAGACCATTAGGAAGAGGAGCATGAGCCGGATATTGTTCTTCTCTTAGGTTCATGGAAATAAACAATTCTAACCGCACTCAATTTGCCATACGGAAAGCAGAGTAAGGCAAGCTCGCATCTACACAACTGAGACGTAAGCCAATCTACAGCCAGGCAGGCTGAGGAAGTCTGGCTTCCAAGCCAAAGTCCTTGCCATAGGGTTGGAGCGTGGAGGGTTTGGTTGTGGGCTCATCTGCCCTTAATCTCATGACACAGCTCAGGAGATCTGGAGAGAAAAGAAAATGAGGACCTGAACCCTCAAGGCAATGGCAGAGGAAGCTTAATCAAAGATTTCCAGCTGGATCTGGTCGAGCAGTAACAAATGTGCACAGGTCTCCGATAGCGATAGGAGGTCAGATCTCCAGTCTAGAAAAGGCAACGCCTTGAGACGCCCACCATTGTCAAGATGAAGGTTCAACCCCTGCAGCAGCGCTCTGTTTTCTCCTTTGTTGATTTCCTAAGAACAACCCCAGTGAGGAGAAAGAGAGAGAGAGAAAGAGAGAGAGAGATGGAAGTGGGGTCGGAAGGGCAGGAGTGGCAGATGGAAGTGGGGTGGGCAGAGAAGAGAGGGCGAGGAGAGAGAGGAGATGAGAGAGAGAGAGAAAAGAGAGAGAGAGAGAGAGGAGAGAGAGAGGGCGAGAGAGACAGGGGCGAGAGAGAGAGAAAGAGAGAGAGGGAGAGAGAAAGAGGGAGAGAGAGATAGAGGGGGAGAGGGGGCGAGAGAGAGGAGAGAGAGTGAGAGAGGGACAGAGAGAGAGACGGAGAGTAATAATAATAATGGTTTCTTATATAGCGCTTAATCAAACGAATTTCTCTAAGCGCTTTACAAAGTCATACTACATTCACCCTTCTCATATACAATAATACACCTTACACCAGCTACAAATACTATTACTACAATAACTAACAAATCCTTATCCTACGAGTGTGACATTCATTTATTTTTCAAATATCACTACAAAAGCTTAATCCTATAACGTTCAATCATACAACAAATAATATAATAGAGAACATACACATACACTACATTTGAAAAAGGCCCAGACGGCTATGAGATAGGTTGTACCCCCCCCCCCCCACACACAACACACAGCATTGACTAATTATGAGAAAACAGATGGGTTTTAAGTTTAGACTTGAAAGAAGAGATAGAATCTGAATGTCTGAGAGAGTCTGGCAGTCTGCTCCACGTCGCTGGGAGCTTGAAAAGAGAAAGATCTTTCACCAGTAGTAGTCCTGAAGCGAGTCATTCGTAGAAGGCGGTCGTCAGCACAGGAGCGTAGTTGTCGAGAGGGGGTGTAGATTTTAAGGAGATCTGAGAGATAAGAAGGTCCATTTTCAAAGAGAGCAGAGAAAGTGAGAGTTGAGATTTTGTACGAGATACTGTTTGAGACAGATAGCCAGTGAAGAGAGTGAAGTAGAGGCGAAATGTGATCATATTTTCCTGCTCTTACAGACGACTCGGGCTGCATGATTTTGGATTCGCTGTAATCTTTCTATCAGGTATTTTGGAAGGCCGGCCAAAAGTGAGTTGCAGTAATCTATTCTAGATAAGACAAATGCACAAATGAGAGTTTTTGTAGCATCTGTAGAGAGAAGGTGACGTACGGAGCTGATTCTTCTTAGTTCTAAATAGGCAATCTTGCAAATATTTGAAACCTGTTTCTCAAAGAAAAGGGAATGGTCAAGAATGACCCCTAGACTGCGGACAGAGGTGGAGACAGAGACAGTACAGTCGTTGATAGTGACAGTTGAAGGCAGAGAAGGATGGTTAGGTTGTTTTGTCACGAATATGAGTTCCGTCTTGTCGTCGTTTAGTTGTAGTTTGTTGGTTGTCATCCAGTCCTTCAGGTCAGCAATGCAGCCCCGCATCCGAGAAATCATGCAGTGAGTCAATTTCAGCAATGGGAGCCGACTGATGAAGTTGAGTATCGTCAGCAAAGCTCTCATGCGACATGGCGTGACCACTGATGACGTTAGACACAGGACTAGCACACAGCACAAAAAGGACTGGCCCCAGTACAGAACCCTGAGGCACACCGTACCTAAGAGGAGAACTGTCTGAGTATCTACCCTGTACACACACTGTCTGAGTCCGTCCAGTCAGGTCCCGCGCTGGTGACCTACTCGTTTTTGAGTGAACCGGTGTTTGAGGAAGAAGAAGAAGAAGAAATAATCCAGTTCAGAGCTGTGTCTTTGAATCCAAAGGAAGTTTGAAGCCGTGAGAACAAAATATTATGATCGATCGTGTCAAATGCTGCGGAGAGGTCTAACATCGCTAATAAGGAAACATTCCCATCGTCAAACCCACAGAGGAGGTCACTGACTATACGGAGGAGTGCTGTCTCACAACTATGGCCTTGTCTGTAAGCAGATTGATGAGGATTCAAAAGGTGATTCTTTTCGAGATGTTCTAGAATTTGTTCCAAAACGATCTTCTCCAATAATTTTGATAGAAATGACAAATTTGATACAGGCCGATAATTCTTTAAAACATTTTTATCTAATGAAGGTTTCTTGATCAATGGACGTCCCACTGCGGACCGGAAGAGATGGACGGAGAGACAGACAGAGAAAGAGAAATCAGCAGCCTGTTTCAGGACACTGAGGCTAATAATGGTACGGATATAAGCTGGTACTCTATTGATAAAATACAAATATTTATCATCTCAAATACAAAGGCAAAAAACAGTGTTAACTTTTATCTGTATCTTCTCCCCTCAAAACTCTTCTTCCCTCTTCTCTTCACTTCAGATCCTTTCTGTAGTTTTAGTCGTTTTTGTTGTTGTTTTTTTTTTCACTCACACTTCATGCAGCTTCCGTGCAGATCGAAGAGATAAATGACAGTTTGTTTGTCCGTTGTTTCCTTTGTTTAGAATATTGTTTGTCCTGCCTGAAGAAGACCTAATATGTCGGAGTGTTCTGTATGTGTGGTTTGCAATTTGCTTGTTCCTTTATTTGGGGACTCAGTAATCCTATTTTTTTCTTCTTTTTTTTTTCCACTTCCGTCTACAGTCACCCTACTTTGAAATTATCTCAAATAGTAAATAAGTGCATGAATAAATAAACCAATACATAAACAGGAGTGAGAAAGGCCAGAAGGAAAACATATGAATCAACGCCCATCTTGCTTGAATTTGACAAGATTGATGATTGATTGTTCTTGATTTTCGTTGTCCTGCGTGTTGTTTATCTTGCCTAAAGAAGATCTAAATGGTCGAAACGTGTCGTGTTTTGTCCTGTAATTTGTTTGTCCGTGTTATCTGGCCGAGTTACTTCAAAACCTTTTAAAATATCTATAAACTTCGGTACGTTTAGGGACAGTAACAACTTCATTCTTTCTCTGTCAGAGAAATCGTTGTAAAATGCAAAACACAATACTGTTCAATGATAAAAAGAAAACATTTTAATGAAATGATCTGCCTGCATTGAAATAAAATGTTCAGTAATAATGCAATAAAGTAATGATGAAAGAAAGTAATAATGTGTATGGATCACAGCAAACATTGCCATTATCAGGTCAAAAGCAACATTATCAACATGCACACAACACGTATCTCTCACAAACACCACACCATAAACACACAACACACACACACACACACACACACACACACACACACACACACACACACACACACACAAGCGCACTTACACACACACACACACACACACACACACACACACACACACACACACACACTTTACATGGAAACAAGAATTCAAGAACAAAAAGTCATGTCCTTCCACATATTCATATAAGTCTTGTTTGTTTATTACATGGGGACTTCTATTTTGTATTGTGTCACTTTGTAATTAAAGAATGACACATTATCAAATCACTGATTAGAATTTCTTCAGTTATCACCACCTGAACATGTATGAATCATCATAACAAAATTAACAAACAAACAAAGCTCATATCAAGTATGTTTTCCTTTAGAAATATCCACACACACAAACACACTCTATCTATATGTCAGTGTTCTCTCTCTCTCTCTCTCTCTCTCTCTCTCTCTCTCTCTCTCTCTCTCTCTCTCTCTCAAGCACCAACTGTAAACGTCAGGTATTTTCAATTCAGGTGTATGAAATAAATGCTTGTACAATTTAATGCCTTGGCTGCTTTCATTGGGATCTACATGTTCTCCACGAACTAGTAGTGTAAAAATAAAAATTCTCACAGTAAGAACAAGTGAAAACAATCTGATCGTTGTACATCATATCAGGTTCTTTGATGTTGTCAGGCTGTGAAAACAAGCGTCTAAAATCTGCACAAGACTAGTCATAATTCCTCTTTTATTATGAACAGCTTGCGTTTGTGCATGCATGCGTATGCACGCAAACACACACACACACACACACACACACACACCACACACACACACACACATAAAAGGAGAGAGAGAGTGGAGAGGAGAGAGGAGAGAGAGAGAGAGAGAGAGAGAGAGAGGAGAGAGAGAGAGTAAAACAGACATACAGAAAGACTGACATTCTACTGTAAACACACACACACACACACACACACACACACACACACACACACACACACACACACACACAGGGAGAGAGTGAGAGACAGACAGACAGAGACTGACATTCTACTGTCATTAATCTGACAGGTCTTTTGACAAGGCATGTAACAGTTAACAAAATTCTTGGGTTTTCAGTCACCAAAAAATTAACACATAATGATTCACATATATTACATTAAATCAAAACAATGTAAATGCACAGGAATGGGCAGAAAAAAGCCTTTACACTGTCTCACATCATGAGTACCACAAAAAAAGGTGGCGCCATGCAAAATACATTGATACCAGATGCTTTTTACCATTCGCTACAATGCTGCACATTTCATGTTAACATTCATCCTATGTAAATGCTGTATGACACATGATAATTGAGTTTGAAAAATACCTTCGTCTTCTGCAGTAAATGCAGAGACTGATTCCAGTTTCATAATCAGATGATGATGATAAAACTGAAGGAAAATAATAAAGTCTCTGGTAAATAAAAAATGATAAACAGCTCATTACTTCCAGAACCATGTTATATGCCAGAAAGCAAGAAAGAGAGAAAGACAGACAGAGAAGAGAGGGAGAGAGACACAGACAGAGAGACAGAGAGAGAGAGAGAGAGAGAGGAAGAGAGAGAGAGAGAGAGAGAGAGAGAGAGAGAGAGAGAATGATAATACAGGGACATACAATGAAACAGAGTGATGGGAGCAGGGAGAGACAGACAGACAGACAGTCAGTTACAGAGAAAGATATAGAAAGAGAGAGAGACTGACAGACAGAGAGAGAGAGGGAGAGACAGACAGACAGTCAGTTACAGAGAAAGATATAGAAAGAGAGATAGACCGACAGACAGAGAGGAGAGGGAGGGGACAGACAGACAGTCAGTTACAGAGAAAGATATAGAAAGAGAGAGAGACCGACAGACAGAGAGAGAGAGGGAGAGACAGACGACAGTCAGTTACAGAGAAAGATATAGAAAGAGAGAGAGACCGACAGACAGAGAGAGAGAGGAGAGACAGACAGACAGTCAGTTACAGAGAAAGATATAGAAAGAGAGAGAGACCGACAGACAGAGAGAGAGAGGGAGAGACAGAAAGACACAGTCAGTTACAGAGAAAGATATAGAAAGAGAGAGAGACCGACAGACAGAGAGAGAGAGAGGGGAGAGACAGACAGACAGTCAGTTACAGAGAAAGTTTATAGAAAGAGAGAGAGACCGACAGACAGGAGGGAGAGACAGACAGACAGTCAGTTACAGAGAAAGATATAGAAAGAGAGAGAGACCGACAGACAGAGAGAGAGAGGGAGAGACAGACAGACAGTCAGTTACAGAGAAAGATATAGAAAGAGAGAGAGACCGACAGACAGAGAGAGAGGGGAGAGACAGACAGACAGTCAGTTACAGAGAAAGATATAGAAAGAGAGAGAGACCGACAGGACAGAGAGAGAGAGGGGAGAGACAGACAGACAGTAGTTACAGAGAAAGATATAGAAAGAGAGAGAGACCGACAGACAGAGAGAGAGAGGGAGAGACAGACAGACAGTCAGTTACAGAGAAAGATATAGAAAGAGAGAGAGACCGACAGACAGAGAGAGAGAGGGAGAGACAGACAGACAGTCAGTTACAGAGAAAGATATAGAAAGAGAGAGAGCCCGACAGACAGAGAGAGAGAGGGAGAGACAGACAGACAGTCAGTTACAGAGAAAGATATAGAAAGAAGAGAGAGACCGACAGACAGAGAGAGAGGGGAGAGACAGACAGACAGTCAGTTACAGAGAAAGATATAGAAAGAGAGAGAGACCGACAGACAGAGAGAGAGAGGGAGAGACAGACAGACAGTCAGTTACAGAGAAAGATATAGAAGAGAGAGAGGCCCGACAGACAGAGAGAGAGAGGGAGAGACAGTCAGTCAGTCAGTTACAGAGAAAGACTTAGGAAGAGAGAGAACCGACAGACAGAGAGAGGGAGAGAGAGAGGGAGAGACAGACAGACAGTCAGTTACAGAGAAAGATATAGAAAGAGGAGAGAGACCGACACACAGAGACACCAGAGAGGGAAAGAGAGAGCCGACGGGGTAAGAGAGAGAGACCGACACACAGAGAGGGAAAGAGAGAGAGAGAGACAGACAGAGAAAGAAAGATAATGGAGATAGAGAGAGGAGAGAGAAAGAGAGAGGGAGAGACAGACAGAGAAAGAAAGATAATGGAGATAGAGAGAGGAGGAGAAAGAGAGAGAGACAGACAGAGAAAGAAAGATAATGGAGATAGAGAGAGGAGAGAGAAAGAGGGGAGAGAGAGACAGACAGAGAAAGAAAGATAATGGAGATAGAGAGAGGAGAGAGAAAGAGAGAGGGGGGAGACTGGGGAATGTGAGTGGAAGGGGGACAGAGACAGACAGACAGGAATACAGAGACAGACAGGCATACAGAGACAGACAGGCATACAGAGACAGACAGACATACAGAGACAGACAGACAGGCATACAGAGACAGACAGGCATACAGAGACAGACAGACAGGAATACAGAGACAGACAGGCATACAGAGACAGACAGACAGGAATACAGAGACAGACAGGCATACAGAGACAGACAGACCGGAATACAGAGACAGACAGGCATACAGAGACAGACAGACAGGAATACAGAGACAGACAGGCATACAGAGACAGACGACAGGAATACAGAGACAGACAGGCATACAGAGACAGACAGACAGGAATGCAGAGACAGACAGGCATACAGAGACAGACAGACAGGAATACAGAGACAGACAGGCATACAGAGACGACAGACAGGAATACAGAGACAGACAGGCATACAAGGACAGACAAACAAGGGCAGCGAGAATGCCAACATCACTAAGGAAAAACTCAAACAATTAAAACCAAAAAAATCAGCTGTTTCTACACATCTCCATAAAATTTTACGCATAATTAAAATCTACTCAAAATGCCTGAGTAACTATTTCAATAACACAAAATAAAATGCACGTGCAATTACTATACCATGATTTAAGGAAAGTCACTGACAAACACACAATATTTGGCAACGCTTGAGAAAAAGAGTAAGTACAGTGCAATGTGGTTATACTGCGGTCAAGGTGCGATGGGTGGGATATTGTAACAGATTTCATGTCCACCTTTCATCTTAACCAAAGCTCATGTCACTCAGAAAGACTTCGGTCAGGAATAAATCATTGCTAACCAAGCCCTGACGTGGAACCCGCAGGGGAAAAGGAAGAGAGGCGACTCCGCAGCAGCTGGAGGTGAACACTGAGACAGAGATAAAGAGGCAGGGGACCAACTGGATAGGCATTCAGCGAGCAGCCCAGAACCGAGTGCTATGGCGGAGTGTTGTCGATGGCCTATGCTCACCCCTTGAGATATGGGCCTGAGTACGTAAGTAAGTAAGTAAACATTTGGAAGACTTGGACTTCACTGGTGATGTCAGAAGTCTTCTCTTATGACAGAAATACCTGGGGTGCCCAGGCAAAACAATCCTGCCTCCATGAGGAGACAAACATGACAGGCTTCAACACTAACATCAGGAAAACTGAAGTAAAGTAGGTCAATAAGAAACGGGTTAAAAACAAACAAACAAACAAAAACCCCATTCAGCTAAGGCAAACATGACAGGCTTCAACACTAACATCAGGAAAACTGAAGTAAAGTAGGTCAATAAGAAACGGGTTAAAACAAACAAACAAACAAAAACCCCATTCAGCTAAGGCAAACATGACAGGCTTCAAAATTACCATCAGGAAACCTGAAGTAAAGTAGGTCAATAAGAAACGGGTTAAAAACAAACAAACAAACAAAAACCCCATTCAGCTAAGGCAAACATGACAGGCTTCAAAATTACCATCAGGAAAACTGAAGTAAAGTAGGTCAATAAGAAACGGGTTAAAAACAAACAAACAAACAAAAACCCCATTCAGCTAAGGCAAACATGACAGGCTTCAAAATTACCATCAGGAAACCTGAAGTAAAGCAGGTCAATAAGAAACCAGGGAAAAAAAAAAGAACATTCAGCTAAGAGACGAAAACATCAAAGAAGTAAAAAAAAAATTGTCTACCCCAGCAAAGTCGTCAGCAAAGATGGTGGAGGCATCCAAGACACTGGCAGCTGTATCAACAACACTAAGCATGCTTCCAACGCTTTGTGACCGATCCTTTCTTCCACAGCCTTCTTGTTCTAGAACAAGATCAGACTTTTCAATATGAACATGGAGTCTGTTCTGTTCTACGGTCAGAAACATGGAGAACAACACAGCCCAACACCCACAGCACACAGGCAGTCATCAAACACTTCCTCAGGTCCACCCTCATATATGACTTCCTCAGGTCCACCCTCATATATGACTTCCTCAGGTCCACCCTCATATATGACTTCCTCAGGTCCACCCTCATATACGACTTCCTCAGGTCCACCCTCATATATGACTTCCTCAGGTCCACCCTCATATACGACTTCCTCAGGTCCACCCTCATGTATGACTTCCTCAGGTCCACCCTCATATATGACTTCCTCAGGTCCACCCTCATATATGACTTCCTCAGGTCCACCTCATATATGACTTCCTCAGGTCCACCCTTGATGCTGGACAGTCAGAAAAGTCATATTTGGACAAAAGCCATGGAAGCGAACCCAACAAACTCCTATCACATAGAAGTATACACAGGGAAATGGGTGTGGACTGGTTACACACTGTGAAAGCCTCCTACCAACAGAACAAGACAGGTGTTCCAATGGAACCCACAGAGGATGAGGAGAGTGGGACGACCTCGACAAACATGCATGGACTCCGAAGAGAAGGCGGTTGGAATGATGCGGGCACAACTGATTCAGGTCAGCCTGGAATTGAGTCCCCTGGAGGAGTGTTGTTATGGCTCTGTGTTCCTAAAGGAATTTAAAAGCACAACTCAAGACCAACTAAACAGTAAAAGGAAACAAGTGTGGATTATAAATTCTTCAGTCGCAAAACACCTGGCAAAATTGAGGAAAGGAAACAAAACACATATTTGCATGAACATTGGTACGTGCACACATGCACGCACGCACGCACGCACACACACACACACACACACCACACACACACACACACACATACACACACATGGATAAAAGACAGAGAAAAATGCAGATATAAACCGAAAGGCCTGCTGAGAACATCGATTTTCCTTTGGCATCAGATTCTTCTTTCAGCACAAAGCTATTCCTCCAGAGGGGAACACTCTCATCAGTGCCTGAACAACCCCATACTGAAAAAACCTGTTGTTACAGTCTAGTCCCAGCAGGTGTTTCAATGCTTACCTCCTCTTCTGCTGAGTTGGCGAATGGCAGTTGAGATCCAATGCAACAAATACAGATATCAAAGAGATGGCCCTGATCGACAATGCCTTCGGTTCAACCCAGTTTCAAAAGAACCGTTTCCACTGTACCTTCACAATACATGTTGTTGCCAAATTCGAGAAGCTATCGACTTGTGATTACACAGCTTGCCTGTATGTTTCCTTTGAAAATCACAGTTTTCCTCTAACTTTCCTCTTTACATAACAATAAGATGTAAACATGCAATATCTACTGTTCTCTTATGAGAGATTACAGAATGTTTTGGTCAAATATTTCAAAAAGTAAAAACAGTGATCATTTTGATTCTATCATTCATCTCTCTGGCTCACACTCCTTATAAACAATCATACAACTGTAATTGTTTGAATTAATCAATACTGCTTATGGAATATTGCCGTCACAGGGATTAGACCAAAATACTCTCAATATGTTTTTGACTAAGCTCACTGATATAGGTTTTCACTTGATCCAAGCATTCTCCTTATTGGTCAGATACAGAGTGACACGGAACTCTGCTTCAAGATACAACACCCAGAATCCGATTAATGCAAGTTTTTTTTACAGCATAAACAAAATCAAACATAATCACATGATGAAAATACTGCAAAATAACAAACATGTCATAAAACTGCTTTAGAATTTCTATGGAGGGCAATATTGTGCAAATACTTTCAACATACAAAAGAAGTTAAAATGTCCCCGCAAAAATCTGTGAACAAGTGCTTCTGTAGAGTGCCAAATTTCAAAGCCATCACAAACTCAATGGTCAATCTTGATAAATCAAAAACAGGTCATGTAGAAGACAAGCGTTCAAACCTTCATGTGAAAGAAAGCTTGAAAGGGAAACCTAATCACATCACACAACTGTTCAACATTTAAATCTCAAGAATGCTCTAAAACTATTCAAATATAACCGCAAAAAAAAAACAATCAAGAATTAATTCACATAACATGTCTTGTGAAGGCAGGGAGGGGGCGTCACATCTCTTTTCTGAAAACATTTCTTGCTCATGATCTCTCTCTTCCCCTTTCCCCTACTTACCCCACCTGCTGGCAAAAATTTTTTTATAAAATAAGGAATAAATCAGATGTGAAACATAATTACAAAAACCACATAGTACATTGCCATTTACATGGTCAATGTTTTAACTTTTGAGTTTGCACTACCATCTACCAAGACCCGTCCATCAAAAGAGAGACAGTGCCTCTAACATCTCAGTTCTTAACCTTTCTGTGGAAAATAGCTGTTTTAAGAAAATTACATGAACTATAGCTCAGGTGAAATGTTAATGTTGCAAGTTTCAGTCAGTATGAACATTATTCAGTAAAACCAAAAATAAAACCCTGTTAGCAGCATCACCAGGGCTCTGAACAGGAAAACCAGGTGGATATGGTCTACTGTCCACCTTAAGTTCACCAACCTCATCAACAGTCACCTCACCACTGCCCAAGGACTAGAACTCTTCATCAACGGACAAACCTGGGGTCATCCACAGGATCCAGTTTCAGGACTGTCATGGAAACTATGAAAGTGGGAGAGAGAGAGAGAGTGAGACAGACAGACAGACAGGCATAGAGACAGAGAGAGAAACGGAGACAGAGAAGCCTAAGAACTTGGTTCCAAGAACCTTCGCCAGTCCATGTCCACCAACTGAACCAATATTACATGAAAGACAACATCAAAGTCCTGAAAACTTATCCAAGACTGTCCACACTGCGGTCCAAAAACCCCAATGAAGAACGTCACCATCTGCCTGATGATTAGAACGTCACCATCTGCCTGATGATTGGAACGTCACCATCTGCCTGATGATTGGAACGTCACCATCTGCCTGATGATTGGAACGTCACCATCTGCCTGATGATTGGAACGTCACATTTGCCTGATGATTGGAACGTCACCATCTGCCTGATGATTAGAACATCACCATCTGCCTGATGATTGGAACGTCACCATCTGCCCGATGATTGGAACGTCACCATCTGCCTGATGATTGGAACGTCACCATCTGCCTGATGATTGGAACGTCACCAACTCATTTATTTCTCAGACAGTTTCCATTGAAACCTTAACTGCTATTAAGAAACAGCTGTATGATCAATTATTCTAGCTTCAAATCTGATTTACAAAATTATTAAATCATTTTTCATCATGCTGAACACACTTCCAAGAACTTTCAGCCTAAAAACATTACATCTCTTGAACTGAACGATTCGGATGCAAAATAAATATTTAGAATTTACTGATATCTTTCAGAATAAGGACTCAAGGAAGGAGGAGAAGAAAGTAAGTAATAAACAAAAAGCAGTTGATGGCACTTTCAAGACACATCAAGATTTACAGGTGCAAAATTCTGAACTCTGTATTCTTCATGTTTAGGGATATTGAATGTATATGTATTACATGTATGTCAGTAACTAGTGAAAAGAAAAGCTATATTGCCAAACTGCGTTTGTTTGTTTAGCTGGTATTTAGTTTAATCAATCTAATTGATGTCTATTGTTATGTTGTTAATTTTTTATGCTGTTATTTTATCTTGAGTCCTTTTTTTTTTCTTGAAGTGTTAAATTCATTCTGTGCTATATCCTTTATATCATTATATTGACTATATTGAACTCTGAAAAAGGAAACAAAAGAAATTAGAACCATGGAATCACTTTCATAAATCCATTTATTTTCAAATATGAGGGTCAATGATGCACGGCTTTGCTCCACATTAATCCTGTGTAAAACATTCATTTGGTTTAAAATCAGTTTAGGCACCTCATACCATGTGACACAAACCACATATTTTGGGTTGCAGCTCTCGTAAAAGCAAAAACTGCCATGGCATTGACAGGAGAAACAAATGCAGCTCACTAAAGGATCGATGAATCAGGAAACGATGCCAACGTCTTGAGCCACCTACATATAATTATATGTATCCTTTGCGACTCATTGCGTGTGCTGTTTTTAATTGGGTACTCCACACTACTCTTCCCCTCCCACCCAAACAAAAAAATTAAAGGACAGGAAAAAAAAACTGAGAAAAAAAAAAGAAAAAAAAAGCATCTCTCGCTAAACACCATGTTTATTTAAAAACGAATCGAGTCATGTAAGGGAAGCAACTGCAGATTATCCTGTGACCTTTCTAACCAGTTGTGTCCCTTGAATTTCCTCCCCCCCACCCTTCTTTTTTTTTTTTTTTTAAATTAAGTTTAACGTCGGATTGTAGGTATTATAAAGAAAACAGTTACAGCTGTCTGCATTAGTTATCCCGAATTCCTGCTTGTATATTAATACAGCACAACATTAATAGTACAATACATACAACATGCATGTATGGTTATTTCAGCTGAGATTGTCCACAAGCCTTGTATATTAATACAGCACAACATTAATAGTACATACAACATGCATGTATGGTTATTTCAGCTGAGATTGTCCACAAGCTCATCCATCCTTCATTTCATTAAAAACTAAACAAGAAATGATACACATTGCAGACAAGTCAGTTCTCTCTCCATTCAGATCAATTTCTTCTTACATGCAACATTTCCTTTTTTTGCCCCCGATACAAATCACAGAAAACTCAAACCTCATAATAATAGTATGAATACAAGCGAAAAATCTTTCAAGGCACCGATTTGTCAAAAAACTGCTAAAAAAAAAAAATAAAAAAAATCCTCCGTGTATATATTCCAAGCCTGAAAGGACCAGCCACATTTCAGACATGAGCAGCTCTGGAAAGGACAGAAGCCAAATCATCATCATCGTCATCATCATCATCATCATCATCATCACTTTGCTATCTTGTCACTTTAAAAATTTTCCAAATACAAAATTTCACCAATACATTCCACACACACACACACACACACACACACACACACACCCTAAAGCAGAGTCTGATCGGCAGATGTCCAATCACCGACAATCACTTCTGCAGCTGTATTCAATCTTTGGGGTCTGTACAAGGTCTGACAACTCTTCCATCTCTCACAGAGTTAACACCTCCACTCCAGAAGCGGTGATCAACACCGTGTGCTCGAACTGAGCGCTGCGACTGTTGTCCAGTGTCACCGCCGTCCACTTGTCGTCCAGAATCTTGAATTCTGGGAATCCGTCGCAGATGATGGGCTCTGGGCATAGAAAAAATGGTGAATCGTATCTCTTTTTAAAGTTGTTGTTTTTAATGTGTAGCGTCTGAGCACAAATCAATTCCTACACAGAAAATAAAGTTTCAAGATTCAAGTTTTGTTTTCTGCTTTTAGGGGTTTTTGGTCTTTTAAATGTTTATTTCATACAAACGTCAGGTTTACATAAATACCATGTTTAATTGCAAATAAAGGTTTTTGCAGTTCTTGGCGCACACACACACACACACACACACAAACACACACACACACACACACACACACACACACACACACACATACTCACTTTCTCTCTCTCTTAGAACTGTATTAAAGCTGGTGTTCACAAAATCAAACTTGAAAACCTGACAAACATCTTTTGATACCTTTTCATGATGCAAGGTCAGAGTCCTACAACCTCAAGGTCACATGGGAAGGCCCAGATGCCGATAACCTCAATTTTCTATACACAACTGAGGCCTCTCCTAGAAGATTTAAAAAGGTGTCTATTCACTGAACATGGATGTGCAAATCTATGCTTAGTTTCACACAAATTCAGTGGCGAGGAAGGGGCTCCAGATACCCAAGACCCTTCCCCTCTTCCTCCCGCCCCACCCCTCCCTCTAGATCCACCCCTAACCCTTTGTTCGCAGCACTTACCAATGGTGAAAGTCATTCCAGCCTTCATCTTCAATGGATTGGGATAATCTGCAAGAAAAAAAAAAAAAATTTAAAAAAGGCATTACAGAAATCATTTTCATTATAACCTGAGAAAGCCTCGTTACAGCTGTGGATATTTAGTCGGCCAAACTGACAGTTTTGACAAGTAGAATTGTTTTCCTTGGGTTTTGTCTCCTTTCATTAGTTAAGACTCTTTATTTGGTAAGAAATGGATACAGACACGTAAATCATTTCGATCCCTTTATGAGTTAAGCCTCTTCGCTTCGTAAGAGTTTGTATATAGATAAGTAAATTATTTAAATCAGATCAAATATTTCAAATTAAATTCACTTAATTACTTTAGTTTCAAAGTGAGATGCCTGCAGGAAGAAATCGAAACAAACTAAAAAGAAAAAATTATTATGCCGCCAAACGAAAGAAACAAACGAACTACAAGAAAAAAGGTGAACAAATCATGTAGACTGTCTCAAGCCAATGCTGTTATCTCCCCAGACTACACCACACTTTGGCCGGCAATAAAAATGAACAGTAAAATGAACAGTGATGATGACTCTATTTCCACACAAACTCACCAACATGAACAATGTCAGGCTGTCCATGGAAATATTCCCGATGCCATGGCCGCAAAACTCCGGCACCACATGGTAACCAGCCGACTTGGCACATTGGCTGCAAGAACATTCACAGCTGGTGAACAGGGAATAAGGGGAATCTTCATGCATGAAAGCCCCTGACTGTTTTCATGGGTACATCTGTCGCAAAATGTACTGGTTCACACTTGCTGTATCACGTCTGTGTTGTGCTGGGTTATGTTGCGTTGGTTTACACTGCACTGAGTAAAGTTTGACAGTTTGTTGATACCATGGGAAACGTCTCAAATGATATCCTCCCCCTTGCATGATCATAAGTGAGTGAGTGAGTGAGTGAGTGAGTGTGTGAGTGAGTGAGTGAGTGTGTGTGTGTGTGTGTGTGTGTGTGTGTGTGTGTGTCCATGTGTATGTGTGTCCGTGTGTGTGTGTGTGTGTGTGTGTGTGTGTGTGTGTGTGTGTGTGTGTGTGTGTGTGTGTGTGTGTGTGTGTGTGAGGTTTGTGCAATTACTTTGCAGCTTACAGCTTTGTACTTCATATCACTTGACTCTGGCCTAAAGCTGTGTGCCTTTTAGATATAAGCTGGGCCCCTCTAGTCTGGATTGTTATGTGTGGATTGTCTAACCTTTGCCAGCTCCTATCGTTACAATCTTCATTCTTTTTAAAAGAAGCTGAATCCCCCTTACACAGAGTACAATGTGGCTGCCTACGTCTTGAGGCATGACTGATATCAAACATTTCCCCAATTTACCATTTTCATTTAGAGATCATGTCCAGCAAATTCAATTTACAATTTAAATCACCCAGAAGCCAACCTGAAAATTTATTTTTCTGAGCTGTACAAAGACTCTGATGTGCACAACACAGCACACAGACAGTGCCAAGTCAATCCAGCATGCATGAGAGAGAGGACTAGTCATGAAAGGAAGAAAAAAAAATAAATGGAAAATTGATCCACAAGTAGGAAATCAACAGACTTTTCTTGCCTGATATGAAGGATTTCTGTGTGAACATTTGGTCAACTCTCTCAGGGGGAAATTTCACACCACTGTATGGCCCTGACTGAATCCAGCATGCAAAGCAAAAGATAGGGCTGGTCATGAAAAGAACACAACATTGAAAAAAAGTGATCCACAAGTAGAAAATCTACAGATGTTTCTTTCCTGTTATTGTTATGAAGGATTTCTATGTGAACATTTGGTTAACTCTATCATGGGGAATTTCTTCTTTTTTTTTTTTTTTTTTTTTTTTTTTGCGTATGCAGGCTGATACTCCTGCAGACACTCCCTGCACAGACAGACAAGGATTAATCCCATCTTCCCAACAACGGGAGTGGAGTTTTGTGTGTTTGACCGCTTTTTATCCTGCCATTAAGGCAGCCATACTCCATCTTCAGGAAAATGGGGAATTTCACCCCACTGTACGGCCCCAAACTGCTTAAAATAGAAAATGCTATAAAAAAAAAAAAGGAAAAGAAAAACAATTTCTTCATGAAATGTATCAGTTGCACAACAGCATGTGAGGTTTCCTCAGTCAGTGCTGTGAACACTGGCACCCTCCTGACTGCACAACAGCATGTGAGATTTCCTCAGTCAGTGCTGTCCATACTAGCACCCTCCTTAACTGCACAACAGCATGTGAGGTTTCCTCAGTCAGTGCTGTCAAAACTGGTACCCTCCTTAACTGCACAACAGCATGTGAGGTTTCCTCAGTCAGTGCTGTCAAAACTGGCATCCTCCTGACTCACTTGATGGCACGTCCAATTTCGCTGAATTCCACTCCCGGTCGACAGACGGCCACACCCACGTCTCGGCATCGTCTGGCCAGTTCCACCAGCCGCTGGCCGGCCTCCCCACATCTCCCAGCAGAAATGTGGCCGAGGTGTCCCCATGGAAACCTTCATAGAACACCTGTGAAGAACATGAAGCCTTCACTGACCACAGGAGAGATGGAGAAGATGGAATAAAAGGGTGACAGGGAGGGGGGGGGGGGGGGGGGGAGGGGGGGGGGGGGAGGGGGATGTCTGTTCAGCTAATAGGATGAGCTTCAAAGATTCTCTACGGGGTTCAGGCCAACATCCAAACACTAACAACTCCGGAAGAGGTCATACACACACATCAACTCAATGAAATATACTAATGGCAGCAGGGTCTGTGATGAAGGGTGGGGGAGGGAAGGCGAGGCGGGGGGGGGGGGGGGGGGGGGGGGGGGGGGGGGGGTCTGTTCAGCTAATGGGATGAGATTCCAAGATTCTCTACGGGTTTTAGGCCAACATCCAAACACTATCAACTCTACTCAATGAAATATACTAATTACAACAGGGCCTGTGGTCATAACATTACTTTTTATTAATCATTTCGTTTAATTCTGTCACTCTCTCAAAACATCTGAAACCTAGACAATGTTCATTCATTCAAACTTGACAATGATGGGCAGACATTCGGCGCCCAGTTCCGTAGCTCTGAAGGCAAACATAAGCTATCTGCAAGCGAAAATGACCTTCACTTGACCTGACTCTACACATAAGCAATTACAGTCATTAGTGGGGACTTAATAACCGATGTCCAATGTCAGTCAGTCAGTCAGTCCCCTGACCGCTGGGGTCGTCGGGGGGACATGATGAGGCAGCCGCCGTTTCTCTCCAGGCTCTTCTGTTGGTAGCTGTCATGAGGAGATCTGGCATGGTCATTTTGGTCCAGTCCTTTATATTTTCAGACCAGCTCTTTCTCTGCCGTCCTCGCCTGCGCCCAGTGTATGTTGGACTACTACTGGCAGCACTGAGCACCACCCACACGATTCTGCAGCAGTGCCAAAGTCCCCTGGTGGCTGCTTCACAACAACCTGATTCCGACTGCTCACCATAGACTCCTGATGCAAAGGCTGCGACAGAAGGTGCCTGGGTGTAGCTTGGGTGGAGTCTGTGGTATTGAGAGTAATGCCATTCTATAGGCAGAGAAACTGAGACACTATAGTGTTGAGAGTAATGCCGTTCAATAGGCAGAGAAACTGAGACACTATAGTGTTGAGAGTAATGCCATTCTATAGGCAGAGAAACTGAGACACTATAGTGTTGAGAGTAATGCCATTCTATAGGCAGAGAAACTGAGACACTATAGTGTTGAGAGTAATGCCATTCTATAGGCAGAGAAACTGAGACACTATAGTGTTGAGAGTAATGCTGTTCAGTGGGCAGAGAAACTGAGACACTATAGTGTTGAGAGTAATGCCGTTCAATGGGCAGAGAAACTGAGACACTATGGTGTTGAGAGTAATGCTGTTCAATGGGCAGAGAAACTGAGACACTATAGTGTTGAGAGTAATGCTGTTCAATGGGCAGAGAAACTGAGACACTATAGTGTTGAGAGTAATGCCATTCTATAGGCAGAGAAACTGAGACACTATAGTGTTGAGAGTAATGCCATTCAGTGGGCAGAGAAACTGAGACACTATAGTGTTGAGAGTAATGCCATTCTATAGGCAGAGAAACTGAGACACTATAGTGTTGAGAGTAATGCCATTCTATAGGCAGAGAAACTGAGACACTATAGTGTTGAGAGTAATGCCGTTCAATGGGCAGAGAAACTGAGACACTATGGTGTTGAGAGTAATGCCATTCTATAGGCAGAGAAACTGAGACACTATAGTGTTGAGAGTAATGCCGTTCAATGGGCAGAGAAACTGAGACACTATAGTGTTGAGAGTAATGCCATTCTATAGGCAGAGAAACTGAGACACTATGGTGTTGAGAGTAATGCCACTCAATAGGCAGAGAAACTGAGACACTATAGTGTTGAGAGTAATGCCGTTCAATGGGCAGAGAAACTGAGACACTATAGTGTTGAGAGTAATGCCATTCTATAGGCAGATTAACTGAGACACTATAGTGTTGAGAGTAATGCCATTCAGTGGGCAGAGAAACTGAGACACTATGGTGTTGAGAGTAATGCCATTCTATAGGCAGAGAAACTGAGACACTATGGTGTTGAGAGTAATGCCATTCTATAGGCAGAGAAACTGAGACACTATGGTGTTGAGAGTAATGCCATTCTATAGGCAGAGAAACTGAGACACTATAGTGTTGAGAGTAATGCCATTCTATAGGCAGAGAAACTGAGACACTATGGTGTTGAGAGTAATGCCATTCTATAGGCAGAGAAACTGAGACACTATAGTGTTGAGAGTAATGCCATTCAGTGGGCAGAGAAACTGAGACACTATAGTGTTGAGAGTAATGCCATTCTATAGGCAGAGAAACTGAGACACTATAGTGTTGAGAGTAATGCCGTTCAGTGGGCAGAGAAACTGAGACACTATAGTGTTGAGAGTAATGCCATTCTATAGGCAGAGAAACTGAGACACTATGGTGTTGAGAGTAATGCCACTCAATAGGCAGAGAAACTGAGACACTATAGTGTTGAGAGTAATGCCATTCTATAGGCAGAGAAACTGAGACACTATAGTGTTGAGAGTAATGCCATTCTATAGGCAGAGAAACTGAGACACTATAGTGTTGAGAGTAATGCCGTTCAACAGGCAGAAAAAATGAGACAATATAAAGTACATACTTTGCATCGGCTGATGTAACTTGATTTTAACCATTTACCAGGAACATTGCACATGTATGAATATAATACATATCCCATACATATGGAATCATAAGATGGGACTTGAAATCAACTCAGGGTACCTTGTGGAGTCCCACAATTGATCTATACAGGTCTACCTGTTTCAAATTTCACAGAAAACAATGATTTAACCAAAGCTCTTCTAAATATGCATTAAAAGTATTCTAAAAATTATAAAATATTCTTTCAAATTTATAAGACATTCTAAAAGTTATACAACTGATCAACATGGAACATTTACATCACATAAACACTGACACCATTTTGACTGCCATTCTGCTTCAAAGTGATTCATGAATATGGACGTTCATTGCACCTGATACACCTGAGACCCATCACAATCTTACTGTAATATCCACATTGACAATGTCCCCGTCACACAGCTCTCTGTCGTCAGGGATGCCATGGCACAGAACGTTGTTGACAGAGGTACACACAGACTTGGGGTACCCCCGGTACAGCAAGGGTGAAGGGTAGGCTCCCATGGAAACGCACTTCTCATGGACGGCGCGGTCAATTTCATCCGTCGTCCTTCCAACCTGTTCAGATACATCAAACCTGGGAAAGTGTGTCTGTAGATAGGACTGTTGAAACATTCTTGAAACATGTGACATACGAATGTGGAAACAGACACAAGAGCTAAAAGAGTAGAGCAGCTCTCCAACACAGTCATAGGTAAGGTAAGGTAATGTGGCTTATTGCCCAGCTGACCACAAAGGGCCGTATCAGGGCTGTCACAACTCACAAGCCATCACAACAACAAAAAATAAATAAAAAATAAAAAACCATTCACACATCCCTTTAAAATACATCTTCTAAAAGCGTACCAGAAACTTCGTTAAAAATCTTTCTTCTGTAAAATCTTAGATCAGATGAAAAATGTTAATCTCTTTCAGAAACTCAAAGATCACGTCAGGTGGGGCATCTCTGAACAGGGTTTTCATGGACTCTGCTGAGAAGTGTTTATGTCTCACATCGTGCAAGTCCCAACACTCTAAAAGAATATGTTTCACTGTGAGTGGAACATGACATGGAATACACCACGGAGCTTCTTCACCTTTTAAAAGATAAGAATGGGTATAAAACGAGTGGCCTGTGTGCAAGCGGCACAAGACTGTTTCTGTCTATACGGCCGCCTCGGGAACATGGTAAAAACTCTTTCAGGTTTGGACAGATTTTAAATAGTTTGTTATCTGTCTGCAAGGTCCATTCCTCTTGCCAGAGGTCTTTGACATCATCATTAACTTGGGGCAACTTTCCCACACGGTCATAGGTCATGAAACGCTAACCTTCAGTTCATGTGGTACAGCTCCTAAACCACCATGCACATGATGTGTATAAGTACACTGGCACTTACATTTATAAAACTAACATATAAAGCATAATATATTTCCCTGATTTTATGTTCTCATTTTCTTCCTTGAACCATCATCCAAGCCCCTTTGTGTATCTAAAATGTAAATGAACTTGATTCACTCTTACTGTTTATGTGTGAACGAGTATGTCAGAGCCCCAAGTTTGATCTAAACTCCATCCCCAGTCAATCTCTCTCATTGCATAACTTCACTATTTTTGTTTACATCACAATTCTGTTAGTCGTACCACTGTCACAATTATGGTCAGCTTGCAAAGGGTTTATTTCAACGCTCCAACAGATACATCAAGTTGGTAAATTATTTCAAGATTTATTTCACTATTGGACTATCAACTGTCACTATGCTCAACTACCACTAATTGTTGTGTTCACGTTATAACCAAAGGTGTGTTTATTTTGGCTCATAAGTAATTATTTACTAGCCTAGATTAGAAAAAGACACCACCTACGATACACTGGAAAATGAGTTGTGTAACCTTTAATGGATGTGTTCATTTTTGAGAAACTTGTATCTTCCTGCTAATGTCTGTTAAAATAACTGTTCAGAGGTTCAAACTTCAGTTTAGGTTCACTGGAATACTAGCATGGTGCTTTTTCTATAGTAGCATTATGCTGGATAATCTGGTTGGGAGGTACTGACGATCACGTACAGGGTTAAACAACTAGTTTTAATTAGCACTCAGATTAGACCCCAGTCTGTCCTTCACCAGCTGATTCACTGTGTGCACCACACAGATTTCTGTCTTTGCGTCCAATGGCCATCACTGTCAAGGCCACAGATCAGCTGATGAGTGATTTCAATATTTGAAATATCACGTCTCTGCTTAATGGTGAAAATAGTGCAGCCTGCTGCCGTGTACCATGATGTCTTTGTGTCACCACCACCTTGTTTTCTGTTCACTTACTGATACATGCACAACTACAGTTTTGAATTTAAAATCATTGTGAATGGATCATGACTGATAATGTGACAAAACAAATGCTTACGTTGATAAAGGAAATAAAATGTTTGAAAACCTTGTTTTCTGTTCAAAGTGTCTCGCTGCAAGTAATCATGCATTAGTAGCTTAAGATGGGTCATCCGTATGTTTCAATTCAAATATTTTGTATTAATGTTTCGGTTTTTGTTTTTTTTTGGTTTGTTTTCTTTTGTTGTTTCTTTTTTTATCAACAGTGCTAATACACTGCTTGTGAACGTTATAACCAGACACAATGCAAAGGAACATGGACCAAGCTGCTTGCTTTAATAAGAAGAAATTTTGTCAATACAGTGTCTCAGTTCACCTCAGTTCAAAATGAACTTTTGATAAATATTCAGCCAACCCATACTTGTTAGACCCTTCGTTTATGAAATTTTTCCAGTGATAATGACAGCCGATTGTATGGAAGCCTCGTTAATATGATTTAGTGTGTAATTAATGGTGTGAGTATGATGTGTATTGTGTGTGTCTGTGTGTATGTGTGTTGTGTGTGTGTGTGTGTGTGTGTGTGTGTGTGTGTGTGTGTGCGTGTGTGTGTGTATGTGTGTGTGTTGTGTGTGTGATGTGTGTTTATGTGTGTATGTATGTGGCTTGCATGTATGTGTGTATTATGTGTGTGTGTGTGTCTTATGTGTGTATGTAAATGTGCATGCATGTATGTGTGTGTGTGTGTGTGTGTGTGTGTGTGTGTGTGTGTGTGTGTGTGTGTGTGTGTGTGTGCAAGAAAGAGAGAGAACAGGAGAGAGTCCAGAGCATTCCACTGCCACCAAAACCCGTTTCAATCCTCACCTCCAATAAGCACCAGTAAACCGTAGAAGGTTACTGCCAGAGCACAAGCCTTACTCATCCCCCCAACCTGTCTTCTTCTTCACCTCCACCTCTGATGGCCCACAATACCTCTGCCCCATGATGGCATATGGGGCTTGACGATACTGTCTGGCACTGTCCGCACCGGCCCCACTTGCCTGGAGATACGATGTGATACTGGCGCTTCCTCAGACTGTGGATGAAAGGAATGATGCTGAGATGTCGGCGGATCTGATCCAGGCTACTGTGTTGACGCACCTGGAGAGCCAAGATGCTGCCAAGGTGTTTAAGACAGCTGTACGTCATGGTGCGGTTTCTGCAGGATGGACGTTCCCCTGTTTGTCAGAAAAAAATGATCTTGAGGATAATCCCAAAGCAGGTATTGGTAACTATTTTAACACAGATGTAAACTGAAAAAAATGCAAATGAAAGGCTGTCTGCTGGTCCACAAGCTATGCCACTATGATGTTCATGGGCAGGTCAAAAGATGCACCACAGCATTGCTGAAGGACAGAAAGCAAGAAATGACAGTCAAATGGTACAAGATCAGTTCTGATCAATTTGCACTGAGATGCTCTAGAGAGTCAGCTGTTGGACCAGTGGTTTTCTTGGTTTACATCAACAAACTCCCAGAAAACACACTTTGAACAGTAGCATGACAGGACAGTGTGCCACTGCTGTCTGTCGTCTCTCAACCATACTTCAGTAAGCATGACAGGACAGTGTGCCACTGCCGTCTGTCGCCTCTCAACCATCAGCAAGGTCTGTGGTCAGCTGTAGCAAGACCTCCGATGGGACGTGGCATTTCATCTGACATGGCATTTCATCTGATGTGGCATTTCATCTGATGTGGCATTTCATCTGACGTGGCATTTCATCTGACGTGGCATTTCATCTGACGTGGTATTTCATCTGATGTGGCATTTCATCTGATGTGGCATTTCATCTTACCTGGGACATGTACCACCTTTCCTGTCACACAGAGGAAAGCTACAGCAGAAACAGAACACCCATACCAGCTTCGTGGCCACACCTTTGTCTCAACAACCATCATCACCTCTGCCCAGTATCGCAGTGTTACCATCACTTACATCTCAGCTGGGACCAGCCTAACTTCAACATCATAGGCTATAAAGCCCTCGGCTTTCTGCTGTGGAACTAGAAGATAAGTACTGACCAGCTGAAGGAGGCTGCCAACAAAATGCACCTGCACTGTGTGGAACTCTCACATCCAGTGCAACATTGACAAGATCAAGTCGGTGCACAGAAGAACTGCATGTTAAGTCAACAATGCGTACTGTAATACCTCAAGAGTGTCAGTCATGACTGAAAGACTGCAGTGACCTTCCATCCAACATGGTAGGACAGTAGCGAGATTGGCAATGCCATGCACAGTTATGAATGACCAGGCAGCTGAGAGTAAGATTCTAGCATAAAAGCAACATCATCATGGCTAGCTCCCACCCAACAATGAAGGTGTCATTACCACAAAATAACCATAATCAGTGCTGTTCCAACTGTCGTCCCAATTCCTTTCTCCCAGCCACCATCAGAGATTGGAAACATACTGTCTGGAACAACTACAGCAGCAGACACCCTTGACTTTCACATGATCAAGGGTGCCATGTACGTAAGGACATGCTAGACTGTGATCAGTTAAAATATGTGCATATAGCTTGACCCCTCCACTCCCTCCCAGTCCCTAAAAAGATTCCGGGTTTTTTTTTCTTCTTGAATCTGTTTTTGGGTTCAGTTCTGTGTTTGGTCTTGCCAGAATCAGCTAGGCGTTTAGGAGCACAAATCTATAAGTAACATCCTCTGATAAAAATTTCATAGAGTAGGCTGTCATTCTAATCATTACTTCTTTCTACTCCCCCCAAAAAAACAACAACAACAACAACAACAACAACAACACAAACAAACAAACAAACAAAAACAGCAGAGTAGTTAGCATGTTGATTGTGGATGTCTACATTTATATATATGCTAACCAATCTATACACATGCACACATTGACAACATTTATTACAGACCTGTAATCATATTCAATACATTAACAGTGTTTATTACATGTAAATAGGATAATATAATATATATTCATAGACTGACCCCCCTCCCCCCCCCCCCCCCCCCCCCCCCCCATCTTCGTGTGATATGCCTGTGCATGCAGAAA
>CM031603.1:92805570-92808070 GCA_018398815.1 Conus ventricosus
TGCGCACGTATGCATACACAAAGAGAGAGAGAGAGAGAGAGGGGGGGGGGGGGAAGGGGAGAGACAGACAGACAGTCAGACAGACAGACAGACAGTCAGACAGACAGACAGACAGACAGACAGAGACAGGTGAACATCTCTCCCCATCCTTCTTGGTTCCAGAAGCCCTACGCCAGATCCAACGAGCACCTGTCCAAGATCTTCGGGGAAGTCTGCAGCACCATGAAGGACTACGGTCTGAGGCAGCTGCCCAACCGGAAGCTGACCGTGGTCAGGATCCGCTCGCGTGCAGGTGTGGACTTGAACGTTCAGGCGGTGGGCGCCACGGAGAACATTCAGAACACCTTCAAATCCTATGTAAGTAAACCCTTGTATATATAGAGTCTTGGTATACTTCGTGAATAATCCTCAGTGCCTTGGGGCAAATGGCTATGGGGAGTATAGTTTGTGATTCATTTTTGTTTATATATAGCCAAGCGGGCGGGATAGCTCAGTTGGTAGAGCGCCGGACTCGTAATCTCGGTGCAGATCCTGGGGTTGCTAGTTCGAATCTCTGCCGGGCCGTTTCGGTACAAGGGGATTTTTCCCTGTGAGTTAACATTGGGTCCGAGTCCATTTCCCAAATGGTCCTCTGAATGAGACTATAAACCGAGGTTCCGTGTGTGAATGCATGCATAACATCTTGCACACATGTCAAATCCCATCACCAACTTTCGGAAGAGAAGGCCAGTTTGGCCGTTGGTATGGATGATACGTTACACATAGTATGCACATTGCGTGAGAAATTGAAAGAATGAAGGAAGCAAGGAAAATGAGTGAACGATAGTGAACGATATTGACTGGATGACACAGGAAACGACTGAATGAAGCGCCGGCAGGCAGTTCTTCAGTCAGCACTACCCAGGTAGGCAGCCCGTTGAGTCCACCAGAGTGTGGATTGTCAGCGCCTGGAATCTTTGGCAAGGCGCTGTATAAATGCTGTATGATGATGATGATGATGATGATGATGGTGATGATGATTAGATAGAGCCCTTTCTGGACCGTCAGCACGAAGAGAACCTAATCCTAGCCCTGGGAAAGGCTCCAAACGGAAATTTCCCCCAAAGCATTTACAACAGTTTATAACATCATGCCTAAACTGTTGACGTTCTCCAGGCAAACCCCAGAAAATCGGCCTGATGTCGCCCGTCGTTACACTTACATGATCGCCCACGGTTTAACGAGAAACTCAGTACACAGTGACATGATGTGGTCACGACGCCCTGAAAATGCAGGTACCTGAATAATCGACGAAGGAATATTGTAAAGTGGACATTTACTGACCCGTGTGTATGTACAATGTTTTCAGTTTCATAGTCACCAAATTGAAACACACATACACAACACACACACACACACACACACACACACACACAACACACACACCAAAACTGGCACTTTTTGAAAAGTTACAACCTTATTTTTAAAAAGTATGAAGGTTTTCTAGAACAAAAACTAAAAAAAAAAAATTGAATTAAAAAAAAGATCGAAAAACAAGTAGATGACAGTATTGACAGATAAACAATTTTACAACAAAAACAAAAAAAAAAAGGGGGGGGGGGGGGGAACAAAAGACAGCCAAAGAGTGTGACAGAAAGGGGAAATCATCAGTACATTAATTTCCACAAACGCGGGAATACAATTTACATAAATAGCCTCAAGCATCCGTATACAGGGTTTATAGAAATTAAAACGTGTGCGGTTGCTTTTTTCTTTTTAATATATTTTTTTTCTTTTCCTTTTTTTATTTTATTTTTTAGATGGAATATAGGAAATGAAAATCTGGTGTGTGTGTGTAGCAACATTCATTGATTTGACAATGCAATATGCAGTGCAAAGCAGCGGTCGGCGTCTCTATACTATTCGTGGGTCAACAATATGGCTGCTTTATTGCCCAGACAGTCAAAGTTTTGTAGAGTTGTATGGACATGTGTTGTGTTGTGTGGTTTTGTATTGTGTTGTATTTTGTTGTCTTGTATATTGTTCTTCATAGCTTTTTGTATTGATCTGTCCTGTGCTGTGCTGTGTTATACCGTACTTTGCTGTGTTGTGTTTGTTGTGTCGTATTGTGTCGTGGCGTGTCCTGTCGTGACGAGTCGTGTCGTTTTGTATTCTATAACTCAGTAACACAAGACAATTTCACCGTGTGAAATTAGGGCTATTCTTACCTTGGAGTGTCACCACAGTTCAGCGCCATTTGTCCTACCCGTCTTATATATATATATATATATATATATATATTATATACAACAAACTAATAATTCCAAGGATAAGTACCGAGCACCGTTCCAGCAACTTACAGAGCAGCTTGGTGTTGCAATGACTGCAAAAATATTGAATTATAAACAAAGCTTGCTCTATGTCTTAGATTGGAAGAAATATAGGGGGGGGGGGGGGGGGGGGGGGGGGGGGGGGGTAAGGATTGCATTTTCTGCAGTGGTAGATGATTCTCCCTAACTAA
>CM031603.1:92818070-92823070 GCA_018398815.1 Conus ventricosus
GCCCACCATTCAAGGTCTATTGAAGAGGGACTACCACCCAGCCCACCATTCAAGGTCTATTGAAGAGGGACTAGCACCCAGCCCACCATTCAAGGTCTATTGAAGAGGGACTACCACCCAGCCCACCATTCAAAGTCTATTGAAGAGGGACTACCACCCAGGCCATCATTCAAGGTTTATTGAAGAGGGACTACCACCCAGGCCACCATTCAAGGTTTATTGAAGAGGGACTACCACCCAGGCCACCATTCAAGGTGTATTGAAGAGGACTACCACCCAGCCCACCATTCAAGGTTTATTGAAAAGGGACTAGCACCCAGCCCACCATTCAATGTCTATTGAAAAGTGACTAGCACCCAGCCCACCATTCAAGGTCTATTGAAAAGGGACTAGCACCCAGCCCACCTTTCAATGTCTATTGAAAAGGGACTAGCACCCAGCCCACCATTCAAGGTCTATTGAAAAGGGACTAGCACCCAGCCCACCTTTAAAGGTCTACTGAAGAGGGACTAGCACCCAGCCCACCATTTAAGGCCTGTTGAAGAGGGACCATCACCCAGCCCACCAGTCAAAGTCTATTGAAAAGGGACTAGCACCCAGCCCACCAGTCAAGGTCTACTGAAGAGGGACTATAGCACCCAGCCCACCAGTCAAGGTCTATTAAAGAGGGACTGCCACCCAGGCCACCAGTCAAGGTCTATTGAAAAGGGACTAGCACCCAGCCCACCAGTCAAGGTCTACTGAAGAGGGACTATAGCACCCAGCCCACCAGTCAAGGTCTATTGAAGAGGGACTGCCACCCAGGCCACCAGTCAAGGTCTATTAGAAAGAGACTACCCTTCAAAGATCTAATGTAGAGAGTACCTTCATTTTTTTCATGTCCACGGTTGTTTGGCGGACTTAAGACGACCTATGACGTGGAAACGTGTGGTGTTTTGTCCTGTGAATTGTTTGCCCCTGTTCTCTGGGGACGTACTAAGGATTCTTTTTAAAACTGGGGACGTACTAAGGATTCTTTTTAAAACTGGGGGACGTACTAAGGATTCTTTTTAAAAACTGCTTTAAGTTTCCGCCTGCAGTGACCTCACTTTGAAACTGACTTGTTCTGACGTATCACGTTACATCAATCGTCATTTTGTAGATGACGTTACAACTAAAAGATTAATGACGCAATCTAACATGAGTTTTTCTATAGGTCAGATGGAATGGAGTTCAGTTTCAGTGTTTGTGCCTTGTGATCCAATGTCCCTGAGTTACGGAAGAGAACAGAGTTTGGGAGAGAGAGAGAGAGAGAGAGAAAAACAATCTTTTGATGCCTGTAACGCAACCTGCTGATATTGAGCACACAGCTATGTAACAGCTGCCGCTGATTCAGCTCACGGTAAACTGAAAGCAATGCGCACGAAGGTGTATAGTGTAGGCCGCCTTTGAACTGATTACTGATTTAATTAAGTAAAGAACAAGGCAAGTGAATTGGTCTGTGCCACTGGGATTTTTTTTTCTCGTTAGAAATGCAGTGCATCTCGTAAGATGTTTTGCTTTGCTTTTGTTGTTGTTGTTTGTGCGTCTTTATTTGACGCCAGGAGCACAGACACAACCAGCCGTGTCTCCCTGATGAGTCCGATCCAGCGGACGAAAGGCCTCGGAGCAGGCAATACAAATAGATCTGCCTTCGAGAGGGACTACGATGGTCCCCTCATGCAGCTAGCGAAGAGTTTTCATGTTTATAACATATTTTCTTAATTTCGTGTTCCCATTTTCTTCATCTTCAATCCCCCCTCCCCCCCCCCCCCCCCCCCAACCCAAGTCCAAATCTTTGCCAAGTCATTACCGTGATGACAGAGGGGTTGTTGGCCTGCGCTTGTTTTTCCCCCACTATTAGATTGTTCGTCTGTGTATTTGTCTGACTTTATTCAAGTTTAAAAGGCTGTGCCAGTCTTGAATAAAAGTTACTCTGGGCTAGGTTTTCTTATGGGAGCAGGAGTTACCCCACTTGTTTATTGCTTTTTCTTTGTTTGTTTTTGGCGCAGAAAATATCAGACCCAATGAAATTTTTGAAGCAAAGGCACTAGCTATTTCAGCAGCAGTGTTCAAGACACGGAATTCTCTCAAAAGACATTCTTTAAAGCTGCATTAGTTGTAACAATTCAAACATTGCGTTCCATCAACATATAGCCTATAGTACGTTAAAGGTGCTTTCCAATTCAGTTCAATTCAGTATTCGACGGAAAGAAGGCATGTTTCATTGGTTTGAAAGCAGGGCGATTGCAGACTGAAGGTAAAACTCGAAAAAAAAAAAAAAAAAAACCCACACACACCTGAAATACACAGTCTTCAAATATTTGAACATTTAATTTCATGTCTTAACTTCCAGCAGTGGTCATTGTCCTGTGAAATCAATGAGAAGTCATTGCTATCGTAACTCAGGGCGTGTTTACCTGCACATTTTGTCCTCCAAATATTTACCTATTTGGTTCTTTACCTTTGTGAAAGAATGATCAATGATAAGAGTTTAGGAATCAAATATTAATGAAGGTTGCATTAGTTGTAACAATTCAAGCATTGTGGTTCTTCAACATATAGTCTATAGTATCTTAAAGGTGCTTTCCAATTCAGTATGTTCAGTTTGTTCTTGCCCTAATTCAAAAAAACAAAACCAGCAACAACAAAACCTGTATAGGTCTCGTCACTGCGATGTTTGTTACCGTTCATTGACTGGTCAGAATTTCAACTTTTCTTTTCAGAAGAGGAAGCAAAAGTATGTTTGAAGGTGACCTGAGAGTCCACAGTGAAAGCCCCCCCCCCCTCCTTCCCCTCCCCTCCCCCTCCTCAAATTCCATGCTGGTACTTTCATAATCCTCGGGGAAGGCAATGGGTCAAACGTGGCTGCTGTGTCCAGAAAACCCAAGACATTTCACTATCGCTGTGCGTAAAACAAACAAACAACTGCGCTACAGTTAGAACCTGTAGTCTTCTGTGTCCTTAAAAGCATCGTGAGAGTGAGTTTACACACAGCAGCCCTGCTGTCAAAATCGGCACTTTGCTTGGCCTACACCAGTGATATTTATTTTATACGCAAAAAGAAAAAAAAGTATGAAGTTTTTACTGTTCAGACCAAACAGTGTAAACGTCAGTCATTGTTCTCATACAGCAAACGTCCAGAACCAAAGAGAACGAACATGGTGGGGGTATTATATGCAGACCCTTACAAATGTACGAAATTCAGTGGTCGGCAAACTCCTCAGTCTTTTCTTCATGGTGACTAAGACTCAAAATCGACCATCCCTGATCTTCCCACACTTGTATTCGAAGATTGTATAGCTCTGACAGAGAAATTGGAATAAGTTCTCTATTCCTTTATTCGTAAACATGGGAATCTGCCATTTTTGTGGTTCGGGTAGAACAAGTCGAGCGTATAGTCATGTAATTGTTTCAAGAAAATACGATCTCTGCGTTTGGTTTTCATTTTTCATACGATATAATGAAAAATCAAAAGAACGCTCCGCCTTGGCTAAAGGCTGTGTCAGACCAGTTGACATAGGCTAGAACACCAAGGCTACATCAAAATGTTATGCTCTGCATAGTTATGGGGAATTGTCTTCAGTCATGACAAGCTCCTAGCATAACGATTATCAGTCTCCAAAATCCCCCGAAGTCGGAGTGTGGCTGCCCATGTGGCGGGGTAATCAAAAACGGTCACACACGTAATGTTCTCTTCCCCAGCTGATGCATATGTACCATGGTGTTCAAGTACTTCGGCTGTTCGGATGATCCCTGGAGTCTTTTAGCCAGGGTACAACAACAACAGCAACAAAATTTTTGTTATTTTTTTTGTTTTTAAATTCGCATTTTCATTTTCGACGAAAGTGAAAATGACAATCAAAAGTGGAGTCTTCATTCTCTTTATCGAATAACCGGTAGTTCTGAATGTGAAGCATAGCTCCTGTACACACGTGTACACCCCAAAGCAAACTTGATTCTTGATTTAACTCATGTCAATCAACAAGTTTTAAAAAAAAAAAAAAAAAGGGAGGAGAGAGGAGAAAGAAAAAGGGAAAAAGTTGATTTTACACGCTTTCCTCAAAACACGTTAACAAAGAAAAGAAAAGAAACAAAGGAAGAAAAAGGTCGATTGTACACCCCTTTTCTCAAAACACACAAAGAACAAAGAAGGAAACAAACATAAAAGAAAAAAAATGGATTATACATTATTTCCTCAAAGCACACTAACACTTTCCTCAAAACACGTTGAGAAAGAAAGGAAAAAAAAGAAAGAAGATAACAAAGAACAAAAAAAAAAAAAGGTCGATTTTACATCCTTTCCTCAAAACACACTAAACTTCTCTCTCAAAACACATAAATAAAGAAAAATTTTTTTTAGAAAACGAACAAGAAAGAGAAAACAGTCGATTTGTACATCCTTTCCTCAAAAAGACGCCTGATTAAAAGAAAGAAGAAAAAAATGAAACGAAAAAGAAAAAAAGAGAAAAAACAAACGGAGAAAAAACAAGTTGATTTTGACATACTTTCCTCAAAACACACTCACTTCCCAAACACAGAGTCCCCACACTTCAGATAGTAACTCACCTTCAAGCAGGTCTTCTCTCCCTGATGCCTGATTTCCGTGAAAGGTTGAAGCGAATTCAGTCAGAGACCACATCCAACAAATGTTTTGTAAATGTGAAAAATATACACACAGGTCTGTATCTGTTTCAACCCATTCAGACTTTCTATTCGGCGGAAAGAGGAGTATGGTAGGCCCATAAATCCATCTCTTTAAGAAAAGGGAACCGTTTGTACTCGTTAACGCAACTTTGTGTCTGCGTTAAAGTCGACTTGGTGCACACGCACGCACGCACGCACGCACGCACGCACGCACGCACGCACGCACGCACGCACGCCCACACAACACGCACGCACACACACACCACACACACCACACACACACACCACACACACACACACACACACACACACACACACACACACACACACAGAGG
>CM031603.1:92833070-92840570 GCA_018398815.1 Conus ventricosus
TCGGACAGCAAGACCCACTTCTTCTTTCGGACAACTAGCCAACATGGTTGAGCTGCGCCCCTCTCTGTCATGCTTCTTGATTTTGAAACTATATCAAGCCAGGGTGGTTGAGCCATGACTATAATTGATAGTTTCTCTTCTGTTTAGAACCAGTCTTCAGAAGAGTATATAGACATTTCTCTGATTCTCAGAACGAGTCTTAAGAGATGTTTCCGTAAATGTTAGCGTTTCTTCCGAAATTGAGCTTGGCTGAACGAAGTATCGGTATATTTTGAAAACGTGGTAATTAAATCTATTATATTACCCCCTCTTAGTCCATTACGTTTCCTTTTCTCCTTTTTAATCTCCCTTTTTGTTTGAACCTCTCAGACGAATAATTAATTTCAGCTGGCCTACAGTCAAAGTTGTCTTAATAGATAATATTTACATAAACGTAGCTAATATGGTAAAGACAAAAATACTTAAGATACCCCTATTTCAATATCACTATAATATAGTGATCAGTGACCCATGGCATATTCAACATTTTGCTCAAATTTTTATAAATGCAGGCATGTGATTGTTTGGTTGCTTTAAGGTAATTCAAGTTAACTATCAAAGTTATAGAAAATTACCGCAAAAACACACACACACAAAACCCCCCCAACAAAAACAACAACAAAAACCGCCTGTGGTTGAAACCGGTAAAATCAATTGTGTGTGTGTGTGTGTGTGTGTGTGTGTGTGTCCGCGCGCGCGCGTTGAAAGTCTAGAATAGAGAAGATGTTAACCAGAAGATGAACACACACACACACACACACACACACACCACACACACAGAGTCAGTTTCCTAGCCACCCGCCTACGCACATCAAGAGAGAGATTTTCTTTTTTTCAGAACCTCAACCCCATCCACCCTCATCCCAACCCCAACCCTCACTACCATTCTTCATCTCTCTCTCTCTCTCCCTCTCTCCTCTCTCTCTCTCTCTCCTTCACCTTAATGTCTCGCTCCTGGCAAAGTATGATCGACCATCTCAATCTGACAGAAGCTGATGCTTTTAAATCCGCGCCCGATTGCTAGCCATTTTCGCAAAATGTCAATCGTGTCAATCTTCCTCCTCACGAGACCATTCAAGTAGGCTTTAAAAAAAAGGGGAAGGATGGGAACAGGGGGTGAGGGTGAGGGGAGAGGGAGAGAACAATAGAGAGAGGGTGGACAGACCGAAGGGAGGGAGTGAGGGAGGGGGATTGACATGAAATGAGTTAAAGAAGACAAATGAACAACACAATTAGGAAGCATTCCGTCAAGTTTTTTTCCGTACACAGGTGATGCACGTGAAACACGTGGGCGTGGTGGGTGGTGTTGAAAAATTAGATGCTGCTTTAGTCCTTACAGGTTTTTTTTTTTTTTTTTTTTAATCTTCCTGATTAGTCTATTTCCTGACCTGACTAACTTTATTCACTGGAAATACGTTGATGGCTTTTGATCCAGCAATATATAATCTTCCTTTGTTCTAATTTGAAAAAAAAAAGTTGACAGGTGTGTTTCATCTAAAATAAGCCCTGATTAAAAAGAGAGTGTAACTGGAGTCCTTCTCTGTCTGTCTAACTGTCTGTCTGCCTGTCTATCTGACCGTCTGTCTCCCCCCACCCCCTCTCTTTCTCTGTCTGTATCTGTCTCCGTCTGTCTGTCTGTCTGTCTGTCTGTCTGTCTCTCTCTCTCTCTCTCTCTCTCTCTCTCTCTCTCTCTCTCTCTATAATATTTAAAGATATAAATCGATGTTTTGAACTCGAGGCGGAATATCTAGTGATTCATGGCCTGGCGTATATGGTAACATCCCATTGGGAGTAACAAAGAAGTTCACACATACACATGTTGTTTTTTTTCAAATCGTTTGTAAGCTAACCAGAATCCTACTGTTTACAGTTGAAAGATATATCGGAGGATTACGATCTTGTTATATACGAACATGAACACTGACATGAGTTTACAATTAAGATGTCGGCCAAATCCATGCGGAGGGATGGCGCCCCCTGGAGGGAGAACTCGGGGGGGGAGGGGGGGGGGGGGGGGGGCTCCTTATTTCATTTTACCTGCAAATCATGCCATTTGAAAAGAGCTCGCTTTCGTGAAATATTCTGCAGTCATATCTAACAGCAGACTGTGCGCGGCAAACACAGATTGTGCATTGCCTTGATCCGACAAGTTTTGTGACGTCAAAGGGTGCCATGACCAGGACGGACGCGAGGGTCTCAGGTTCGAACCCACGACAGTACCTGGTGCTTAAAAGTGTGCTGCGAGATCTTTGGTACATCTCAGATGTTAAAGCGAGTTTCGGCTAACGGCTGAACTCGCTTCAAGTGTATCATTTGAGTTTCATCCTGGTGTCACTGCGTGCGGACTGGGACTATACTCTGCACCGCTGCTACGAAGTTTCGAGACCACGCTGCCGCGATTTAAAGCTGATGGAGAAATGAATGACCAAAGATGTCGAGTGTATAACTATTAGCAGGCAGAGGATGATGTTTCAGCTTCTCTATTCTTGTAGCTTAGCCTAGGTCCTAGAGCTTTGGCAGAGCTGTCACAGCGAAGTAGATATACACACACATTACAGATTCAGTCGGCGATGTAAGCCCCACTGTGAAGTAGATACACACACATTACAGATTCAGTCGGCGATGTGAGCCCACTGTTGGTTAAGGAAACATGAAACTGTCTAACTGTGCACACACACAAGGCGTGGGGAGGAGAGATGGGCTGCGTCAATTATTTCCCAGACATGGTCCACTGAAAGTGTTTAGAATGATCAAACAGAAACCGCAACAGTTTTGATCGCATGGTTATGGCGGCATCTCAACAACGCTGCCGGTCTGTGAAATAATAACGCATTGATGTGACACTCTGTTGCGCGTGGGAACAGGAAATCAGCCTGTTCCAGTGTCTAGAAGCTCAGAGGTTTGGCAGCAGACCAGACAGAGGAAATTTTTTTGTGGATGAGAGAAAATTTGAGACTAGCTATAATAATGGTATAAATGTTACGATGGGAGAGGACAACAACAGGACCAGCACCCGGTAGACTTTCCACCTCTCCGTCGATCATCACGAACAAGACACTCTCCAGACCGATACGAATCAGTAGATTTCCGCACCGACTCGTACTTTCGACGACTGGAGCGGAATCAACGAAAAAGGGCGCGAGGATGAATGAATTAGTGTGGTGTGTTGGCGTCATCACATTTCTAGTGGATGATGTCAAATTGTTTAATGTTTATTTTTTTTGTTTTGTTATCTATTAGATTTGTATCATCAGCATAGCCTTAGGATGAATAAACTTGATTTCATGAGACGGTCATTTTTATGTTCTTCAGCATATTTTTATATATATATATATATATGTAGTGTTATTATTCTGAAAAGGAAAAGCCGATTGTTATAGCACTGGGGCATAAATAAAGTGTAGTTGTAGGCAAAATTAACTTCGTTTTTTTTAAAGCAGATATTTATATCTACATGAACAGTATGCTGACTTACTCTTATGTGCGTTGCATGAGTGTGTCATTAGCATTTCACACCCAATAACTCGATGTTGTCAATCACTCCTATATATTATCTTCCATCCTCGTCCCGTTGAGTTCAAAGTAGCTACATATCTAGTAGAAAGGTCTACAGCAAAGAAACAGACAAATAAATGCATAAAGCAAACAAAACAAAACAAAACAAAATAAATTAAACAAACTTGCTAAATTTCTCTTTTTCCTATGAGATGAAACTAGTTACACAATGTAGTTTAAAGGCCTACCATTGGAAAAAAAGGGCAACTAACTAAATTAGTAAGTAAATCACTTAGTGGGTACATCTGAACCTAAAACCGCCCGCTCTTGTAGCAGTTTCCTAGGCTGCGTCGGAGGGTAACCATGTATCCTGGATGTTAAGTCCCCAAACATAATCTGAAACCTGTCGGCCGTATTGAGCTGAGTACTAAATCCTGAAAGAATTAGACAACGTGGATTGGTAATCCTGGTTGCTTCCCTTCCGCTCGTTCGAAAAATGGCGCACATCTCGGCAGACGTCAATTTTAATGACACGCACAAATATATATATAAAGTGAAAAATACGCACAGCAGTGAACATAAATGACTTACGGATATGGGAAGTGAGCTGAAATTCATCTTTGTCGTAAGTTTGGCGAGGGAATATGCTTGAGGAATTTTCGTCGAGTTTGTGCATGTGCGACAGTGAGACTGACCTAGTAAGTCTACACGTGTATGCTGTGAAGATGATGGTGCAATAGCAATATGTCTGCGGCGTCCAATATCAGTGTGGATAATTCAGGTATGTGTGCATATGTCGACCGAATCCTTGTTCAACAGTTTATACGTGTGATCGCTTACAACACTTTCACGATCATCAGTAACTTTGTAATGACAATACATTCGTTCAAAATGCTGACATCTGTGCACTACAAGAACTGTTCTGCTGGAACACCGAGTGCTTGCATACCTGCGTGTGTGCGCGCGCGTGCGCGTGCGCGTGTGTGTGTGTGAAAAAGGTGAAAGGTCACAGGTGAAAAAAACGACTTCATCTGTCTTCGGCGTTGACAAATTTGCGTGCAAGGAAATAATGTTGGAATCAGCAACATTCCGATAACATTCATTTGTTGTGAGTCCGCGTGTCCCATTAAGCTTTTGAATGCCTGCAATGCCTGCCCGATATGAGTCTGGCTACTGCTTTTAAGTCTTGAGTATATCCGTGTGTTTGGATCTGCATGAGATCTATTTGGGATCTTAATTGTATGCACATCATTAGGCGTGGTTGGCGTTTTACGTTTATGTTGTGTGTGTGTGTGTGTGTGTGTGTGTGTGTGTGTGTGTGTGTGTGTTCACGTATGAATGTATTTCAGTGTGGTGTGTGTGTGTGTGTGTGTGTGTGTGTGTGTGTGTGTGTGTGTGTGTGTGTGTGTGTGTTCACGTGTGAATGTATTTTGATGTAGTATCACACGCACACATTCCTTTCTTCTTCACGCTCTCTCTGTCTCTGTTTCTCTCTGTCTGTCTGTCTGTCTGTCTGTCTGTCTGTCTGTATGTCTGTCTGTCTGTCTGTCCGTCTCTCTCTCTCTCTCTCTCTCTCTCTCTCTCTCTCTCTCTCACACACACCACAGTCTGACTCTGTCTGCCTCTCTCTCACTTTCTTTGTCTCTGTCTCTCTCTCTGTTTGTCCGTCTGTCTGCCTCTCTCTTGTCTTTAAATCTCATTGCATAATTTAGCTTACCAAGGACAGAATGGAAGAAAAAGCTCTGCCTAAAATCTCAATCCTTGAAAGAATAAAAGTTTTCTGAGCTCTCTCTCTCTCTCTCTCTCTCTCTCTCTCTCTCTCTCTCTCTCTCTCTCTCTCTCTCTCTCAAAGACAGATTGGAAGAATAGGCTCTGCCTAAAATCTCAATCCTTGATCGAATAAAGGTGTTCTGAGTTCTCCCTCCCTCTCTGCACCGATAACCATGCTGGAAAGAGATTGTGTTGACGTCCTGTCTTGAGTGTGTCCATCGCGCGCGCGCGCGCACACACACACACACACACACACACACACACACACACACACACACACACACACACAATACATACCTACTCATACACACTCGCATAGTCTCTCTCTCTCTCTCTCTCTCTCTCTCTCTCTCTCTCTCTCCTCTCTCTGTCTCTTTGTCTCTGTCTCTCTCTATGTCTCTCTCTCTCTCTCTCTCTCTCTCTCTCTCTCTCCCCTCTCTCTCTCTCTCTCTCTCTCTCTCTCTCTCTCTCTCTGCCAATGACCATGTTGGAAACAGGTGATGCTGACCTCCTGTGTTCAGTGTTCCCGATTCGAGGAATAATATACACAGCGCACGCGCTCACACACACGCACAATCTCTCTCTCTCTCTCTCTCTCTCTCTCTCTCTTCTCTCTCTCTCTCTCTCTCTCCCCATCCGGGGGATTGCAACGTTGTCGTGGTCGGAGGGCTTGCGCGGTCCCGTGATCCCTTAGGCTTTGCTGGCGGGGGCATCAATACTTGAAGATAGGCTAGTTTTTATTTTTTATTTTTTTAATGCTTCTAGGCCTGAAAAGTCAGGTTGCTGTCTGGCCTAAGCATAACGTGGTAAGGAATTGATGCCCCTGGTAGGGCATCCCATGTCAGATAGGCTAAGGGTGAGGATCCTGACTAATAGTAACCCGCCGTTTTCCTTAATTTTCTTCTGCCTTCTTATTTGGCTCTTTTCTATCTTCATCTCCCCTTCAAGTCTTCTTTCCCACACTCTTCTTTTCTCTGTGGTCTTCTTGAGGCCCACCGTGTTTGCCGTGCGGTGCGTCCTGTGATGGGGGAGAATAGGATCCTGGAGGTTGAGACCGCTGATGTGACTGCGGTGCATCAGATCAACACACCTCTTTGGCCTGGCCTTCCTCTAGACAGGTGGTTGAAGTGGCCCACTTCGATCAAGCGGCTGGTCGCGTGCATGCCCTAGCTCAGGCTAGAAGGCGGCGGCTCGGGTCAAACGGGTTTGGGAGCTTCTGTGGCAGGGACGCTTTCAGACCTGTGTATATCTCTTTTGAAATCCTGGTGCCCTGATATACTGGGATTCCGTATAAAATGGGCATCCCCCTTGTTGGGACTCGGTGGCGGGTGGGAATCGAGAGAGATGAATTTTAATGAATGGCACCAAAAACAAAAAAAAGACACAGGCAACGGTAACGGGCACGGATACAGATTCAGAACATGAGACAAGAAACCTTTCAGGCTTCTGGCCCAGCTGGCTGATTGTTGAGGGAGCGGATGATGATAGACCTCCGTCAGGCCTGAGTCCTTTTGCGATTACGAAAGGAATCAATGGCCTCAGCGGCAAGCCAAAGAGCGTCAAGATATTAAGGAACGGGTCACTTCTGGTTGAGTGTTCTTCCAAGCTGCACTCAGAAATGCTATTGAAATCGACGACGTTGATTGATCGACCGATCAAGGTGTCTCCGCACAAAACTCTCAACTCTTCCAAGGGAGTAATCCGGTGCAGAGATCTGAGAGGAGTGTTGGAGGCAGAAATCAAGTCGGAACTGGCATCGCAAGGAGTGACCCACGTTCATCGTGTGCTTGTGCGCAAAGGCCATGACAGAGTTCCAACTGACACCCTCTTCTTGACCTTTTGCTCTACCTCTCTACCGGAGTCGATCACGGTGGGCTACCTGAGAGTCTCAGTGTCGCTGTACATCCCGTCCCCTCTACGCTGTTTCAAGTGCCAGAGGTTTGGCCATGTGAGGGATAGATGCACGGAAGAAGAGGTGTGTGGTACCTGCTGCCAGCCAGTCCACCAGGGTGTGTGTGACAGTCCACCACTCTGTGCGAACTGTGGAGGCAAGCACCCATCATCATCAAAGACCTGCCCAAACTGGTTGAAGGAAAAGGAAATTCAAAGAATCAAGACTGAACAGAGAATCCCGTTTTTTTTTAGGCGAAAAAGATTGTAATGAAGAGTCAACCAACTGCTGGGCTCTCGTTTGCA
>CM031603.1:92854470-92869470 GCA_018398815.1 Conus ventricosus
GATTTAAGGTTAATCAGGGTGGTATAAACGCCGGTATGTGTGTGGGGGATACTTATTTTATCGTAATTTACATGTTTTTTTTTAAAATCAGGATACGTAATCAACCACCCGCCCGCAAACATGACAGAAAGTGCGCGAAGCCTTTGATTCATTGTGTTGGATCTCTGTGGTGTGTGAAATGGGACTGGGCATCACGTGAATTTGTCCTCACTCACAGGGAGTAGTAGATGAGGGGGCGGTGACAGTCACTTGAATGGATGTCTCTCTTGGGAGTCAGACTGCACTTTACTGTATGAGAGTGTTGGCTTGAATGTGTGTGTGTGTGTGTGTGTGTGTGTGTGTGTGTGTGTGTGTGTGTTGTGTGTGTGTGCGCGCCGCGCCGCGTGTTGGTGTGTGTGTGTGTGTGTGTGTGTGGTGTGTGTGTGTGTGTGTTGTGTGTGTGTGACAGAGAGAGAGAGAGAGAGAGAGAGAGAGAGAGAGAGAGAGAGAGAGAGAGAGGACTTTGTGTTAGATGATGATAGATATGTGCTGAATTTACATCCAGACCTCGCCCCGAGTTTGGTCTACGTAAAAAAAAAAATCAACGGACCTAAGACATGGCCTATGCAAGGAAAATATTAAAATTAATAGCTGACAATGATTCAACAGATTTTTTTTGATCGTTCACTCTTTAAAACAACATTTCTTTTGGCTTGCGTCGAAGTTTAAGTGGTTTTTACTCGGAAAGCAAAGGTAGAATATAAACTAGTTTGTTAAACTTCGTCTTCGGGCTGTATGGTTCGTCCAACGTCTGAAGTTCCATACCATTGAGACGCAGAGCTCACGATCTACACATGAGACGAGTTTCACAGACGCGAGAGTTCGCGGAGTGGTCAGCTGCTTATCCTTGCGGCGGGGATGAGAGAGAGGCGAGGGCGCAAAACTAATTCTCTTTGTTTAAAATGTACAATTTCTTACAGCACTTCATGCGGTGTGTGTGTGTGTGTGTGTGTGTGCGTGTGTGTCTGTTTATTGTTTGACTTACAAATCTCAGAGCGTTACCACTTTTCGTTCACCTAGTCACAGAACGTTACAACCGTGTGGCCCATTTTCCTGATGCCACAGAGACAGCCTCAAGGCAGCCTAGCTGATTCTGGCCTAGTTCTAGCCTTGCTGGCCGCAAGGGTGTGCGAACAAACGCTGACACTCGCCGAGCAAGCGAGAGTTCTCGCCACCTCGCGTCCACGAAACGCGTCGCTCTTGTTGCATGCAACTGGTGGTTTCCTTGGAAGGCAAAGCGGCGTGGGGGATGCCATAGTGAGCGTGTCGAATCCACCAGACATAGTTTCAATCGATGTGAATGATGCCAGTGCCTTGTCTTGGTGCCGCATGTTCTGTGCAGACGATGCGAAGCGTTGAAAATCAAGATGGAAGCGAGAACGCTTTGATAGTCCAGGCAAAGTTCACAAGCCGTTTTTTCTTTTTTTTTTTTTTTTTTTTAATCTGCGGGTGCAGTCACAGAAAAACAGCAGTGACTTGAAGCGAGGAGGGATAAATCGTGATAATGTTCATCCCCTCCTTCTGTAGGAGTATTTTTCGAGCGTGACAGTAAATGCATTTTGTACAATGCTTGCAAATTTCGTCCCCGTTTTTTTGATCGAAACGAGTACATTCTTCTGACATGACTCGACAGCGTCGCCCCCCCCCCCCCCCCCTCCCTCACCTTTCCTCCCCATCCCTCTTTACACTCAGTCAGAAGTTCTAAGTTCAGGTGATGAAGGTCGCCTCCCTTCTCTTCCTCCTCCTCCCTCCCCCCTCCCCCCTCTCCCCCCCCCCCCTTCCCGTCCCCTCTGTCATAAGCCGGAGGTTCTTGTTTGTGGTTGTTGTTTTTTGTTTTGTTTTTGTTTTTGCAGTGGTGACAGTCGCTTTCCCTCGCTCCTCCTCTTCTTCCCGTCATACGCTCTTCCTACTGTGGTAAGAGTTATCCTCCTCTTCCTTACTGTGGTGAGAGTTGCTCCTCTTCCTTACTGTGGAGAGTTATCTCCTCTTCCTTACTGTGGTGAGAGTTGCCTCCTCTTCCTGACGTGGTAAGATGCTCCTCTCCTACTGTGGTGAGAGTTATCTCCTCTTCCTTACTGTGGTGAGAGTTACTCCTCTTCCTTACTGTGGGAGAGTTTCTCCTCTCCTGACTGTGGTGAGAGTTTGCCTCCTCTTCCTTACTGTGGTGAGAGTTGCCTCCTCTTCCTGACTGTGGTGAGAGTTGCCTCCTCTTCCTTACTGTGGTGAGAGTTGCCTCCTCTTCCTTACTGTGTGAAGTTGCCTCCTCTTCCTTACTGTGGTGAGAGTTGCCTCCTCTTCCTTACTGTGGTGAAGTTGCCTCCTCTTCCTTACTGTGGTGAGAGTTGCCTCCTCTTCCTACTGTGTAGAGTTGCCTCCTCTTCCTTACTGTGGTGAGAGTTGCCTCCTCTTCCTTACTGTGGTGAGAGTTGCCTCCTCTTCCTTACTGTGGTGAGAGTTGCCTCCTCTTCCTACTGTGGTGAGAGTTGCCTCCTCTTCCTACTGTGGTGAGAGTTGCCTCCTCTTCCTTACTGTGGTGAGAGTTGCCTTCTCTTCCTTACTGTGGTGAGAGTTGCCTCCTCTTCCTTACTGTGAGTTGCCTCCTCTTCCTTACTGTGGTAAGAGTTGCCTCCTCTTCCTTACTGTGGTGAGAGTTGCCTCCTCTTCCTTACTGTGGTGAGAGTTGCCTCCTCTTCCTTACTGTGGTGAGATTTTGCCTCCTCTTCCTTACTGTGTGAGAGTTGCCTCCTCTTCCTTACTGTGAGTTGCCTCCTCTTCCTTACTGTGGTGAGAGTTGCCTCCTCTTCCTTACTGTGAGTTGCCTCCTCTTCCTTACTGTGGTGAGAGCTATCTCCTCTTCCTCCTCCCATTCTCACTCCCCTCCTGGTCAGTCTTTAGCGTTTCCATGGTACTGTCATCATCATCACAGGTTTTTAGTTTTGTCTCCCCCCCCCCCTCCCCCACCTTCCCCTTATTCATCTCTTCCCTTTCTCCCTCCAACCCCCTTCCCTCCCCTCCTCCATCTCCGATTATAATTGTTTCGGTGGCACCGAACTATTCTGAAGGCAGGCTTTTTAATGAGCCGTTTACGGACATGGAAGTTGATTGATCGGGATTAATGTTCTTCGAATCACTGGGCTGTATTGCCAACGTCACACGCTCTTAATTGGCTGTGCATTGAATCCTTTGTCTCATTCTCTCTCTCTCTTTTCTCTCTCTCTCTCTCTCTCTCTCTCTCTCTCTCCCCTCCTCTCTCTCTCTCTCTCTCTCTCTCTCTCTCTCTCTCTCTCTCTCTCTTCTCTCTCTCTCTCTCTCTCTCTCTCTCTCTCTGCTTGTCTCCGCTTTATGCCACCTTCCCCAGCTTCGTCTCCCCCATCCTCCTCCCCGCTCAATCCTTTCCCTTGTTTGGGGCATTTACACCTATGACATCATCATTCACATTCTTCAAACACACCACCTTCCCTTAGCTGACGTCACCTTTCAGGCCTTCGTACTCGCCCGTGACCCTATCTCTGCGCCAGGTGGTCTGCCGCAAAAGTTCCATTCTTTTAATCTTAATCTGTCTGCTTGGAACCACCTGGCTGGTACCTTGGAAAAAAAAAAGAAAGAATCAACTTCAGACACGATAAAAATTCTCAAAAACAATCTAATCGTGCCAGTCTATAAATTCTCGACTTCTTAAGCAAGGCCTTGGCGCATTGATTTTTTTTGTGGGTGTGCAGCCACAGTCGTGATAGTTGTCTCCTCCTCCTCCTCCCTCTCCTCCTCCTCCTCCTCTTCCCCTTCAACACTCTCCCCCTCCCAGTTTGGTTTGAAGCGTTTCCATGGTACTGTCGTCATGACAGGGTCCTAGCCCCTGCCTCCCCTCTCCTTCTTACCCCCCCCCCCCTCTCTCCACGCTTATGTTGTGTTACTGGCACTGAACTATACTGAAGGGCGGCTTTGAATGATGCTGTTTGTGGACATGGAGCCTGATTGATGAGGAATAATGCTCTTATCACTGGACCGTTCTTGTCCGCTAAATCACAGCTTTTTCTTTTTTATTTGCTGTGCATTGAATATTTTGCTTCATTCTCTCTCTCTCTCTCTCTCTCTCTCTCTCCTCTCCTCTCTCTCCTCTTCTCTCTCTCTCTCTCTCTCTGCTTGCACCCCTCCACTTTTCTTCTCCCTTCCCTGCTTCTTCACCCCACCCCCACCCCTCCTCTCTCTCATCCTTCCTCTCCTCGTTCTGCACCTCTCCTTTTCTGTTATCTGATTTCTTATCAACAGAGTATGCTTTTGAAGAGAACAACGCTGTTTTACTTTCTCTCTTATCAACAGAGTATGGCTTTTGAAGAGAACACCGCTGTTTTACTTTCTCTCTTATCAACAGAGTATGGCTTTTGAAGAGAACACCGCTGTTTTACTTTCTCTCTTATCAACAGAGTATGGCTATTGAAGAGAACACCGCTGTTTTACTCTCTCTCTTATCAACAGAGTATGGCTATTGAAGAGAACACCGCTGTTTTACTTTCTCTCTTATCAACAGAGTATGGCTATTGAAGAGAACAACGCTTTTTTACTCTCTCTCTTATCAACAGAGTATGGCTATTGAAGAGAACTCTCTCCTATCAACAGAGTATGGCTTTGAAGAGAACACCCCTGTTTTACTTTCTCTCTTATCAACAGAGTATGGCTTTGAAGAGAACACCGCTGTTTTACTTTCTCTCTTATCAACAGAGTATGGCTATTGAAGAGAACGACGCTGTTTTATTTTCTCTTCTATCAACAGAATAGAACGACGCTGTTTTACTTTCTCTCTTATCAACAGAGTATGGCTGTTGAAGAGAATGACGCTGTTTTGCTTTCTCTCTTATCAACAGAGTATGGCTATTGAAGAGAACTCTCTCCTATTAACAGAGTATGGCTATTGAAGAGAACAACGCTGTTTTGCTTTCTCTCTGTATTCAGTTTGTACAACTTGTGTGTGACTTGTAATGAAAATGAAACGTTGAGGCAAGACAACGTGAAAATTGGATCAAAATCGTTTTCCTTAGGTTCCGTTTCCAGAACAGTTTCTCTGATGTTGTGAGAGGCAATGGTATTGTCATCGTACAGTGTTATTGGGACTGAAGTCGTGGCTTTTCTCATGTTTTCTTCCAGTTATCTTCTTTTTATGACTTCATTTTTTCAAGTTTTTTTGTGTTGCACGTGTTGTCATATTCAAACTCTGTCGGCAAAAATTCTTCTACAGTTAGAGACGTCAAAGTTTGCAGCCTGTTTGCGATGCATTTGCCTTTCTCTTTTTTATTTATTTGTTGTTGTTTTTTTACGTTTCTCCAAGTGTGCAACTGCATACCTCGTATATCTGATGAACAATCAGTTTACATTGTAAATAGAAACATTTCGTCTTCTGTGAAAGGAATCATCCAAAGAAGATCGATAACATTTACGGTGTTTTATACGACGTATTAAAAAAAAAAATTCGTAAACGAGAAACGAAAAGAGAAAACAGAATAGATTGTCTGAATTCTAAAAAAAACTTTAATAATAAGTTTTAAAAAATGTTTGGCTGTTTCCATGACAAGGAACAGTTTTCTCTTTAGTTCCTTTGATCTTACAAATGGTAATAAAGATAGACAGTGAACAATCACAACTTTGATCAAATTTCAACTTTAGTGTCTTGATCTAATGAAAACAGGCGTATGTGAGACAATGCTCTCCTCTCTCTCTCTCTCTCTCCTCTCTCTCTCTCTCTCTCTCTCTCTCTCTCTCTCCCCTCTCTCTCTCTTCTCTCTCTCTCTCTGTGCGTCTCACTTCCATCCCGTCTCTGTCTTTTGCTGCTCCCCCCTCTCTCTCTCTTGTTTTCCCCTGTCTGCCTCGTTTTCTCTCCTTTATCCTCTCTCTCTCTCTCTCTCTCTCTCTCTCTCTCTCTCTCTCTCTCTCTCTCTCTGTGCGTCTCACTTCGATCCCGTCTCTGTCTTTTGCTGCCCCCCCCCCTCTCTCTCTTGTTTTCCCCTGTCTGTCTCTCGCTTTATCCTTCCTCTCTCTCTCTCTCTCTCTCTCTCTCTCTCTCTCTCTCTCTCCTCTCTCTCCCCTCTCTCTCTCTCTGTATGTATGCGTGTGCGCGCGCGCAAAGATCAAACGTGGTCTAAAACACAAGTATAGATACAACAGTGTTCCGACAGAGAGATAGCAGCCCTTTGTGGCAAGGCACAGAGACAGGAGTGTAATCGCATTAGATCCACCATTGGGCACACGTACAGCGGGAACTCCATCACCATGACAGAGGATTGACATTAGATCCACCATTTGGGCACACGTACAGCGGGAACTCCATCACCATGACAGAGGATTGACATTAGATCCACCATTTGGGCACACGTACAGCGGGAACTCCATCACCATGACAGAGGATTGACATTAGATCCACCATTTGGGCACACGTACAGCGGGAACTCCATCACCATGACAGAGGATTGACATTAGATCCACCATTTGGGCACACGTACAGCGGGAACTCCATCACCATGACAGAGGATTGACATTAGATCCACCATTTGGGCACACGTACAGCGGGAACTCCATCACCATGACAGAGGATTGACATTAGATCCACCATTTGGGCACACGTACAGCGGGAACTCCATCACCATGACAGAGGATTGACATTAGATCCACCATTTGGGCACACGTACAGCGGGAACTCCATCACCATGACAGAGGATTGACATTAGATCCACCATTTGGGCACACGTACAGCGGGAACTCCATCACCATGACAGAGGATTGACATTAGATCCACCATTTGGGCACACGTACAGCGGAACTCCATCACCATGACACAGAGGATTGACATTAGATCCACCATTTGGGCACACGTACAGCGGGAACTCCATCACCATGACAGAGGATTGACATTAGATCCACCATTTGGGCACACGTACGCGGGAACTCCATCACCATGACAGAGGATTGACATTAGATCCACCATTTGGGCACACGTACAGCGGGAACTCCATCACCATGACAGAGGATTGACATTAGATCCACCATTTGGGCACACGTACAGCGGGAACTCCATCACCATGACAGAGGATTGACATTAGATCCACCATTTGGGCACACGTACAGCGGGAACTCCATCACCATGACAGAGGATTGACATTAGATCCACCATTTGGGCACACGTACAGCGGGAACTCCATCACCATGACAGAGGATTGACATTAGATCCACTTTGCACAGTACGCGGAACTCCATCACAGACAGAGATTGACATTAGTCACCATTGGGCACACGTACAGCGGGAACTCCATCACCATGACAGAGGATTGACATTAGATCCACCATTTGGGCACACGTACAGCGGGAACTCCATCACCATGACAGAGGATTGACATTAGATCCACCATTTGGGCACACGTACAGCGGGAACTCCATCACCATGACAGAGGATTGACATTAGATCCACCATTTGGGCACACGTACAGCGGGAACTCCAACACCATGACAGAGGATTGACATTAGATCCACCATTGGGCACACGTACAGCGGGAACTCCATCACCATGACAGAGGATTGACATTAGATCCACCATTTGGGCACACGTACAGCGGGAACTCCATCACCATGACAGAGGATTGACATTAGATCCACCATTTGGGCACACGTACAGCGGGAACTCCAACACCATGACAGAGGATTGACATTAGATCCACCATTTGGGCACACGTACAGCGGGAACTCCATCACCATGACAGAGGATTGACATTAGATCCACCATTTGGGCACACGTACAGCGGAACTCCATCACCATGACAGAGGATTGACATTAGATCCACCATTTGGGCACACGTACAGCGGGAACTCCATCACCATGACAGAGGATTGACATTAGATCCACCATTTGGGCACACGTACAGCGGAACTCCATCACCATGACAGAGGATTGACATTAGATCCACCATTTGGGCACACGTACAGCGGGAACTCCATCACCATGACAGAGGATTGACATTAGATCCACCATTTGGGCACACGTACAGCGGGAACTCCATCACCATGACAGAGGATTGACATTAGATCCACCATTTGGGCACACGTACAGCGGGAACTCCATCACCATGACAGAGGATTGACATTAGATCCACCATTTGGGCACACGTACAGCGGGAACTCCATCACCATGACAGAGGATTGACATTAGATCCACCATTTGGGCACACGTACAGCGGGAACTCCATCACCATGACAGAGGATTGACATTAGATCCACCATTTGGGCACACGTACAGCGGGAACTCCATCACCATGACAGAGGATTGACATTAGATCCACCATTTGGGCACACGTACAGCGGGAACTCCATCACCATGACAGAGGATTGACATTAGATCCACCATTTGGGCACACGTACAGCGGGAACTCCATCACCATGACAGAGGATTGACATTAGATCCACCATTTGGGCACACGTACAGCGGGAACTCCATCACCAGACAGAGGATTGACATTAGATCCACCATTTGGGCACACGTACAGCGGGAACTCCACACCATGACAGAGGATTGACATTAGATCCACCATTTGGGCACACGTACAGCGGGAACTCCATCACCATGACAGAGGATTGACATTAGATCCACCATTTGGGCACACGTACAGCGGGAACTCCATCACCATGACAGAGGATTGACATTAGATCCACCATTTGGGCACACGTACAGCGGAACTCCATCACCATGACAGAGGATTGACATTAGATCCACCATTTGGGCACACGTACAGCGGGAACTCCATCACCATGACAGAGGATTGACATTAGATCCACCATTTGGGCACACGTACAGCGGGAACTCCATCACCATGACAGAGGATTGACATTAGATCCACCATTTGGGCACACGTACAGCGGGAACTCCATCACCATGACAGAGGATTGACATTAGATCCACCATTTGGGCACACGTACAGCGGGAACTCCATCACCATGACAGAGGATTGACATTAGATCCACCATTTGGGCACACGTACAGCGGGAACTCCATCACCATGACAGAGGATTGACATTAGATCCACCATTTGGGCACACGTACAGCGGGAACTCCATCACCATGACAGAGGATTGACATTAGATCCACCATTTGGGCACACGTACAGCGGGAACTCCATCACCATGACAGAGGATTGACATTAGATCCACCATTTGGGCACACGTACAGCGGGAACTCCATCACCATGACAGAGGATTGACATTAGATCCACCATTTGGGCACACGTACAGCGGGAACTCCATCACCATGACAGAGGATTGACATTAGATCCACCATTTGGGCACACGTACAGCGGGAACTCCATCACCATGACAGAGGATTGACATTAGATCCACCATTTGGGCACACGTACAGCGGAACTCCATCACCATGACAGAGGATTGACATTAGATCCACCATTTGGGCACACGTACAGCGGGAACTCCATCACCATGACAGAGGATTGACATTAGATCCACCATTTGGGCACACGTACAGCGGGAACTCCATCACCATGACAGAGGATTGACATTAGATCCACCATTTGGGCACACGTACAGCGGGAACTCCATCACCATGACAGAGGATTGACATTAGATCCACCATTTGGGCACACGTACAGCGGGAACTCCATCACCATGACAGAGGATTGACATTAGATCCACCATTTGGGCACACGTACAGCGGGAACTCCATCACCATGACAGAGGATTGACATTAGATCCACCATTTGGGCACACGTACAGCGGGAACTCCATCACCATGACAGAGGATTGACATTAGATCCACCATTTGGGCACACGTACAGCGGGAACTCCATCACCATGACAGAGGATTGACATTAGATCCACCATTTGGGCACACGTACAGCGGGAACTCCATCACCATGACAGAGGATTGACATTAGATCCACCATTTGGGCACACGTACAGCGGGAACTCCATCACCATGACAGAGGATTGACATTAGATCCACCATTTGGGCACACGTACAGCGGGAACTCCATCACCATGACAGAGGATTGACATTAGATCCACCATTTGGGCACACGTACAGCGGGAACTCCATCACCATGACAGAGGATTGACATTAGATCCACCATTTGGGCACACGTACAGCGGGAACTCCATCACCATGACAGAGGATTGACATTAGATCCACCATTTGGGCACACGTACAGCGGGAACTCCATCACCATGACAGGATTGACATTAGATCCACCATTTGGGCACACGTACAGCGGGAACTCCATCACCATGACAGAGGATTGACATTAGATCCACCATTTGGGCACACGTACAGCGGGAACTCCATCACCATGACAGAGGATTGACATTAGATCCACCATTTGGGCACACGTACAGCGGGAACTCCATCACCATGACAGAGGATTGACATTAGATCCACCATTTGGGCACACGTACAGCGGGAACTCCATCACCATGACAGAGGATTGACATTAGATCCACCATTTGGGCACACGTACAGCGGGAACTCCATCACCAGACAGAGGATTGACATTAGATCCACCATTTGGGCACACGTACAGCGGGAACTCCATCACCATGACAGAGGATTGACATTAGATCCACCATTTGGGCACACGTACAGCGGGAACTCCATCACCATGACAGAGGATTGACATTAGATCCACCATTTGGGCACACGTACAGCGGGAACTCCATCACCATGACAGAGGATTGACATTAGATCCACCATTTGGGCACACGTACAGCGGGAACTCCATCACCATGACAGAGGATTGACATTAGATCCACCATTTGGGCACACGTACAGCGGGAACTCCATCACCATGACAGAGGATTGACATTAGATCCACCATTTGGGCACACGTACAGCGGGAACTCCATCACCATGACAGAGGATTGACATTAGATCCACCATTTGGGCACACGTACAGCGGGAACTCCATCACCATGACAGAGGATTGACATTAGATCCACCATTTGGGCACACGTACAGCGGGAACTCCATCACCATGACAGAGGATTGACATTAGATCCACCATTTGGGCACACGTACAGCGGGAACTCCATCACCATGACAGAGGATTGACATTAGATCCACCATTTGGGCACACGTACAGCGGGAACTCCATCACCATGACAGAGGATTGACATTAGATCCACCATTTGGGCACACGTACAGCGGGAACTCCATCACCATGACAGAGGATTGACATTAGATCCACCATTTGGGCACACGTACAGCGGGAACTCCATCACCATGACAGAGGATTGACATTAGATCCACCATTTGGGCACACGTACAGCGGGAACTCCATCACCATGACAGAGGATTGACATTAGATCCACCATTTGGGCACACGTACAGCGGGAACTCCATCACCATGACAGAGGATTGACATTAGATCCACCATTTGGGCACACGTACAGCGGGAACTCCATCACCATGACAGAGGATGACATTAGATCACCATTTGGCACCTACAGCGAACTCCATCACCATGACAAGATTGACTTGATCCACCATTTGGGCACACGTACAGCGGGAACTCCATCACCATGACAGAGGATTGACATTAGATCCACCATTTGGGCACACGTACAGCGGGAACTCCATCACCATGACAGAGGATTGACTTGCCCGGGCACTACAGCGAACTCCATCACCAGAAGGGATTGATTAGTCGTTTGGGAGTGGCGCGGGAACTCCTAAGAAGGATTGCATTATCTCCCATTTCGTTTCATGTTTGCGTCAGGGGCTAAAGAAGAGATGTACTTTCCCCTTTTGCCTTTACATCCCGAAGGAGTTAATTTAAATACCTTTCGCGGAAACAAAAGTGGAGAGGGTGTGTGTGTCTGAGTATAATGTCGGTGGTCACCCCCCCCCCCACCCCCCGCTTGACTTCCCCCCCCCCCCCCCACCCCCGCCCACCCTCCACCATCGCACTAGACAGACGTTGACGAATAGGAGCATCTGATTCGAACAAGGGCACCACGCGGAACTCGACCGCTTACTGATTGAACGACAGATGAAGATTCGACTATTTGACTGTATTGTGATGGGTCGTCCAGGAAAGAAGAAACAGGGGGAAACAAAAAGAGGACTACCCTTGATTTATTATTTAGAAACGGTCCTTTGTATCGGTTTCGGACACCTGGACTGTTTTGTAAATAGGCGATGTTAAAAATCTGCAAGGGGCCCATCTGTTGAGATTGGGTTGCGTGAGTGTTCCCGTTTAGGGACAGTGCGCTGTGGGCACGCATAAGGAATTTGCGCTGTTAGTCAGTTTTCGTTAGTACACAGAGAGAGTGAGAGAGGAGATGGGGAGAGTGAGAGGAAGAGAGAGGCGAGAGAGAGGGGGGGCCCGGCGACGAGGAGAGAGAGAATGCAAACACTCACCCCCCGGCTCCGCCACTAAGCAATTATTGCATCAGTAAGGGCTCAGTAGGTGTGTCCTGGTATGTTGGGTATGAACAGGCGCCACTCACCACTGAAGTGACTCGGCAGCAGTGCAGATGTCTCCTCCGGTGGGATGCTCTTGACATTGACATTGATGTCCTGTGGATGCCGTGCCGGGCTGCGGCGGGGATGACGGGTGTGCTGCGCGGTGCGGAAAGCGCATGGTGCAGCATGAATGCACAAAGATGGAGACACAAAAGACAAAGAAAGAAAACGCCAAAATAATATGAAGCGGTCCACATGAGACGCAGACAGTCGATATCCCGTTCTTACCCCTGCATGCTGTGCGCTTCAAATCAGATATTTGACTCTCTGTGTTTATTTGTTTGACCTATACACTAAGAAAAGGTAACCCTGTTTACTACGGAAAGACATCATTATCTTCCCCCATTTTTTTCTTTCTCTGCTGGAATAGGTGTGTTCGGTGTGAGGGAGACGAGTTGTACAGATCACAACCGAAAGACAGATTCGAAGAACGGCGGTTAGACCGAGGCTGAGCATTATTTCCTAGCCGTGAAAATAATCAATGTCATGTGGGAACCGGAGCCAGTAATCCTTTTGAACTGGTAGTCGAGAATCATAGTTTGGCGACTTCTCATCAGCAGCTGAATGCCACTGTGGTAGTTACTATCTGTTCATTATGAGTCTAATCTCTAAGACTTCTATCAGCTTAACACCAGCCTCGGAACGCTCCATTTGTACTCCTCTCACGTGAAATGGTTCGTAGAGTATAATTATTTCCCATGCGAGAAAAGCGCTGTGCCGACACAGAGCGTGTTCTCTCTGTGCTCATGCGAAAACGTTTCTTCGGGAAATCCACATGTACTAGCACACAGGTTAAGCTACTCAGGGCCGGATCAATGACATGAGGATGGAGGGGGCGCATGGAGGGAAGGGGGCGACAGTTGGGCTGGGGTTCCTTCCTGATTGGAGACAGGGGGAAAAACTAGCCTAACCTGAAACGACAGCAAAGCAAAAATGGTGGAATTCGTCTTTTGGGGGAAGCGAGCGGAGAGCGGGAGATCAGGAGTAGTAATCGGGGATGGGGGAAGGGGGTGGAGGTTTTCAAAGGGGATTGGGGGGTGGGGGGGGGAGGGGTTCACCGGGGAGGGAAGGGGGGCAATGTGGCAAAAATGCAGGAGGGAGCGGAGGGAGAGTGGTTCAGGTACCCGAACCCTCCCTCCTTTCCTCACTCCCTCGCCCGGCCCTGAACGGCAGATAGAAGACGTCGTTGAGCCGGACAGAACAAGGCGAGGACATGGTGCACAGCATTGGACTGGGGCCATCTCTACCTGTTGTACGTGTGCAACAACAGACAGCTGAACCCATTCCCAACTGTCCAAGTGTTCTGTCATGGATTTCTCTTACTACCCTCCCGCACGTTGAGCACCTATCCCTGAGCTGTCCTTGACGAAAGATCGAAAATTACTCAAAGACAGCGCGAGAAGTGAACGGGGGAAAAAAGGTGAGAAAGGAGCGTCATGTATTATTTCATCATTTCACCTGTCGGCAATTTCCCCGGAAAGCTATCCTTGCAACGAAATGTGGTTGCAAGGAAGGCAGGAGGAAAGCTATCCTTGCAACGAAATGTGGTTGCAAGGAAGGCAGGAGGAAAGCTATCCTTGCAACGAAATGTGGTTGCAAGGAAGGCAGGAGGAAAGCTATCCTTGCAACGAAATGTGGTCGCAAGGAAGGCAGGAGGAAGCTATCTGCAACGAAATGGTGCAAGGAAGGCAGGGGGAAGCTACTTGAGAATGTGGTCGCAAGAAGGAGAGGAAAGTATTGCAAAAATGTGGTGAGGAAGGCTGGGAAGTCTTGACGAATGTGGTCGAAGGAAGGAGGAGGAAGATTCCTTTTAAGAAATGTGGTTGCAAGAGGCAGAGAAGCATCTTGCACGAAATGTGTCCATTGGCAGGGAGCTTCCTTCAACGAAATGTGGTCGCAAGGAGGCAGGAGGAAGCTATCTTGCATCGAAATGTGGTCGCAAGAAGGCAGGAGGAAAGTATCCTTGCATGAATTGTGGTCGCAAGGAAGGCGGAGGAAAGTTGTCCTGTGAAGGAATGTGGTTGCAAGGAGGCGGCGAGCGAAGCTATCCCTTGCAACGAATGTGGTCGCAAGGAGGCGAGGCAAGCTATTTGCACGGAAATGTGTGCAAGGAGGCAGGAGGAAAGCTATCTTGCACGAATGTGGTCGCAAGAAGCAGTGAGAGCTATCTGCAACGATGTGGTTGCAAGGAGGCAGGAAGCTTCCTTGCAACGTGTGGTTCAAGGAAGCAGGCAAGCTTCCTTGCAACAATTGGTTCCAGGAAGGCAGGAGGAAAGCTAGAACGCAATAACGAAGTTTGGGAAAAGATAAAAAAAGGTTAGAAGGTGACTTGGGTGGCGGTTTGGGGGGGGGGGAGATCTGTTAAAAAATAATCTTCCTGTACGTGACAGTCATTTGTCTTATCCTTCTCATTTTCTTTCCTTCCTTTAATTTCCTTGTTAACATGGGGGCTAATTCAT
>CM031603.1:92879470-92921970 GCA_018398815.1 Conus ventricosus
CACAATCTTTTTTTTATTTTTTTTATTTTTATACTGTAGTTTAGCATATGCTCGTGAGGCATGGAAATGCAGCTGAAGATTGACAAACTGACTGAACTTGACTGCATGTTGATGCGAGAAATATGACAAGTGACAGAAACAGCGGGAAGGGCGTTTAGGAGAGCGTAGTCCTTCGTCAAAGTTGAATCAGATGTCCGCTCCAAATTTTTAACGGCTTCCTCTTTGGGCCACATCCAGTTTTTTTTTTTTGCTGTTGTTGTTTTAATCAATTTCCATTTATAATGTATCTTTGTTTTGTTTTATTTGAACATTTTTCTATAAAATTCTTCGTTTACTTTTTGTTAATGAGGCGATTTTGCTTCCCTCACTTCTGTGTCACTTCAAGTGGCATGAAGCTCCGCGCTCATTTCGAACCCCCCCCCCCCCCCCCCCCCCGCCCTCCCCCCGTCCACAAACAAAAAAAAACCACACAACCCTGCTTGCCCTCCCCGCCCCCCGCAGCCCCAGCAGGGGAAAAAAAAGTTCACGGGGAGCAGCGAATGGCTGGCAAGCAGTCGTGAGGCCACCCAGGGAGGAGACACTGCGCTTTTGCCGCTTTCATATTGGTGGTGTTCAGTCCACAGTCCGCCTCGAGACCCCCCCCCCCCCCACCCACCCGGTCCCCACAGCTTCTCCCGGACCTCACCTGGACTGGGCCACCACGTCTGGCGTCTGAGGCGGGAAAGGTGGGGCAGGATTGGAAGAGGTGGGTGGGAGTTTGGGGAGCTTGTGGCACAAGGGCAGGGGCCTCAGTAGGAGAGAGGCTTTTTTTCTGATTCAACATCTGCAGGAAAACCGCTTATTGAGCCTTTTGCTGACAACTGTCTCGTGTAGTCTGGAGCCGGCGTGAGTGAGCGTAGGCTGCACGTAGGTGAACGTAGGCTGCACCCAGTGGTAGAGATGCAAAGAGGAAATCGACATGAGGTCGCCATGATAGTAGGGGGGTATAGAGAGGCACACAAATGGAGACTGTATGATGCTAAATCAGTGAGGATGAGGTGAGGAGGAGTGTCTTGTCCGCATGACGGGGGTTTTGTACTTTGTGCTTGTCTTTTTCTTTTCTTTTCTTTATAGCTCGTGTTAGTTTACACAAGTAATGAACACATCGTCTGCTGGAGTTCGGCCCTTGCTCTCGCTTGTTAACGTTCACACACACACACACACGCGCGCGCGCGCGCACCGCACACACACACACACACACACACACACACACACACACACACACACACACACACACACACACACGCACGCACGCACGGCACACGCACACGCACACAGACACAGTAACACACACACAAACACACACACACACACCCCACACACACCACACAACACACACACCACACAGCACACACACACCACCACACAGACACACCAGCACACAACACACACACACACACACACACACACACACACACAACAACCAACACAAACACACACACTAAACCAACACAACACAACACACACACACACACACACCACACAAAACACCACACACACACTCCACACACACACACACACACACACCTAACACACACAACACACACTAACACACACCAACACACCACACACAACACACACACACACACACACACACACACACACACACACACACACACACACACACACACACACTCCCAGAGTGTGAGAGAAAAAACCGACGCGGGTTTCTGCAATTGCCAACAATCCTTCTGACTGTCGCCACAAGATAGCTTCCTAAAGGTTTCTCGCTTTTTTAAATTTCAGGTGCCCAAAGGATCAGTCGATGAAAATGGTTTGACATTTCCAGACTTTTTGAACATTTAGAGATGTTTTTGCGAAGCCCACACAAAACTCGACCAACCGGAACTGGGACTCGGAGCAGCCGTCTTCAAAGTGAAGGGGTGATTAGAACGTCTTTCTACAGAAACTTTATATGAAGTGAAACAGGCGTGAAATTCTTCATTGACGTAGGGTGGCGTGAAGACGAGCCAAGGTGAATCAAAAGTGGGGGAAGGAAAGAAATAAAAAATGAAGAAAGAAGGGAAAAAAGAAAGAAAGAAAGAAAAAAAAAGGAAGAAAGAAAGTACAATAAAATAAATGATAGATAAATAAGATACTAATAACATAAATCATAGGCCTACATAGATTGATTTTTTTTTTTTTCAAAGGGGATGAAGATTGATGCAAAAATGTTTTGGGAAAAGCAAGGCGTTAAGTGATAGAAAATTGTACAAGCAGAGAAGGGATTTGCCAGGGGGGGGGGGGGGGGGGGGGGGGGGGGGGGGGGGGGGGGGGGGGGGGGGGGGGGGGGAAAGGGAAAAGGAAAAGGACTGTTTTTAAAACTGTCCTTGGCGCATGTGATGAGATGATCAAAGTACTGCTTGGACCAGTCTTAGTTGTTGACCTCACCGCATTTTTCACACCCAGACACACTTACATTTTGAAGAAACGTCAAATCACGGAGCCTGCTTGTTGATGTCATTTCTTTTTTTATTTATTTATTCATGTATCTATTTTGTCCCCCATCCTCTAATGTCTTATACAGGCGAGGAGAGAGAGAGAGAGAGAGAGAGAGAGGAGGGGAGAGAAAAGAGAGAGAGAGAGAGAGAGCGGACACCTGCAGTGTCGGTCCGGAATTTCAGCCCGATCTTTAAAGGGCGTGTCCACGTATAACTGACACTCCCCTTCCGTCCTCTCCCTTTCAGCTTTGTTTTTTTGTTTGTTTGTTGTTTTGTTGTGTGTGGGGTTTTGTTTTTTTTGGCATATTCCATTGCTCTCGATGTTTGGGCCTGCGTGGGTTGAAAAATCCCACAAATGAATGCTTCTGTTGGGAATCGAACACACAACTTCGCAGCCCGAATCACGCGACTACAGTCACTGTGCACCCCGGCTGGTAATCTGTTTTGGTCGGGAGAGAGAGAGAGAGAGAGGAGAGAAAAGGGGAAGAGGAGAAAAGAGAGGGGAGAGAGAGAGAGACAGACAACAGACAGACAGACAGACAGACAAAGGCAGACAGACAGACAGACAGACAGCAAGAGAAAAAAAAAATACTGGTGAAATGGGTAAATGATTTGATCCTGCTTTGATTTTATACTTACTGTTGTCATAATTCTTTCTTTCTTTTTTTTTCTTTCTCAGAGCCAACTTAGAGAGATAAACAACAACAACAACAAACCCCCAAATGTTTCATACGCAAATTCAATTTCTATCAGATAATGGAACGTTTTGATTTGACATACAAAAAAGAAAAAGTTTTCTTTCAGTGTATTTGATTACAGACAAATGAGCTTCCTTCCCCCCCCCCCCCCCCCCCCCCCGCCCCCCACCCCACCCCCAGCCCCATGCCCACTCTTTTCTTCCCTGCCTCCCTTCCTTCCCCCCCCCCCCCCCCAAAGTAACATACACTGTGCTCTAACCCCAAGCTTTTCTTACAAAGCGGACATATGTCTTCACGCGATATTGGGATCTCTGTGTGACATTCTTTTCCCCATTTAAGGCTCAACAAACCAAAGCTCCTCTCTCTCTCTCTCTCCTCTCTCTCTCCCTCTCTCTCTCCCCTCTCTCTCTCTCCCCTCTCTCTTCTCTCTCACTGTGACACAAAACAGACAACCAGCTAGATGCAATGGCTGTAGTCGCATGATTCTTCTTCTTCTCCTTCTTCTTCTCCTTCTTCTTCTTTTTCTTTTCTTTTTTCTTCTTCTTCTTCTTCTTCTCTTTCTTCTTCTTCTTTTCTCCTCCTCCTCCTCCTCCTTCTCCCCCTCCTCCTCCTCCTCCTCCTCCCTCTCCTTCTCCTTCTTCTTCTTCAATATTTTCTCTTTCTTCTTTCTTCTCTCCTCCTCCTCCCCCTCCTCCTCCCCTCCTTCTTCTTCTTCTTCTTCTTCTTTTTTCCCTTCTTCTTCTTCTTCTTTTTTCTTCTTCTTCTTCTTCTCTCCTTCTTCTTCTTCTTCTGCTGCTGCTGCTGCTGCGCGTCTTGTTCATTTTCATCGATTCATTTTTTCTTTTTATCATTTTCTTGTCCTCCTCTTTCCCTTTTGTCTTAGCGTGTAATGTAAATTGAGCAGCCCACCCCCCCCCATCCTCCCGCCCGTCTTCCGCCGTTCCAGAAAAAAAAATCAATTTGCTCCCCACATGTTTCTTATTTCTAGAGCTAATTTAATGCTTGCCCATGTGTGTGTGTGTGTGTGTGTGTGTGTGTGTGTGTGTGTGTGTGTGTGTGTGTGTGTGTGTGTGTGTATGTGTGTTTTCGTGCGTGCATGCGTGCGTGCGTGCGTGCGTATGTGAGTGTGTGTAATATATATATATATATATGTGTGTGTGTGTATGTGTTTGTATGTTTGTGTGTTTGGGGGGGAGGGGGGGGGGGGGGGGGGGGGGGGGGTCAGAAGCTGTTCAACCGACAATGACAAGATTTGTGCGCAGCATCGCATATGAAACCGGAAATATTCACCCACTTTTCGAAAGAACATGAAACAACATCGTAGCTGAAAACGAGGCGAACTGTAAATAAACGAGCAAAACAACTTGCAAAGTAACGCAGACGAGTAATATTTTCGACAAACAAGTTCACCAGACGTTACACAGAGCAGAGAAACAATACGTAAGACCGCACTCCCTTCCTAGCAGTAAGAAAGGAGAAGACACTGCATTTCGATTTCAGGACCTACTCATAAATGGGTTTTTGCTTGTTTGTTAGTTTATTTGTAATTTTCTTTTTTCAGTATATGGGTGAGCGTGAACGATGGTTATTATCAAAATAAATTTCAAGATCTGAACGTGCCTCCACGAGTGTGGAGTGTGGACCTCTTGAAGGTGAAGAACACAGACACTTGAAAGGAAACCAGACCCCCCCCCCCCCACCCGTGGCGAAGTGGTTATCGTCGCGGACTCTCGGCTAGAAAGTCGTGGGTTCGAATCCCATCAGAGCCATTTGTTTTGGGGATTTTTTTTTCTGCGCCGATCGGCTCCTACCCATACTTAACTTTGCTGTGGGTTCCATTGGGAGCGTCGAGTTTCGTCAGCTGAACGGATGCGTCTCTGAGAGTGTTGCTCCAATTTCCTGACCAACAGCACTGCAGGTGTTTGTATCTCTCGAGCCTGGTTGACGCCGGGATATATAATGAAGTAAGCTTCGAGTACAGTCCTGTCTCGCAAGTCTAAGACCATGGATGGAAATCCGTAGCATCCTCTTCATCCTCTCCTAATCATCGATCCGATTTAGGAAAATGGGTCTCACTGTCTGTTTCCCTTCATGCCCTTTCTTATGGTGACCTCAGTCTGGATCGCCCTCTCAGTGTCTGTGGCCTTGGTCAGGGTTCATCGGCGTCACCAGTATCAGCACATTCATGAGGACTGTCGCTGGACGGACGTGGTGGCACCTTCCGGGGAGGGAGAGCTCACTCGCGTCGGCTCCGCGACAATGCAATTATTTAGAAAGACAGGGGGTTAGTTACCGCCAAGGACATAGACAAACACTGTACAGGACAAGACACAATGCATTTCAGCCTCTTGGTAATTTATTTGTTTTCGGCTGAAGAAGACCCAAGAGGTCGAAATGCGTTGTGCCTTGTCCTGTACTTTGTTTGTCTACGTCCTTGGCGGTAACTAACCCCCTCTCTTTTTAAAGTTTGCTTCATTTTCCGCCCTCAGTCACTCCGTTTTGAAACGAAGCAATTATTGTCGTCAGTAGGGGGCTTAGTAGGTGGTGCCTGCGTATGTTGGATCAGAACAGGCGCCATTGAACACCACCGAAGTGACTCGGCAGCAGTGCAGTGTCTTCTCCGGTGGGTTGCCTCTTGACGACTTGACATTGACTGCTCCCTGTGGATTGCCGGTGCCAGGGCTGCGGCGGGTCGGGCCGGGCTGTGGCTGTGGACGAGGAGTCGGAGTGGCCGGCGGGGGTGCACTGCCACTGAGGTGGCACAGGAGATAGGATGGGAAAAAAAGAAAGGAAGAAAACCCAGAAAAGTGTGTGTGAAAAAGAAAAATAATTGATGTTGCAGGCAACAGAAAACAATAAATCATTCCACCATGGAGCAAGAGGGTCGCTTCCAGTTTGATATTTACTTACACCTAAGCTCTCCAATATGATTCCCCCAACTGTGATCGCTCGTAAGATTTGACGATGTCTTGGAAATGACAAGGGATGCATGCAAAGATGCACCAAGACTTGGAACTTTTGTTGTCTGTCGTTTAAAATGAAATTGAATCACTTTTTTTTCTTCAAATTGCTGTCGTCCAGTTTCTATTTTCTTTGTCAGATTCTTGGCTCTTTGAGTAGGTGTGTGCGTGCGTTTCGGATGTGTGCGTAATTATGCGTGCACTCTGTGTGTGTGGTGTGTGTGTGTGTGTGTGTGTGTGGGGTTGTGTGTGTGTGTGTGTGTGTGTGTGTGTGTGTGTAGTGTGTGTGTGTGTGTGTGTACGTGGTGTGTGTGTTTTGTGTGTGTGTGTGTGTGTGTGTGTGTGTGTGTGTGTGTGTGTGTGTTGTGTGTGTGTTGGTGTGTAGTGGTTGTGTGAGTGTTGTACGTGTGTGTGTGTGTGTGTGTGTGTGTGTGTGTGTGTGTGTGTGTGTTGTGTGTGTGTGTGAGTGTGTGCTTGCGTGTGTGTGTGTGTGTGTGTGTGTGTGTGGGGTGTGTTGTGTGTGTGTGTGTGTGTGTGCTTGCGTGTGTACGTGCGCGCAGCGCCTTCGTGCGCGTGTCCTTGTTCGTTATATAAGGCGAATGACGAAAGCAGTGGACACAGTTTGGAAAGAAGCAAGAAACAAAGGTTAGGAAACCAGTTCAACGGGTTCTACTCCATCCCCACAGCATGAGTCAAAAAAACAAACGTGCCAGATGTCCGACAGTTTAAACAGAAAGTAAGCGCCTGTTTTCTGGCCAGCCCCCCCCCTCCCCTCCCCCACCCCCCCCCCCCCCCCCCCACCCCACACCCACCCCTTCGGCGAGGGAATGCAAACATCAAGCAGACAATTGAAATCGTACTGAGATAGAATTTTTGTTGTTGTTGAAAGGGCTTCGCACTTGCTTCGCCCAGTGTTTTTCTATAAGCAATCACATCGGGAAATCAGGAAACGGGAAGGAGGAAAGGGGTAGGGAGGTGAGGGTGGAGGAGGGGTGTAGCAGGTTTCTTCATCATGATCTGAAGCAGGCTTTGGCTGGAATGTCCTTTGTGAACAAGAAACAGATAAAGGTGTACCGAGAGAGTGAAGGGGGTGGGGGAGGTGGGGGGGGGGGGGACTCTGAAAAAGAAAAAAAAATAGTGAATGACAAAGTCTCATTGGTGACACCTGCAAGGAACTGGTTTGCAGACGAGAGAACATGGCTATATATATATATATATATATATTTATTATATATTATATATAATATGATATTTATATTATATATATATTATTTAGCGACAACCAATGGTGATCTTAGGCAAAAAAAAAACAATTTTTTATGAATCCCCCCCCTACCCCCCCCCCTCTTTTTAGCAAAGGTATTGACAACAAAAACGTCTCATAGGCAAGCTGAGGCTATGAATATTTTGCGTGAATTGTTGCCACCGGCAAGCTGAGACTATGAATATGTTGCGTAAATTGTTGTCACAGGCAAGCTGAGGTTATGAACATTTTGTGGAATTAATTGTCACAGGCAACCTGAAATTATGGATCTCTTGCGTAAAATCTTTTTTTTTTTTTCATCTTGCGTAAATTCTTGTCATAGGCAAGCTGACGCTATAAACATTTTGCGTGAATTATTGTCAGAAACCAGATTAGACCCTCAAAATTTGGTCTACATTTTTGTCACAGGCAAGCTGTCTCTATGACCGTTTTGTGTGAATTATTGTCGCAGGCAAGGCGAGGAGAGACTATGACCGTTTTGTGTGAATTATTGTCACAGGCAAGGCGAGGAGACTATGACCGTTTTGTGTGAATTATTGTCACAGGCAAGCCGAGGAGAGACTATGACCGTTTTGTGGTGAATTATTGTCACAGGCAAGCCGAGGAGAGACTATGACCGTTTTGTGTGAATTATTGTCACAGGCAAGCCGAGGAGACTATGACGTTTTGTGTGAATTATTGTCACAGGAAAGCCGAGGGAGGACTATGACCGTTTTGTGTGAATTATTGTCACAGGCAAGCCGAGGAGACTATGACCGCTTTGTGTGAATTATTGTCACAGGCAAGGCGAGGAGACTATGACCGTTTTGTTGTGAATTATTGTCACAGGCAAGGCGAGGAGACTATGACCGCTTTGTGTGAATTATTGTCACAGGCAAGCCGAGGAGACTATGACGTTTTGTGTGAATTATTGTCACAGGCAAGCCGAGGAGACCCATGACCATTTGTGTGAATTATTGTCACAGGCAAGCCGAGGAGACTATGACGTTTCGTGTGAATTATTGTCACAAGCAAGCTGAGACCATCAGCATTTTTGTATCAGTTATTGTCACAGGGAAGCTGAGGCTACCAATATCTTGCATGAATTTTTGTCCAAGACAAGCTGAGGCTGCCAACATTGTGCGTTAGTTACCGTCACAGGCATGGCGAGGCTATAAATATTTCGCGCGTGAAGTGAGTTTAGATACTAGTACGGAGATTACACGAGACTAAAGTGAACTCTTAACTGAACTGAATTGAACTACAACAAAATACGCGAACATTCCATAGAGGATGGAGGGAGGGGTGGAGGGGGGACCAAAGCACTTTTGCTACAAACATAGACAGTAAGCTCGTTGATGGTATTTTGAGGAACATACATGTGCGGGAAAAAGGGAAATCTACGCAATGCCAGAACTACAGAACAATAAGTCTCATTAGCCACACCAGTAAAATCATGCTCAGATGTCATCTTGAATCGACTGAAGAAAGAGGCGGAAGAACACCTGGCGGAAGAACAAGCTGGATTCAGGGCAGGCAGAAGCACAGTAGAACAGATCTTCACCTGCGGATATGATGGAGAAACATCTGCAACATCAGAGAGACCTGTTCCACAACTTCATTGACTTTAGGAAAGCGTTTGACAGGGTGTGGCACAAGGGTCTGTGGCAAGTGCTCAGAAAGTTTGGCATAGAGGAGGGTCTCGTCCAAACCATCCAGGCGCTGTATAACACCGCCAGCAGCGCAGTCCTCCTCAACAACCAGATAGGGGACTACTTCAAGACCACAGTTGGAGTCCGTCAAGGCTGCCTGCTATCCCCCGTACTGTTCAATCTCTTCCTGGAAAATATCATGCGTGAAACCCTCCATGACTTCCACTCCACTGTCTCCATCGGAGGAAGAATCATCAATAATCTGAGGTTCGCAGATGACATCGACCTGATGGGAGGCAGCAACGAAGAACTACAAGACCTGACAAAGAGACTGGAAGAAAGGGCAGGTGCATATGGAATGGAAGTGAGCACAGAAAAAAGCAAAGTCCTGGTCAACAGCACAACCAACACCCATGCTGAAATCTACATGAACGGACAACAGCTTGAAGAAGTGGGCGCTTTCAAATACCTTGGCGCCACTCTCACCAAAGACGGTCGCTCTACAACAGAAATCAAGACCAGACTAGCGATCGCAACAGCAGCAATGGCAAAGCTAAACAAGATCTGGAAGAGCAGGGAGATCAGCTTTCCTACAAAGATGAAGCTGTACAAGTCCCTGGTGCTGTCCATCCTGCTGTATGGCTGCGAAAGCTGGACCATGACAGCAGAGACCACCAAGAGAATCCAGACGTTTGAAACTAAATGCTTCAGGCGCTTGCTCGGGATCTCTTGGCAAGACCGGAAGACAAACGACCTTGTGAGGAGCCAAATAACATCACTTGCAGGCCCCAAGAACCCCTCTTGGCAACAGTCAAGAAGAGGAAGCTGTCGTGGTTCGGGCATGTCATACGCCACAATTCACTGCCCAAAACAGTCATCCAGGGCACGCTGGAAGGCGGCAGACGAAGGGGACGACAAACCAATGCTGGATGGACAACATCAAAGAATGGACCAGGATGGATGGCCCTACGCTGATGCGACAGGCAGAGGACAGGGCCGGATGGCGGTGCCTGGCTTCGAGAGTGTCTCTCATCTCTCCTCTACGCCCATCATGGGCAAGAGAATGATGATGATGATGATGACATGTGCGGGTTTTTTTTTTGTGAACACAACGCTCATCTGTACTTTTATGATTTTATCTACTTTTCAATTCCTTGTGACTGACAAATGTGAACAACAAAATTAAGCCTGAAATAAAGGAGGATGACTTTATATCCGTTGCCAGAAAGGTTATATTCTGCTCGTTGGATAAGTAACATTTTTCACTTCGAAAAAACCCCACACAAAAACAACAGAAAAAGAGCAGCAGCCGATTTTGCTGGAAAGAAATGATAATGTAACAAAAGGTAAAAACACAGATCCAGGATAGACCGCACGACAAGGAACAACAGTTTAAAATCAGTTAATTTGGTATTTCGGTAATGCTGTGGGTACTGGCAAGTGAACGTTCATTTAATTAAAACCAAGCCGATCATCTCCCTGGCTATTTACCTATTGATACTTACATCTTTGTGTATGGTGGATTAGATTCATGCATATTTGTCTCGTGCCATGCCGCATGGGTTTGTAGGCTGCTTACATCTTTGTTTTATGATGTAACATCTGACTTTTATTTATCAGCCAAATGAAAATGCAACTGAGCATCGCACGATTATTACACACAACACACATACACAACACACACACACACACACACACCACACACACACACACACACACACACACACACACACACACACGGGCGCGCGCGCGCGCACAACACACACACACACAAACACACACACAACACACACACAAAACACACACACACACACACACACACACACACACACACACCACAACATATACACACATATATACACACACGCATACACACACACCACACACACACACACACACACACACACACACACACACACACACCACACACACACACACATGTACACACCTAAATCCAGTCAAACACAAATCCACCAACACAACTGACAGACCATCGCAAGTTACAAATATCACCATACAACGCAAAAACTCCGAGACCTAAACGACAACACTTAAGCACAGAATAAAAGACAAACAATCGTTACACTTCAGTATACATTAAGAAACAAACAAACTAACTAATAAGAAAAGAATGGAGTATTATTCAAAGAATAGGTCCATAAAGTGCATTTTCTCCTCACTTTTTGTATCATTAACCATTTCCACGAGCTCTCGGTCTGCTGTGAAGGATGACAGGGCATGAGGGTGAGAAGGGGGCAAGGTGGGGGGGGGGGGGGGGCCGAGAGAAAGATCGATATCCTAGTCAGCGGGAGAACAAGCCGGAGGGGGGGGGGGGCAGAGAGAAAGATCGATATCCTAGTCAGCGGGAGAACAAGCCGGAAAGGGGGGGGGGGGGGGGGGGGGGCGATCAGTGAAAATCCAGACGATGCTCTGGAGTTTCTGGGACGACATGACAGAGCTGAGGACTCTAAGCTTCCTGTCGTGGCGCCGACCAGGCCCGGTAAATACAGAAACCTGCTGTGTTGACCTGAAAAAGGTTTAGTAGCACAGTCGGATACGTTGCGCGGTAAAAACATTGCCACGGAAGGTCACGGAAAAGGAGACGGCGCAAAAACAGAAGAAGAAAAAAGGTATTCCTTATTGGCTCGCTCCCTATGTCTCCTAGGCGAGTCGCCTGAAATAGCATGTATCCCGTTAATGAACTGTTTTCTTCCTTCAGATTCAAGAAAAGACACAGATTCACCTGTAAATCCTATCAATGATCCTGTCTTCAAGAAAAGACACAGATTAACCTGTAAATCCTAGAAATGATCCTGTCTTCAAGAAAAGACATAGATTCACCTGTAAATCCTATCAATGATCCTGTCTTTCAGAATCAAAGGGAGAGACGGAAATAAGAACGTATTTCTACAGGACTTGTTTTACAGTGAGGTGGGAAAACGGGTGGAGAAGATAGTTCCACTCTTCGTTTATTTTTAGTAGCCAAGCGCTCCTTTGTGATTTCTTTTATCGCCACAAAAAAATAATAATAACAAAACTGGCCCGTGAGAACTTAAACAATAAACAATGGGGTAACTCTTGCTCCCATAATTTTTTTTATTTATTTATTTATTTTTATTGTTTATTGTTTACTGTTCCCTGCCTCAATTTATTTTCAACTCCGTGAGAACTTGTCATTCTTCTTCTTCTGCGTACGCAGGCTGATACTCCTGCGGACACTCCCTGTATAGACAGGCAAGGATTAATCCCATCTACCCAACAAAGGGAGTGGAGTTTTGTGTGCATGACCGTTTTTTTCATCCCGCCATTAAGGCAGCCATACTCCATTTTCGGGGAAAGTACATGCTATGTGTAACGTGTCATCCATACCAACGGCCAAACTGGCCTTCTCTTCCGAAAGTTGGTGATGGGATTTTACGTGCGTGCAAGATGTTTTGCGTGCGTTCACACACGGAACCACGGTTTATAGTCTCATTCGAAATGGAGTCCGAACTAATGCTAACCCCGAGGGAAAAATCCCCCTGTACCGAAACGGCCCGGCGGAGATTCGAACCGCAACCCTTGGATTACGAGTCCGGCGCTCTACCAACTGAGCTATTCCGGCCCCAGGAGTTGTCATTAATTTTTGATGCTGTGAACTTATAATTTCGGACAGAAACGTTTGCCTTCGGAAAAGTAAGAAAGCACGCCTGCTGAATACAAAACATTCAGAAAGTTTACGACAATTTGTCAAGAAACACATTACGATCGAAAACTAGACGTTATTTTCGAGAAGAGAATTATCCGTATAAATCTTGAGCATTACTTTTTAGTTTTTACTGGTTTTCAGCACACTTTTTTTTTTTCAATCCGAGGAAACCTCATCAGGAGAAAACCCACGGACTCGAAATCTGGCAATAATTTGTGATACAACGTAAAGTCTTTAAATTCCCTGAAGAATCATTGACAAGCCAAGGAAAACTCCCTCAAAAGCTCATTGTGAGTAAGCATGCCATGTGTGGAATGAAAATGGCGCTGAAGAGCCCAAAGCGGATCAGTCGGTTTTATAAAGCTTGTAGATATTTTTTGTAAAGACGACAACAATGTCGGCACCATGAACATTGCTAAACCAATCTCTTTTACGAGGTGAAACACGCCTAATTCTCAAGTAGAATCAGTGAAGAAAGATTAGCAATATGTCTACGACACACAAACACTTGCACGCACACACGCACGCGCGCACACACATACACACACACACACATGCATGCACACACATGCACGCACGCACACAAACACACACACACACACAACACACACACACACACACACAACACACATACAACGCATATGCGCGCGCGCACTTACAACACACACACACACACACACACACAACACACACACACACACACACACACAGATGCACGTGCACTAACAACACATACGCGCGCGCGTGCACACACGCATACCACACACACACACACACACACACACACACACACACACACACACACACACACACACACGCGCGCGCGCGCGCGCGCGCGCGCGTACTAACAACATGCACACACACACACACACACACACACACACACACACACACACACACACACACACACAGGAGGATGCAGAGAGAGGAAAAGAGCGGAAAGGTTACGCGCACGTGTGATTTTCCGGTGTAAAATTCCAGACCGATTCCCCAATCTGGAAAATTTCCCGCGTATTACTGATCGGTTCAGCCCGGGAGAAAATTCCACAGAGAGAGAGAGAGAGAGAGAGAGAGAGAGAGAGAGAGAGAGAGAGAGAGAGAGAGAGTCTACGTTAGATGCTTACAATTAGACGACCAAGGATAATCATGTTAAGCTAACAGCAAGCGCCGTACCCACGCAGCAGTTCCAAATGAAGCACTTGACGTTTATGTTCGGTACTCAGGTCAGTCAGTCTCAAATGTGTGCATTGCAAAGAATACTCTGGAGTCTGGAATCCACCGAAGAGAAAGGCTAACCCAACAGAAAATACGACTTCTGTCATGAAACCCCTCACCCAACCCGATGAAGGAATGCACACCATAGTTTCGTCGGCTTAACGCGCGTTCAGTTCCAACAGGGTCAGTACCCCTGTAAGCACAATTACCGGCCACTGTCAGAGAACTCCAACTGGAACTCCAACTCGAATATATGTTTTGTAAAGGCCATAGTCCCATTAGAAGGCGCGTATGCAAGCAATCATATTAACAAATTTAAAGACAGTATATTAACACATATACCGCATTCACGATGGAAAAAAATGATACACAACGACTGCTCTTGCCTTGAATGCCTGATACAAAAAGATACAAAGATTCCATATGGTATCGCTGTTATTAGAAGACATTAATAAACAGAAACGGAGGGTATCAGGATTTGTGTAATAGCTAAGAGGCAATATACTATACAGCACAATGTAAAAATGTCATTCATTTTCAACAGACACATTACATGATGGGCACAATAGATTCTGTGTTTCATGCCTCCAGTATCTATAAAAACGCATCTTAAAGGCGGAGGTACCAAAACGAAATCCTGTCATAATCCATTTCACTTGTCTGTCAGTGTCTGAGAGTAGACATTTAGGTACGCAGTGAAGAGAGTCACGCGACATATTGTAACCAGCATCTCTCCGTGCGTGGGAATTTCGCTGAAGGCGCGCGGCCAGCTGGAACTGGCTCTGGCAGCGGACAACACGCGCCATGCGCGCGGCTGTGGGAAAGACTGAGTAAGCGACACCCTGCAAAGGAGTGCGCGTTGCTGTTAGCTTACGCTCGCTGTTAGTGTAAGCCAGGCGCGCACACTCGTTTCTGTCTGGTATCGGTGGCAGGAGGAAACGACCTTAACCTTCTGGCAGTCGTGAGTCTGGTCCCTGGAGCAGCGAGGACAGACAGATGAAAGACAGGAAGACTTAATTAATGATTGGGCAATGACAAACCTCATCAACTCCCAAAGCTAACGTACACGTTTCAGATCAGAGTGTCACAGTCCACTTCGTAAAGAAATGTTAACAAACAGACGGAGATGTATGGACGAATGATAAGAATGAAGTGATAAACTTATATATGAACGTTTCCCTTTTATACACAAATGATTATAGATAAACTTCCTTGCGGGAATGATTTTTGGGGAGAGATGGGGAAAAGAGAGAAAGAGAGGATAAGAAAAGAAAGAGAGAGAGGATAAGAAAAGAGACAGAGAGGGTGGAGAAAGAGAGAGAGAGATGATATTGATCCCATCAAGAGAGAGAGAGAGAGAGAGAGAGAGAGAGAGAGAGAGAGAGATCGTCTCGAGAATTTCACATTGACAGAAACGGAAAATAGACCCAAGTGGTTAAGGAATCTTCAACCAGTTTTTTTTTTTAATATGCGTACTAGTTTATAAATCATTCGGTCATGCAGCCATGAATGAATTCCTGAAGCAATCTTTTTACCAGTCTTGTTAAACATCACTTCCGATGTGACCTATGAGGCCAGTTGTTCATGTCAAATACATATTTCATAATGCGAGAAGATAAAGGATTGCTGGTTCTTCGTTTTCCTTGTCCTCAATGTTGTTAATCGTGCCTGAGGAAGACCTAAGAGGTCGAAACGCGTCGTGTTTTGTCTTCTTATCTGTTTGTGCCTTTTGTCTGGCGGATTTATTATAATTTTCCTTAAAACAAAACACACATTTCACGGTCTTGTTGTGCATGATTTTTTTCGACAACAACAATAAAATGCAGTCGCTTAGCTGTCTCCTTACATGCAACGCGCGCACTCTGTCTATCTGCCTCTGGCACTCTCTGTCTCTGTCTCTCTTCTCCGTCTCTCTGTCTCTGTCTCTCTCTCTCTAACACGAAAACGCGCGGGCGCGCGCGCCACCCCCACACCCACACCCCCCACACACACGACTCTCGAATAAAATAAGAACAAAATAAATTCAACCTTAGACGTTTAGAAAACGTGTGTTCTGCCGGGATTCTTCGTGCACGATACACCCCGTACTTGCCAAAGGTGTGTGTGAACGTGCGTGTGTGTGGAGGATGGTGGTGGAAAGAGCTTGTAGGGCTTTAATCTTAGTTGGAAAGATTTCCTTTCGAACCCCTTTCACCGAGAACTAAAGCTTTCTATAATGCAAGGGGTGACAGAGGGGGGGGGGGGGATATCTAGCAAGTGTAATATTGGAGGCCGGGAGGGGAGGGGGGGGGGCTATCGAGCTGGGGGAGTATCGAGCTGTGACAAGGTGAGTGGGGATGGAGGGGGCGGGGTGTAAGGGGGAGAAGGTATGGAGCAGGGAAAAATATTGACCAGTGAGGAGTATCAATACCCGTTCGCCTTGAAAATGAGACAAACAGGGCGACAATAGCTCAAAACTGTGATAAGAGTCGGCTTTCTTGCGACAGAACCTTTGATTCTAGATTGCCAGGAAATTTGCCAGGGAAGATCAAAACAGTTACTCTTCCTTGATCTCAGGCATGGGAAAGGATGTTGGAATACATGAGTATTTCATTGATGCTGACGTATTAAGTTATTTTCGACTTGACACACGCTGCCAACAGAACGGCAGAAGTAGCAGTGACAGCAGCAGCAGCAGCAGCAATAGATGTAGTAGTGGTGATGGTGGCGGTGACATCAGCAGCGCCGATTTAAATGAATGATCCTTTTTTTTCTTTAACTGCAAAAAAATCAGCATGGCAGTGCTATTAGCAGGTAATACTGACAAATTATCGTGCCACATGCATGCGCACACATGCATGCGCGCGCGCGCGCGCGCGCACCACACACACACACACACACACACACACACACACACACACACACACCGCGCGCGCGCGCGCGCACACGCACACACATGGGCCCGTGCCCACACATCCATACACACACATGTGTACATTCACTACCCCCACCCCCCCCCCCACACCAAACAAAAAAAGACAACCAATGTTAGATAGGCACTCAAGGTCTGACCAGCGCATTGGGCTAATGCGTAGGTCAGACATCTTGCTAACTACGAGATCCCTCTTCTTCAATTCTCTCATCTTTGTTGTTAATTCATTCATCCATCAGCTTCAAATCATACGTGTAGTGTGGTCTCAAAACTTAGCGGATGTGGTGTAGCGTATATGGACTAGTCCGCACGCAGTGACGCCTCCTTGATGAAACTGAAACTGAAGCTGTCGTGCCACAGAATCCGTTCTTCGTAACTCCTCATCAACACTCGTCACACTTTGTGCCACATGTCTTTTTTTTTCTTTTTTTTTTAATTCACAGAATTGTTTCACATCACTTAATGCAACGTCAACAAAAAATATGTCCGGTGTCTAACCACAATATTTTGTAACAGTGCTGTAGAGGTGGTGGTGTGTTCCCCCCCCCCCCCCCCCCCCCCCACCGCTCTGTAAGAAAACATGTTTTGCTGCTGTAGTGCTTGGCTTGGCCTCCACAGTCGTTGGACATCTTTTCAACAAAAATAAAAGCACGTTTCACAACGACCACAAAGGAAAAAAAGTTATGAAAATGGGTATACATCGTCGTTGGTGACAGTTCTTCTTTCTCGGTTTCATTGTTTCTCCCACAACGAAAGCGAGACGCTGTGCGTTGTTTCCGTTTTTGTGTGTGAATCAAAGTGCCCAATGCATTGAAGTTTCCGTTTTGTATCATCAAGTGCCATCCACTTGAAATAGTCACCGAAGAAAACGATATCAGGAACAAGACATAGACACAGACACACACACAGACACACGCACGCACGCACCACCACCACCAGCACGCACGCACCACGTACCACACACACACACACACACACAACACACACACACACACACACACACACACACACACACACACCTCTCTCTCTCTCTCTCTCTCTCTCTCTCTCTCTTCTCTCTCTCACACACACACACATACACTGACTAGTGACTGTAAAAGGGGACTATAATCATAATCGCCATGATCTTTCCCCCCCCCCCCTTTTTTTTTTAAACATGTGTTCATTTTCCTTGTCGTAAGGTTCCTTGTGTCTACGGTGTCTTGTTATTACAGTCTTCACAAGTCACTGTCTTGGTCCAAACGGACACTTCTTCACAAACTTCTTGCAGTTATGCTCATTTTTCTTTTCTTTTCTTCTTCTTTTTTTTTCGATAATGTTTTCTTAATGAACTTTGAATTGTAGACACAAGCAGATTCCATCGTCAAAGCGTACATTTTCACATCAGAATCCTAAGTACGTGGATAATGAAATGCTAACTTGCTCTCACAGTGCGCACGCTTTCCACATAAGAATGCTAAGTACGTGGGTCTGAAATATTGACTTCGCTCTTCACAAAAACCCGTATCACTTGGCGGCAGACAGTCGTCCAAGTCTGAGAGAACCGGTTTTTTTTGTTCTTCTCCGGTTCCAATCACACGGTGCCGGAATGAGAAGAGCTCTTGGGGTTGGTGGCGGTCCAGAGCCCTTTCCTGAGGGCTCCTGTAATGATGGGCTCCGTCTGTCCATCGAGTGGAGGACCCACTTCAGGTGCTCTTCCCGTCTGGAGGGGCCTCCAAACTGGTCCTTGGCTGTCTGTTATGTGCTCTGCCCCGTTAGGCTTTAAGTAGTCGTGTGCATAAATAATTATAGTCTCTGTGTGTGGTGTGTGTGGTGTGTGTGTGGTGTGTGTGTGTGTGTGTTGTGGTGCGCGCTCATGCATGCATGCATGTGCGTGCGTGTAACCATGTATGTGTTTACGTTCGTGTGCGTGCGTGCGTGCGCGCGCGCACGCGGGCGTGTGTGTGTGTGTGTGTGTGTGTGTGTGTGTGTGTGTGTGTGCGCGCGCGTGTATGTGCGTGTATGTCTTTGCGCGCGTGCGTGTGTGCTGCGTGCGTGCGCGCGCGTGTGTGTGTATGTGTGTGTGTGTTTGTAGCAGATGTGCTAGTTTAGAATCACATCACTGAAGCTGTTTCAATATAAAACTAGGATTGCCATGATATGGTGACAAAAGAAAAAAAAAGGCGTGCGTGATGGCCAAGTTTTAAGTATTTTCTTCGTTGTAAAAACAACTTCATTGCATCATAATGTTAAAAAAAAGAGTGTCATGAATGTCGCTTAAATCGTCAGGAGGTTAATGTTCTCTAAAACCGCTTTCAAGCGGTGCCCGTCACCTGGAGACTTTGCATGTGTGACGACGGCCGGACGTACACCATTGTGGTGCGCCTGGAGACTTTGCATGTGTGACGACGGCCGGACGTACTCCATTGTGGTGCGCCTGGAGACTTTGCATGTGTGACGACGGCCGGACGTACACCATTGTGATGCGCCTGGAGACTTTGCATGTGTGACGACGGCCGGACGTACACCATTGTGATGCGCCTGGAGACGTTGCATGTGTGACGACGGCCGGACGTACACCATTGTGGTGCGCCTTGAGACTTTGCATGTGTGACGACGGCCGGACGTACTCCATTGTGGTGCGCCTGGAGACTTTGCATGTGTGACGACGGCCGGACGTACACCATTGTGGTGCGCCTGGAGACTTTGCATGTGTGACGACGGCCGGACGTACACCATTGTGGTGCGCCTGGAGACTTTGCATGTGTGACGACGGCCGGACGTACACCACTGTGATGCGCCTGGAGACTTTGCATGTGTGACGACGGCCGGACGTACACCATTGTGATGCGCCTGGAGACTTTGCATGTGTGACGACGGCCGGACGTACTCCATTGTGGTGCGCCTAGCAGCTGACGACCGGTATGGCTCTGAGGGGCAGGATTCCCAATAAGCCGTGGCCTGGTCGATACAAAGATAGCCCGGTTGGCACAAAGATAGTCCTGTCGACACAAAGATAGCCTGGTCGACACAAAGATAGCCCGCGTGACACAAAGATAGTCCGGTCGACACAAAGATAGCCCGGTCGACACAAAGATAGTCCGCTTGACACAAAGATAGTCCGGTCAACACAAAGATAGCCCGGTCGACACAAAGATAGTCTGGTCGACGCAAAGATAACCCGGTCTATGCAAAGATAGTCCGGTCGACGCACAGACAGCCCGGTCGACACAAAGATAGCCTAGCTGGCACAAAGGTAGCCCGATCGATGCAAAGATTGCCCGGTCAACACAAAGGTAGCCCGATTGACACAAAGATGGCCCGGTCGATACAAAGATAGCCCGGTCGACACAAAGATAGCCCGGTCGACACAAAGATAGCCTGGTCGACGCAAAGAGAGCCCGGTCAACACAAAGATAGCCTAGTTGACACAAAGGTAGCCCGATCGACACAAAGATAACCCAGTCAACACAAAGACAGCCCGGTCAACACAAAGGTAGCCCAGTTCACACAAAGGTAACCCAGTTCACACAAAGATAGCCTGGTCGACACAAAAATACCCTAGTCGACACAAAGATAGCCTAGTCGACACAAAGATAGCCTGGTGAACACAAAGGTAGCCTAGTCGATACAAAGGTAGCCTAGTCGATACAAAGATGGCCTGGTCGACACAGAAATAGCCTAGTCGACACAAAGATAGCCTGGTCGACACAAAGATAGCCTGGTCGCCACCAAGCCTGACAACTTCCAGCGAACTGACAGCAACATCATGGGTGCACACACACACACACACACACACACACACACACACACACACACACACACACACACACACACACACACACCATCTGTTCATACGCCTGCGGTAGCTGAGTATGTGTGTCTCCCTCACTGGCCTGAGACGGACGGTCGTGGAAGCGATTATAAAACCGAAGTGGTCTGTGAGATTCAGCGTGAGTGGGAGTGGACGAGGGCCAGCCCATGACTTCACTAGTTGTGTCTGTCTGAACCGTCAGGGCTCACGATGCTTGTCAGTCGATGAACTGGGGGGTTGAGCTGCCACGGTAGATTGACTGTTCTCTCGTCTGTATGATAAAGAGTGGAGTACGGTCGGTGAGTGAAGTGAGGGTGGACTGTGGTGGGTGAGTGAGGTGAGGGTGGACTGTGGTCAGTGAGTGAGGTGAGGGTGGACTGTGGTCAGTGAGTGAGGTGAGGGTGGACTGGTCAGTGAGTGAGGTGAGGGTGGACTGTGGTGGATGAGTGAGGTGAGGGTGGACTGTGGTCAGTGAGTGAGGTGAGGGTGGACTGTGGTGGATGATGAGGATGGAGGGTGAGGAGGTGGATGTGGTCATGAGTGAGGTGAGGTGGACTGTGGTGGATGAGTGAGGTGAGGGTGGACTGTGGCGGATGAGTGAGGTGAGGGTGGACTGTGGTCATTTAGTGAGGTGAGGGTGGACTGTGGTCAGTGAGTGAGGTGAGGGTGGACTGTGGTATGAGTGAGGTGAGGGTGGACTGTGGTCATTGAGTGAGGTGAGGGTGGACTGTGGTCATGAGTGAGGTGAGGGTGGACTGTGGTGCATGAGTGAGGTGAGGGTGGACTGTGGTCATGAGTGAGGTGAGGGTGGACTGTGGTCAGTGAGTGAGGTGAGGGTGGACTGTGGTCAGTGAGTGAGGTGAGGGTGGACTGTGGTCAGTGAGTGAGGTGAGGGTGGACTGTGGTGGATGAGTGAGGTGAGGGTGGACTGTGGTGGATGAGTGAGGTGAGGGTGGACTGTGGTCATGAGTGAGGTGAGGGTGGACTGGGTCAGTGAGTGAGGTGAGGGTGGACTGTGGTCATGTGAGTGAGGTGAGGATGGACTGTGGTGGATGAGTGAGGTGAGGGTGGACTGCGGTGGATGAGTGAGGTGAGGGTGGACTGTGGTCATGAGTGAGGTGAGGGTGGACTGTGGTGATGAGTGAGGTGAGGGTGGACTTTGGTGGTTGAGTGAGGTGAGGGTGGACTGCGGTGATGAGTGAGGTGAGGGTGGACTGTGGTATGAGTGAGGTGAGGGTGGACTGTGGTCATGAGTGAGGTGAGGGTGTGGACTGTGGTCAGTGAGTGAGGTGAGGGTGGACTGTGGTCAGTGAGTGAGGTGAGGGTGGACTGCCGTGGATGAGTGAGGTGAGGGTGGACTGTGGTCAGTGAGTGAGGTGAGGGTGGACTGTGGTGATGAGTGAGGTGAGGGTGGACTGGGGTCAGTGAGTGAGGTGAGGGTGGACTGTGGTCATTGAGTGAGGTGAGGGTGGACTGTGGTCATGAGTGAGGTGAGGGTGGACTGTGGTCATTGAGTGAGGTGAGGGTGGACTGTGGTGGATGGTGAGGTGAGGGTGGACTTTGGTGGGTGAGTGAGGTGAGGGTGGACTGCGGTTGATGAGTGAGGTGAGGGTGGACTGCGGTCGGTGAGTGAGGTGAGGGTGGACTGTGGTGGATGAGTGAGGTGAGGGTGGACTGTGGTGGGTGAGTGAGGTGAGGGTGGACTGTGGTGGATGAGTGAGGTGAGGGTGGACTGTGGTCATTGAGTGAGGTGAGGGTGGACTGTGGTGGGTGAGTGAGGTGAGGGTGGACTGTGGTTCGTGAGTGAGGTGAGGGTGGGACTGTGGTCATTGAGTGAGGTGAGGGTGGACTGTGGTGGATGAGTGAGGTGAGGGTGGACTGTGGTGGATGAGTGAGGTGAGGGTGGACTGTGGTGGATGAGTGAGGTGAGGGTGGACTGTGGTCATGAGTGAGGTGAGGGTGGACTGTGGTGGATGAGTGAGGTGAGGGTGGACTGGGTCAGTGAGTGAGGTGAGGGTGGACTGTGGTCATGAGTGAGGTGAGGGTGGACTGTGGTCATTGAGTGAGTGAGGGTGGATTGTGGTGGGTGAGTGAGGTGAGGGTGGACTGTGGTGGATGAGTGAGGTGCCGTGACTAACGGACCACTTTATAACGGAAGATGTCCATAAAGGGAAATGAAAACGAAAGGATAAAGAAGCAGAACCACGTGCAAGAAGGTATAGTATGTAACTCCGCTGAATAAAGTATGTTGTAACTCCGTGAATAAAGTACGTTGTACACTCGCTGAATAAAGTATAGTTGTAACTCGCTGAATAAAGTATATTGTAACTCCGCTGAAGAAAGTACTAGTTGTAACTCGCTGAAGAAAGTACAGTTGTAACTCCGCTGAATAAAGCACACTTTCCTCAGCCACCCCAGTAAAGACATGGCAAGGGTTCTGGTTGAACAGGCAGTAATCAGACCACAGCGGAGCACAAGCGAACAATTTTCAACATCAAACTGTCAACAGAGAAGCATCAATGCAAGGTGATCTCGATCACACTCCATTGACTTCAAAGGAGCTGTTGATCGAGTCTGACGTGAACGTTTGTGGCACTGCACCTTTGACAATTACCCCACCAGAGTCACTACAGCACTCTACAAAGCCAGCATACGGGCACGCTGTTCTCGTGCATAACAACCTCAGAAACCTTATCCGAACAACTGTAAGAGTGTGCCAAGGCTGTCAGCTCTCTCTCATCCTGTATAGAAACTTTTCCGAACAACAACAATTCCACACATATCCATAGGAGCACGGCCTTTTTTCAGTCTGCGCTTCTCTTGAACACATCGGCCGATCAGGAGGCAGTGAAGCAGAAAAAAATCCCAAGAACTCGCCACTATAGCGGAGAAAACATCAAGGGCATACAGAACGAGAATGAAAAACAAAACGATGGTGACCTGTTCCAGACAACGTTTAGCAGTCAACATCAGGGAGCAGACAGACGCTGCAAGAAGCGGACACTTCAGGCGACTTGGTCCACTCTAGGGAGGGACGGCAGCTCACGAGGTCAAGCAAGAGGCGGTTGGCTCTGGCTGTGAATGCCATAGAGTCATCGCCATGTAGAGAACCAGGCCAGTGAGCTTCCTAGTGGAGATCGAACGCTGTAAGTCACCGGCGATGTTCTTTCCTCTCAGTGGATGGGAGAGCTGCACACTGACAGCGAAGCCCCAGAGAGAAAAATTCAGGCGTTCCAGAATAAACGCTTCAGACAGTGTTAAACTCTCTCTGTCTCTCTCTCTCTCTCTCTCTCTCTCTCTCTCTCTCTCTCTCTCTCTCTCTCTCTCTCTCTCTCTCTCTCTGTCACCCACACACACACACACACACACACACACACACACACACACACATCACACACACACACACACACACACACACACACACACACTCACACACACACACACACACACACACACACACACACACACACACACACACACACACACACTCACACACACACACACACACACACACAACACACACACACACACACACACACAAATGGGGCAGCATTCCAGCATAGTCTATGGCCCGACAAGAATTTCTCCTCTTAGTTACCAGGGCAGTAGAAGCTTGCTGGTGTTGGCATGTATCTCACCGTGACTCGTTGCCCCAGCCCATTCTACAGGTACAGTGGACATCAGGGGACAGGTCCAATGCATCCATGATGGGGCAGTAGCCAGACTGAACGGCTACAGATCTTTACCCTGTTGAGCCTGACTGAAGACGGACGGCGTGGAGATCTCTGCCGGAATGTCCGTCATTGCCCCGGTGTCTACCACCTGCGGTTACATGAACTTTACACATACTCACACACATACTATATCCCTTCACACATTTGGTGGATAGTAGTTTTTCTGTTCGTACTGACCGAAGTGGGCCTCGCAGCTGACACTGTAGGACATACAGCTGACACTGTAGGACATACAGCTGACACTGTAGGACATACAGCTGACACTGTAGGACATACAAAGTTTTGTATTTCTAAGACAGAAATCGTTCTCTCTTTTTTTCGCACTTTCTTAAAATGTGGATTTTTGATTACTCGTGCCATGTTGCATACGCTTTGTCTTTGCTGAGTGAGAATTTGCCGTTGCAGTTTCGAAGAGATCCACGTTGTCCTTACTATGTGGCCCTTAGCAATGGTACACAAAGCACGCGGATGACTGACAGCATAATGCTGGGGAATTTACCTGACCCACTAGCGGCGCACTGGTACTGACGGAGGTGAGCTCTGGTCACTGAATGATGAACGGCATGATGCTGAGGCCCTGGTATTGACAGCCATGACTTCTGCCTGACCACTGCGTCACGCTGGGGACTTTACCAACGTGGAGCACGCTGCTCTTGATGGATGTTGAGCTGTTCTGGTCAGTGACTGACTTACAGCGTGATGCTGGTGCCTTTACCCGTCTGGGACACACTGGTACTGACGGGGGTGAGCTGTAGTCACCGACTTTAAAATTTTCAGCATGATGTTTGGGCTTTTACCCCCATGGAGCACACTGGTGTTGAGAGCATGAGCTGCGTCTGGTCACTGAATACCTCACAGCATGATACTGGTGCCTTTAGCCTTATGGAGCAGGTATTAACGGACATGAGCTCTTCTGGTCACTGACTGACTTGGAGCATGATGCTGGGGCAATGCCCCATATGGGGCACACTGGTGTGCTGCCAGAGCTGAGATGTAGTCACTATTAGGCATGATGCCCGAGCCTTTTACTCACACGTGGCACTATTACAGCATGATGCCGGTGCCTTTGCCCACGCGGTGCACACTGGTTTGTTGACAGAGGTAAGCTGTAGTCTCTGTTACAGCATGATGCTGGTGCCTTTGTCCATTTTAGACACACAGGTGTGTTGACAAAGGCGAGCTGTAGTCACTGTTACAGCATGATGCTGGTGCCTTTGCCCGTTTTGGACACACAGGTGTGTTGACAGATGTGAGCTGTAGTCACTGTTACAGCATGATGCTGGTGCCTTTGCCTGTTCTGGACACACAGGTGTGTTGACAGATGTGAGCTGTAGTCACTATTACAGCATGATGCTGGTGCCTTTGCCCACCTGGGGCACACTGGTTGTGAGGGAGGTGAGCTCTATCTGGTCACTCTTGCTGTTGACGCAGGGCGTCACCACGATGCCCGGGTGGCCGGGGTGGTGGGACTGGCTCAGGGAATCCTTGCAGCCGCAGGGAGCCAGGCAGCCCTGGCGGATGCGGGTGAGCAGGATGAGGCAGACGGGGTGCAGGGAGAAGGTGACGGACCTCATCCAGCTGAGGGCCTGGATCAGCTTGATGGTGGAGTGGCAGGAGGGCTCCACGCACTCGGGCTCCAGCATGGAGATGGCCCCGTAGGGCAGCTGCGTGATCACCGTCAGCAGGTTCAGCACGCACAGCGCCACCACCAGGCTGCGGTGGCTCTTCCTCACCTCGGGCGTCTCCGCCTCCAGTCCCCCTCCCCCCTCCTCCTCCTCCTCCCCGCCCCTCCGAGTCCGGGTGGAAGGCGACGAGGTCGGTGGAGGTGTTGGCGTTCAGCCCCCCCTGCCGCACCATCGTCACGTGCAGGGTCGGCGCGTGCGGGGAGGCGGCGGGCGGCGGCCGCAGCGAGGACATCTCCTGCAGGTCCTGGGGCATGCCGCCGATGATGGTGACGAGGATGAGGACGGAGAGGACGATGAGCAGCACGCAGGGCACGTACAGCGAGGTCACCGCAGAAGCCACGGCGGCCTTCTTGGTGACGCCGTACAGGCAGATGCCCTGCTCGGGCCACACCACGGCCGTGCACAGCCAGAGGGGCACCAGGATGCCGAGGGCCAGCACCCATGGCAGGAAGAAGACCAGGCCGCGCAGCCAGACCCTCTTGAAGGTGGCGTGGTACAGGCAGGGCGAGATGGCGAAGAGCAGGCGGTCCACGTTGAGCGTGATGAGCACCAGGAAGGCCACGAAGGGCAGGGCAGCGTCCAGCACCATCCAGGCCACGCAGTAGCCCTGGGCCAGCCGCCAGGGCTGCAGCTCAAAGTACACGGTGAAGGGGTCCACCATCACGCTGAAGGCCAGGTCCGACAGAGCCAGGTTGACGATCTGAAAAAAACAAACAAGATGCACAGCATATAAACGTACTCCCAGTTTATCCTGAATACACATGAGATATTCCATAAAGAGGTAAAACCGTCTTGGGCTGTGTAACCGTTCGTAATGGCTGTTCTGGTAAACATCAGCCATCATCTGTGACCTATAATGAACATACTTACAAATTTTCAGAAAGATCGGCCAAGACCTTTCTGAGACTTTCCATTAAGAAGAAAACCATTATGGGCCGTTAGTAACGGCTATAACGGTAACCTAAACATCGGGCATCATCCGTGACCCATAATGAACATACCTACAAATTTTCAGAAAGATCGGCCGCGTACTTTCTGAGATATTCTATAAAAAAGAAAAACCGTTATGGGTCGTTATAGCCGTTAGTAACGGCTATAACGGTAAAATAAAACGTCGGGCATCATCTGTGACTCATAATGAACATACCTACAAATTTTCAGAAAGATCGGCCAAGTACTCTCTGAGACATTCCACAAAAAAGACAAATCGTTATGGGTCGTTATAGCCGTTAGTAACGGCTACGATGGTAAACTAAAACGTCGGGCATCATCCGTCGCCCATAATGAACATACCTACAAATTTTCAGAAAGATAGGCCAAATACTTTCTGACATATTCCATAAAGAAGAAAAACCGTTATGGGCAGTTATAGCCGTTAGTAACGACTATAACGGTGTAAAACTAAAACATCAGGCATCACCCGTGACCCATAACGAACATACCTGCTAATTTTCACAAAGATCCTCCAAGTACTTTCTGAGATATTCCATGAATAAGAAAAACCGTTACAGCCGTTAGTAACGGCTATAATGGTAAACTAAAACATCAGGCATTATTTGTGACCCATAATGAACATACCTACAAATTTTCAGAAAGATCGGCCAAGTACTTTCTGAGATATTCCATAAAGAAGAAAAACCGTTACGGGTGTTACAGCCGTTAGTAACGGCTATAACGGGATAAACTAAAACATCGGGCATCATCCGTGACCCATAATGAACATACCTGCTAATTTTCACAAACATTGGCCAAGTACTTTCTGAGATATTCCATAAAGAAGAAAAACCGTTACAGGCCGTTACAGCCGTTAGTAACGGCTATAACGGTAAACTAAAACATCGGGCATCATCCGTGACCCATAACGAACATATCTACAAATTTTCAGAAAGATCGGCCCAGTAGTTTTATCTGGAGCGAGTGGAACACATTTTGACCACGGACGGACGGACAGACACACACACAACACAGAACATTTCTTCGTTCTCATTCTGAAGTACTCCCTGTTCTATAAGAACTGGGAGTACAAAAACACGTCCACGACAGGTGGGTTCGTGAGTCGAGAGAAGGCCCGTGTCCTCCTTTAAAAAAAGCATGTTTTGCAGCGATTTAAGAGGTGTATATTAAAAAAGAAATATATATATATATATAAGTCCAGCGAACGCATTCACCTTCGGTGATATCCAAATTTCATAACCAGCCTCAGAGAATGGGGAAAGAGAGGTTAACTGACACCACATCACATCACCAGAAGGACAACACATTCAGATGGGCAGCGAAAATGGATATTTTCATGTTCAGCGCGAACGTGATTCGAACTCGCAACCTTTTGACCGGGAATTCGGTGTTTAACCACCTGAACCAGCCACCCTGTGTAAAACATCTAAACCTTTCGACATATAATCCGAAAGATAGTCTGAAGACAGTGAGACCATTTGCTTAACGTCCACTGATTGATGTGTGTGAAGGTATGGATGCCATTCAGTTACTATGCTAAAAGGCCGACAATTTAGAATCCAAACCAGCCGCCGAAGATAGAAATAATTTCAACGTAATTCAGTCCGTTCCTGGAAAGTATCGAAAACCGTGGAATAACATTTTCAAAGCATGTGACTGTCAATTTGTATCGTGAAGTTTCGATGTTCTATCTGTGTATGCATTTCACCTAAAACTTCGGAAGAGCGGCTCTTTGAAGATTTCTTTTTTTTTCATTCGTAATAAAAAACAAGATGCGAAGCATATAAACGTACTCCCAGTTTTCCAAACCGCTTATAAATCGGCCAAGTGCTTTGTGAGATAAGAAATAAAGGCAAAATAACGGTTTTAACGGTTATTTAACCGATGTACACTTTTGAAACTGGTATTTTAGTCCTCACTGGGCTAAAGCTGTGTACATACCAAATTTCATCCAAATCGGACAATATGTCAAGAATAACGGTTTTTAACGGTCAGATTTTGAAACACTGCATGGAAGTGCCATTTGTGTGTGATGACCTTTCTATATACAAAATATGCATTAAAATCCACCAATATATAAAAAAAATAACGGCAAAATAACGGTTTATCGGTTATATAACCGATATACACTTTTGAAACCGGTATTTTAGTCCTCACTGGGCTAAAGCCTGTGTACATACCAAATTTCATCCAAATCGGACAATATGTCAAGAATAACGGTTTTTAACGGTCAGATTTTGAAACACTGCATGGAAGTGCCATTTGTGTGTGATAACCTTTCTATATACAGAATTTCATTAAAACCCACCAATATATAAGAAATAACGGCAAAATAACGGTTTAAACGGTTATATAACCGATATGCACTTTTGAAACCGGTATTTTAGTCCTCACTGGGCTAAAGCCTGTGTACATATCAAATTTCATCCAAATTGGACAATATGTCAAGAATAACGGTTTTTAACGGTCAAATTTTGGAACACTATATAGAAGTGCCATTTGTGTGTGATAATCTTTCTATATACCAAATTTCATTAAAATCAACCTATATATAAGAAATAACGGCAGAATAACGGTTTTTAACGGTTGTTTAATCCATTTTCAGCATTACATCACTTACATATGGACAGAGGATCCGATTTGTCACAAGATCATCCAAACCGCTTATAAATTGGCCAAGTACTTTCTGAGATATTCCATAAAGAAGAAAAACCGTTACAGGCCGTTACAACCGTTAGTAACGGCTATAACGGGGCAAACTAAGACATCAGGCATCATCCGTGACCCATAATGAACATACCTGCTAATTTTCACAAAGATCGGCCAAGTACTTTCGGAGATATTCCATAAAGAAAAAAAACCGTTACAGGCCGTTACAGCCGTTAGTAACGGCTGTAACGGTAAACTAAAACGTCGGGCATCATCCTTGACCCATAATGAACATTCGTACAAATTTTCAGAAAGATCGGCCCAGTAGTTTTGTCTGGAGCGAGTAGAACACATTTTGACCACGGACAGACAGACAGACAGACGGACAGACAGACAGACAGACAGACACACACACATACAGACAGCATTTCTTCGTTCCCATTCTAAAGTACTCCCTGTTCTATAAGAACTGGGAGTACAAAAATCTAACTGTAAATAACAAAATAATCAAACATTTTAAAGTAGTGGAGAACGAAAATATTGCGTAAAAGATTTTCTCTTAGGAAACAGTCCATTATGTATGAGAAGTTTATATATGATCTTGATGGGTGTTTTCACGTTATCGATTTCAGGGGCTTAATGTTTTACTTGTTTATTTAAACAAACTGCACTGGAAAGATCACATAAACTATAACAGCCTGGATGAGTCCATCACATGATGAACTACCAACCGCTAAAGCAGAAAGGAACCCAACCATATCACGAGTCCTTGACACGGGATATTCGTAGTTCAAACTGCTGTTTCAAGAAGACAGAAAAATAAATGATTCGGACGTTGGTTGCAAGCACTTTGAAGTCCGCGAATCAAAGATAAAAGTATGGTTCGTTATATCAACCTATCTCGCAACTTTATACTTTTGATATTTGATGACTTGCTGAAATGGACGTAGTTTTAGTTTATTCAGATCCGTTAAATTCGACACTTACAAAAGCAAGTTATATTGATAACTACCAAGCTTTTTGGTATCTAATGACTTGCTAAAATGCACATAGTTTTGATTGATTCACAATACTAAATTCTACGTTTACAAATGCAAAGTAGATCAACAATTGCCCAGTTCGTCTCGTGTTGTTATTGCATTGTGTGTGTGCGCGCGCGCGCGCGCGCGCGCGCGCGCGTGTGTTGTGTGTGTGTGTGTGTGTGTGTGTGTGTGTGTGTGTGTGTGGTGTGTGTGTGTTGTTTTTATTCAGGTTCGTTTTATTTTCCAGGGGTGGTTCAGAGCTTGTTTATTATTGAGCAATGCAATGCAGAATTATACAGTATCTCATCAAAATTGAACATGTTGTTGAATTCTGTGAAGCCAAAATACTCCTAAAAGAACCCCAAAAAGAAAGGTACAAAGTATCGCTTATATGATGGCACAATACGAAACAGCCCTTCAATGTTCGACAAACACGTCATCCAAAGAAAGCAACACTCGCCCATCTAGCAGCGGTCAGCTTGAACTAGAACTCCTACGAGTTAGTATTCTCTGTCTGAAGGAAGACAAGAGTGAGTGAGACTTAATTGCTGGATGTACATGGCTGGCTGTGATGTGACGGTGTTGGCCTGCTTTCACGTAGCATTGTCAATCATTGTTACTGATCGATAGTGCCTGGAATGGCTACCAGTGGACTGTTGTTGGTACCAGCTAACGGGAGATTCTGGTTGTGAAGGACATGATGAAGAGCTCTGTCTGTATGTCTGTTTGCCTCTCTGTGTCTGTCTGTCTGTCTCTCTCTCTCTCTCTCTTCATTTCTCGCTGTCTCACAGTACGGGCGCGCGTGCGCGCGCGTGCGCGCTGGTGTGTGTGTGTGTGGTGTGTGTGTGTGTGCACGCGCGCGTGTTTGTGTGTGTCTTGTCTCTCTTCTCTCTCTCTCTCTCTCTCTCTCTCTCTCTCTCTCTCTCTCTCTCTCTCTCTCTGTCATTCATTCCTCCCCCCCTCTCTCTCCCTCCCTCCCTCTCTGTGTGTGCCTTTTTCTCTCCATTTCCCCTCCTTCCTCACTCGTCCCGTCTGTTCTCTCTCTCTCCTCTCTCTCTCTCTCTCTCTCTCTCTCTCTCTCTCTCTTCTCTCTCTTCTCTCGCCCCCATTTCGTCTTCGTCCTCCCTCTCTCTCTAATTCCCCCCTCTCTCTCCCTCTCTCTTTTCCTGTTTCCCTACGTCTCTCTCTCTCTCTCTCTCTCTCTCTCTCTCTCTCTCTCTCTCTCTCTTTCGCTGCCTCTCTCTCTCTCTCTCTCTCTCTCTCTCTCTCTCTCTCTCTCTCTCTCTCTCTCTCTCTCTCTCTCTCTCTCATCTCTCTCTGTCTTTCCCTGCCTCTCTCTCTCCCCGCCTTTCTCTCTCTCCCTCTCTCTCTCTTTGCGGACCCATTTCGTCTTCGACCTCCTTCCCCCCTCTCTCTCTCTCCCTCTAATTCTCTCTTCCTCCCTCTCTCCTCGCCTGCCCCCTCTCCCTCCCCCTTTATCTCTCTCTTTTTCTTCACCCCCATTTCTTCGTCCTCCCCCCCCCCATCCTCCCTCCCACCCCACCCCTCTCTCTCTCTCTTTCTCAGTCAAAACCCACACACACGCACGCACGCACGCACGCACGCACGCACGCACGCACGCACGCACGCACGCACACACACACACACACACACACACACACACACACACACAACCCTACACACTACCTGCTGATAGACGAACTGCACGCGCGTGGAGCGCCGGAGCAGCACGAGGATGATGAGCAGCAGGTTGAGCATCATGCTGAGGACGGTGATGACCGTCCCGATCCGCGCGCTGTGGATGAAACCTCTCTCGTGCGAGCTCGTATGGTACATCCCGTCCTCCTCGCCCCCGCCCCGCCCGCCCCCTCCGGCTCGCTGCTGGCCTCCAGCTGCCCGTGCCCTCCCCCTCCCCCCCTAGCCATAGGTCCTCCGTGTAGGTGCCCCCCTCGGGCACGTAGTAGTAGTAGCTGGTGTAGCCCGCGGCTTCGGTCGTGGAAGGCTGCTGGTGCGCCTGTTAAAATAAAAAAAAAAGATGCAAAGCATATAAATGTACTCCCAGTACAGTAGTACAACAAAGAATATATTAAAAAAAGATATAAATCAGTCACTGTAGCACTATAGCACTCACCTTTTGGTGGTAGAAATTTTGTATGTAAGAGAAAAGAAAAGAAAAAAAAGTTAGTCTCCCCCGATATGAACCTCGGTCTCCCGCGGGACAGGCGGGAATACTCACTATGCTACCAAGAAGTTTACAGAACTTGGTTACACTTAAGTTTATAAACCGTTATTGCTTAAACTGTACATCACAAAATTATCGTTTATAGCCGTTAGTAACGGCTATTCTGGTAAAATGAAACATCGGGCATCATCCGTGACCCATAATGAACATACCTACAAATTTGCAGAAAGATCGGTCCAGCAGTTTTGTCTGGGAGCGAGTGGAACACATTTTGACCACGGACGGACACACACACACACACACACACACACACACACACACACACACACACACACACACACACACACACAGAGCATTTCTTCGTTCCCATTGTAAAGTACTCCCTGTTCTATAAGAACTGGGAGTGCAAAAAAGAAGTAAATAACAAACAATAGGGTAGCACCTGAAAGAGTTTGTAACCATGTTCCTGACGCGGCCTGTGGAGAAGAAACACAGTCTAGTGCCGTTTGCACACAGACCACACCTTTTACACCCGGCCATTCTTATCTGTGAAAAGGTGAAGAAGAAGAAGAAGCTCCGTGGTGCATTCCATGTCATGGACCACTCAGCAGGGAAACGTGTTCTTTTATTATTAGAGGGTTGGGACTTGCGGGAGGATGAGAGACATGAAACACTTTACAGCAGACTCCATGAAAACCTTGTTCGGAGATGTCCCACCGACGTGATCTTTGGGTTTCTGAGGGAGGTTCATATTTTTCATCTGATCTAAGCTTTTACAGAAGAAAGATTCTTTAGCAAAATTTGTGGTGTGATTTAGAAGGTATATTTTACAGTGTTGTGTGAATGTTGTTTTTTTTGTTTTTTTTTTATTTTTTTTTTAATAAGATATAACATGTGGGTTGACATTCAACGCGGCGACAGCCCTGATATGGCCCTTTGCGGTCGGCTGGGCTATAAGCAACATGACCTTACCTCTTGCTCCCAAGTCAGTACACGCCCGAAACTCCAAAGCGAGTGCTGCCTACGACACCGGATCGCCTAGCAGCAGAGACAGCACAGAGCACACGGAACAGGCCAGGAGACACCACCACCCACCCCCACCCCCCCCCACCCCACCACTCAGAAAAAGGATGTTCCGAGCTTTGCCTATATATACCCTGTCCTTGCAACATCTACACAGCAGCAGAATCAACTGGAGAAAGGAACCAACATAAAGTAATATCCATTCAAGACTTTTCTCTCTCGGCTACGCAGCAAACAGCTGGAGAAATGAACGAACACAAATTAACATTAAGTTTAGTCAAGACTGGCACCGCCCTATTCTGTATTGAACAATAGTCGAACAAACACACGGGACGAACAGAAACAGGAAGACAATAGGTGACCTCGTTTTGATTAGCATGAATGAAAGGAAGTAGAAAGGCTGGAGAGGGGACGGGGAGAGCGGGGGTCAGTATGGGTAAAGGTTCGTGTCAAAAGACACGTTATTTTCTTTTTTTGTTTGTTTTTGGTGTTTGTTAGGGAAAAAAACCCCAACAGAAATGAATTTCCACGATGAGAACGAGCACAGACGGACACCGCCAGTAATACTTAACTCTATTGAGTAACTACCCTGTCTTTCGTAAAGAGAGGTTGATAAACTTAGTGCAGAGATGCAAGGGACACCTCGACATTAAGAATACAGCAGCTAATATTGCTGCTGCTGCTGCTTCTGCGACCGCTTTTATAAAGCTTTTGTTTGTTTGTTGTTGCTGTTTGTCTGCCTCTACTGCCAGCAACAATACTGAAAACAATAGTGGCAGGGGCGCCAGGAACACAATCAACAGCAGTCGTCGTCGTCGTCGTCGTCGTCGTCGTCGTAGTAGTAGTATATGAAGTCGTCGTCGTCGTCGTCGTCGTCGTTGTGGTAGTAGTATATGAAGTCGTCGTCGTCGTAGTGGTAGTAGTGGCAGCAGCAACAGTAGTCGTGGTAGTTGTAGCAACAGTAGTAGTAGTAGTAGTAGTGGTAGCAGCAGCAATAACAACAACAGTAGTAGCAGCTGTGTAAGTAGTAGTAGTAGTAGTAGTAGTAGTAATAGTAGTAGTGGTGGTGGTGGTACAAGAATAACAATAAAGATGACAGAAATCATTAATCATTACAATGGTGGAATGTTTGCACATAGAATAACAATGAAGATGACAGAAATCATTATTCATTACAATGGTGGAATGTCTGCACACAGAATAACAATGAAGATGACAGAAATCATTAATCATTACAATGGTGGAATGTCTGCACATAGAATAACAATGAAGATGACAGAAATCATTAATCATTACAATGGTGGAATGTTTGCTCATAGTTAATATCGAAATGGCGAAACGTTTGGACATAGAATTTAGTCAAGGTGGTGAAACGTGTCGACAAAAATTATATCCAAATAATAAAACTTTTAGACATAGACAATATGAAAACAGTGGTACATTTGGAAATACACCGTGCTAAAAATGAAGGAAGTTTCGGATAAAGGTTGTATTGAAATGGTGGAAAGTTCAGACATGGACTACGATAAACTGGTTATATTTTCGGACAAACTGTTTGAAAGTGGAGGAACGTTTGGAGATAAACCAGACGAAAATAATGGAACGTTTGGGGATAAACCAGATAAAAATGATGGAAAGTTCGGAGATAAACCAGATAAAAATAATGGACCGTTTGGAGATAAACCACACGAAAATAATGCACCGATTGCAGATGCACATTCTTGAAATGGTGGTACGTTTGGGCATAGACTTTGGTAAAATAGTGTAACCTTTGGACAAATATTATACCAAAATGATGAACGTTTATAGAAAAAACTATAAATTTAACCATGGCGGAACTTTTGGATATAGAATGTATAATAATAACATAAAAGTTTTAAAGGAACACTTGATCACAATGTTCAACGCGGCAAATTAAAACGCTTTAATGACATTTAGAATGTGTGCGTGTGTGGGGGGAGGGGGGGGGGGGGGGGCCGTACGTGCGTGCGTGCGTGCGTGTGTGGCGCGCGCGTGTGTGTGTGTGTGTGTGTGTGTGTGTGTGTGTGTGTGTGTGTGGTGTGTGTGTGTGTGTAGTGTAAGATAAGACATGTTGCTTATAGCCCAGCCGACCGCAAAGGGCCACATCAGGTGTGTGTGTGTGTGTGTGTGTGTGTGTGTGTGGTGTGTGTGTGTGTGTTGGTGTGTGTTGTTAGCGCGCGCGTGCTAGCGCGTACCTACGCGCCTGTGTGTTTGTGTGATGAAAAGAGCGTTTAAAAACTGCTACCTCGTCCTCATGTTTGCGAAAAATTTCAATTCAGCTGTATAAGAAAAACAAAAGTTAAAAAAAAAAACAAATGAGAATGTCATTAAGCACAAACTGACCCCCTTTATTTAACGTCCATATTAAAGCCATCTGTTCCAGATTTATTTGTTTTTCTTTTGCCATTCTAAACTGGTGCCAAAGAACACCTGCCCGCTCAAACGAGGTTACACCCACCAGTTCCTTCCCCCTCTTCTTATTCTGCCTGTGTGTGTGTGTGTGTGTGTGTGTTGTGTGTGTGTGTGTGTGTGTGTGTGTGTGTGTGTGACGGGGGAGGGGGGTGTAGGAGTGGGGGTGGGGGGGGGGGGGGGGGCTTACAGATTTACGACAGGAAAGGAATTCTCATCCCAATAGACACCTACGCTGGCGTATTAACATCAAAGACTATCGTTTTCCTTAGTCTGTTCCCTGCTACCGTCTCTCCCATTCCCCTCTGTCTGTCTGTCTGTCTGTCTGTCTCTGTCTCTCTTTCTGTCGGTCTCTGTCTCCGTCTCACTCTGTCTCTGTCTGTCGGTCTCTCTCTCTCTCTCTCTCTCTCTCTCTCTCTCTCTCTCTCTCTCTCTCTCTCTCTCTCTCTCTCTCTCTCTCTCTCTCTCTCTCTCTCTTTTTCTTTTTTTTTTTTCTTTCCCTTTTTAAATTTTAATCCCGTATTGTATTGTAGTTCTAGTCACTTTTGCATGCTTCCTTTGTTACCTTTTATTTTATATTGTTGACCCTACACAGGGCGAGGACTGGATGTATAAAAGCACATCAGTGCTTATCTATTATCCTCGTAAATAAAGAATTTTGTCTTGTCTTGTCTTGTCTTGTCTTGTCTCTCTCTCTCTCTTCTCTCTCTCTCTCTCTCTCCTCTCTCTCTCTCTCTCTGCTCTCTCTCTCACTCTGCAGACAACCACACGCACCACACCACACCACACGCACACACACACACACACACACACACACACACCACACACACACACGTATGTATGAACTCTAGCAAGCGCGCACACACGAACGCACACGCACGCGCGCGCGCGCGCGCACACACACACCACAAGACACAACAACACAACACAACACCAACACCACACAGCACGCACGCACGCACTCACACACACACACACACACACACACACACACACCACACAGCACACCACACACACACACACACACACACGCACGCACGCACACTCGCAGAACCTCATACCCACACGCACGCTGCGGCTAAGGAAGGCAAGGCATCTAACTACAACGTTAGTGATAAAACGATGATGACTACATTCACGGAGATAATGGGAGACTACATCACACATGATAACAGACGTGTGACGAAGGGAGGGCTGTCGGTGGAAGGAACCAGGAGACGCGGGTGTGGCTGTGGCCCGCTCTCCACAGAAGTACATCATAATTAGGGCTTGATGTTCGGCCTGTTAGCCCGAGCGAAGACCTTTTAAGCGAAAGGGAAAAAACAAAGAAAAAAAAATGATGGAAGCCTTTTTACCAAACGATCGTTTGTGCTCTTATGAGCAGAGGGAAAAATAAATTGGTTGAAGTCTTTTTTACCAACGATCTTTTGTGATCTGTTGAGCGGAGGGAAAATAAAAGAGTGACGAATCTGTAAATTATCTGTTTGTTGTTTTTCTTTTCTTTCTTTTTTTTGTTTTGTTTTGTTGTTGTTTTGTTTGTTTGTTTTGTTTTGTAAACAAAGATGAAGAAGGCGGAGAATCGGCAAACTGACACTGTGAACATTTATTTGAATAAATTTCAGATGCTGGGTTGGATTTGTACGCCGCTGCACTGAAATTTTTGTCAAGCTGCAAGAAAATGCGAGCGAACAGCGAACGACAATCTCAGTGATTACTGCTAAAAGACAAGCAATACATTGTTGGAAAATAACGATAAAGAAACTTAGGTAATATACTTTTTTATTTTTAGGACACGGATGTTCGTGTACATTTTCATGATTCTGACATGCCTTTTAATTTCTTAAGAATGACCCACACCAAAAAAAAACCAACAAAATTGGCAGTAACAAGGAGGGTTTTATTTCCTTTAAAAAAAAAAAGAGCTACCAATGTCGTCGCTTTTTTCCTCCAAATTAAAAAGCTACCTGTTTTCCCTTCAGATAAAACAGCTAATATTTTCCTCAGATAAATAGGTACTATTTTCCCCCTAAATAAAAAAAAACTACTATTTTTCCTTCTAATATAAAAGCTCCTTTTTTTTTTTACTCCAGTATGAAAAGGCTACTCTCTTTCCTTCAGATTAAAACGCTACTGTTTTTCCTTCAGATAATAAAGCTACAATTTTTCCTTCAGATAAAAAGGCTACAATTATTCCTTCAGATAAAAAGGCTACTATTTTTACTTCAGATGAAATGGCTACTTTTTTTTCTCAGGTAAAATGGCTACAATTTTTCCTTCAATAAAGGCTACTATTTTCCTTCAGATAAATAAGGCTACTATTTTCCTTCAATAAAAAGGCTCTATTTTTCTTCAGATAAAAAAGCTACTATTTCCTTATATTTTTCCTTCAGATAGAAAAGGCTACTATTTTTCATTCAGATAGAAAGGCTACTATTTTTCCTTCAGATAAAAAGGCTACTATTTTTCATTCAGATGAAAAGGCTACTATTTTTCCTTCAGATAAAAAGGCTACTATTTTTCCTTCAGATAAAAAAGGCTACTATTTTTCCTTCAGATAAAAAAGGCTACTATTTTTCCTTCAGATAAAAAAGGCTACTATTTTCATTCAGATGAGAAAGGCTACTATTTTCCTTCAGATAAAAAAGGCTACTATTTTCATTCAGATGAGAAAGGCTACTATTTTTCCTTCAGATAAAAAAGGCTACTATTTTTCATTCAGATGAGAAAGGCTACTATTTTCCCTTCAGATGAGAAAGGCTACTATTTTTCCTTCAGATAAAAAAGGCTACTATTTTCCCTTCAGATAGAAAGGCTACTATTTTTCCTTCAGATAAAAAAGGCTACTATTTTCATTCAGATAAAAAAGGCTACTACTTTTCCTTCAGATAAAAGAGGCTACTACTTTTCCTTCAGATAAAGTATTATCATATCATTACTATTTCCTTCAGATAAAAAAGGCTACTACTTTTCCTTCAGATAAAAAGGCACTATTTTCCTTCAAAAAAAAAGGCTACTATTTTCCTTCAGATAAAAGATTAAAAAAAAGTACATTTTCCTTCAGATAAAAAAGGCTACTACTTTTCCTTCAGATAAAAAAGGCTACTATTTTTCCTTCAGATAAAAAAAAAAGGCTACTACTTTTCCTTCAGAAAAAAAGGCTACTGTTTTTCCTTCAGATGAAAAAGGCTACTATTTTTCCTTCAGATAAAAGAAAAGCTACCTTTTTCGCTGTAAACACGACCGACTGCGCTTAAACCTAAATGCAAGACAGCTTAGATCCGAGACTTATGCTCAAAAAACGAAAATTGTCGCTGGTTTTCTAATTTATTTTATTTTATTTTTTTTTCGGGGGGGGGGGGGGGGGGTGGGGGGAATAGTTTTCGCGCGCTCTCATTCCGCGATGCCTTCCAGTGTGGTGAAATACGAGCATTTCTTGGTTTGAGCATCGTGGAGCCAGTGAACAGTGTTGCTAGCAGACAAAGGGATTTTGTGCCGCTTGAACATCAAGTGGAAGATGAGGAATGGACAAGTCTCGCTGCCTGATTCTTCTTCACACGGCGAAAGGTTTGGTTGGGATCGATTCAGTTCAGAATGCACGTGAGCTACGGGCCCACAATTACACTTGGCGCTATGTCACACGACCGTCGGGGAAACAACGTCTTGAGAGACACAATGATCCTGCTCCGCGGTGTCTCCTCTTGTGTTTCCTGCCTGACAAAGTTGTGTGATAAAATAGGTGTCGAAGCTATTTCGGGGGGTGTTCTCATTTCGCAATCAGCTCAAGTCTGGCGAAATCCGTTCCTGACATTTGGCGTCACGTGCCAAGATCTAGTTGCAAAGGGGGACGACTGCAGGCGGAAATTTAAACAAATCTTAATAAATGTTAGCGAACCGCCCAGAGAAACGTGGACAAACGAGTCACAAGACAAAACACGACGCGTTTCGACCTCTTAGGTCTTCTTCAGGCAAGATACAAACAAATAGGACAGCGAAAATTGAACGCCTTCCTTGTGCTGAACTCTGAAGAGATCAAAGCTAAGTGAATTTTTCGTTGTCCTATTTGTTTGTATCTTGCCTGAGGAAGGCCTAAGAGGTCGAAACGCGTCGTGTTTCGTCTTGTGACGCGTTTGTCCACGTTTCTCTGGGCGGTTCGCTAACATTTATTTAAGATTTATCATGTGCCAAAGAAAGGCGCTGCCAGTAGAAATGTGAACATGTCTCGCTTGACAATGAAATAGCAGACAGAGAGAGAGAGAGAGCTGGACTGGCCGGCTTCATGTTTTGAACACGAAGGTCGTTTGTGATGGATTTATTCCGGACAGTCTGGAAGAACGGGCTGTCATATTAGAGATGGAAAGAAAAGAGGTACCAAACACCCGAGTAGACGGGTCTCACTGATACATAATAATGATGGTCGGAAATCTGCGAGGGAGGTAATCTGTGTTAGAGCTCGCGTTCAACAGAGTGATCTCGCCGTTTTCATGGAACAGGTGTCGCTGGTGGGCACGCCCAAAGCAATGTCGCTTTATCAGTCAGCTCAACAGTTCAATCACAGAGCAAAATGAAGCCAAAACATGGGTCACGGCACACGAGACCCCGGCGTTTGCTTTGCCCTTAGTGTCAGCGAGACTTTGCCGTTTTCCTGCCTGTCAGCTAAATAAAGCGGCCAGCTATTAACCAATCAGCGTGAACGCGCGCACTCCGACCAATTTCAGCAGCAGGGAAGCAGAAAGACGCTAGGCCCTATCCGCCCTATCCGCCATAGTTGTGCGCGCGTGGTGTTCTCTGTGGCGAATTTGTGCAAAAAGTGCGAATTTCGGTGTGTTTTGGATACTGCAGTTCATCATCTTCGTTTGTTTCAGTGTTCATATAGTCTTAGCTCTGTAAAGAAGTAGACAGGATATCACTTTTTGTCCAAATCTTCAAAACGCCATCGCCGTCAGTGTGAGCAACTGGAAAACGTTTCCTTCTTTGAGATAAGTAAAATTCGTACATTTTGGGGTTTGTTGACAATATCAAAACTTAAATTCAGGTCTTTTGGGGGGTTGTTGTTCGCTCTTATAATTGTCCACTGGAAAGTTTTTAGTTTCAAGTACTAAGTTATCAAAGTCATTTACTAGTTACAGGCCGGTGGAAGGCTGTACGTGGGGTGTAAAACCGTCTTTGTTCCCAGCTCAGTAAGCCTCTCGTGTCTGACGTCACTGTCTGTGTGTTCATTTAACACGCCGTGCATGCTCCCTACAAGCTGACAACAGGCCACGTGCTGTTTCTCTCTCTCTCTATTCTCTCTCTGTCTCTCTCTCTCTCTTCTCTCCTCTCTCTCTCTCTCTCTCTCTCTCTCTCTCTCTCTCTCTCTCTCTCTCTCTCTCTCTGCATGCTTCTGACTTCTAATGTCATTGCAGGAATCATCAATTTTCCCCAGTGTTTTCTTCACTTAAGAACTCGGCGGCTTTTCCCCGTATTAATTTCCTCACAACTTCTGTCCCCCACCTCTGTGCTTTGATTTACTGATTTATTCTTTTCCCCGTCTGCAGTGTGTGTAGGGGTGCGCGCGTGCATGCGCACGTGCGGTCGTGTGTACGCGCGTGGTGTGAAAAGTTGCCCCCGCATTGCAGACAATCGATATCCCGCTTGTTATCTTGGCGTGCGCTTCAAATCAAACATTTGACTCTATAGGTCTGTTTGCTTGTCCCATAAACTGAGAAAAGGTAACGTAACAGTACTTTCAATGGAAAGGCGAGTTTTAAATCTCCTGAACTGGCTTCAACCCGGTGATAGCCCTGATATGGCCCTTTGCGGTCGGCTGGGCTATAAGCAACATTACCTGATTTTTTTTTCTCTGGAATAGGTCTCTTTTGCTCCATTAATCAGTTTAACCGTTCAATCTGACAGTGAAAATGCCAAAACAGGGATGGACCTACGTGTCTCGAGATTGATGTGACGTTTGTTTACCAAAATGACGAAATGCAACAAATTGCGTACTGACCTTGACCCATAAACTAAGAAAAGGTAACTGTATCTGCAACTCAAGTCTATCGATTGAATCAAATTAACCTGAATTTTTTTTCCGAGAAAGGTCTTTTGCGTGCGCCACAAGGACAATCCGCGGTGCGGTGCGACTGTTTCAACTTACAGAGTAACACGCCGACAATGAAATACCCGCAAAATATCCATAGTTCTG
>CM031603.1:92929470-92934470 GCA_018398815.1 Conus ventricosus
CTCCCATCACATCAACCCCCTCGTCCTCTTCCTCACTGATCTTCCTTGGAAGAAATGAAAAGTGTCCAAGTTTATGGACCTTCACACCCTACTCTGATGACGACCTCGGACCTTCATACCCTGCTGTCATGATGACCTCGGACCTTCACACCCTACTCTGATGATGACCTCGGACCTTCATACCATACTCTTATGATGACCTGACCTTCGAACCCTGCTCTGATGATGACCTCGGACCTTCATACCCTACTCTGATGATGACCTGACCTTCATACCCTACTCTGATGATGACCTCGGACCTTCATACCCTACTCTGATGATGACCTGACCTTCATACCCTACTCTGATGATGACCTCGGACCTTCATACCCTACTCTGATGATGACCTGACCTTCATACCCTAGTCTGATGATCACCTGACCTTCATACCCTGCTCTGATGATGACCTCGGACCTTCATACCCTGCTCTGATGATGACCTCAGACCTTCATACCCTGCTCTGATGATGCCCTCAGACCTTCATACCTGCTCTGATGATGACCTTAAACCTTCATACCCTGCTCTGATGATGACCTGACCTTCATACCCTGCTCTGATGATGACCTCAGACCTTCATACCCTGCTCTCATGATGACCTCAGACCTTCATACCCTGCTGTCATGATGACCTCAGACCTTCATACCCTGCTCTCATGATGACCTCAGACCTTCATACCCTGCTCTGATGATGACCTCAGACCTTCATACCCTGCTCTAATGATGACTTCAGACCTTCATATCTTCTCTGATGATGACCTCAGACCTTCATACCCTACTCTGATGATGACCTCGGACCTTCATACCCTTCTCTGATGATGACCCCAGACCTTCATACCCTACTGTCAAAATGACCTCAGACCTTCATACCCTGCTCTGATGATGACCTCAGACCTTCATACCCTACTCTGATGATGACCTGACCTTCATACCCTGCTGTCATGATGACCTCAGACCTTCATACCCTGCTCTGATGATGACCTCAGACCTTTATACCCTGCTCTCATGATGACCTCAGACCTTCATACCCTGCTCTCATGATGACCTCAGACCTTCATACCCTGCTCTCATGATGATCTCAGACCTTCATACCCTGCTCTGGTGATGACCTCAGACCTTCATACCCTGCTCTCGTGATGACCTCAGTCCTTCATACCTGCTCTGATGATGACCTCAGACCTTCATACCCTGCTCTGGTGATGACCTCAGACCTTCATACCTGCTGTCATGATGACCTCAGACCTTCATACCCAACTCTGATGATGACCTCGGACCTTCATACCCTACTCTGATGATGACCTGACCTTCATACCCTAGTCTGATGATGACCTGACCTTCATACCCTGCTCTGATGATGACCTCGGACCTTCATACCCTGCTCTCATGATGACCTCAGATCTTCATACCCTGCTCTCATGATGACCTCAGACCTTCATACCCCGCTCTGATGATGACCTCAAACCTTCATACCCTGCTCTGATGATGACCTGACCTTCATACCCTGCCCTGATGATGACCTCAGACCTTCATACCCTGCTCTCATGATGACCTCAGACCTTCATACCCTGCTGTCATGATGACCTCAGACCTTCATACCCTGCTCTCATGATGACCTCAGACCTTCATACCCTGCTCTGATGATGACCTCAGACCTTCATACCCTGCTCTCATGATGACTTCAGACCTTCATATCCTTCTCTAATGATGACCTCAGACCTTCATACCCTACTCTGATGATGACCTCGGACCTTCATACCCTTCTCTGATGATGACCTCAGACCTTCCTACCCTACTGTCAAGATGACCTCAGACCTTCATACCCTGCTCTGATGATGACCTCAGACCTTCATACCCTACTCTGATGATGACCTGACCTTCATACCCTGCTGTCATGATGACCTCATACCTTCCTACCCTGCTCTGATGATGACCTCAGACCTTCATACCCTGCTCTCATGATGACCTCAGACCTTCATACCCCGCTCTCATGATGATCTCAGACCTTCATACCCTGCTCTGGTGATGACCTCAGACCTTCATACCCTGCTCTCGTGATGACCTCAGTCCTTCATACCCTGCTCTGATGATGACCTCAGACCTTCATACCCTGCTCTGGTGATGACCTCAGACCTTCATACCCTGCTGTCATGATGACCTCAGACCTTCATACCCAACTCTGATGATGACCTCGGACCTTCATACCTACTCTGATGATGACCTGACCTTCATACCCTAGTCTGATGATGACCTGACCTTCATACCCTGCTCTGATGATGACCTCGACCTTCATACCCTGCTCTCATGATGACCTCAGATCTTCATACCCTGCTCTCATGATGACCTCAGACCTTCATACCCTGCTCTGATGATGACCTCAAACCTTCATACCCTGCTCTGATGATGACCTGACCTTCATACCCTGCCCTGATGATGACCTCAGACCTTCATACCCTGCTCTCATGATGACCTCAGACCTTCATACCCTGCTGTCATGATGACCTCAGACCTTCATACCCTGCTCTGATGATGACCTCAGACCTTTATACCCTGCTCTCATGATGACCTCAGACCTTCATACCCTGCTCTCATGATGACCTCAGACCTTCATACCCTGCTCTCATGATGATCTCAGACCTTCATACCCTGCTCTGGTGATGACCTCAGACCTTCATACCTGCTCTCGTGATGACCTCAGTCCTTCATACCCTGCTCTGATGATGACCTCAGACCTTCATACCCTGCTCTGGTGATGACCTCAGACCTTCATACCCTGCTGTCATGATGACCTCAGACCTTCATACCCAACTCTGATGATGACCTCGGACCTTCATACCCTACTCTGATGATGACCTGACCTTCATACCCTAGTCTGATGATGACCTGACCCTTTATACCCTGCTCTGATGATGACCTCGGACCTTCATACCCTGCTCTCATGATGACCTCAGATCTTCATACCCTGCTCTCATGATGACCTCAGACCTTCATACCCTGCTCTGATTTATGACCTCAAAACTTCATACCCTGCTCTGATGATGACCTGACCTTCATACCCTGCCCTGATGATGACCTCAGACCTTCATACCCTGCTCTCATGATGACCTCAGACCTTCATACCCTGCTGTCATGATGACCTCAGACCTTCATACCCTGCTCTCATGATGACCTCAGACCTTCATACCCTGCTCTGATGATGACCTCAGACCTTCATACCCTGCTCTCATGATGACTTCAGACCTTCATATCCTTCTCTAATGATGACCTCAGACCTTCATACCCTACTCTGATGATGACCTCGGACCTTCATACCCTTCTCTGATGATGACCTCAGACCTTCCTACCCTACTGTCAAGATGACCTCAGACCTTCATACCCTGCTCTGATGATGACCTCAGACCTTCATACCCTACTCTGATGATGACCTGACCTTCATACCCTGCTGTCATGATGACCTCATACCTTCCTACCCTGCTCTGATGATGACCTCAGACCTTCATACCCTGCTCTCATGATGACCTCAGATCTTCATACCCTGCTCTCATGATGATCTCAGACCTTCATACCCTGCTCTGGTGATGACCTCAGACCTTCATACCCTGCTCTCGTGATGACCTCAGTCCTTCATACCCTGCTCTGATGATGACCTCAGACCTTCATACCCTGCTCTGGTGATGACCTCAGACCTTCATACCCTGCTGTCATGATGACCTCAGACCTTCATACCCAACTCTGATGATGACCTCGGACCTTCATACCCTACTCTGATGATGACCTGACCTTCATACCCTAGTCTGATGATGACCTGACCTTCATACCTGCTCTGATGATGACCTCGACCTTCATACCTGCTCTCATGATGACCTCAGATCTTCATACCCTGCTCTCATGATGACCTCAGACCTTCATACCCTGCTCTGATGATGACCTCAAACCTTCATACCCTGCTCTGATGATGACCTGACCTTCATACCCTGCCCTGATGATGACCTCAGACCTTCATACCCTGCTCTCATGATGACCTCAGACCTTCATACCCTGCTGTCATGATGACCTCAGACCTTCATACCCTGCTCTCATGATGACCTCAGACCTTCATACCCTGCTCTGATGATGACCTCAGACCTTCATACCCTGCTCTCATGATGACTTCAGACCTTCATATCCTTCTCTAATGATGACCTCAGACCTTCATACCCTACTCTGATGATGACCTCGGACCTTCATACCCTTCTCTGATGATGACCTCAGACCTTCCTACCCTACTGTCAAGATGACCTCAGACCTTCATACCCTGCTCTGATGATGACCTCAGACCTTCATACCCTACTCTGATGATGACCTGACCTTCATACCCTGCTGTCATGATGACCTCATACCTTCCTACCCTGCTCTGATGATGACCTCAGACCTTCATACCCTGCTCTCATGATGACCTCAGACCTTCATACCCTGCTCTCATGATGACCGCAGACCTTCCTACCCTGTCTTGGTGATGACCTCAGACCTTCATACCCTGCTCTCATGATGACCTCAGTCCTTCATACCCTGCTCTGATGATGACCTCAGACTTTCATACCCTGCTCTGGTGATGACCTCAGACCTTCATACCCTGCTCTGATGATGACCTCAGACCTTCATACCTGCTCTCATGATGACCTCAGACCTTCATACCCTGCTCTGATGATGACCTCAAACCTTCATACCCTGCTCTGATGATGACCCCAGACCTTCATACCTGCTCTGATGTTGACCTCAGACCTTCATACCCTGCTCTGGTGATGACCTCAGACCTTCATACCTGCTCTGATGATGACCTCAGACCTTCATACCCTGCTGTCATGATGGCCTCAGGTTCAGTTTCTCTCATCATCCATCCACAGGGTGTGGTTGTGTTGAAGTCGTTGATTTCGACTAATTTGTGGGTAAGGTTGAGTGCAAGACGTGGTGGCACCCTCCGGCAGAAGG
>CM031603.1:92944470-92951970 GCA_018398815.1 Conus ventricosus
CACACACACACATTTATATAGATTTTTAAAGTCACAGGGGAGACAAGACCACGGAATAAAGAGTCTTTAGGTTGAAGACAATGAAGAAAAGAAAAAGGAATACAGGAATAAAAGTCTTGAGGTCATAAGAACTGTGAGCAGGTGCAAATGACACTGTGTGGGTGGAGGTCCGCTGAATGGTGATAGGCTTCAAAGCCTCGAGAGAGAGAGAGAGAGAGAGAGAGAGACAGACAGACAGACAGAGAGACACAGACAGACAGACAAAAGAGAGAGAGAGAGAGAGAGAGTGAGAGAGACAGACAGAGAGAGCGCGCGCGAGAGAGAGATAGAGCGAGAGAGTGAGGCAGAGATTGAGAGAAAGAGAGAGGGCATGACGGTTGGGGGAAGTGCATCCTCAACACAGGCACACGTGCGCGTGCATACACACACCATACACGCACGCACGCGCAAGCACTCACACACACACACACTATACACGCGCGCGCACACACACACCACACCACACACACCACACGCACACACACCACACACACACACACCACGCACGCACGCACGCACACACACGCAAGAGAGAGGAGAGAGGAGGGGGGGGGGGGGGGGGGGGGGGGGGAGGAAGGAAGAAATTCATGACTTTACATAGATCATTGATTTCTGTTTTATTTTTTGATTCAGTTGTTTCATTGTTCGTTTATTTTTGTCACCTGGCCATTCCAAATCTCAATTAAAACATTTGTCACCTGGCCATTCCAAATCTCAATTAAAACATTTGTCACCTGGCCATTCCAAATCTCAATTAAAACATTTGTCACCTGGCCATTCCAAATCTCAATCAAAACATTTGATCACCTGGCCATTCCAAATCTCAATCAAAACAGTCTCACAATCACTGTTCACCGGCTCAGTTAGCAAAAAATCAACATTGAGAAAAATTGCAAATGACTTTACTACCCAGTCTACGAACGATCTCCCACGTCCGTCTCTGAACAAAACTGACCAAACAGCTGACCTCTAACCATGGCAAGCCTGAAGACGTGCGTTAACAACAGGTTCCCGCTGGTCAGCCCATCCCTTGACGCAGCTGCACGTGAAGTAACGATCTTTATCAAGAACCAGCCCCTGAGGCAGCTCCAGGCGAATTAACGATCTTTATCAAGAACCAGCCCCTGAGGCAGCTGCAGGTGAATTAACGATCTTTATCAAGAACCAGCCCCTGAGGCCTGCAGGTGAATTAACGATCTTTATCAAGAACCAGCCCCTGAGGCAGCTGCACGTGAATTAACGATCTTTATCAAGAACCAGCCCCTGAGGCAGCTGCAGGTGAATTAACGATCTTTATCAAGAACCAGCCCCTGAGGCAGCTGCAGGTGAATTAACGATCTTTATCAAGAACCAGCCTCTGAGGCAGCTGCACGTGAATTAACGATCTTTATCAAGAACCAACCCCTGATGCAGCGCACGTGAATTAACGATCTTTATCAAGAACCAGCCCCTGAGGCAGCTGCACGTGAATTAACGATCTTTATCAAGAACCAACCCCTGATGCGACTGCACGTGAATTAACGATCTTTATCAAGAACCAGCCCCTGATGCGACTGCACGTGAATTAACGATCTTTATCAAGAACCAACCCCTGAGGCAGCTGCACGTGAGTTAACGATCTTTCTTGTCAATAACCAACCCCTAATGCAGCGCACGTGAATTAACGATCTTTCTTATCAAGAACCAACCCCTGATGCAGCGCACGTGAATTAACGATCTTTCTTATCAAGAACCAACACCTGATGCAGCGCACGTGAATTAACGATCTTTCTTATCAAGAACCAACCCCTGATGCAGCGCACGTGAATTAACGATCTTTATCAAGAACCAACCCCTAACGCAGCGCACGTGAATTAACGATTTTAAAAAAATCAAGAACTAACGCCTGATGCAGCGCACGTGAATTAACGATCTTTTTTTAAATCAAGAACCAACCACTGATGCAGCTGCACGTGAATTAACGATCTTTATCAAGAACTAACCCTTGAGGCAACTGCACGTGAATTAACGATCTTTATCAAGAACTAACCCTTGAGGCAACTGCACGTGAATTAACGATCTTTATCAAGAACCACACTTCATACCCACGTGTTTCGCCATGTTCTCTCTCTGATTGAACAGCGAAGCTGACCGGTAGAGCAACGTTGCTTTGGGCCTGCCCACCAGCGGCACAAGTCCCATGAAAACAGCGGAATAACTCTCGCTGAACGCAAATTCTCACACAGATTATCTCCCTTGCAGGTTTCCGAACGTCGTCTGTTCTTAACTCCCATGACACTGTCGCTGACAGTTCTATGTGTTGGAGCGAGAGCGCAGGTGCGCCGCGCGATATTGGTCTCATCACGATTGACAGTGTGTCGACAGATTTATGACACGGAGAAGCAAACGTCGCCGATTTGGTTGATACTGTAAGACAACGTTGCGATCCAGTGTCAACTACCTTTTTCAGGACACTGACCTGCCACAAGCACTTACAAATGTCATGAATGAGACCTCATTTCTGGACTTTCTTTTTCCCAACAGAATTCAAAGCTCATTTAGTAAAACCCTATAAAATCTACAGGACTGTATCAAACCTGTTTCTGTCCATCTTTCTAGAAAGTGACTCCTTCGTCAATCTTGTAGTCATCGGACCATTCATAACCTCAGTGGTCGTCAGCCAGCTTTTCAGGCAGGATACAGCACAGAATTTGTTTTGTACCTTGATCTGATCGATTTTCTTGTCTCCTTCGATCACAACAAAATGTGCCAATGGCTCCTTTTGGATCTGTCAGCTATGTAAAACACAAAGGTGGGTTTTTTTTTCACAACAAGAACACATCCTTAGAATGATCAAGTTCGGTCTCAACTGGTTTCCTTCGCGTCTGTGGGAAAGAAAACAGTGTCCTTGTTCACAGACACAAATCTTTTGAGTCGTGTTGAGACTTTGGCACACTTCAGGGATCCGTGGTGCTGTTTATACTGTGTACAACTCCTGAAGGCTTGTCCAATTCACTCTCTATCGACAAGGCGATGTACACAGACGAATTCAGAAAAAAAAAAAAAGAAAAGCGCTCTGACCATCTCTTTTTAACATTGGCCATTTTGTTCACTCAATTCCAGACTGCATCTTGGGAAATTAAAATTCTGGATCACGAACAATGGTCTGAAATCGATAAGACAGAAGCGCTACGTGAAATCTCTCCATCCGCAAATTCTTCTTGTCCGTCCCCTACCATTCGTTTTGGGCATACCATCATCTCGTTCACCCTTTACGTAGTAATCTTGATGTGTTCTAGAACATGAAAAAACCCCGTTAATGCCCCACATACAAAGTGCTGGAAAACCGAGAATGGTTAATACCTTCAGTTTAAGTGTAGGGAGACGACGACAAAGATGAATACCCGTCACTTTAGGCAGAGTTTTAAAAAATGTGAATATCCCTGACTTTAAGTATATGCAGACACTCCTAAAGGTTGATAGGCACTAAGTATAGGCAGACACTAGGAGAGAATAACATCCCTCTCTCTAGGAGGAGACAGCTGCTGAGGAATAGTATACCCCTCAACCTAAATGTCTACAGACATTGACTAATGTTAATATCCCTTATACTAAGCACAGACACCAAGAAAGGTTAATACCCATCGCTTTAAGATTTGACAGACACTGAAAAGACTTAAATTAATACCTCCTCACTTTGCGTGCAGACAGACAACGAAAAGTTCAAAGCCTTCACAGAAGTGTTGGCAAACATGGAGAAAGGTTAAACACTCCCTCATTCTTGGCGTAAACAGGACAGAGAGAAAACAGTTAATACCCCCCACTCTCAGTTGAGGCAGACAAGGAGAAAGGATGATATCCTGAACCTCGCTGAAGGTGGACGATGATGAAGGTTCCTGACCCCAACTCCATGTGTGGGCAGAGAAACGGAAGTGTCAATACCCTCATTCTCAGCGCTGGCCAACAGCTAGAAGCTTGATGCCATCAGTGTCAGCGTAGACAGCCAGCAGAAGGGTTAACACCTTCACATGTAGTGGTAGACAGCCAGAAGGGATGACGCCCTCATTGTAAGTGTAGACAAACAGTTTAAAAGGTCAAAAACCTCACTACTGTAACTGCAGGCAGCCAAAATGGTTAACAATCTTCCTGTAAGTGTAGATAGAACAAAGGTTAAACAGTCTCCTCTGTAACTGTAGACCAAATGGTTAACAACCCCTTAAGTGTACACAGAAAAGGATTACAACCATTTTTAAGCGTAGACGCAGTCAGAAGGTTTACCACTCCTGTAATGTAAGCTACACAGCAGAAGGGTTACACCTCATTGTAAGGTAAAGCAGTCAAGAGGTTACCAACTTACTGTAATGTAGACGGCACCAGAAGGGTAAACACCCTATGTAAGTGTATAGGACAGTCAATATGATTAACAACCTTACTTAACTGTAGACGGACAACCAGAAGGAAAACACTCCTATTGTAAGTGTAGACAGACGGCCGAAAGGGTTTAAAAAATAAAACCCCACTCATTGCAAGTATAGCCAGTCAAAAGGTTTAAAACACCCTCATTGTAAAGTTAGACAGACAACCAGAAGGTTAACGCCCTCACTGTAATACATGTAAGTGTAGATAGACCACTGTAAGCGTAGACAGACAGAAGAGTGAACACCCTCACTGTACGTGTAGACAGAAGGACAGAAAAAGGGTTAACACCCTTACTGTTAGGGTATGCAGTAATTAAGAAAAATAATTTCAAAAAGGACTTAAAAACAAATCCGCCCGTTATCATGGACAAACAAATTACTGGACAAAAGATGACGCGTTTCGACCTCTTAGGTTCTTCGACAAGATGAGCAACATCCTTCAGGACAATGAAAACGAAGAAATGAGCAGTCACTTCGTCTTCTGAAATCCGGCGCCAGATTGGGCGTTGCCCAGAACAGTCTTAACATTATCTGACTGATTAGCGATCTGTTACATTGTGTGTGGTGTATGTGTGTTGGTGTGTGTGTGAGAGTGTGTGTGTGGTGGTGGTGCGTGCGTGCGTGGCGTGCGTGCGTGCGTGCGTGCGTGGCGGTGCGGTGGGGTGTGTTGTGTTGTGTTGTGTTTATGTCGTGTATTGTGGTGGAAAAGAGAGGAGGAGAGAGGAGAGGGAGAGAGAGAGAGAGAGAGAAGACGAGAGGTATGACAGCCTTTTCATTTCTCCTTCATTCTCTGCTCTCTTCATGTTCGTCCACCTTACGACCACGCTCACTTCACCCCTCATCACTCACTTTTCTCTCTCCCGCTCCCTCCCCCCACACACATACAAACAACCAACAAAACACACACACAACCACATCACACCACGACACACACGCAGCGACACCAACACAAACACCACCACCCACACACCAACACACCAATCCTCCCTCCTGATTTCAAGTTGCTTTCTTCTTATTCGTTCTCCTTTTTTTCACTGCATATGCATACTTTGTACTTTTTCCAACTATCTTCTTCTTTGTCCTCGTCTCTCTCTCTCATCCCGCCTCACTTCTCGTTCGTTTTATGTCTTTTCTTCTTTTCGTATTTTGAACTCCTCGTCACTTATCCCTTTCCCTCTGTTTTTTATTTCTTTTCTTCTCTACTCCACACACCCCCCCCCCCCCCCCCCCACCCCCCCCCCCCAAACCCCCACCCCTTACTCCCCTTCTTTCACCATTCCTATCTTCCTTGTCGTCCTTTTCCCCTCTGTCTTCTTCTTCTCTCGATCTTCTCTCTCTCCTCCTCTCTCTTTCTTTCTCTTCTTTCTTCTTTTTACTCCCTTCTCTTCTTCCCCTTCTTCTTCTTGTACTTCTTCTTCTTCTTCTTCTCTCCCTCTCCCTTCCACCTCTCCCCCCCTCCCCTCCCTCCCCCTCCTCTTTCTTCTGGTTCTCTCCTTCTTCTTCTTCTTCGTCCTTCTTCCCGATCTCTTCTTCTTGCTTCTTCTCTTCTAATCTTCTTCTTCTCTTACTTCTCTCTTCTTCTTCTTCTTCTTCTCCTTCTTCTTCTTCTCTTCTTCTTCTCCTCTTCTTCTTCTTCTTCTTCTCCTTCTTCTTCTTCTTCTCCTTCTTCTCCATCTTCTTCTTCCATTTCAGCTCTTTTTTTTTTTCGATTCTCCTCCTCCTCTTCTCCTCTATTTTTTTTTTTTTTTTTTAATCTGTTCCTTCTTTGCCCAGTACGAAACATGCTAGAAAAAACAGGTGGAAACTCACATAAATTGGAACGGCCATAGATCTGAGAAATTCACGGGTGGGGATAGGTTGGATAGCTTTCTGCGTTACACCTCAAACCCGGACCAACACCCCACAACCAACCTCTCTCTGGCTGAACCCATGTACTATTCACGATGGGAGGCGGACATACGCTGGCGATCCCCCTCTCCCCTCCCTACCTCTCACTATCCTCTCCTCTCTCTCTCTCCTCTCGTCTCTCCCGTCTCTCGCTCTCCGCCGTCTCTTTTTCTCTCTCTCATCTCTATCTCTCCCTCTCTTCTCTTCTTCTCCTTCCTGTCTCTCTCGCTCTCCTGTCTCTCTCTCCCTCTCTCTCTCTTCCTTCTCTCTCTCTCTCTTCTCTGCTCTTTCCTTCTCTTCTCTTCTCTCTCCTTCTCTCTCTTCTTCTCTCTTCTCTCTCTCTCTTTCCTCCTCTCTCTCTCTTTCTCTCTCTCTCTTTCTCTCTCTCTCTTCCTCTCTCTCTTCTCTCTCTCTTCTCTCTCTTCTCTCTCTCTCTCTCTCTCCTTGTCCTCTCTCTCTTCTCTCTCTCCTCTCTCCTCTTCTCTTCTCTCTCTGTTCTCTCTCTTTCTCTCTCTCTCTTCTCTTCTCTCTTCTCTCTCCTCTCTCTTCTCTCTCTCTTCTCTCTCTCTGTTCTTCCTCTCTTCTTCTCTTCTTCTCTCTGTCTCTGTTTTCTCTCTCTCTCTCTCTCTCTCTCTTCTCTCTCTCTCTCTGTCCTCTCTCTTCTCTTTCTCTCTCTCTTCTCTTCTCTTCTCTCTCTCCTCTCTCTGTCTCTCTCTTTTCTCTCTCTCTTCTCTCTCTCTCTCTCTCTCTCTTCTTCTTTCTTCTCTCTCTCTGGTCTCTCTTCTCTCTCTTCTCTTTCTCTCTCTGTTCTCTCTGCTCTTCTCTCTCTCTCTCTCTCTCTCTCTTCTCTCTCTCTCTCTCTCTCTTCTCTCTCTCTCTCGTCCTCTCTCTCTCTCTGTTCTTCTCTTCTCTCTTCTCTCTCTCTTCTTCTCTCTCTCTCTCTTCTCTCTCTCTTCTCTCTCTGTCTCTCTCTCTCTGTCTGTCTCTCTCTCTCTTCTCTCTCTCTTCTCTCTCTCTTCTCTTCTGTGTCTCTTCTTCTCTCTTCTCTCTCTTCTCTCTTCTCTCTCTCTTCTCTCATCTCGCTCTCTCGTCTCTGCTCTGTCTACTTCTGTCTACTCTCGGTCATGCTTCCATTGCCTCTCTCTCTTTTCGTCATCTGCTGCGTTTACATCTTTTG
>CM031603.1:92956970-92959470 GCA_018398815.1 Conus ventricosus
TTCACCATCAAAGCTCTTACAGGCAGACTACTGGTGGCAATCTTCACCATCAAAGCTCTTACAGGCAGACTACTAGTGGCAAATGTTCACCATCAAAGCTCTTACAGGCAGACTATAGTGGCAATCTTCACCATCAAAGCTCTTACAGGCAGACTACTAGTGGCAATGTTCACATCAAAGCTCTTACAGGCAGACTACTAGTGGCAATGTTCACCATCAAAGCTCTTACAGGCAGACTACTAGTGGCAATGTTCACCATCAAAGCTCTTACAGGCAGACTACTAGTGGCAATCTTCACCATCAAAGCTCTTACAGGCAGACTACTAGTGGCAATGTTCACCATCAAAGCTCTTACAGGCAGACTACTAGTGGCAATGTTCACATCAAAGCTCTTACAGGCAGACTATCAGTGGGCAATGTTCACCATCAAAGCTCTTACAGGCAGACTACTAGTGGCAGTGTTCACTATCAAAGCTCTTACAGGCAGACTACTAGTGGCAATCTTCACCATCAAAGCTCTTACAGGCAGACTACTAGTGGCAATCTTCACCATCAAAGCTCTTACAGGCAGACTACTAGTGGCAGTGTTCACCATCAAAGCTCTTACAGGCAGACTACTAGTGGCAATGTTCGCCATCAAAGCTCTTACAGGCAGACTACTAGTGGCAATCTTCACCATCAAAGCTCTTACAGGCAGACTACTAGTGGCAATGTTCACCATCAAAGCTCTTACAGGCAGACTACTAGTGGCAATGTTCACCATCAAAGCTCTTACAGGCAGACTACTAGTGGCAATCTTCACCATCAAGCTCTTACAGGCAGACTACTAGTGGCAATGTTCACCATCAAAGCTCTTACAGGCAGACAACTGGTGGCAATCTTCACCATCAAAGCTCTTACAGGCAGACTACTAGTGGCAATGTTCACCATCAAAGCTCTTACAGGCGACTACTAGTGGCAATCTTCCATCAAAGCTCTTACAGGCAGACTACTAGTGGCAATGTTCACCATCAAAGCTCTTACAGGCAGACTACTAGTGGCAATCTTCACCATCAAAGCTCTTACAGGCAGACTACTAGTGGCAATCTTCACCATCAAAGCTCTTAAACAGGCAGACTAAGTGGAAAGTTCACCATAAAAGCTCTTACAGGCGGGACTGAGGGGGCAATGTTCCCCACCCAAAGCCCCTTACAGGCGGGGTATAGTGGAAAGGGCCCCCAAATCAAAGCTTTTAAACGGCAGACTACTAGTGGAAATGTTCACCATCAAAGCTCAACAGGCAGACTACTGTGGAAATGTTCACCATAAAAGCTCTTACAGGCGGACTACTAGTGGCAATGTTCACCATCAAAGCTCTTACAGGCAGACTACTAGTGGCATAGGAAAAAGGTCGACAGTTGGATCGACAGACAAGCGAGACAGAGACACGAAGAAGCAACAGAACTGCTGTTTGTCAAAGAACTGTCTGTAAGAGTTTTGATGGTGAGAAATTGCCACTGTCTGTAGACCTCCAATCACTTGGGGCCGAACTTCCCACATTGACATGCATGAATAGCTCCATTGTGTATATAACAGGCACATACTGATGTCTCCGCTGTATATATACTAACTTCCATAAAAAAAACGCGAAAGCAAAACAAGCTGAAGGTTAGGGGCGAATTTTATTGGTCACAATTGTACAGAGTGGAAGCGAGAATTCAACGTGATTTGATTCATTACACCGGTAATGTGTGAAAATGTCATCAGCAATATGTCTTTGTGTGGAAAATCCAAGGTCACGTGACAAACCAGCTTGAAGTCCTAATACCGCGTGTGGCCACCATTTGCATGGACAACTGCTTGACACCTGCGGCTCATTGAGTGGACCAGATGGTTGATGCGTCCCCTTGGCACACCAGCCCACACATGGACGATGGCCTGGTGAAGTTGAGCCGCTGTTGCTGGTCATGGACGCAGGTCCAACCGTCTGCCAAGTTCATCCCAAAAATGTTCTATTGGGTTTAAATCGGGACTGAGGGCTGGCCAGGGCAGCACATTGACGTTGTTATGCTGAAGAAATTGCTGGTTGGCCCTGGCTGTGTGTGGTCTTGCATTGTCCCGTTGGAATGTCCAGTTTGGGTGTTGCGCAAAAAAAGGAACGACATGGGGTCTGAGCACCTGGTGGATGTAGCGCTGTGCATTGACACCCTGTCCGCGACCAGGACCAATGTTCTGAAAGATGACTGGTCCTATGGCGTGGTTAATGTCAATTGCACCCCATATTATAACGTTCGGGCCTCCCAGGGGTTCCGCTCTACCACACAGGAGTCAGCATAGCGTTCACCAGGTCGACGCCATATTCTGACACGACCGTCAGCCATGTCAATACAAAAACGGCTCTCATCTGAGAACAGTATGCGTCCCCACTGCTGCCTGTGCCAGTTGATTCGGGCTTGTGCCCACTGCAGCCTGTCCTGCCGGTGTCTTGGTGTCTGTACCGCCACCGCACAGTGTTAAGGCT
>CM031603.1:92966970-92994366 GCA_018398815.1 Conus ventricosus
TCTCTCGCTCTCTCTCCCTCCTCTCTCTCTTTCGCTCTCTCTCCCTCCCCCCCCCTCTCTCTCTCTCTGTGACAACAAGCTTTGTTAACTTCGATTCAATGCCTTCTTGTCGTCCAGAAAGGAAGCCATTCTGAAGATTGTCAACATTCATCCGGATAACACTTGCAGAGAAATTCTGATAACGTGTTTGAAATGGCCCACGTCGCTTTTTTTTTTTTGTCCTTCTCTTCAACTACATATTCTCGCCTACAGCGAATAAAAAGTTTTCCTGTTCGTATCTCTCTCTCTCTCTCTCTCTCTCTCTCTCTCTCTCTCTCTCTCTCTCTCTCTCTCTCTCTCTCTCTCTGCTCTCTTCTCTTCTCCTCTCTCTCTCTCTCTCTCTGTTTTTGTTTTTCCTCTCTCGTTTTCTCTCTGTGTCTGTATCTGTCTGTTCGTCTGTGTGTCTGTCTGTTCTCTCTCTCTCTCTCTCTCTCTCTCTCTCTCTCTCTCTCTCTCTCTCTTCTCTCTCTCTCTGTGTGTCTGCGTCTGTCTGTGTCTGTCCGTCGTCCGTTGTCTGTCTTCTCTCTCTCTCTCTCTTCTCTCTGTGTCTGCGTCTGTCTGTCTGTCTGTCCGTCCGTCCATCTGTCTTACCTCTCTCTCTCTCTCTCTCTCTGCCTCTGTCTCTGTCCTCGTCTCTTCTCTCTCTCTCTCTGTCTCTGTCTCCCTCTCTTGTCTGCGTACGTGTGCTTGTGTGTGTTTCTGTGTGTGTTGTTGTGTGTTGTGTGTTGTGATTGATATGGTACGTTGGTGGTGGTGGTGTGTGTGTGTGTGTGTGTGTGTGTGTGTGTTGTGTGAGAGAGAGAGAGAGAGAGAAGAGGTGTGTGTGTGGATGTATCTGGTGTGTGTCGTGTGTGTCGTGTGTGTGTGCGTGAGAGAGAGAGAGAGAGAGAGAGAGAGAGAGAGAGAGAAGAGAGAGAGACAGTGACAGAGAGAGACAGTGACAGAGAGACAGAGCGTATGTCGGTGTGTTTGCGTACAGCCTTTTTGGAAAGAGGTATAATTGACACTTCCGAAACAAAGCGGCAGTTCCTCGTTTTCACATTTACAGGGGGAGAACCAAGGGAGCAAGCGACCTTCTGAAGCCGTTTCCAATGAGCTTTTCAGCCCATATGCACGCGGCGTCACTTAAGGATTCCGCCATTCGCTGCTCAAAATTTATAAAATTTGGCATGTTTTGAAAATTTCCCACTATATAGGGATAAGCAGGATTGATATTGTCATGTATATATAATAGGTTTATTTGTATTTCCAGTGCATGTACAAAAAGCATGTATTTTGATATCTCCGCTGTATTTTAAAAATAGTCATGAAATTGATTTTTCCCACTGTGAAATTAATAGGCATGCATAGATATCGCCCTGTTGGGGGGAATTGATAAAAGGTACCGAGTTTTTCAAACCCGGGTTTCCCCTTCATTGCACGGGTGCCACTTTGGAAAATCCGTGTAGCAAAATCCCTTCAGTTCACGTGCTGGGGAAAATTTTGGGGTTGGCATAAAAGGAAAAACCGTGGCCCGACCCCTTTTTTACCCCGATGGGAATTTCTGCTTCAGAGTTTTTTTTTTTTTTGGGTTTTGTTTTTTTGGGTTTTTGGGTGTTTTTTGTTTCGTTTGAAGCCCTCATTGTTTTTCTATGAAAAGTAGGAAATGTTGTGAGGCAAAATTTGACACGTAAAAGAAGTTGAATCAAAAAGTGCATGATGTATTTTTAGGGAAATTCCCCGGGGAAATTGCACCCCTGTTTTCCCAAAATCTTACAAAAACTTGGGCCAAAAAGAATAGGAGTCATCACTCTTGTCAACCCCAAACCAAAACACCCCCAAAAACACACACGCACCGCCCCGCACGCACCCCCGCACGTACGCCCCAAAATAACACGCATGAACGCACGAAACGCACAACACACCACAAAAACACACCACACACACACACATGCCCGCGCCCCCGCGCGCGCGCGCGAAAATTTCCCCACAACACACACACACACCCCACACACACACACACAACACACCCCCCCCCCCCGGCGTAGCACACGCACCCCCCCCACCACACAAACAAAACCACCAACACACAGTACACACATTTTTCACGCATCCCACAAAAACATAGGGCGTGCACGCGTTCACAGCCCGAAAAACCAAAACCCCACCCCACACACACCCACACACACACACACACACCACACACACACGCACGCAGCACGCACGACGCACGCGCGCGCACACACACACACACACCCCTCACACCAACCCCACAACACCCCTTTCGCCTTCAGCCTGTGGGAAAGGCGCATACGTATTGCTCGTCCATTTTCGCGTGGGAAAAATCAATATTCCCCCCTAAAAATTTGTTGATCTTTTTGACATTTTAAAATCTCTTTCCCTTTTCCTTTGCGTCTACACCCCCCCCCCCCCCCCCCCCCCCACCCCCACTCTTAAATGCCCCCCCCTTGCTCTCCTCCTTTTTTCCCTCCCTCTCTCTCTCTCTGTCTCTCTCTCTCTCTGTCTCTCTCTTGTCTCTCTCTCTGTTTTTTCTCTCTCTCTTTTCCTCTCTCTCTCTCCTCTCTCTTTTTCTCTCTCTTTCCCTTTGGGTTGTTTTTAATTTGCTTTAAAAGAGAGACAAAATGAATGTCAAAAAATGCCCCAGATGTCAGCAAGGGAATCCCTTCGATTGTTTTTGTACTGTATTATCTTTTTTGTCCTTTTTCTGGGGTTTGTACCAAAAAATGTTCATCCCTTTTTTAATTCTTTTGTGCACTGACAAGGTCGGGGGGTTTATTTGGGAAGTCCATAATATACATTATGTGGACCCACGCGCTAGCGCGCAACTCCAAAAACCCCCACAAAGATGATAGGTAGATAGTTTAGCGCGCGCGGGGGCGCGCGCGAGAGGGGAAGAGAGAGGAGAGTGAGAGAGAGAGAGGAGAGGGGGAGAGAGAAGCGGGAAAGGAGAGAGAGGAGATCAGTGTTGTGTGTTTTTTGGGGGGAGGGTGTGTGGGGGTTTTGTGGTGGTGTTTGTGTGTGCGTGCTTTGTGTGTGTGGTTTTGTTTTCATGATATAAGTAGTAAGCGAATGTGGGGGGGGGCCCCAAGTCAGTCATCCAGGGGGTTTTCGTCACGATCAGTTCTTTGAAAAAACAGCACTTCTTTTGCTTTTCGTGTCTCTGTTTTCGCTTGCCTGTCGATCTACTGGGGCTTTATTATTGTCTTTTCAATTCGTCGTCTGTCGGGTCTGTCTGTCTGTCTGTTATCTATGTACCTATGCTTTTTGTTTATCGATGTTTGTGGGTTTCAATATTTAATTTCTTTATACGCGGGGTTTGGGAATTGTATTTATATTATTTTTCGTTTTTTTCCCGTTGTAAACCCTATTCCCTGTGCTTTGGATTGTTTTTGGATTTTGGTGAGTGGTTTTGTGTGTGTTTGTGGGGGGGGGGGGGGGGGGGGGTGGATGGTGCGGCGTGCTTTGCGTGGTGCGTTTTGTGTGTGTGTGTGTGGTGGGTGTGTGTGTGTGCGTGCGTGCGGGGTTTGTTTGTGTGTGTGTGTGGTGTTTTTGGTTTTGTGTGTGTGTTTTTGTGTGTGCTTGCGTGCGGGGCGGGGTTTGGTGTGTTTTGTGTTTTGTGTGTGTGTGTGTGTGTGTGTGTGTGGCGCGCGCGCTCGCCGTTTTGCCCTGGGTTTGGTGAGAAACCACAGAATTATGGGAGGGCCCTTTCTCTCCATGTGCCCAATAAGAGGGGGACGGGCCCAATCGTCAGGATCTGTTGATGATTTGCATTCAAAAGGGATGAAGGGTGGACACCAGGAAAGCCCTTTCCAAAGGGCTCTGTCTTAAAGGGACCCACCGGATGGTTTCCCCTGTTTGCCGTGATGGTTTGGGGAATATCTCAAACATCGCCCCCCCTTTAGGTGCCCCCAGTTCTTATAAAAACGGGTGAGTATTTGCAAAAAAATCCCTGTCTGTGTGTCTGTTTTTTCTGTGTTTTCCATCCTTTGGAAAAAAAATTTGTTTTTCCACTCGCCCCAGACAAAATAGGGGCCCGTTTTTTTCTGAACTTTGTAGGTATGTTCCTAGGGTCAGGGTAAATGCCCCAATGTTTTTTTTTTTTCCCCCCCCCGTCATACCCGTTACTAAGGGTTTTATAAGGGCCCCCATAACAGTGTTTTTTCTTAATGGAAAAATTTTTTTAAAAAAGGACTTGGCCGTTTTTTTTTGAAAAATTTGTAGGTATGTTCATTAGGGGTCCGGATGATCCCCTTATTTTTTTTTTCCTCATACCCGGGTTACTAAGGCTAAAACGGCCCAAAAACAGTGTTTTTTTTAAAGGGAAAAATTTTTTTTTAAAAAAGTACTTGGCCGTTTTTTTTAAATTTTTGAGGTGTGTTCTTTAAAGGGTAAACAGATGAGGGCCGATGTTTCCCAGAATGCCGTTAAAAAGGCTATAACGGCCCAAAACGGTTTTTTCCTTTATAAAAATTTTTTACCGTTTTTCAGAAAAACCGGGGAGTACGTTTTTTTTGCTTTAATTTTTTTTTGCGTTTTCTTTTTCTTCTTTTTCCCCTTTCCAAGTTTCCTTTTTTCCCCTCCACCCCCCCCCCCCTTTTTATTGGGGGGTTGTTGTTGTTGTTGTTGTTGTTGTTGTGTTGTTGTCGTTTTTTGTTGTTCCCAAAAGTCGTTGCTTTAATGACGGGACGAATTCACTAGACATGCCTGGGTTTTTTCCCATTAAATTTTTTTTTTTTTCGTTTTTTTCTTTCTTTCGTTCTGTCAATTTTTTCCCCTTTTTCTTTTTTTCTTTTTTTTCGTTCTGTAAATTCCTTTTTCCACCTTTCTTTTTTTTTCTTTCTTTCGTTCGTAATCCTTTTTTCCCACCTTTTTTTTTTTTCTTTCTTTCGTTCTGTCAATCCTTCTTTCCACCTTTTTTTTTTTCTTTCTTTCGTTCTGTAAACCCTTTTTTCCCAAACCTTTTTTTTTTTTCTTTCTTTCGTTCTGTCAAACCCTTCTTTCCCCCTTTTTTTTTTTTTTTTCGTTCTGTTTAATTTTCTTTCCACCTTTCTTTTTTTTTTTTTCTTTGTTTGTCAACCTTTTTTCCCCCTTTTTTTTTTTCTTTCTTTGTTTTTGTCAACCCTTCTTTCCCCCTTTCGTTTGTTTCCCCTTTTTTCGTTCTGTCAACCCTTCTTTCCCCTTTTTTTTTTTTTTGTTTGTTTGTTTTTTTTGGGGTTTGTCTTTTGTACATTTTTTGTCTTTTGGTCTGTTTTCTGTTGTCGGGTCTGTCTGTTTTTTCTTTTTTTTTTTCCCTTTTTCTTTCTTTTTTCTTTCTTTTTTTCTTTCTGTCTTTCTTTCGTTCTTTTTTTTTTTCTTTTTTTCTTTTCTATTTCTTTTTTTTCTTTCTTTCTTTTTTCCCTTCTTTTTTTAAATTTTTTCCCCTTCTTTCTTTCTTTCTTTTTCTTTCTTTCTTTCTTTTACCGTTCTTTCTTCTTGCTTGCTTTCTATCTTTGTTTCTGGGATTCTTTTCAAAAGCTTGGCCGGGGGTTTGGGGGTTGTACTTCATTCCTGTCGGGGAAAACAGAAAAACGAATGGGGGTAGGGGGGCCCACACAGCGTTGTTTGGGGTTTTGGTTTTTCCCGGTGGGCTTGCAGTCGTGAAAATGGTGCTGGAAACCCCAAATTGGGAAGGGCCCCCTTTGGAGGTTCTGTCGAGCAATCCGGGGGGACTTTTCACAGGGGCATTTCCCAGGGAGCAGTTATGTCCCTTAAAGTTTTTTAAGGGGAATGCTCTGTGCGTGCCTGCCCCCCTAGGGTGAACACGGGGCGGGTTTCCCAAGGGGGTGCAGGTTTTGCTCCCAGGGGGTTTGGGGTTTAGCTTTTGGGGGCGTATTCTCCGGGCCCCACCTGCCCCTTCGGGTTTTTTTTTTTTTTCTTTTTTTGTCTTTTTTTTTTTTGGGTTTTTCCTTTGGGCACCCCCCTCCCCATTCCCCCCCCAACCCTCTCCGCCCCCAAAACTTATTTTAAAAAAAAACTTTGCAGGGGGTTGTTTTTTTCACGGGGTACTGTTAGTTGCTTTTGTTTTCCCCCCCTACTGTTTGTTTGTTCTTTACCCCCTACTTTTTTTGTTTTTCTTTACACCTTGTTCCGAAAATTCATGTTTTTGATGTTCCCCCTTTATGTTTGTTCCTTACTTCTTTTGTTCCGAAATATATATTATGGTCCCATGTTATGTTTTTCCTCATTATTTTTCCGGGAAATCATATATTGAGGGGTCTCCATGTTATTTTTTGTTCCCCCTTTCATTCTTCCGATAATATGTATTGATGGTCCCCATTTTAAAGTTTTTTTCCCTTACATCATTTTTTTTTTCCGACAATCAGTTTTTGGGGTGGCCCCCCCCATTTTATGCTGCTCGAAAAGGATTTAAATTAAATATTCCCCTTCTAACGCCTCTTTTTAATTTTCATCGACGCAAAAAAATGAGGACACATTTTAAATGCGTCTTTAAATAATGATAATACTTGGGTACGTACGTAGGGTACACCCATCCATCCATCCATACATACATATTTCCGTCTTTCCGAGTACTTATTTGGCATTCATTCTTAATACAACATAATACAAAAATGCATGCTTTACAATACAATATACATAGATACTCCAAAAAATCCCTTACACGGGTTTACACACATACATACACCCATTTGGCCCACTATAACATACAAATTTAATACTGCTTTACATACATACGGGGAACAGGGGGACAGACAGACGGGAAAAAACAAAAAGGGCTTGTGTTTAATCCATCCTTGGGGGGGGGAAAAATAAATCCGGTCATGTCAATAAAAATTTTTCGATTTCCAACGGCGGGAATATGAGCTTCCCGCCCCCCGGAATTAAGGGTTTCAAAAGGGACACAGGAGCCCGTTTACAGGGAGGCCCCCTGCCCCCCCCACCCCCCCCCCCCCCGGCCCCTTCCTCCCTCTCTCTCTCTCCTCTCTCTCCCTCCCTTTTCTCTCCCTCCCTCTCTCTCTCGCTTCTCCCCCTTTCCCCTCTCTTTTTCCGCTCTCTCTCCCCTCTCTCTTTTCTTCGCTTTTCTCTCCCTCCCTTTCTCTCTCTCCTCCCTTTTCCTCTTTTTTCGCTCCCCTCTCCCTCCCTCTTTTCCCCTTTCGCTCTCTCTCCCCCCCCCCCCCCCCCCCTCCTCTCTTTTTGGACAACAGTTTGGGAAAACTTCGTTTCCCCAATGCTTTTGTGCCCCCAAAAAGGGAAGCCTTTTCTGAAGTTTTGTCAAAAATTAGGGGGAAAAACCCTTGCAGAAAAATTATTCTGAAAAACGTTTTTTTGAAATGGCCCAGGGCGCTTTTTTTTTTTTTTTTCCCTTAAACTCCCTATTCTCCCCTTCAGCGAAAAAAATTTTTTTTGTTCTTTACTCTTTTTCTCTCTCCCCTCTTTTCCTTCTCTCTCTCTTTCTCCCCTCTCTCTCTCTCTCTCTTTTTTTCCCTCTCTGTTTTCTTTTTTTTTTTGTGTCTGATCGTCTGTTCGTCTGTTTGTCTTTTGGGTTTCTCTTCTCTCCTCCTCTTCTCTCTCTCTTCCTCCCCTTCTCTCCCCTTTTCTTTTCGTTTTTTCCTCTCTCTTTTTCTCTCTGTGTCGTATGGGTCTGTTCGTTGTGGTCTGTTTTTTCTTCTTCCTCTCTTTCTCTCTGTGTCTGCGTCTGTTGTCTATCTGTCCGTCCGTGTCTGTCTGTTTATTTCTCTCTCTCTCTTTCTCTCTGTGTCTGCTTCTGTCTGTCTGCCCGGGTCCGTCCGTCTGTTTTTATTTCTCTCTCTCTCTCTCTCTCTCTCTCCTCTTCTCTCGCTGCTCTGTCCTGTTCTCTCTCTCTGTCTCTGTCTCTCTGTCTCGGTCTCCTAAATATAAATATGCGTACGGGGTTTGCGTGCGTGCGTGTGTGTGTTTTGTGTGTGTGTTTTGGTGGGTGTGGAGAGAGGAGGGTGTGTGTGTGGTGTATCTGTGTGTGTGTGTGCTTTGTGTGTGTGCTTTGAGGAAGAGAGAGGAGAGAAGAGGGCGGGAGAGGGGAGGACAGTGACAGAGAGGGGACAGGGGACAGAGAGACAGGGGTTTTTGTCTTTTTGTTTGGTACAGCCTTTTTGGAAAGGGTATAATTGAAAATTTCCCCGAAAAAAAAGCGGGCATTTCCCTCGTTTTCACTTTTACAGGGGGGGAAAACCCCAAAGGGGGCAAAGCGACCTCTAAAGACCCGTTTCCAATGAGCTTTTCAGCCCATATGCACGCGGGTCATTTAAAGGATTCCGCCATTAGCGTCCCCCTTTTTGTTTCCCCTCCTTCCCCCAAAGGGAACCTGAAGTTGTCTTGGGAAATTTATGGGGGGGGGGAAAAAAAAAAAACCCAAAAACAAACAAAAACCCTTATCAGCTTACCCACGGGAAAATAAAAAGAAAGGAAGAACTGGCGTTTGGGAAAAAATGAGAGAGAGAGAGGGGGTTTAGGGGAGAGAGAGAGACAGACGCCAGCGGGCCGGACCCAGCCCCAGGTGCCCAAGAAAACAAAAATTTAAAGGAGAAAAAGAGAGAGAGAGAGAGAGAGAGAGAGAGCCTGGGAAACCTCAAAATCTTTAATGAGGGTGAATAGATAAGCTGGAAGCTTTTTTTACACTATCCCCCCGAGAGAGATTGGGGGAAGGGAGACAGACAAAGACACATAGGCGGGCAGACGAGGGGACGAAGACACGACAGTAGAAAGCCAACAGAAAAAAAAAAAACCCAACTAGGGCAGAAAAAGAAGAGGGGTTTTCAGAGAAAACACTTACCTTCAATCTTTCAGGCAAAAAATGGGGTTTTAAGAGTTTGGGAAGAAAAGTGTGCACGTTATTTTTTTGTAAAAATTGTTTTCCCATTTTGTTTGAAGAAACCTAAAAAAGGTGGAAAGGGCGTCGTTTTTTGCCTTGTGTTGTTTGCCCCAGGGTTTTTTTGGGGGGGGTTTCGCAAACTTTTTTTTTAAAGTTTGGGTTTGGGGATTTCGCCCCGTGGGTCCCCCTTTGAAACCTCGTTCCTTTTATTTAGGGAAAAGAAAGCCCCAAAAGGTTTTCTTTACTTTTCCGCCCCCAAAAAACCCAAAGCGGGAAAGACCCTGGTTTTAGCAAAAAGTAAAATTTAAAACCCAAAACGATAAGTAAAAAACTATGCCCGAGTGAACCCCAAAAGCAAAAAACCCCCCTAATGGGCGTTCAGTTCACACACAACAAAAGACGATTAAAATTTTGCAAGATCGGGGGGGGGAAAAATGGGGGCCGGGGGGAAGGGGGGGGGGGGGGGCAAAAGGGGGAGGGGATGGATAAAAAAAAAAGGTTTGGGGGTTTAGGGTTGGGGGTTTTTTTCGTGATGTAAAAAAAAAAGGAAGGGGGGAGTGTGTGGGGGGGGGGGGGGGGGGGAAAGGGGGAGGGAAGAGGTTTTTTATTAAAAAAAAAAAGGGGGGGGGGGGGGGGGGGAGGTGGAGGACGAAAAAAATTAAACCAATCACAAATTTTTCCTTATAAGAAGAGTTTAAAAATCCCCATAAAAATTCATTTACTGTTAAGTTTGTTAGAGTGAAAAAAAGAATGGGTATGCATTAAAAAGAAAAAAAAAATTTAAACGGGAAAATACTTCGAAGCGAAAAAGACAAGAGGAGAGAGAGAGAAAGGGAAAAAGAGGGGAGAGAGGGCCAACGAAGTACAGAACTTTTATAATATGTGAGAAAAAAAAAAAAAAAATAAGCGTTGTGGAGAACTGAACTATAGTTGGTGTTTGCCCCAAATTCGCACATGAAAGGGGGTTTGAAAAAAATATAGGCCAAATACATTAACATTTGACTAAAAAAAAAAGTGGTGAGGGGAAAAAAAAGAGGGATTGAGGATGAAAGGGAAGAGAGAGAGGGAGCTTCAGTTTCGATCTTTATTCTTTTGGGGCCCATCCCCCCTTGAAGGGGAGTGAAAATTTTACAAAAAAATTATCCTGTAGACTGATATGACCGAAGAAAAAGAAGCAAACAAAAAAAAAAGAAACCCAAAAAAAAAAAATAACTTTTTACATTTCTAAGCCTTCGAACCCAATTAAGTTTTCCCATTACACACAGTTTGTTGTTCCCAAATGCTCAAACCGACAAAACAATCAAAAAAATACACTGAGGGAAAATTAAACCCTACGCTGGCCCCAAAATTTCCCCGAATTTAAAATGCTTTGCTAAAATAGAATGCGAAACTTTTTTTAACAAGGGGAAATTTATAGTCTCCTTATTCTCTGCTTTAACACGGACTCTTTATTAGAGCCCCCTTTTTTTTAAAAAAAACCTCCCTAAAGGGACCACCCTTTTTTCTCGGACTGATTAACGATTTTTCCATTACCACTGTGCGCATTTTTTGGGGTGTTGTCGCGCTCGGGTGTCTGTCTGGTGTGGGATTTTTTCGGCGGTAGTAGGGTGTTGTTTTGTCCCGGGGCGCGGCGCGCGCGCGCGCCGCTTTGTGTGGGTGTTGGGGTGTGGTGTGTGTGTGTGTGTGTGTGTGTTGTGTGGGGTTTTGAATTAGAATTTTAATTTTATCATGTTTTTCTTTTAATATGCTTTTTGGCTCTTGCGGGGGTTAAAGCGCTTTTAAAAACATCCATTACTTTACATTACATTACTTTTACATTACCCCCTTTAAACAATTGTTTCTTTCCCCTTTGAGGGTCTTAGCATATTAGTTAAAATAACGTGGTTGTCTGTAGTACTTTTATGGAATAAAAATTTCTTACGAACTAACTTAGTTCCTGGAAACGAGAAGAAAAAAATTTTGAATTCATTCCCAAAAAGGGCCCGTGGGAAATAATGGGCAAAGGGGATTTTCATCCCCGGGGAGTTTTTACGTGTTTAAAAAAGGGGACTGTTTTTTTGTGATCCCGACCCAAAATTTTGTTAAAAAGTCTCTCGAATATTTTGTCGAGGTTCCCTGAAAAAAAAAACGGGTACATTATGCGCTGCGTTTTTTTAAAATACCCCCTAAAAGAAACCCTTTTAAAATGTCAAATTTTTCCTGAACATGGAACCCAGCTTTGCCCTCTACCCAAACTATTAATTAATTTTTGGGAAAAAAAAATTCAAGAAAAGAAATAGCTGGGCTCCCCACCCCGGGCTTTCCCTTCCAATGCCCAAAACCATATTCTACAGCTTTTTAAACTCAAATTTGCGTTTCCCGTGTGTGTGTGTGCGTGCGTGCGTGGTGCGTGTGGGTGTGTTGTGTGTGCGCGTGCGAACGTTAAAGCGTGTTTGTTTTAAAATTTTTTTCTGTACCACGTGGGGCTTTGGAACACGAGCTTTCCCGCTGGTGTGTTAAATTTGGTTTTCGGCTTGGAGTCGCCGTCCAACTCCCCTTTGAAATGGGCCCCTCGCGCCGGGGTTTTTAGAAAAACCCCTGGCCCACTGGTTTCCCCTCTTGTTTCACCCCCTTTTAGGGCAAAATCCCCGGTGACGTGTTTGAAGAATAATTTTAGAGTGATCAGTTTAATGAAGCAAGCCCGGAAAAAAAAAAAGAACAACAACAAAACAAAAAACACACTTTCAACGCGCCGGGGAAAAAACCCCCCCCAAAGTTTATTTGGATGCTATCTGTGACGGGGGTTCCCACGCTTTCCCCCCCCTTTAAAAAAATTTTGATTTTCATATTCGGGAAAGCGGGGGGGTTTTAGACAGGGAAATATTTTCGCTTTTCCCAAACCCAAAAACGCTCTCGATAGGCACACGCACTCTGGCACTCCTTTGGGCCCGCACAAAAGGGGAGGGCAACCAATTTAACCCTTTCATAGAAAAAAATCAACTTTATTTGACTTGCTGAGCCCCCCCCCGGCACTACACCCCCCAAAAACCCCCTGTATCATACAACAATTAAAAAATATCAGACATTCATAAATGCATCCCCTTTCCTTCAAGTACCCCTTTATTTTAAACCCGGAAAAACTAAAATTTCCCCCCAATTTTTGTTTGCACACTTATAAACTTAAAAACAAATAAAAGTCCGTGACTTGCGCTTTCCCCGGGTGACCGTCAGTTTCCTCATCCCACTTGGAAAACGAGCTGAAAACTGCCACACCCTTGTGTTCCGATTGGCCCAAAACCCGTTGGGGGGGCACTGGCAACGTAGCTTGAGTTTTCACCCTCCCCCCCCAGTTTCCCCCCGGTCCCCCGTTTCTTGCCCCCCCACTTGAAAAAAGGGCCCCCTGTCGGCCCTCCCACAGGTCTTCTCTGGCGCAAACACCCCAAACCCTTTTTGGCGCTCCCTGTCTTTGGCTCCAACCGGCTGAAAACGTTTGCGGGCGACCCCTCCCCACCGGGGGGAAAAATTTTTCGTCGTCGGCTCGAAAGGGACCCGCAACCCCCACTGTCTTTCGTCCCACCCCGGAGAAAAAAAAGGCTTCCCGCTTTTATTTTTTTGAGCCCTCTGCAAAAACGGGTGAGTTATTTCCCTTAAGTGAGTCACCCATTCCCGGTTTTCCCAAACACCTTATATTCGTTCTCAAAGAAAAAGAGAACCGGAAATTTAACTGGCCCCAAAACCCAAAGGGAAAACTGGGACACACACATCACAAAGATTTGTACCCAATAAATTTCCCCCGTTAAATTTTTTCCACCAAAGGGGAAACCCCTAGTCACCTACAAAATACAACCCAAAAAAACGCTGCTAGGGTAAAACCCCGGGGCTTGGGTTCCAAGTGGTTAATGCAAAACCCCCATTCGAACTCTGTTCGATTCCCCCAAGTACCCAAAAATTTTTCCAACAGCCTGGACTTCCCCTACCCGCCGGCCCGATGCTTCAAGTAGTTATACCCTTTTTTTTTCCAAAAAACCAAGGGGGCAAACCCTCAATTTGGGCCCAAGCCTTTTCCCTTCATTCCTCCCGAAAAAGGACAACTGAATGGTCGCTGTACTTGCCCGCAGGTGCCCGGGCCCTACCCCGGGGCGGTTCACCCGACACGAACGCCTTCCCTTCAGGCCCCCGGAGAACCAGGGAATAGCCAGCCGTGACGGGGTGGACATTCCTTACCCAGGGGCCCGGGAGGGCGGAAACCCCCTTGTCGTATCCCCGGAAAATGGGGAAACCCCTTCCCGTAACTCTCCCCCCTTCAGGGATGCGATCGGGGTATTCCCCTTTGGTTTATTTCCCTGAATTTCCCCACACTTGAAAACCCCGGGGAAATTGCTCTTTAACAAAAGCAATACCCTTAATTTGCCTAAATGTCGAGAAATTCGGCCCGGGCTCATGGGCTTTTCGTCACCTATTTATGTAGCATTACATAGTGAATTTTTAAAAGGGAATTTTTTAATGGTCCCGGGAAAAGGGCAAGGACAAAAAAGTATGAGGGCAAAAAAACGACCGGGATTTCGCCTTTTTGGTCTTGTTTAGGGAAGAGAAAAAAAACGTTCAGTACAATGAAAGCGAAAAAACGAGCGGGTCCCTTATCTTCTATTTCCGGGCAATTTAAAAGGGGCCCTCTTGCCCCCGAAAAAGAGGAAATAAAAGATTTTGCTCGTTCTCCCATTTATTTTCCTGAACCCTTGTTTATTTTTTTGGCCCGAAGAAAAACCCCCGACGTCGAAAAAAGCGTCGTGTTTTTTGTCTTGTAACTTGTGTGTCGTTATTTTGGGAGGCTCATATGAATTTAATTTTTTTTAAATTCCCCTTTTAAATCACTCACTTTGAAAAATAACAATCATGGGTTTTCCCTTTGCTTCATGTTGCTGTTCTGGGAAATTGTCAATTTTTAGTTAGGGCGCATCTTTTTTTAGTGGGGTGGCTCTTGGTCATTCCCAAAAGGGCCCCGAGAACCCAACCCGCCCAGTATCTGTTCAAAGGGTTTTTAAGTGATTTAAAAATTGGGTTTTCTGTTCGGGAAATTCCCCGGGGTTGTGGCGGGCTGGCCAAGGGGTTGGGGTGTGGAAGTGAAGTTTTTATTCGCCCGGGGTTTGGGGGCGGAAAGGCCCATTGGTTTGGGGTGTGGAAAAACGGAAAAGTTTTTTTTTTAGCGGGGTTTGTTGGGCGGGGCTTGGGCCCTTGGGCCCGGGGTATTTACCGGAACTTTTTCTCAGGCGTGAACGGTTTTTTCAAGCAGGCCCCTCCCATTTTTGGAGAAAGAAAATGTCTTTTTTTTTTCTCATTCTTTTAGTTTTAAATTTTGTGGTTGATATCAACCCCGTTTGGGGGCAAGGGGAATTTCCGCCATGATGAGGGGCAAGGGGGATGACTTTTTGTGTTTCTCTTGGTTTTGGTCGTCGTGTCGCGTTGGAGTGGGTTTTTGCCCAGGGGATGTTACACGTCCGGGTGCTGACCGGCTCCCCAAGAATCCCTTGGCAGTCGTCCCCCTGTTTCTGGCGAGTCGGTCGGGGGTGTCTCTGGGTGGTGGTTTTTTGCTGGGCTTTTGGGGTTTACCCTGGTGTCTTGGGCCGTATTGTGTTGTGTGGTCTGGGTCAGTGTCAGTTTCCGTTCCGTTTTGGTGCAGTGCCCTGTTGCGTTTCCCTGGGTGTTTCGAGATTAGTTTAAAATTTGGTAGGCCTATGTGTATGTAGATATTTGTTTTCCCGTGGCTTGTTACGAGATTAGTTTAATTTGGGTAGGCCCATGCGTATGTTGATATCGGGTTGTCCGTGGCTGTTACGAGGGGTTGTTTTATTAAAAAGGGAGGCCTATGGGTATGTAGATATGGCTTTGTGTGTGTGTGTGGGGTGGGGTGTGTTTTTGTGTGTGGTTTGGTGTGTGTGTATGCGCGCGCCCTGTGTGTGTGTCTTATGTCTCTGTGTGTCTCAGAGGAAAAGAGAGAGAGAGGGGAGAGAGAGAGAGTGTAAAAACGGGGGGGCGAAAAAGGTTTAGTCGTTTTAAGTATTTCGACCGAACATGCGGGCCACGTGTTGTGCCTGATGATGATAAAAGTAAAATTTTTAAGGCGGGATACGGGTAGGGGTTTACAAATGGGGGCGTCTTGGGGTTGTTCCCAAAAAGGGAGAAAATGGTGGGAAAAGGGGGGGGAGGGGGAGGTGCGTATTTCCCCGGGTTGCATGTGCAAGTATGGTGACAGCAAAGCGCCCCGGGGGGGGAGAAGGGGGGGTTAACGTCTACCCGTTGAGCGAGGGGGGCGGGTGTCCCCAGGGGGGGGGGTGGGTAAGGGGTGGGGGGAAAATGTTTGTTTAATTTGATGCCGCCCTTTTTTGGGCATCTAAGTATAAACAATCTCGGTCTCTTTTTAAAAAAACTGCAAGCATGATTTCGGAACCCTTTTTCCCCCCCCCCCCCCCCCCCCCCCCCCCCCCCCCCCCCCCCCCCCCCCCCCCCCCAATTTCCCCCCCCCCCCCCCCCCCCCCCCCCCCCCCCCCCCCAAAAAAAAAAAAAAAAAAACCCCCCCCCCCCCCCCCCCCCCCCCCCCCCCCAAACCCCCCCCCCCCCCCCCCCCCCCCCCCCCCCCCCCCCCCCCCCCCCCCCCCCCCCCCCCCCCCCACCCCCAACCCCCCCCCCAAACTTGTTGAAACTAAAAATTCCCATTGATTTTTGCCCCAGGGGCCCCTCCGGTTGGGAAAAAATTTTTTTCAGGCGGGTTCCAGGGGGGTCTTTATCCTTTTTAAATCATTCTCCCCGTTGGAAAATTTTCTTGGGTTTACGTTTTCCTGGGAAGGGCCATCTAAGGGGAAAAAAAAAGGGGGGGTTAGAGGGTGTGAGAAAGGAAAAGGGGAATTTTTTTTAAAGGGTAAATTTGGGTCCCCTCTCCTTTTTTTCCCCCCAAAAAAGGGGGAAAACCCCCAACGAGGAGGGGGGAGGGGGAACCCGGGGGGAAAGGGGGGGGAATTTTGGGGGGCGATGGGGAGGGGGGGCAATTTTCAAATGGCACCCTTTTACCTTAAAATGGGTTGAGAAAAATTTTAATTAAAATGGGTTTCAGTTTCCGCTGTTTTTTTTAAACTTCAAAAGGCTTTATTTTCTTGCCCCCAAGGGTTTAAATAAAAATTTTTATTCCAAAAGTTTTTGGTGGGATTAGTTGGAAAAAAACATTTTTCATGGTTCCAAAGGGGGAGTTAGTTGGGAAATAAAACAAACAGCGGTTCCCGAAACGCCGACCTCTGAAATTTAAAATTTAAAAGGCGGGTTTATATTTTTGTTTATTCCTCGGAAAACAAAAACCCAAACCCCCCCCAACACCACCCAACAATTTTCCAACCCCCCCCCCCCCCCCACACCACAAAACCCAGGGGTGCGGTTCCCGGCAAACGGGGGAAAAAAAACAAACCCCCCAACACCCCCAAAACCCCCCAAAACCCAAAATGGTTTAAACCCCTTTGACCTGTTTTGGTTTTTAAAATCGGAAAGTTTTTTCAATGGGGGGGTGGAAGGAAAAAAATTTTTTCATTTTCAGGGGATGTAGGTTTGGGAATAAAGGAATTTTTTTTTTTTCCCCACTAAGGGGTTTTGTTTGGAAAAAGGAAAATTATTGCAAAAAAAGAATTGGGTTTGGTAAAGGCGTTAACATGAAAGCCCCAAGGCCGCAAAAACCACCCACCAACAAAATCAAACCAAAACACCAACCACAAAAAACCCCCCCGGGGGCCTGGGGACAAAAAAAAAAAAAAAAAAAAAAAAACCTTGGGTTAAAACCCCTTCACAGGAAATTGGTTTTCGCAAATGGAAAAGGTTTTAAGGGTTCCCCTTCAAAAGAATTTTTTTCCCGGTTTTTTTAATGTTTGCCCCTTTAAGGAAAAGCCCCCAACCCTTTTTTTTTTATTAAAGGTTGTGGGTGGTTGTTGTTTGTTGTGTTTGGTGGGTTTCGGGGGGGGGGAAGGGGCGGAATCGGGAGAACTGGAAAATTTCAACAGGGAAATAGAAGTCCAATTTTGTTGTTGAAAACCCCCCCAAACACATTAAAAAACCCCTTTTTCCCCACCACAAAAAAAAAAAAAAAAAAAAAACCAACCCCCAACCCCCACAATAAACAACCCCCAAAACAACAAACCCCAAAACCCCAATTTTTTCCCACAAAAACCCCCAAAAGAAACCCACACCCCCCCCCAGGCCCTTATTTAAAATTGGGGAATTTTTTTTTTTTTTTTTGTTTTTTTTTTTGGGGGGGGGGGGGGGGGGGGGTCGCGGGTGTTTATAAAATTTGGGGGTTGGTTTTTTTTTTGGGGCTGTTTGGTTTAAAAAACAAAATACCCAAAAACCCTTTCCCACACCCAAAACCAAACCCCAAAAAAAAATCCAAAAACCCCCAAAAAAAAAAACCCCCCTAAAACACCATAACAAACAACAACCCCCAACACCACCCCTTTCCAACAAAACCCAAAAAAGGAAAAACCCAAAAAAAACCCCCCCTTTTTATTATAATGTTTTTATTTTTTATATTGATCAAAATATTTTATATCTTAAAATTTTGTGGTTTGGTGTTTTGTGGTTTGGTTTTCGGTTGGTTTCCAGGTTGGGTTTTTGTGGTGTGGGTTTTTGAAAAAGGGTTTTTTACCCCAAATACATCCAAAGCTTTCCTTTTTTCGAAATTTTAAAATTCGCCCCCAAAGGGGGCGGGGCAAACCCCAAAAACAAACCACCCCCAAACAAAACACCATGAAAAAACAAAAACAAAACACACCAAACACACGGGCCCTTTTTAACCACCCCCAAAACCCACCCCCATACCAACAAAACCCCAAAACCCGAAACCCCCAAACCCCCAAACCCCCCCCAAAAACCCTTTTCCCCAAACCCCCAAACCCCCCCACCACAAAACACACACAAAAAAACAACAAAAACCCCTCCGCCCCCCACAAAAACCAAAGCCAAAACACACAACCCCCACCCCACACAACCCCAAAACACACACACACACCCCCCCCCCCCCCCCCCCCCCCCCACACCCCAAAAAAACCCCCGGCCCGCCCCGGTTCCCCCCCCCCACCAAACCCCCCTGCACCCCCCTTCACACCCATACACACGCATAGCACACACGCATTACACAGTGAAAAAGTTAGTGTTCAGGCAATTTTACTTTTCCCAAATTTTGGGGGACCCCCCCCCTTTTCCCCTTTTCTCTTCTACTTTTCTCTCTTTTCTCCTCTCTCTCTCTTTATTGGGGGTTTTTCGGGGAAGGAGGGGTGGGTTTTTTTGCGGCTTGGTGTCGGGTTTTTGATTGTTAATTTTTTGAAGACCAAAATTTAAACCCCAATAGTCGCAGTCAAAAACCCGATACAATTAAACTTTCTTTGAAAAAAAAAAATAGTTTTGGGGCAGCCCGTTATTTTTGAAATGTCACCAAACTTCTACGTCTTTTTACTTGTAGGCGGGGGATAAAACGTCTTTTTTTTCTTTTAGTTTACTGTCGGGAAGTTTCAAAACAATTATTCGTATAAGTTTGGTTACAGTCTGATAGGGAGCCTTCTTGTGTCCAAAAATATTTCTTTTTTTTTGTTATGTTAGGCAGGCACTCAAGGGGCTGACCAGCGCGTTGGGTAAAAGGTAGGTCAGAATTTGCGAAGTCCGGTAGCCACGGACCCTCTTGTTCAAATCTTTATCTTAGTTGTTAATTATTTATCCACCAGCTTTAAAATTTATGACCTAAGTAAACTCCCCCCCCTTTTTTTTTTTTTTTTTTTTTATGAATCTAACCCCCCCCCCCCATTTTTTTCTTTTTATTTTATGGGATTTTTTTTTTTATTTTATCGATGTATTATTATTTCTTTTTAAAAAACTTTTTTGGGTTTCTAGATCCCTTTAATTTATCATCATTTGGTTTTTTTTTTTTGGTTAAAAAAAAAAAAATAAAATTATGTTACCGTCTAGTGTTTGAGTTCAGTGAAAAAGCGTTGAAAAAGTTGATCTAACACTGGGTGTTCATCCCGGAAAGTTTTTAACAAAATTTTGTCTTTTACACAGGGTTGGGGGCCGCAAAATATCATTCATTTCCTTAGCTCTACTGATTTAGCTTTAACTCGTAAGGACCGTGGCCATATTTATTCATTTCACTTAGCTCTATTTTATCACCCTTTAAAGAGTGAGGTTTCTCTTTTCAAAAATTTTTTGTTTCCTTTTTTAAATGCAATTTCACGGGCGCCACGGAATGGTTGTTTTTAAAAAAAAAAAAATTTTTAAATTTTACTTTGGTTTTTATCTGTCACGTGTAGGAAAAACGGGAAAAAGGAAATAATTTAAAAAAAAATTAAAACTGCAACGCATGAAAGGGGGGGACAAATCTCTGCCATGTTTTTCGGGCTTTATTCCCGGGTTGATTTCTCTTCGTAGGGGCCCCCCCCCCAAAGGTGGAAAACAAAGAGTAAATCATTCAAAATGATATCAGGGGGACTTTTTTTTCTTTCTGGTACGCAGGCCCGATAAATCCTGCGGGGCCCCGCCTGTATTGAAAGGGAGTGGGTTTTGTTTTGTATGACCCTTTTTTTTTTTTAAAGGGGGGATTTAAAAAGAAAAGGGAAAAAAAAAAAAATGTCCACCTTTGTTTTTCTTTGAATGTTTTTATCATTTTTCTTTTCTACCATTTTTGGGGTCTACAATCGTAACAATGGAAAGGGCAGTAACAACAGGATTCCAGTTCCCCCCTCATGGTCTGTTTCTTCCACTGTTTAACCCCGGCACTATGTCCCAACTGTGCAGAACCCCTTATCTTTTGATTTTTGGACCCCTTTGGGGGTTATCAAAAAAATTTGTTTGATGGGTTTTCTTTTGGGTTTGGGAATGTAACAGAAATCCCTTTTTCCCTTACCTTCTTGTTTTAGTTTTTTTAAATTTCCCCAAACCAAGTTTTTCTTTTTTTTCTGTGTGCGTACGCAAAGGGTGATACTCCTGCGGACCCCTGCCGTATAGAAAGGGGAGTGGGGGTTTTGTGTGTTGACCGTTTTTTTTTTTTAATTTTCCCCCCAAATTTGGCCCGCCATACCCTCTTCGAGGAAAGGTTTCATTTCTATGTGTAATGTCATCCTACCAACGGCCAAACCCGGCCTTCTCTTCCCAAAGTTGGTGATGGTGATGGGATTTTAGTTTTGTGCAAGTTTTTTATGCGTGCGTTCACAAAGGAACCTCGGTTTATTGTTTCATTCGAAGGACTGTATGGGGGAAAGGGGCAGAACTATTGTTTTTCCCCCGAGGGAAAAAAAACCCCCCTGAACCCAAATTCGAAACACAAACCCCCCGGGTCACTGTCCCGGGGCTCTACCCAAATGAGCTTTTTTCCCGGGCCCCCAATCCAAAATTTAAAAGTTGATAAAATTTGATTCCCCCGGTACCTTTGAACGTTTAACGAAAAAGGTGCCCCAAATTTAAATTTTGGGTCAAAATAAAAATGGGCCTTTTTTTTTTTTTGGGGGGAGTTGGGCGGATCTTTTTCTTTTTCCCTTTTTTTTTTTTTTTTTTTTCAATGACCCGGACCCGTCTCTCTCTTTGGGCATGGCGCGCGCGTGTATGTGGGGTTTTGGTGGTGTATGCCGCGCGCGTGGTGTTTGGGGTGTGTTGTGTGTGGCCCCCCCCGTTTTTGTCCCTGTGAAAATGTTAAAAGTGAGCATGCCCGTTTGTTTCATGTGTGCGCGGCCCCGTCGGTTTTGTGTGTGTGTCTATGTTGATTTAAAGGGGAGAGAGAGAGAGAGGGAGAGACGAGAGAGAGAGGAAAAAAAACAGTTGGCCCAAAGGGTTGGGTTCCCGACAGTAAAACGGGCAATGACCCATTTAAGGGGACGGCGGCGGGTTGTTTTCGGTGGGTTGATGTGCTGGGAATGGGCCCCTTTGGGAAAAAAAGCCTGCTGTGGGACATGGGGCAGGGCTGGGGAAATAGGCTGTGCCATATTGACAGTCCTTTAATTTAATTTTCTCTGTCTGTTTGTCCCTCAGTCTGTCTGTCTGTCTGTCTGTCTATCTGTCCATCTGTTGTCTGTATGTCACGTCTGTCTTTTCTTGTCTCTTTTCTCTCTCGTCTCTGTTGTCTGTCTGTTCCCCTTTTTTGTGCATGTGTGTGTGTTTTGTGTGTGTGTGTGTGGGGTGTGTGTGTTGTGTGTGGGGCGTGCGGGGGGGGGGGGGGGGGGGGGGGGGGCCACGGGCGTGTGTATGTGTACGTGTGCGTACCTATGTGTGCATGTGTGTGTGCGTGTGTGTGTGCGTGTGTGTGTGTGTGTGTGTGTGTGTGTGTGTGTGTGTGTGTGTGTGTGTGTGATCAGAGAGAGTGACAGAGAGAGAGAAACAGAGAGAAAGAGAGAGAGAGACAGAGAGTGAGAGAGACAGACAGAGAAGAGACAGAGAAACAGAGAGAGAAGAGATGAGAGCGAGAGAGAGAGAGAGAGAGAGAGAGCCCAGAGAGAGAGAGAGAGAGAGAGAGAGAAAGAGAGAGAGAGAGAGGAGAACAGCAGCTGGCCAACTGCTTGTGGTCCCAGACAGTACACAGACAATGACCTATTTACAGTGGGCGGCGGCAGGTTCAGATGATTGATGTGCTGGGAATGCCCCATTAGAAAAGAAGAAAAAGAACACCCGAAGGTGCTGGGGAGGACCCAGAGAAGCACTGTCTTCACCTGCCTTTAGAGCAGTCCTGTACCACCCTTGGAGGCCTGCGCTGTGTTGACGATGGGTACAGGCACGCGCAGGACACTCCATTAAGATATCAAGGGACATAACTGCTCCTGAACAGAGGTAAATTAGACTACAGGATGCAGCTCATAACAGCCTTAAAGTAGCATCCCCATGGGTTGTACCAGCCCGTATTTCATGACTGCAGAGCCCACCGGCGAAAAACACCACCCTCAGCTGCCGAGCACACCCCACAGACCTAACCACCCTGCCCACGGACAGATGAAACAGTGCCACTCCAGACACGCAAGCTTTCGCCATACGGTCTTATGTGCCTCAAGAGAGAATCCAAAGTTGTAGTCTTTCCCACTGTCAACAGGACTTTCCTGTGGTCAGTGGGTCTTTCCTTACCGTCACATTAGAAACAAAGCCTGCTGTGAGGACAGGGGCAGACTGGGGAAAATAGGCTGTGCCATAGTGACAGTCCTTTAATAATTGTCTCTCTCCTCTCTCTCTCTCTCTCTCTCTCTTCTCTCTCTCAACCATTTACTCCATTTACCCCTCTCTCTCTCTTTCCTGTGTGGATGCTGGTGCACACAGGGGTTACAACCCCATGGCCACATGAGGGATCTGTGAGGACACTTTTAGCGAGTGAAGTCTACAGGGATGTTGGCGCTAATGGGTTTAAACCCCATGGCCACATGAGGGATGTGTGAGGGACACTTTAGCGAGTGAAGTCTACAGGGATGTTGGCGCTAATGGGTTAAAACCCATGCCACATGAGGGATGTGTGAGGGACACTTTAGCGAGTGAAGTCCACAGGGGGATGTTGGCGCTAATCCGCCAAAGTCCCCAGCTTTGCAAAACATTTTTTTTTAATCAGTATTAATCACCTCTGGAGTATGGAAGATGCCAGCAAAGTGAGGATGTTCAAACCGATTAACACAAAAAGAAAAAAAGAATAATCGTAAGAAGAAATGTAAAGATAAACAAATCTTATTTATCAAATCGCACTTTCCGATCTTGATGATTTGGACTGACTAGCACTTGTTTTTTTTGAAACAATCAAATTTGACACACAGTACAAAAAACCGAAAAGCAAAAGGGTTTCCTGTAAGCGGTGAGTAAAAAACGTACTTTACACCACCTCATATGTTGGACATTTCTTAAAAAAGAATAAAGAAAAGAAATTCATCTGCTGTGACTAAAAGAACTGTATGCCCAATCTACAATTCTCTCCCCTCTCTTGGAGTGTCCTCTTGTCGGCCGAATTCAGATCGCGGTGTTACTTAACTGCATAGAAATTTCATGCAGGAATAAACGTATATATTGTGGAGGACATTTTGTGCACTTTTCTCTATCACGGATAAGTTTAAACTTTTGGTACAACACTTATTACACTCGTCTGAAGTGTGTGTATTCATCGGCCCCGCATAGGTCCACCAGTCGGCTTCTTTATTTTATTTTATTTTTTACTTTTATTCGAAACTAATTTAGGTCTGTGACAAGTGAATCGAAACCCGCCTCAAGCGCCGAAGGAGCGAGTTCAAGCATGCATATGATGCTGCGGAAATATCTTCATCGATCAATTATACCACATTGCAAGCATGCTTTTTTTTTTTTTTTCATTGATGTGATAGCAAAAGACCGAAAAGCTATTCCATTTCTCATTGACATGACAAGCATTTTTTTTTTCAAAAAATGTTAGTGGTAATTGAAATCCATCCTTAACAGCATCAACAAGACGTACACGTATGAGTCGGTTACCATAGTAACAGTGTAACGAAGGAAAAAGAAATGGGGTAGAATCACATACAGACTATTTAAGAAAGAAAGTGTGGATTTAGCGAGAAACTACGATAATATATACTGAACAATTAGTAGTAGCGGAAAAACACGTGCAGGCTAACATTCATCCGTCATTGAAGTAAAGACTTGGGCAAAGATTTGACTTTAAAATAAAAAGGGCGGAGGGGGGGGGGGGGGGGGGGGGGGGGAGGGTGAAGAAAATGGGAACATGAAATCAAAAAATTATATTATAAATATGAAAACCCTTCCCTAGCTGCAAGAGGGAACCATTGCAATCCCTCTCAAAGGCAGATCTATTGGTATTGCCTGCTCCTAGGCCTTTCGTCCGCTGGCGGAACTCATCAGGGAAACAGGGCTGATTGTGTCTGTGCTCTTGGCGTCAAAACAGAGACACAGCCAAAATAAGTGAAACCAACCCAAACAAAATCCAGATTGCACGGTGGAATTGTACAGTCCAAGCAAGCACCATGGGCGTCAAATTTGATTTAAAAATTTGATTCCCAAAAATATACTAACCAGCAAAACTAGCGTAACAGGAAACTGGCCGACCACCTGACAAAAACCCGTTGAGTTTAAACTTGAAATGTAGTGAAAATCACCGCTAAAAAAACAACAAACAAACAAACAAAAAACGTAGACAACGAATCAACAAGACAAAACACGACGTGTTTCGCCCTCTTGGGTTTCGTCAGGCAAGTACACACACTAGGACAACGTTGATCCCAACGCCACTTGCGCCCGAATTGGAAATAAAGGAAGTGACTCTCCTCATTTTAGTTTTCGGGAGTGTTTAGTAACTTGCCTGAAGAAGACCTAGAGGTCGAAACGCGGTGTTTCGTCGTGTATTCGTTTGTCTACGTTTTTTGGCGGTGCATTATCACTGACTTCACATTGGTTGAGATTTCCGCCTGGAGCCCGTCTCACTCTGCAACCAGATCTACCGTTGGAGAGACACACGTGTTCAAAGCAGATCGGGGGGGGGCCAGAGGTATTCAGAGGCACTGAGGGTTTTCCCCCGGATCAGAGGGACCCAAGGCCAGCAGTCATCGCGCCTTTCCACTGTCATCGCGCCTTTCCCACTGTCACGCGCCTTTCCACTGACGGTGCCCCGGATCAGAGGGACCCAAGGCCAGCAGCCTCGCGCCTTTCCACTGTCATCGCGCCTTTCCACTGTCATCGCGCCTTTCCACTGTCATCGCGCCTTTCCACTGTCATCGCGCCTTTCCACTGTCAGAGGCACTGACGGTGCCCCCGGATCAGAGGGACCCAAGGCCCAGCATCGCGCCTTCCACTGTCATCGCGCCTTTCCACTGTCATCGCGCGCCCTTTCCACTGTCTTTCGCGCCTTTCCACTGTCAAGGCACTGACGGTGCCCCCGGATCAGGGGGACCCAAGGCCAGCAGTCATCGCGCCTTTCCACTGTCATCGCCCCTTTTCCCCACTGTCATCGCGCCTTTCCACTGTCATTGCGCCTTTCCACTGGTCAGAGGCACTGACGGTGCCCCCGGATCAGAGGGACCCAAGGCCAGCAGTCATCGCGCCTTTCCACTGTGGCAGACCGACGAGGCGGCTTCTGGCAGAGATCGACATCACAGCTGAAGCAGTCTGGAACCAGCGTGGAGGAATGCCTTACTCGGAGGGTCTTCCAAGTCGTTCCACAACGCTTCAGGACACTCGGCCTAGAGAGAGAGAGAGAGAGAGAGAGAGAGAGAGAGAGAGAGAGAGAGAGAAGAGTGAGGAGTGAGAGAGAGAGCAGGAGAGAGAGAGAGTGAGAGAGAGGGGGGGAGGACTTTGACCCCAAGTGCCAAAGGCTCTCTCCTCTCTCTCTCTCCTCTCTCCCCTCTCTCCTCTCTCTCTCTCCTTCTCTCTGTTTCTCTCTCCAAAGGCTGTGTGGTGTGTGTGTGTGTGTGTGTGTGTGTGTGTGTGTGTGTGTGCGTGTGCGTGCGCTTGTGTGCGTATGCGCCCAGTCTGATGTCCCGGTCGTAAAATGGAAATGATATTGGCCAAACTCAGAAACGAAGAGACTTTCGATGCTGATCCGGGGATGGGGGATGTTGATGCAGAATGAATTCGCCGTAACATGGAAGCAGGGCGTCCACATCGGCACAGAAAAAGCGATTAGAAGATGGGGAGTACCAACCCGAACGTTGTTTCTACTCTTCCTTCTTTTCACCTTGATGTCCGTTCTTTTACTCCCATCTTCCAAACACACACCCACACATCAAGAACGCACGCATGCACGCCCCCCGCGCGCGCGCGCCAAAACCACACCACACAACACACACACACACACACCCCACACACACACACACACACACACAGACACACACACACACACACACACACAAACACCACACACACAACCACACACACCCCAAACCCCACACACACACCACACACCACACACACACACACACACACACACCACACGAAGAGTGAGGGGAGAGAGAGAGAGAGGGGAGAGAGAGAGAGAGGGGAGAGAGAGAGAGAGGAGAAGAGAGAGAGAGATGCTTAGACGACTTATTGCCTTCGGCTTAACAAGCCATTAGGGCAAGGGGGGTGCACATACGACTTGCCTCTTTGCATCACTGAAGTTAAGGAAAATAAATAATGATTATTAACTATTAAAACTATCGGACGTAATGAATTGAAATACCGCTCATGTCGTTAGGAAGGTATGGATAGTTTTTAACATAAGCTAAAATCACACGAGAACGATCTAATCCGGTTAGAACCCTCCCATAATTATGTAACATCCTTTCCTACACCACGCACACGCGCGCGCACACACACACACGCACACCACACCACACCACACTCACACCACCCCACATCACCACACCACACCACCCCTAGACTACACCCCACCACACCACACACACACACACCACCACCACCACACCACCACCACCACCCCCAAAACCCCACCCACCGCACGCCGTACGCACCGCACCACACCACCCCCACACCACACCCCACACCACACACACAAACTTATACCACGCCCGTTTGCCATTATATTCATGACCGATGAAAGAAGATCCCACACCCTTAGTTCCAGAACATAGTTCCCACTCCTTTCTTCTCACTTTCCACACATAAACGTAAACAGTAAAACACGGTTCACACTTCTTTTCCCTTCCCCCTTTCTCCCAACCTCGCCCTTTAATCCGACGGATCCCCGACCGCCGAATCGCCCCCCCCCCCCCCCCCCCCCCCCCCCCCCCCCCCCCCCCCCCTCTCTCTCCTCTCCCTCTCTCTCTCTCATCTCTCTCTCTCTCTCTCTCCTCTCTTCTCTCCTCCCTCTCTCTCTCTTCTCTTCTCTCTCTCCTCTTCCCCTTCTCTATTTTCCACTCCTCACTAGGCCAAAGCACGCATGCACCACACACGCGCGCGCGCGCGCGCGCGCGCACACACACACACACACACACACACACACACACACAACACACACACACACCCCACACCACACACACACACCACACACACACACACACACCTGAGACTACATGGTCATCCACTTTTTACACGAGAACATACTAATACGGAGCAAGGAAAATTAGATTACAATACTATTTTCAATAAGTTCTAATGTTTTCTTCTTCTCGCATTGGTAGCTTCACTCAATTCTTTGAAATGAAGAGAGAGAGAGAGAGAGACAAGACAAGACAAGACAAGGGCAAAATTCTTTATTTACGAGGATAATAGATAAGCCCCTGATGTGCTTTTTTACATCCAGTCCTCGCCCTGTGTAGGGTCAACAATATAAAATACAAGGCAACAAAGGAAGCATGCAAAAGTGACAAAACTACAATACAATGGGGATTAAAAATTTAAAAAGGAAAAAAAAAAAAAGAGAGAGAGAGAGAGAGAGAGACGCAGGAGCGAAGGGGAGCGCGAGGTAAGCCGCGGGAGAGAGAGAGGGGGGGGGGGGGAGAGGAGAGAGAGAGAGAGAGAGGGCGGGGGGGGGAGGGAAGGGAGAGAGAGAGAGAGGGTGGGAGAAGAGGCTAGGGGTT
>CM031603.1:92995366-93000366 GCA_018398815.1 Conus ventricosus
ACAGTGGAAAGGCGCGATGACGCTGGCCTGGGTCCCTCTGATCGGGGCACCGTCAGTGCCCGACGTTGGAGAAAGGCGCGATCGTGGAAGTGCGATGACAGTGAAGGCGCGATGACGTGGAAAGGCCTCAAATGAACAGAAGTGAAAGGCGCGATGACTGCTGGCCCTTGGGTCCCTCTGATCCGGGGCACCGTCAGTGCCTCTGACAGTGGAAAGGCGCGATGACAGTGGAAAGGCGCGCGCGATGACAGTGGAAAGGCGCGATGACAGTGGAAAGGCGCGATGACTGCTGGCCTTGGTCCCTCTGATCCGGGGCACCGTCAGTGCCTCTGACAGTGGAAAGGCGCGATGACAGTGGAAAGGCGCGATGACAGTGGAAAGGCGCGATGACAGTGGAAAGGCGCGATGACAGTGGAAAGGGCGAGGACTGCTGGCCTTGGGTCCCTCTGATCCGGGGCACCGTCAGTGGAAAGGCGCGATGACAGTGGAAAGGCGCGATGACAGTGGAAAGGCGCGATGACTGCTGGCCTTGGGTCCCTCTGATCCGGGGGCACCGTCAGTGCCTCTGAATACCTCTGGCACCCCGATCTGCCTTTAGAACACGTGTGTCTCTCCAAGGGTAGATCTGGTTGCAGAGTGAGACGACTCCAGGCGGAAATCAAACCAATGTGAAATGTCAGTGATAATGCACCGCCAAAAAAACGTAGACAAACGAATTACACGACGAAACACCACGCGTTTCGACCTCTTAGGTCTTCTTCAGGCAAGATACAAAACACTCAGAAAAACTAAAATGACGGAGCAGTCACTTCCCTTCATCCAATTCGGCGCAAGATGGGCGTTGAATCAACGTTGTCCTGAGTGTTGTGTATCTTGCCTGACGAAGACCTAAGAGGTCGAAACACGTCGTGTTTTGTCTTGTGATTCGTTTGTCTACGTTTTTTGTTTGTTTGTTTGTTTTTTTTTTAGCGGTGTATTATCACTAACATTTCAAGTTTATCTCCAACGGTGTCTGTCAGAGTGGTCGGCCAGTTTCCCTGTCTACGCTAAGTTTCTGCTGGTTCACCGTATATTGTGAAATCAAATTTTTAAATCAAATTTGACGCCCATGGTGCTTGCTCTGGGACTGATACACATTCCACCGTGCAATCTGGATTTTTGTTTGGCATGGTTTCACTATTTTTGGCTGTGTCTCTGTTTGACGCCAAGAGCACAGACACAATCAGCCGTGTTTTCCCTGATGAGTTCCGATCCAGCGGACGAAAGGCCTAGGAGCAGGCAATACCAATAGATCTGCCTTTGAGAGGATTGCAATGGTTCCCTCTTGCAGCTAGGGAAGGGTTTTCATATTTATAATATAATTTTTTGATTTCATGTTCCCATTTTCTTCACCCCCCCCCCCCCCCCCCCCCCCCTCCGCCCTTTTTATTTTAAAGTTCAAATCTTTGCCAAGTCTTTACTTCAATGACGGATGAATTGTTAGCCTGCACGTGTTTTTCCGCTACTACTTAATTGTTCAGTATATATTATCGTAGTTTCTCGCTAAATCACACTTTCTTTCTTAAATAGTCTGTATGTGATTCTACCCCATTTCTTTTTCCTTCGTTACACTGTTACTATGGGAACCGACTCATACGTGTACGTCTTGTTGATGCTGTTAAGGAGGATTTCAATTACCACTAACATTTTTTGAAAAAAAAAAAATGCTTGTCATGTCAATGAGAAATGGAATAGCTTTTCGGTCTTTTGCTATCACATCAATGAAAAAAAAAAAAAAGCATGCTTGCAATGTGTATAATTGATCGATGAAGAATATTTCCGCAGCATCATATGCATGCTTGAACTCGCTCCTTCGGCGCTTGAGGCGGGGTTTCGATTCACTCGTCACAGACCTAAATTAGTTTCGAATAAAAGTAAAAAATAAAATAAAATAAAGAAGCCGACTGGTGGACCTATGCGGGCCGATGAATACACACACTTCAGACGAGTGTAATAAGTGTTGTACCAAAAGTTTAAACTTATCCGTGATAAAGAAAAGTGCACAAAATGTCCTCCACAATATATACGTTTATTCCTGCATGAAATTTCTATGCAGTTAAGTAACACCGCGATCTGAATTCGGCCGACAAGAGGACACTCCAAGAGAGGGAGAGAATTGTAGATTGGGGCATACAGTTCTTTTAGTCACAGCAGATGAATTTCTTTTCTTTATTTCTTTTTTAAGAAATGTCCAAATATGAGGGTGTAAAGTACGTTTTTACTCACCGCTTACAGGAAACCCTTTTGCTTTTCGGTTTTTGTTACTGTGTGTCAAATTTGATTGTTTCAAAAGAAAACAAGTGCTAGTCAGTCCAAAATCATCAAGATCGGAAAGTGCGATTTGATAAATAAGATTTGTTTATCTTTACATTTCTTACGATTATTCTTTTTTTCTTTTTGTGTTAATCGGTTTGAACATCCTCACTTTGCTGCATCTTCCATACTCCAGAGGTGATTAAATACTGATTAAAAAAAATGTTTTGCAAAGCTGGGGACTTTGGCGGATTAGCGCCAACATCCCCCTGTGGACTTCACTCGCTAAAGTGTCCCTCACACATCCCTCATGTGGCATGGGTTTTAACCCATTAGCGCCAACATCCCTGTAGACTTCACTCGCTAAAGTGTCCCTCACACATCCCTCATGTGGCCATGGGGTTTAACCCATTAGCGCCAACATCCCTGTAGACTTCACTCGCTAAAGTGTCCCTCACAGATCCCTCATGTGGCCATGGGGTTTAACCCCTGTGTGCACCAGCATCCACACAGGAAAGAGAGAGAGAGGGTAAATGGAGTAAATGGTTGAGAGGAGAGAGAGAGAGAGAGAGAGAGAGAGAGAGAGAGAGAGAGAATTATTAAAGGACTGTCACTATGGCACAGCCTATTTTCCAGTCTGCCCCATGTCCTCACAGCAGGCTTTGTTTCTAATGTGACGGTAAGGAAAGACCCACTGACCACAGGGAAAGTCCTGTTGACAGTGGGAAAGACTACAACTTTGGATTCTCTCTTGAGGGCACATAAGACCGTATGGCGAAAGCTTGGCTGTGTCTGGAGTGGCACTGTCTTCATCTGTCCGTGGGCAGGGTGGTTAGGTCTGTGGGTGTGCTCGGCAGCTGGAGGGTGGTGTTTTTCGCCGGTGGGCTCTGCAGTCATGAAATACGGGCTGGTACAACCCATGGGGATGCTACTTTAAGGCTGTTATGAGCTGCATCCGTAGTCTAATTTACCTCTGTTGAGGAGCAGTTATGTCCCTTGATATCTTAATGGAGTGTCCTGCGCGTGCCTGTACCCATCGTCAACACAGCGCAGGCCTCCAAGGGTGGTACAGGACTGCTCTAAAGGCAGGTGAAGACAGTGCTTCTCTGGGTCCTCCCCAGCACCTTCGGGTGTTTCTTTTTCTTCTTTTCTAATGGGGCATTCCCAGCACATCAATCATCTGAACAGCAACCTGCCGCCGCCCACTGTAAATAGGTCATTGTCTGTTTGTACTGTCTGGACCACAAGCAGTTGGCCAGCTGCTGTTCTCCTCTCTCTCTCTCTCTCTCTCTCTCTCCTCTCTCTCTCTCTCTGGCTCTCTCTCTCTCTCTCTCTCTCTCTCTCTCTCTGTTTCTCTGTCTCTTTCTCTGTCTGTCTCTCTCACTCTCTGTCCTCTCTCTCTCTTTCTCTCTGTTTTCTCTCTCTCTGTCACTCTCTCTGATCACACACACACACACACACACACACACACACACACACACACACACACACACACACGCACACACACACGCACACACACATGCACACATAGGTACGCACACGTACACATACACACGCCCGTGCGCCCGCACGCACGCACACACACACACACACACACACACACACACACACACACACACACACACATGCACAAAGAAAGGGAGAGACAGACAGACAAGCAGAGACGAGAAGAGAAAGAGACAGAGAAAGAGACAGACAGATAGACATACAGACAGACAGATGGACAGATAGACAGACAGACAGACAGACAGACTGAGATGGACAGACAGACAGAGACAATTATTAAAGGACTGTCAATATGGCACAGCCTATTTCCCCAGTCTGCCCCATGTCCTCACAGCAGGCTTTGTTTCTAATGGGGCATTCCCAGCACATCAATCATCTGAACAACAACCCCGCCGCCGTCCACTGTAAATAGGTCATTGTCTGTTGTACTGTCTGGACCCAAGCCTTTGGCCAACTGTTCTCTCTCTCTCTCTCTCTCTCTCTCTCTCTCTCTCTCTCTCTCTCTGATCACACATAGACACACACACACACGCACGCGCGCGCACACATGAACATACAGGCATGCTCACGTACATGTACACACGTACACACGCGCGTGCGCACACACATACACACACACAAACACGCACGCGCGCAGGCATACACACACGCACACACACATACACGCGCGCGCGCATGCACAAAGAGAGAGACTGTCCAGGTCATTGCAAAAAAAAAAAAAAAAGGGAAAAAGAAAAGAGATCTCGTCAACTGCCCAGGAAAAAAAAAGGCATTTTCTATTTTGATCCAAGATTAAATTGCACCGTTTCGTTCACGTTCTAAGCTGTACCGGTGGAATCTATATTATCAACTATTAAGTTTGGATTCGGGGACCGGAATAGCTCAGTTGGTAGAGCGCCGGACTAGTGATCCTGGGGTTGTGTGTTCGAATTTCGGTTCAGGGAGGTTTTTTCCCTCGGAGTTAACAATAGTTCTGACTCCATTCCCCATACAGTCCTTCGAATGAGACTATAAACCGAGGTTCCGTGTGTGAACGCACGCATAACATCTTGCACACACGTAAAATCCCATCACCATCACCAACTTTCGGAAAGAGAAGGCCAGTTTGGCCGTTGGTATGGATGACATTACACATAGCATGCACCTTCCTCGAAGATGGAGTATGGCTGCCTTAATGGCGGGATTAAAAAAAAAAAACGGTC
>CM031603.1:93005366-93017866 GCA_018398815.1 Conus ventricosus
TCTTGTTGTTTATCCCTATTCCCTTGAATAGAATTTCTCTCTCTCTCTCTCTCTCTCTCCCTCTCTCTCTCTGTAACTCTCACTCCTCTCTCTCTCGAGCGACCTCTCTTCTTAGTGTAACTGAACAACCCACGCACAGTCTCTTGACGTGGCAGATGACGTTGAAAGCAGTGCAGGAGAGTCGCTTTGCCGACGCCTGACACTCCGAAACTCTTTCACACGTCGCGAGAGGTGCTGAAGTAAAATCAATGGAAGGTTTGCGCGTCAACAAGTGTTTGGGGGGGGGGGGGGGGGGGGGGGGGGGGGGGGGGGGGGGAAAGGGTCGAAATCATGTTGGCAGTTCGGGTGGGTGTCGAAAAGAGGAGGGCGAGATTGCGATACTTAGGGGGGGTCTAAAAGGGGCAAAGGAAATGTTCCTCACCTTACCACCCCACCTGGGACACTCGGCCGGCTCAACGGGTAGACGTAACCCACCTTCTCCCCCCTGCGCATTCGCTGTCACGATACTTGCACATGCAACCCGCGAAATAGCCCTCCCCTCCTCCCGTTTGCACCAATTAACCATTTGCTCCCCAAAAAACCAACCGCTACCGACTGCAACCCGTCCGTTAACCCCGCTCTAATCCCTACGTTTCTCTAGTCGCACTACATGCACGATGCGCCGCAGTTCTGTCGCTACTTACACGACTGCACCATTTGCGCGCGTGTACACTCTCTCTCTCTCTCTCTCTCTCTCTCTCTCTGAGACACACAGAGACATAAGACACACACACATGCGCGCGCATACACACACACACAACACACACACACACCACACACACACACACACACACACACACACACAAAGCCATATCTACATACGCATAGGCCTACCTTTAATAAAACTAATCTCGTAACAGCCACGGACACGATATCAACATACGCATAGGCCTATCCTAATTAAACTAATCTCGTAACAGCCACGGACACAATATCTACATACACATAGGCCTATCCTAATTAAACTAATCTCGTAACAGCCACGGACGCAACATGTCACTGCACCAAAACGGAACGGCACTGACACTGAGCCCAGACCACACAACACAATGACTGCACCAAGACACCATGGTACAACCCAAGACAGCACAAAACACCACCAGAGACACACCGACCGACTCGCCAGGAAACAGGTGACTGACTGCCAAGGGATTCTTGGGGAGACGGTCAGCAGCAGACGTGTAACATCACTGGGCAGACCCACTCCACAGCGGACACTGACTGACCACACCACAGAGAAACACAGACTCATCCCTTGTCCTCATCATGGCGGAAATTGTCTTGACCCAATACAGGTTGATATGCAACCACAAAATTCAAACTAAAAGAAATGACGAAAAAAAAAGAGACATTTTCTTTCTCCAAATAGAGTGGACTGCTTGGCAAACCGTTCACGCCTGAGCAAATGTTCCGCTTCAATACACCGACCAATGGCCAGCGCCGTCACAAACGCCGGCTGAATAAAACGTTCCGCTTCCACACACCAACCAATCGCCTGTTCCGTCACAAACGCCGGCTGAATCAAACGTTCCACTTCCACACACCAACCAATGGCCAGCGCCGTCACACAACGCCGGGAATTCCGAACAGAAAACCCAAATCTGTCAATCACTTTACAAACCTTGAACAGATACGTGGGCAGTGGGTTCTCGCGGCCTTTGAATGACCGAGAGAGCCACGCCCACTACAAAAGATGCGACATAACTGAAATTGACAACTTCAGAACAGCAACATGAAGCTATGGGACAACATGATTGTTAGTTTCAAAGTGAGATGACTGTAGACGGGAATTTATAAAAAATTAAGATTCATAGTGAGCCTGCCAAATAACGACACACAAGTTACAAGACAAAAAACACGACGCGTTTCGACGTCGAGGGTTTTTCTTCAGGCAAAATAAACAACGTTCAGGACAATGAATAGGAGAACGAGCGATCATTTATCTTCTCATTTCGGTGCAAGATGGCCCTTGAATTGCGCCGGAATGAGAAGATAAGGGATCGCTCGTTCTTCGCTTTCATTGTACTGAACGTTGTTTTCTCTTGCCTGATCAAGACCTAAAAGGTCGAAATGCGTCGTGTTTTGTCTCATGACTTGTTTGTCCTTGTCTTTTGCCGGACTCATTAAGAATTACTCTTAAAATTCAGCTATGTGAATGCTACATAAATAGGTGACGATATTGTCATGAGTCGGGCCGAATGTTCTCGAGCATTTAGGCAAATTAAGGGTAGTTGCTGTTGTTGAGAGCAAGTTCCTTGGGTCTTCAAGTGTGCGAATTCAGGCATCACCAAGGGGAATACCCCGAGTCGCATACTGAAGGAGGGAGAGTTACTGGGAAGTGTTTCGCATGTCCGAGGGATAGCGACAAGGAGTTGCCGACCTGCCGGTCCTGGGTAGAGGAATGTCCAGTCCGATCAATGGCTGGCTATTCACTGGTTCTCCGTGGGCCTGAAGGGAAGGCGTTCGTGTCAGGTGACCGTCACGGGTAGGTGACCGTCAGCCTGCAGGCAGAGTACAGCGACCATTCAGTTGTCCGTGTTCTGAGGAATGAATGGAAGGCTTCGGCCTATTGAGTGGTTTGCACCTTGTTGTCTGTAGAGTAGTAACTACTTGAAGCATCAGTCCTGGCTGGTAGAGAAGTCCAGGCTGTTAGACAATGGTAGCTTCGGGGAATCGAACATGAGTTCGAATGGGCGGTTATGCATTAACCACTTGGTACCCAAGTCTTGGTTAGCGCTAGCAGCTGTTTTTGGGGTTGTGTGTATGTGTAGGTGACTAGTGATTCCATTGGTGGATAAAAATAACTTGGGAATTTATTGGTACAAATCGTGTGATGTGTGTGTGCCAGTGATTCCATTGGTTGAGCCAGTTAAACTCGGTTCTCTCTTTCTTTGAGAACGAATATAAGGTGCTTGGAAAACCAGGAAGTGGGTGACTCACTTAAGGGAAAGTGAACTCACCCGTCTTGCAGAGGGCTCAAGAAAATACAGCGTGAAGCCTTGTTGTCTCCGGGGTGGGGACGTAAGACAGTGGAGGTTGCTGTAGCTTCGGAGCCGACGACGAGAAGAATTTCTCCCGGTGGGGACGGTCGAACAGCAAGACGTGTCAGCCTGTTGGAGCCTAGACAGGGAGCGCCAGACAACGGTGGGGTGTTTGCAGCCAGAGAAGACCTGTGGGAGAGGCCGACAGGAGCCCTTTCAGTGGAGAGGGCGAAGTACGTGGATCCGGGAGACTCGGTGGTGAGGGTGCAACTCAAGCTACGTTGCCAGTGTCCCCCCAACTGGGATTTGGCCAATCGGGAGGACACAACGGTGTGGCAGCTTCAGCTCGTAGTCGCACAGTGGGATGAGAGAAACTGACGGTCAACCGAGGAATGCTGGCAAGTCACGGACGTTTTATTTGTTCTTAAGTTTATAAGTGTGCAAACAGAATTGTGGAATATTGTCTTCCTGGTTAATGAAGAGTACTTGAAGGAAAGGGGATGCGATTTATGAGATTGTCTGTATGATGTTTTTCATTGTTGTATGATACAGATAGTTGTGTTGTGTAGTGACGGGTGGGGGCATCAGCAAGTCAAATAAAGTTGATTATTTTCTATGAAATGTTATTGGTTGCCTCACCTTGTGCGGGCCCGATGAGAGTGACCAGAGTGCGTGTGCCTATGCGAGAGCGCATTTTGGTTGAAAAGCGTAAAATACTTCTGTCTATAACCCCCGCATCCCAGAATATGAAAATCATATTTATTAACGAGGGGAGCGTCGAACCCGTCACAGATAGCATCCACCATCAACTTTGGTTCGTTTCCCCTTCCCGCGCGTTGTAAGTGTGTGTTTTGTTGTTGTTGTTGTTCTTTATTTTTCCGGGCTTGCTTCATTCACTGATCACTCTAATATTATTCTTCAAACTACGTCACCAGGATCTAGTCCTATGAAAGGGGTGAAACAAGAGGAGGACCAGTGGTGCCAGTGGATTTCTGAAAACCGGCAGCGAGGGGTCCATTTCAAAGTGAGTTGGACGGCGACTACTCAAGCCGACACCAAACTAACACACCAGCAGTAAAGCTCGTGTTCTCAAAGTCCACGTGGTACTAGCAAAACTATAACGAACGACGCATAACGTTCGCACGCGCACACACAACACACACACACGCACGCACGCACGCACGCACACACACACACAGGCAACGCGAATGAGATTAAAAGCTGTATGAATATGGATTTGGCATTGTGAATGAAAGTCAGGTGTTGGAGACCAGCTATTTACATTTCTTGAATTTTTTGTTTACCCACCCCCAGAGATTAATTAATAGATTGTAGATGGCAAAGCTGGTGTTCACATGTTCAGGAGAGTGACAGTTTGAAGTCTACGTATGTTAAACGCAGCGCATAATGTACCCGTTTTATTTTTCATGGAACCTCGACAAAATATTCGAGAGACTTCTTAACAAAATTTGGATACGCATCACACAAAAAACAGTCATTTTAATCACAGTAAAAAGTCATGCCACGGTGATGAAAATCCCCTTTGCCCATTATTTCCACGCGGCATTTGGTAATGAAGTTCAATATATTTTCTTCTCGTCTGCCAGGAACTAAGTTAGTTCGTAAGAGTTTTATTCCATAAAAGTACTACAGACAACCACGCTTATTTAACTAATATGCTAAGACCATCAAGTGGAATGAAACAATTGTTAGATGGAGTAATGTAAATGTAATGTAATGTAATGTAATGGATGTTTAAGAGCGCTTTAACCCTCGCAAGAGCCAAAACGCATATTACAGAAAAACATGATAAAATTAAAATTCTAATTCAAACACACACACAACACGACACACACACACACACACACACACACACAACACCCACACACGCGCGCGCGCGCGCGCGCGGCGCGCCACGGCACAACATCATACACCATACATACCGACCGAAAAAATCCCACACTCAGACAGACACCAACGAGCGCGTACAACACCACAAACATGCGCACAGTGGTAAGTGGATATCGTTAATCAGTCCGAGAAAAAGGATGGTCCTTAGTAGGGAGGTTTTTTTTTTAAAAAAAAAGGGGGTACTCTAATAAAGAGTCCGTGTTACGCAGAGAATAATGGAGACTATAATTCCACTTGTAAAAACAGTTCGCATTCTATTTGAGCAAAGCATTTAAGTTCGAAGTTTGGTCGCAGCGTAGTTAATTTTCCATCAGTGTATTTTCGGGGGGTGGGTGATTGTTATGTCGGTGTGTAGCATTTGCAACAACAAACTGTGTGATAGTGAAATTCATTAATAGCTTCGAAGGCTTAGACTGTAAACGTTATTTTTTATGGATTTTTGGTTGCTTTATTTTTTGTTTGCTTCTTTTGCTTCGGTCATATCAGTCTACAGGATATTTGTTTGTACAATTTGCACATCCCCTTCTGAGGGGCTATGGCCCAACAGAATAAAGATCAGATCTGAAGCTCTCTCTCTCTCTTCCCTTATCATCTCTCAATCCATCTTTTTTTCCTCTCATCCACATGTTTTTTTAGTCACTGTTATATGTATTAGGCCTATATTTGTTTTCAACCCACTTTCATGTGCGAATTTGTGCAAACACCAACTATAGTTCAGTTCTCCACAACGCTTATTTTTTTTTTTCTTCTCACATATTATAATAGTTCTGTACTGTCGTTGAGCCTCTCTCTCTCTCTCCTATCTCTCTCTCTCCTCTTGTCTTTTTCGTCTTCGAAGTATTTCTGTTAAGTTTTTTTTATCTTTTTAATGCATAGCCTATTCTTTATTCACTCTAACAAACTTAACAGTAACTGAATATTATGCGATTTTCAAACTCTTCTTATAAGGAACAGATTTGTGATTGGTAATTTTTCTCTGTCCTCCACTCTCCCCCCCCCCGCCCCCCCCCTTCTTTTTTTTAATAAATAATCCTCTTACTTACCTCCCCTTCCTCCCCCCCCCCCCACCCCACACACTCCCATACCCTCCTTTTTTTTTTACATCACGAACAAACCCACACACCCTACCCCAACCTTAATTCTATCCATCCTCCTCCCCTTCTGCCCCCACCCCCCCCCTTCCCCCCGTCCCCTATTTTCCACCCCCGATCTTGCAATTCTAATCGTCTTTTGTTGTGTGTGAACTGAACGCCGATTAGGGAGTTTTTTCGCTTATGGTGTTCACTCGTCATAGTTTTTATACTTATCGTTGGTTTAAATTCATACGTTTTTGCTATAGCCATGATCTTCCATGCTTTGTTCTTGGAGCGGAAATGTAAAGAAAGCCTTTTGGGGCTCTTCTTTTCCCTAAATAATGGAATCGAGTTGCAAAGGGAGACCGACTGTGGGCGAAATCCCAAACAATCTTAAATAAAAAGTAGCGACCGCCCCCAAAAAAACGTGGACAAACAATCACAAGGCAAAACACGACGCCGTTTCCGACCTCGTTAGGTCTTCTTCAAGTCAAGATGCAAAACAATTATTACAACGAAAATGATACAGTGCAGCACTAACATCCAATCTCTAACACGCCTATTTCATTGCGCTGAAAGATTGACGGTAAGTGTTTGCTCTGAAACCACTCTTCTTGTCTGTCCCTAGTTGCTTTTTTTCTTCTGTTGGCTTCTCTATCTGTCGTGTCTTCTGTCCCATCAGTCTGCTGCCTATGTGTCTTTGTCTGCTCTCCCTTCCGCCACTCTCTCTGCTGGGGCATAGTGTAAAAAAAGCTTCCAGCTATATCTATTCACCCTCATTAAAGATTCGAGTTTCCGAGTCTCTCTCTCTCTCTCTCTCTCTCTCTCTTTCTCTCCTTTAATTTCTGTGTTTCTTGTCACCTGGGGTCTGCTGTCCTGGCCTGTCTGGTCAGTCTGTCTCTCTCTCTCTCCCTAAACTCCTCTCTCTCTCTCTCATTTTCCTAGCTGCAGTTCTTCCTTTCTTTTCATTTTCAGTGATAAGCTGATAAGCTTGTTGTGTGTTGTTTTGGGTATTTTTTTTTTTCCCCCCACCCATATTCCTAAGACAACTTCAGGTTCCTTGGTGGAAGGAGGGAATCAAAGGCAGCGCAAATAATGGCGGAATCCTTTAGTGAGCCCGCGTGCATATGGGCTGAAAAGCTCATTGGAAACGGCTCTTCAGAGGTCGCTTTAGCCCCTATGGTTCTCTCCCCCTGTCAATGTGAACAACGAGGAACTGCCCGCTTTGTTTTCGGGAAGTGTCAATTATACCTCTTTCCAAAAAGGCTGTACGCAAACACCCGACATACGCTCTGTCTCTCTGTCACTGTCCTCTCTCTGTCACTGTCTCGTCGCCACTCTCCCGCCCTCTCTCTCTCCTCTCTCTGCTCTCTCACGCACACACACAACGCACACACACACACAGATACATCCACACACACACACTCTCTCTCTCTCTCACACAACACAACACACACACACACACACACACACGCACGCACAGTCACGCACGTACGCATATTCATATTGATGGAGACAGAGACAGAGAGACAGAGACAGAGAGAGAGAACAGAGACAGAGCAGCAGAGAGAGAGAGGAGAGAGAGAGAGAGAGAGAGAGAGAGTAAGACAGACGGACGGACGGACAGACAGACAGAACGCAGACACAGAGAGAAAGAGAGAGAGAGAGTAAGACAGACAGACACGGACGGACAGATAGACAGACAGACGCAGACACAGAGAGAAGAGAGAGAGAGAGAGAGAAACAACAGACCACAGACGAACAGACGATACAGACACAGAGAGAAAACGAGAGAGGAAAAAACAGAAGAGAAGCGAGAGAGAAGGAGCAGGAAGAGAGAGAGATAGAGAGAGCGAGAGAAGAGAAACCAGACATGACAAACAGACGAACAGACAGATACAGACACAAAAAAAAAAAAGAAGAGAAACAGAGAGGGAAAAAACAGAGAGAGAGAGAGAGAGGAGAGAGAGAGAGAGAGAGAGGAGAGAGGAGAGAGAGAGAGAGTAACGAACAGGAAAAAACTTTATTCGCTGTAGGCGAGAATAGGTAGTTGAAGGAAGGACAAAAAAAAAGCGACGTGGGCCATTACAAAAACACGTTAACAGAATAATTTCTCTGCAAGTGTTTTCCCGATGAATTGTTGACAAATCTTCAGAAATGGCTTCCCTTCTGGACGACAATAAGCATGAATCGAAGATACCAAAGCATGTTGTCCAAAGAGAGAGAGAGGGGGGGGGGGGGGGAGGGAGAGAGAGCGAAAGGATAGAGAGGGAGGGAGAGAGAGCGAGAGAGAAGAGGGAGGAGAGAGAGAAAGAGAGGGAGAGAAGAGCGAGAGAGAGAGAGAGATGGAGAGAGAGCGAGAGAGAGAGAGGAGGGAGAGATAGCGAGAGAGAGAGGGAGGAGAGAGAGAGGGAGGGAGAGAGAGAGAGAGAGAGAGAGAGAGAGCGAATGGGCCGGGGGTGGGGGTGGGTGGGGTGGGGCAGGGACATCACATGTAAACGGACTCCTGTGTCCTTGTGACCATTAATCTCTGTGCTGCAAGCTCATATTCCCGCCGTTGGAAATCGAAACTTTTGATTGACATGACCGGATGGATTTTTCCCCCACAAGGATGGATTAGCACAATGCCAGGTTCGTTTTGTCCTGTCTGTCTGTCCCGCTGTATCTGTATGTATGTATGCAGTATAATTTGTATGTATATATGTGGCCTAGTGGGTGTATGTATGTGTGTAACCTGTGTAAGGTATTTTATGGAGTATCTATGTATGATTGTATTGTAATGCATGCATAATGTATTATCGTTGTATGAAGAATGAATGCACTAAGTACGTCGGTACGACGTAACGTATGTATGTATGGATGGATGGATGATGTACATACGTACGTACCCAAGTATGTATGCATGTATTTAATGACGCATTATAAAATGTGTCAGTCATTTTGTGCGTCGATGAGAAATTAGAAAAGAGCGTTAGAATGTGAATATTAATTCAAATCGTTACGAGCAGCATACATGAGCCATCATATCTGATTGTCGGATAAAAAAAACAAGTGATGTAAGGAACAAACTTAACATGGAGACCATCAATACATGATTATCGGAAGAATGATAAGAGGAACAAACATAACATGGAGACCATCAATATATGATGTCGGAACAATATATGAGGAACAAACATAACATGGAGACCATCAATATATATTGATCGGAACAAATGAAGTAAGGAACAAACATAAATGGAGAACATCACAACATGAATGTCGGAACACAGGTGTAAAGAAAAACAAAAACAGTAGGGGTGTAAAGAACAAACAAACAGTAGGGGGCAAAACAAGAGCAACTAACAGTACCCCGTGAAGAAAACAACGACCTGCAAAGTTTTTTAAAGTAATGTGTGGGACGGAGAGGTTGGGAGGGAAGTGGGGAGGGGGGTGCCAATGGCAATACTAAAAGTAAAAAAAAAAGACAAAAAAAGGAGAAAAAAAAAAAATACACACCGAATGTGCAGGTGGGACCCGGAGAAGTACAGACCTCACAGCTAAACCAACCAGCTGGGAGCAAATCCTGCACACCCCTTGAAGCCTGCCCTGTGTTCACCATAGGTGCAGGCACGCACAGAGCATACCCATTAAAGAGACTTCAAGGGTACATAACTGCTCCCTGCAAATGCCACTGTGAAATGTCCCACCGGATTGCTCGACAGAACCTCCAATGAGCCGTTCCCAATGGTGTACCAGCACCATCTATCACGACTGCAAGCCCACGCAAAAACGCTACCGCAAGCAACGCTGTGTGGCCTCCCGTACCCTCATTCGTTTTAGCTGTTCCGCTGACAGGTAATGACAGTACACCTCCAAACTCTCCGGCCAAGCTTTTGAAGAGAATCCCAGAAACAAAGATAGAAAGCAAGCAAGAAGAAAGAACGGTAGAAAGAAAGAAAGAAAGAAATAAGAAAGAAAGAAAGAAGAAAGAAATTAAGAAAGAAGAAAAAAGAAAGAAAGAAAGAAAGAAATAGAAACAGAAAAAAAGAAAAAAGAAAAGAACGAAAGAAAGACAGAAAGAAAGAAAGAAAGAAAGAAAGAAAGAAAAAGAAAGAAAAGAAAGAAAAGACAGACAGACCAGACAGACAGAATACAGACAGAGACAGAGAAATGTACAACAGACAAACAAAACAAACAAACAAACAAAAGAAAAAAGAAAGGTGAAAGAAGGATTGACAGAACGAAAAAAGAAACAAACGAAAGGTGGAAAGAAGATTGACAGAGAACGAAAGAAAGAAAAAGAAAGGTGGAAAGAAGGAATTGACAAACGAAAGAAAAGAAAGAAAAGAAAGGTGGAAAGAGATAGACAGAACGAAATAAAGAAAAAAGAAAGGTGGAGAAGAAGGATTGTGACAGAACGAAAGAAAGAAAAAAAGAAAGGTTGGAAAGAAGATTGACAGAACGAAAGAAAGAAAAAAGAAAGGTGGAAAGAAGGATTGACAGAACGAAAGAAAGAAAAAAAAGAAAGGTGAAAGAAGGATTGACGAACGAAAGAACGAAAAAAAAAGAAAGGTGGAAAGAAGGAATGACAGAACGCAAGAAAAGAAAAAAAGATAAAGGTGGCAAGAAATATTGACAGAACGAAAGAAAGAAACAAACGAAAAAAAGAAAATCAATGGGAAAAACCGAGGCATGTCTAGTGAATTCGTCCCGTCATTAAAGCAACGACTTGGCAACAACAACAACGACAACAACACAACAACAACAACAACAACAACAACAACACCAATAAAAGGATGGGGGGGGGGGGTGGTAGGAAGAGAAGGAGCTAGAAGGGAAGAAGAAGAAAAAGAAAACGAACAAAACAAGAAATTAACAGCAATATAAACGTACTCCGGTTTATCTGCATACGGTAAGAAATACCATAAAGTCGAAAAAACCGTTTTGGGCCGTTATAGCCTTTAGTAACGAGCTATTCTGTATACATCGACATCATCTGTTGACCCATAATGAACACACCTACAAAAGTTCAAAAAATCGGCCAAGTACTTTTCTAAAAAAAACAATTCCATAAGAAGAACACTGTTTATGTGCCGTATAGCCGTTAGTACGGCTATGACGGTAAAATAAAATATTAGGGCATCATCCGAGACCCATACTGAACATACCTACAAATTGTTCAGAAAAATAATCGGCCAAGTACTTTTCAAAAAATTTTTCCATTAAGAAGAACACTGTTATGGCCGTTATAAAGGCCGTTAGTAACGGCTATGACGGGGGGGGGGGGGTAAAAAAAAATAAAACATGGGCATCACCGTGACCCTAGGAACATACCTACAAAGTTCAGACGATCGCCCATAGTTTTGTCTGGAGCGAGTGGAACACATTTTTGATCCAACGGATGGAATCACAGAATAGAACAGACACACAGACAGGCATTTTCTTGCAAAGTACTCACTGTTTCTATAAGAACTGGGAGCACATAAAGACGTCAGATGTAATGTAGATATTCCAATCCATCACTGGCAACACAGGGGAGAGACCATCCAGGTGGGTCTTGAAGACAGAGCCCTTTGCATGGTCTGCCTGGTGTCCACGTTCATCAACCTTCTGACTGCAAATCATCAACAGATCTCTGACGATTGAGTCCCGTCCTCTCTTATTGTCACATGGAGAGAAGGCCATCGATAATTCTGTGGATTTCTCACCACCGAGGACAACACGCCACACGCGAGCGCGCGCGCCACACACACACACACACACACACACACAACACACAACACACACCAACCACGCCACGCACGCAAGCACACACAATACACACACACACAACACACAACAACACTCACACACACACACAAACAACGCACGCACGCACGCACACACACACACACACACACACACACACACACAACACGCACGCACGCACGCACGCCGCACCATCCACGCCCCCCCCCCCCCCCCCCCACACACACACACACACTCACTCACGCACAATCCAATACAATCCAAAGCACTAGGAATAGGGTTGACAAGCGAAAGAAACGAAAGTAATATAAATACAATACAACCAACGCGTATATGATATTAAATATTGACCTACAATCATCGATAAACAATAAGCATAGGTACATAGATAACAGACAGACAGACAGACAGACAGACAGACGAATTGAAAAGACAATAATAAAGCCACAGTAGATCGACAGGCACGCGAAGACAGAGACACGAAGAAGCTACAGAAGTGCTGTTTTGTCAAAGAACTGATCGTGACGAAACCCGCTGTAGTGACTGACATTGGGGCCCGCCGTCACATTCGCTTACTACTTATATCATGAACACAACACACACAGCACACAACGCACGCACACTACAAACACGACCACACACACACACATCTCACACACACACACAACACTGATCTCTCTCTCTCTCACTTTCCTCGTCTATCTCTCTCTCCTCTCACTCTCTCTCTCTCACTCTCACTCTCTCTCCTCTCTCGCGCGCGCCCGCG
>CM031603.1:93022649-93027649 GCA_018398815.1 Conus ventricosus
CACACAAACACAACACATCCACCACACATGAACACACATGACAAAACACACACAAACTCGGCCACACCGCACACAAAAACCCCACACACACACACACCCCCAAACCACACCACACACCAACCACCAAACACTCGGGCGGGGACGCGCGCACACGCCGCAACATCAACAAACACACACCCACACACACACACTTCACTCAACACAACACCTAAAGGCGCGCTCACTCCACGCTGCACACTCACTACACATAACGAACGCCACACACGCCTACCACAGTGAACAAGTTAGTATTCACGGCAATTTACTCCACATTATAAGAGACCCACCCTCCCTCCCCCTCTCTCTCTCATCCTCCCCCTCCTCTCCCTCTCATTCGTGTCGGCAAGGAGGTGGTCGCGCTTGTTTGTGTCTGTTGACTGTTATTTTATGAAGACCAATCTAACCGCAATAGTCCACTAGTCAAAACTGATGCAATTAAACTTTCTTGAAAAAAAAAATTTTGAGAAGCAGCCGTATACTAGAAATGTCACCACCCACCCTCTATACTTTAAGGGTGGCATAAACGTCTATTCTTTCAGTCTACGTCGGGATTCCAACTCAATTATTCAGTATAAGTTTTTGTTCAGGTTTATAGTACGCTTCTTGTGTCCAAACCATACTTTCTTTCTTTTCCTTCTGCTTGTTGGCCTCAAGGTTGACCAGCGCGTGGGTTGGGTATCGGATCAGTCTGTGGAATGTCGTAGTCTTAGAACCATTTTTCAAATCTCTTTTAGTGTTAACATTTATCACCAGTTAAATTCATGACTAATAAAATCTCCCCCCCCCCTTTTTTTTTTCTCTGTATCTTAACCCCCCTCCCCATTTTTTTTTTTACTTTTATGTGATCTTCTTTTGGAATTTATCAATTATTATATTTTTTAACACTTTTTGATTTCTAGATCCCAAATTTATCTCATTGTGCTTTTTTTTTGTTAAAAAATAATTCTGATGTTACAGTTGTGTTGATTCGTTCAGGAAAGCGTGCAAAAGTTGACCCATATTTATCTTAGGAATTTTAACAATTCTGTCTTTCAAAGTGTGTGCAGCACTCATTCATTTCACTTAGCTCTACTGATCAGCTTAACCTCGTAAGGACCGTGGCATATCATTCATTTTCACGTAGCTCTATTGTCATTTAATATAAGGAACTTGGCACATACATTCATTTACTTAGCCCCTTACATTTAATTGTAGGACCGTGGCACATAATCATTATTTATTAGTCTAGTGTCGGGTTTAACTGTAAGGACCGTGGAATATCATTCTTTCACTAGCTTATTGGAATTTTAACTCAAAATGTGCACAATGATTCTTAACTTAACTATATTCATCCTTTAACGAGTGAGGTTTATTTACAACTCATTTTTTGTTCCATTTCAAATGCAAATTTCATCACTTCAGGAAGGTTGCTTAAAAACAAAAAAATTAAAATTTCACTTTGAAGTTATCTGTCACACGTTGAGGAATGGAATTAAATAATGAAAAAATCATTAAATTCACGCATGTAACGGGTGACAACCTCTGCAGGTTTACTGTCTATTCCGATTGATTTCTTTGTAGACGCAAACGGTGAAACAACTGAGTAAATAATTCAAAGATTCATTCGGATTTTTCTTTCGTTTGCGTACGCAGGCTGAACCCTGCGGACTAATGCCTGTAAGATAGCAGTGGAGTTTTGTTGTGTATGCCCTTTTTTTTAATGCGGATGAAAGAAAGAAAGAAAAAAATGACCACTTTTTATGCTTGAATGTATTACTCAAATTGCTTTTCTACCATTTGGGTTGACAATGGTAACAATGGGGAACGGTCACATCAGCATTCGTACCCATGGCGTATCTCACGTCCCCCCGGCCATATGGTCCTTAACTTCTGAACACATCACTTTGATATGGACCAAATGAGGCGACTATCAAACATTTGTTTGATGTTGCTGCTGATTTGACACTGTAACAGAAATACGTTTTCGTTAACATTTGTATTTTACCCGAATTCCAACTTTTCTTTCTTTCTGTTTGCGTACGCAGGCGTGATACTCCTGCGGACCACTGCCTGTATAGAGGCAGTGGAGTTTTGTGTGTATGACCGTTTTTTTTTTTTAATCCCGCCATTAAGGCAGCCATACTCCATCTTCGAGGAAGGTGATGCTATGTGTAATGCATACCAACGGCCAAACTGGCCTTCTCTTCCGAAAGTTGGTGATGGTGATGGGATTTTACGTGTGTGCAAGATGTTATGCGTGCGTTCAACACGGAACCTCGGTTTATAGTCTCATTCGAAGGACTGTATGGGGAATGGAGTCAGAACTATTGTTAACTCCGAGGGAAAAAACCTCCCTGAACCGAAATTCGAACACACAAACCCCAGGATCACTAGTCCGGCGCTCTACCAACTGAGCTATATCCGGTCCCCGAATCCAAACTTAATAGTTGATAATATAGATTCCACCGGTACAGCTTAGAACGTGAACGAAACGGTGCAATTTAATCTTGGATCAAAATAGAAAATGCCTTTTTTTTTCCTGGGCAGTTGACGAGATCTCTTTTCTTTTTCCCTTTTTTTTTTTTTTTTTGCAATGACCTGGACAGTCTCTCTCTTTGTGCATGCGCGCGCGCGTGTATGTGTGTGTGCGTGTGTGTATGCCTGCGCGCGTGCGTGTTTGTGTGTGTATGTGTGTGCGCACGCGCGTGTGTACGTGTGTACATGTACGTGAGCATGCCTGTATGTTCATGTGTGCGCGCGCGTGCGTGTGTGTGTGTGTCTATGTGTGATCAGAGAGAGAGAGAGAGAGAGGAGAGAGAGAGAGAGAGAGAGAGAGAGAACAGTTGGCCAAAGGCTTGGGTCCAGACAGTACAACAGGACAATGACTATTTACAGTGGACGGCGGCGGGTTGTTGTTCAGATGATTGATGTGCTGGGAATGCCCCATTAGAAACAAAGCCTGCTGTGAGGACATGGGGCAGGACTGGGGAAATAGGCTGTGCCATATTGACAGTCCTTTATAATTGTCTCTGTCTGTCTGTCCCATCAGCTGTCTGTCTGGTCTGTTGTCTGTCTGTCTATCTGTCCATCTGTCTGTCTGTATGTCTATCTGTCTGTCTCTTGTCTCTCTCTCTCGTCTCTGCTTGTCTGTCTGTCTCTCCCTTTCTTTGTGCATGTGTGTGTGTGTGTGTGTGTGTGTGTGTGTGTGTGTGTGTGTGTGTGTGTGTGCGTGCGTGCGGGGCGCACGGGCGTGTGTATGTGTACGTGTGCGTACCTATGTGTGCATGTGTGTGTGCGGTGTGGTGTGTGCGTGTGTGTGTGTGTGTGTGTGTGTGTGTGTGTGTGTGTGTGTGTGTGTGTGATCAGAGAGAGTGACAGAGAGAGAGAAACAGAGAGAAAGAGAGAGAGAGGACAGAGAGTGAGAGAGACAGACAGAGAAAGAGACAGAGAAACAGAGAGAGAGAGATGAGAACGGAGAGACGAGAGAGAGAGAGCCAGAGAGAGAGAGAGAGAGAGAGAGAGAAGAAGAGAGAGAGAGAGGAGAACAGCAGCTGGCCAACTGCTTGTGGTCCAGACAGTACAACAGACAATGACTATTTACAGTGGGCGGCGGCAGGGTTCAGATGATTGATGTGCTGGGAATGCCCCATTAGAAAAGAAGAAAAAGAAACACCCGAAGGTGCTGGGGAGGACCCAGAGAAGCACTGTCTTCACCTGCCTTTAGAGCAGTCCTGTACCACCCTTGGAGGCCTGCGCTGTGTTGACGATGGGTACAGGCACGCGCAGGACACTCCATTAAGATATCAAGGGACATAACTGTCCTCGAACAGAGGTAATTAGACTACAGGATGCAGCTCATAACAGCCTTAAAGTAGCATCCCCATGGGTGTACCAGCCCGTATTTCATGACTGCAGAGCCACCGGCGAAAACACCACCCTCCAGCTGCCGAGCACACCCCACAGACCTAAACCACCCTGCCCACGGACAGATGAAGACAGTGCCACTCCAGACACAGCCAAGCTTTCGCCATACGGTCTTATGTGCCTCAAGAGAGAATCCAAAGTTGTAGTCTTTCCACTGTCAACAGGACTTTCCCTGTGGTCAGTGGGTCTTTCCTTACCGTCACATTAGAAACAAAGCCTGCTGTGAGGACAAGGGGCAGACTGGAAAATAGGCTGTGCCATAGTGACAGTCCTTTAATAATTGTCTCTCTCTCTCTCTCTCTCTTCTCTCTCTCTCTCTCTCTCTCAACCATTTACTCCATTTACCCTCTCTCTCTCTCTTTCCTGTGTGGATGCTGGTGCACACAGGGGTTAAAACCCACTGGCCACATGAGGGATCTGTGAGGGACACTTTAGCGAGTGAAGTCTACAGGGATGTTGGCGCTAATGGGTTAAACCCCATGGCCACATGAGGGATGTGTGAGGGACACTTTAGCGAGTGAAGTCTACAGGGATGGTTGGCGCTAATGGGTTAAAACCCATGCCACATGAGGGATGTGTGAGGGACACTTTAGCGAGTGAAGTCCACAGGGGGATGTTGGCGCTAATCCGCCAAAGTCCCCAGCCTTGCAAAACATTTTTTTTAATCAGTATTTAATCACCTCTGGAGTATGGAAGATGCAGCAAAGTGAGATGTTCAAACCGATTAACACAAAAAGAAAAAAAAATAATCGTAAGAAATGTAAAGATAAACAAATCTTATTTATCAAATCGCACTTTCCGATCTTGATGATTTTGGACTGACTAGCCTTGTTTTCTTTTGAAACAATCAATTTGACACACAGTAACAAAACCGAAAAGCAAAAGGGTTTCCTGTAAGCGGTGAGTAAAAACGTACTTTACACCACCTCATATTTGGACATTTCTTAAAAAGAATAAGAAAAAGAAATTCATCTGCTGTGACTAAAAGAACTGTATGCCCCAATCTACAATTCTCTCCCCTCTCTTGGAGTGTCCTCTTGGTCGGCCGAATTCAGATC
>CM031603.1:93032907-93047358 GCA_018398815.1 Conus ventricosus
AAAAAAAATTCCATATAGCGTCATTCTGCTTTGGGATTGTTGTATGTGAATACTCTTTCGTTATATTTCATTTGGGCTATTTGTGCTCAATCAGCCTTGCTAAATTAGGGTTGTAACAACGTCAAAACCCAAAGTGATGTCAAAATGCTGTACTTTGTTCGGGTCTGATGTCTGATAACAGTTTTTTTATTTAAAAATTAGTTCTATGCAATCTATTTTTTAATGCCCCCTTGAAAGTTTGGCCATGCGCTTTTAACAATCAAAAAATTTAAGGGGAAAAGAAAAGCATTTCCCTACCAAAATTTTAACAAATAATTTTTGCCGTCTTTAGCTCCCTTTAGCGCCCATTTAGTTTTAGTCTTTTTATTTTCGATTCCTTTAAGCAAAGTCGGCCCTTTCATTCGCGGTTAGCATATTTTAGAATGGGTTTTAAAAAAAAAATCTGCTTGTGTAAAAAAAATTTTCTTGCCCTAAAATTTTATAGAAATTTTCTTAACGATTGCCCGCCCAGATTTGCAACGTCCTGTTTGGGTTTTTTCTGATGGAGTTCTATTTTGAAAGAAGTCGCCGGGCCCGGGGCCCTCACTTCATTGCCAGGGTTGGTAAAATTTACGAAAATTTGATCTGCACAAAAGTGATGGATTATTGGAACAGTAATATTTGTTTTTTCCCTTCCGCCCCAAAAAAGGGCTCTTTTAGTCTTTATGGGGTTTGAATTGAACCCTATGCTTGTGACATTTTTAGAAGCAAATAAAAAGTTAATTTTTTTAAAAACTGGCAGGGAATTTGGGTGGAAAATTTGTTTTTGACTGGAGACGAAATGAGTGAAAAAGATCCTTTGAACGCAGCTTTGGCCCCCAATGTGGGAAAATTTAAAAAAAGTAAGGCCGAAGCATTTTACAAAAATTTAGGGCCCAGAACCCCGAAATTTTTAGACCATGATTTTGAAGTAAAGATGGCCCTTGTATGTGAAAAGCGGCCCCCACCCAGAACAGCGTGTTAGCTTACAGATAAACGAACCCCTCAAATTTTTTAGGGTGAATACAATTGAAAAGCCCTTTGGTGGGGGGATCGAAAACGCCTTGGCATTCAAACCAAAATTAGCGGAGAGGGAGTTTTAAACTTCAACACATACAAATCCCCAACAGCTAACCAAAAAAAAATGGAATTAAAGAAAAAATCAATCCAGGCGAAAAAAAATTTTAGAAGCAGAAACCAGTTTTTTTAGAAAGAAACAGCATTAAAAACATAAAGACCCCCCGTACCCCTGCGAGAAATAGGGCCCTTTATAGTTTGGAACCATTAGGGGAATTAACAACAATTTGCCAAACTAGGTGAAATGAAGCATATAAAAAGAAAAAAGAAAAAACCCTTGGGTGATGACGCCAAATTGGGCCCGGTGTTAAAGAAAATAACCCAAGCTAAATATCTTGAACAAGAAAGATAGGCAAGACTAGAAGTGTTTTCTACTAAGAGAAAAATTAGAACTCAAGTGAATAGAATAAGAGAAAATATCCCAAAAAAATTTTTTTGAAGACACAAAACTACAAAAAGAATCCGAAAAAACTGTTTAGGAGCAGGGGGGTTTACATTACAAACGTTTTTTTAACGGCCTTTGGATTTGAATAAAATTCACTGGTGATGGGTATTACAGGGGGGCGGTGGTCAAAACCCCCAAACCTCCACCGCCTTTACCTCCATCCCCCCCCCGAAAATCATGGGTAAAAAAAAACACTTGATCACTTGCGGGGTTTTTTAAAAAAAAAAATTTTCCATAAAGCCTGGCGCTTTTCCCCGGAAAAATTTGGGGTTTTTTGTTAGCTGGCTTTTGTCTACTGCAAGCCCAAAATAGTTGGGTTTTTTGGCCCAGCCTTAGGACATTTTTCTCTTAAAAATTTTGGGTTTTTTTTTAGTAAAAAAAAGACAAGTAATTTCCCAGGCCCCGTTAATCCCAAAAACAAGTGCTGCTTTTTCATAAAACAAGGTCCCCTTAAATTTTTTTTAATTTTGTGTTCTTCAAAGGCCTTCGGGCTTGGGTCATGGGGGTTGGAAAGAAATTATTTTTGGGGGGCGACTTGTTTGTTTTTCGCTTGAAAATTACTGGCTCAGAACTTAAAATTGGTTTTTTTCCCACTTTCTGTTTATTGCCTGCCACAAGGAAATTTTATTATTTTAGTTTAAATTTTTTTGCCCATCTGGAGTTTAGGTTTAGAAGGCAGCATGTAAAAACCAGGCCAAAAAGCAAGGTTTTTAAAATTTCGATCTTCATATTGGGAAAAAATTTTGGTACCTTTTTTTTCTTGAAGCAAATCAACTGTAAATTAATGGCGCCTCTTAAATTTTTCTAAGTATTGTTTTTTTTGCGTCCCAAAAACCCGTAGAAGGGATCGTTATGCCCCGATCCGTTTTTGCTTCGGGAAACCAGAAACACCAAACATAGTACGAACAGGGGCGGTTAATTCGTTCTATTCCCGTTTAGTTAGGGCCCTTAAAGTTCAAAGATAAAAGTTTTTCCATGCTTTTTTTATTCTCTTGCTCTATGGACCCTAGGGTTTTGCTGTGCCGAAGAGAAAGATTTTGTTAAGGGGGGATCCCAGGGGATGTTTTACTTTTGTGCACGCCCCCAAAAAAAAGGGGGGCCTAGACCATGATTAAGTCCAAATTTTTTTCTAAGTCTTTTTTAAAAAAAATTTTTGGGTTTTGTTTTTTGGGTCCTTTTAAAAAACCTTTATGTCTATTCTTTTGGGTGAATGGATTTAAAACGGTTTGTCAAATTTGGAAAAGGGGCCTTTCAGTTCAGACAAAATACCCCCTGAAGGGTAATAGAAAAGAAATCTAACCCCTGACCTCAAACCCCCGGATCCCGGGTGATTTAAAAGGGTCACATAAAGCACTCCCCCCCCGTTGATGCCCAAAACCAAACAAAGTTTAAAATTTTTTCGATAAAACGCATCGGGGAAAAAACCAAAACTTTCGGGGGCGGTCTTTTTTAAAAGGAAAGGGGTTTTTTTAGCTTTTTCAATGGGTACAAAACCTTTTCTTGAAAGGCGTCAGACTGAGTCACAGAAATGTCAAGAGTAACATTGTTTTTTTTTAAGATTGTAGTGCGGCCCAACAAAATATTTTGCATCAGTATATTTAAATGCGCTCATTTTTATTTCGTTTACAAAATGTTTGTAACAATAACAACTCAAGACCGTCCTTCGTTTTTAGAACATGCTATTGATAACGATTGCGGAACCAGAATGGTCGCACTCCATGAAATATTTTACAAAGTCGTATGGTTTAATATAAGCGAATCCAAGAAGAATAATAAGATTAAAAAAGTTGATAATAGAGGAAAATTAGTTAGCCAGTTAACCATACCTGATGGTTATTACGGGTTTTGCTCACTAAAAGAAGCAATGAGTAACTTTGACATTACTCTCAAACTAACAATGCGAATCTGAAAACAATGTTGACCTTCAAACCTGAAGAAAAGTAGGTTACTAATTTTGATGGAGACTAGCTAAAATGTTAGGCTTTACAACTGCCAATCGACCCATTCATAGTTTTAGAGTTACGCCAAACAAAACTACTTATGAGGGGGAAAATCCGCTCGATCTTGCATTACATTCATTACTCTATGTTCATTTGGACGAGCTGAGCACTGATGAAAACTTATATGATGGAAGGCCCTCAACTGTTTAAGAGCTCTTCCATCAGGGAAAGCTGCAAATTGCGATTATGAAATTATACAATTCCCTAATTTACAGTTTAAAAGATTAGTTTGTGGGAGGGTCGGATCATTTAATATAAAAATCGCAGACAAAGCAGGAAAAGTTGTGAAATGTGATAACCTACACATTGTTTTGGAAATAAAATAATAAGTTGTACTAAAAAAATGTCGCGTGGCCAGAAGAATCAGGAGTTACATTAGCGCCTGTGAGGTGTATAACTTTAGAATTAAAAGACCTTGCAGACGTTGCGGACTTTGAACAGAATGGTGAGATAGGCGCTTTGTATGGTTTTGAGTACACTAAGATGGTGATTATAAACGCAAAGAGGTTGGCGACAACAAAGGTTTCCTAAACTAGAACTACGCAATCTAGAAGCAAATAATGCCGGCCAGTATGATATAAAATAGTTCGAAAACCTGACAGCAAATGGCCTTAGAACCACATGTAAACTGGGTTATAAAAATTTGAATTCATAAGCCCATTTACATTTTTTGACCGTCAAAAAAGTTTCAGAAAAGCATTAAAATCTGGCCCTTTACATGTAAGTCTATGCCAGGGGACAATAGTCGGAAAGAGATTGAAATAAAGCCGTTAGGGGGATAAACGTACATCCTCCACAGAAGGAATTGTTTTGAAAGATGCTTCTACAAAATTACAGTTCATTCCACAAATAAAATTAGGAGACACGTTCCCCATGATATTTGAAATTTCTGTCTTAAAAGATGAGGAGGGGGATGGGGTTGGGGGCGTTAGTGACGTCCTTATAAAGGAATTCTAATTAGCTGGCAAAACTTAGACGTTGAAAAACTTAAAGTTACTGTCGTCGTTTTTAAACAGCGGTGGGAGATTAAGGTCATTACAACCAGTGACAAAATCAATATTAGTCTAAATAGAAGCAATCTCAGAGAACTGACATTGGATTAATCTTACACATTTAGATTTTATAGGATTTTTTTTATACTGAACAAGTTTTGACAGAGAGATATAAACATAACTGGATTAGATTAAATTCTGTTATAAAACTATGGTGCAGTTAAACTTTATGACAAAAACTCCTCATTGTTCATTGATTTGTGGACAGACTGGTTGTGGAAAAACAATATTTATCCTAGACCTATTACAAACAGTTTATCGCTATAATTTTGATCATATTGTGATTTTCTGCCCAACACTTAAATGGAACAAAGCATATCATGATAGAAGGTTTATATGGACAGATGACTATATTTAGTTGATCCTAGCAATAAACTGAGTGAGTTTTTTTAGAACACTTTTATAGACTGTTTGAAGGAACGCAGACACTATTTATTATAGATGACTGTTCGGCAGAAAGAGACATAGTTAAAAAGAGGAACACTTTGTAAAAACTGGTTTTTTTTTTTTTTCCAGTGGAAGACATGCGGGGATAAGTGTGTGGATTTTATGTCAGAAATATAACTCATTTTAAAAAGACTTTAGAGAACATTTTAAAGACTTTTTAGTTTTATTTCACATGAAAGACAGAACGCATTTGATGAATGTATGCAATGAAAATGATGTTATTGAAAATGATCAGGAAAAAACACAGGGTTAAGCAAAACTAAAATCTGAAAAGTTTAGTAAATTAGTATTGAAAACGGATAATCCTACACAGTACGCATGTTTGTAGGGTTTACTAGTCAGATAACTAATAAATGCCGATTCTAGGGCAACCGCCCGAAACTTTTGAGGGCGGTTGAGCTGAATCGGAATTTATTAGTTCTCAAAGAGGGTTTTAGAAAACAATGATCACTTGCAATTTTCTTAAATCCAAAAATTTTGGGGAAAAAAACAGACACTTCCTGATTCCCCCTCCCCCTTCCTCACCTTCAGCCTGCATCCCCCCCCCCCCCCCCCCCCCCCCCCCCCCCCCAAACCCCCCCCCCCAAAGACCCACAAACCCGGCGACAGCAATGTCACTTAGACAAACCAAACAAAGACCACACCAGAGCAGCTAATTGTCACTGTGAAGACAAACCAAACCCAAAAACCACACAGCGGAGACAGCTAAATTGTCACTGTGAAGACAAACCAGAGCAAAGACCACACAGCGGGGACAGCTAAATTGTCACTGTGAAGGGCAAACCAGAACAAAGACCCCACAGCAGAGACGGCTAAAATTTTCACTGTGAAGACAAACCAGAACAAATACCACACAGCAGGGGACAGCTAAATGTCACTGTGAAGACAAACCAGAACAAAGACCACACAGCAGAGATAGCTTAAAATGTCACTGTGAAGACAAACCAGAACAAAGACCCCCACAGCGGCGACAGCAATTGTCACTGTGAAGACAAACCAGAACAAAGCCACACAGCAGAGACAGCTAAATTGTCACTGTGAAGACAAACCAGAACAAAGACCACACAGCGGAGACAGCTTAATTGTCACTGTGAAGACGAACCAGAACAAAGACCACACAGTGGAGACAGCTAAATTGTCACTGTGAAGACAAACCAGAACAAAGACCACACAGCGGAGACAGCTTAATTGTCACTGTGAAGACGAACCAGAACAAAGACCACACAGTGGAGACAGCTAAATTGTCACTGTGAAGACAAACCAGAACAAAGACCACACAGCCGTGACAGCTAAATTGTCACTGTGAAGACGAACCAGAACAAAGACCACACAGTGGAGACAGCTAAATTGTCACTATGAAGACAAACCAGAACAAAGACCACACAGTGGAGACAGCTAAACGGCCACTGTGAAGACGAACTAGAACAAAGACCACACAGCAGAGACAGATAAACGGCCACTGTGAAGACGAACTAGAACAAAGACCACACAGCAGAGACAGCTAAATTGTCACTGTGAAGACAAACCAGAACAAAGACCACACAGCCGTGACAGCTAAAATTGTCACTGTGAAGACGAACCAGAACAAAGACCACACAGTGGAGACAGCTAAATTGTCACTGTGAAGACAAACCAGAACAAAGACCACACAGCCGTGACAGCTAAATTGTCACTGTGAAGACGAACCAGAACAAAGACCACACAGTGGAGACAGCTAAATTGTCACTATGAAGACAAACCAGAACAAAGACCACACAGTGGAGACAGCTAAACGGCCACTGTGAAGACGAACTAGAACAAAGACCACACAGCAGAGACAGATAAACGGCCACTGTGAAGACGAACTAGAACAAAGACCACACAGCAGAGACAGATAAACGGCCACTGTGAAGACGAACCAGAACAAGGACCACACAGTGCAGACAGATAAACGGCCACTGTGAAGACAAACCAGAACAAGGACCACACAGTGCAGACAGATTTATAAACGGCCACTGTGAAGACGAACCAGAACAAGGACCACACAGTGCAGACAGATAAACGGCCGAGTCAGAGTGACAGAACGGAGGAAACTGGAAGCAATTTCCAGACCTCAGAGCTCCAATTTAAACTGAAGAGACACCCCCTCCTAATTCCAAAGGCAGGGGGTGGGGTGGGGCCGTAGGAAGGGAGCAGAATGGAAGCAGATGCACAGAAAAGAGAAACCATGGACTCGACACCGACGCTGAGCAAGGAAGTGCCGAACAGTGGGGAGCAGGAAATTAGCTGGAACTACCGAAGAAGGGGAGAGAGAGAGAGAGAGAGACGGGAACATCTGTGGTAAGGAAAAGGGATGAATACCAAAAAATGAATGTAGAGGAGAAGAGCAGAAATGTCATGCGTTCTTGATGGGGTCGGGTGGGCAATAATGAGACATTACATTAACTCCCAACCCAACAGTTGATTTGTTTTTCAATGATTTTGTTCCCACATCTGTAAACCTGGTAACAACTGTCAGCTTTTTGGTCAAGCCAAGTACTTATGTTTTAAAAAAAAAGCAAAAACAAAGAAAGAAAAAACTGAGGTCACCTATGAGAACAAAGAATACTGCCATGTTTCAAGCAAATAAAACTAGGTCTTGCTCCCCATCCAGTCTCTCCCATCTCTCTCTCCTTACTTCCCCCCCCCCCCCCCCCCCCCCCCCCCATCCTCACTGAAATCCATCTTCCATGATGGCAAGTTAAGCTCAATTCTGGGGCTGGAAGAGGCTCGGTATCATACCGGAATTTTGAACTCGGGTGGATACATGTTTTGGACACCTACCCATTCATGCTCTGCCTATCATGCCAAGAAGTCATGCCTTCTGTCTGTGCATCTAGGCCTGTGCATCAGTCACCATGGGTTTGGAACACAACTTTCATGAAAATCAAACAGTAGCTACAAGCAAACATGAATGAGTGAACATGGGAAGAAATGATGTGGCAAGAAAATTCAGACTTGGTGCATGATCGCGGGTCATGATTTCTGTCTGTGGATGGCAGAATACCATGTATTTATGTATTTTCAGTTTTTGTTGTCCACACCCTTACCTCACTGTTGAGGCATGACCTCCATGGAGGAGACACTGGGGCTGGTGGAGGGACAGCATCATCCACATGAGGGGGACCAGGCGCCAGTGGTGCCCATGCCCTTGGGCGTGGACGTGGAATCAGTCACATCTCTTCTTCAGAGTCAATGTCTGTGGCGACAGCAGAAGGGACAGGTTGTTGCTGTGGCAGACTCTGGTTCCTCATCTGGGAGACTGGTGGGTGGGAGGAGGTCTCTCTGGTCGACGACCCTCACTGGGCCACCTGACAGTGGCAGGACAGCACACACCTGCTCAGGTGGGCGACACTGCAGGTCTGGCTGCCAGAAGTCCTGGATCTTGTGGCCCAGTTTGATGCTCTTCCAGCCGACTGCTAGACCTGCCATCGCTGTATTCCAGGACCATCTGTCAAATTTTCAAGTATAAGATTTCTTTTAGTCCACTGTCAGTATTGCCAAGAAGTGGTTTTCTATCCCTATTCTGTGTACATATACACACATATAGTTACTTGAATGAAAGACGAACGGTGCAACATGGAATACAACAGTGTTCACTAGGTGTGTGAAACCCAACTTATTCATGCAACATACATTGCCCTGTTTGCTGCAACATGCTGTATGTCCCATGATCCCAACACTGCATGTGGACATGTAGATCTATATCCTTTCATTATTATATAATATAGATGCCTGTAAGCCCCATATTTAAACACTGTTGCTAGTGGTGCAAAAACTATTAATCTTCAACATTTATAAACAACTAATGTGTGTGCAGATGAACACACATGGGCACACAGACATATGGATAAAAGTGGATTCGACAGGCGATGAGTCCCCCACCACTGTCCAGTCATCTTTGTCAAATATCAGTCATTAATAACTAATAAATAAATAAATGTACATTAAGTATTTGATTACCTTATTGATCAATTAAGCTGAATAATTTAGTTGTTTTTTTGTTTTGTTTGTTTTTTTTTGGGGGGGAGACAATTTTTGTGTGAACCCCATCAGTGGAATTTTCTTCCAAACCTCTGATGGCTGGATATTGTGAGTTCAGCTTAGTTTACTTGCAAACCACAAGTAGTTGCACATTGGTTGTTTGTGTGCTTATCTCAGGGTCCTCATACAAGATGACAAATAAATCTTTTTTTTCACATGTGATAACCAAGGCGTAGCCACTAACGAACACCCGGGGTACATGGGTAGCTCGGCAATGTTGATGCCTCTCAGACTGTGTTGGACACACTGCTGGCCGCCTGGTGTATGTGAACGCTCCCGCACAGGCATTCAGGGTAGACTCTTTACAGCCGCCACAGGAACAGGGCAAAAACTTTCAGGTTTGGATGGATTTTGAATAGTTTGTTATCCGTCCGTGAGTTCCGTTCTTTTGCCAGACTTATCTTAATTTAACATAAGCCTGGGTTTGGGGTTTCAGATCAATGTGAGGGATAGACAATCTGCTCCACTCTTTCCTTGTGGCACTCTTGGCAGGTTGATGAACCAACTCATTGCCACAATGCCCACATCGCTGGGAACCCAAGCAAAACGTATGCTGTATCCACCCAATTTCAGGGAGGTCTACAGTTCGAATAATTTCAGTAGTTGAGGGTGCTTCAGATTTGTGGCTGGCAGTGGTCTCCAAAACAGAAAGGGAGTTCGACAAAATGAGGAAATCTTTATGTTTCAAATTAGAGACCACTTCAAGAGCAAGGAGCAAGGCTGTCACCTCAGCAGTGCAGATGGAGCTGTCAGTGGGAATGCGTTTAGAACATCTGAGAAGGGTCTGTTGACCAAGGCTGTCACCTCAGCAGTGTAGATGGAGCTGTCAGTGGGAATGTGCTTAGAACATCTCTGAGAAGGGTCTGTTGACCAAGGCTGTCACCTCAGCAGTGCAGATGGAGCTGTCAGTGGGAATGCGTTTAGAACATCTCTGAGAAGGGTCTGTTGACCAAGGCTGTCACCTCAGCAGTGTAGATGGAGCTGTCAGTGGGAATGCGTTTAGAACATCTCTGAGAAGGGTCTGTTGACCAAGGCTGTCACCTCAGCAGTGTAGATGGAGCTGTCAGTGGGAATGCGTTTAGAACATCTCTGAGAAGGGTCTGTTGCACAATACACGGCAGAGTTGGAACCATTGATGAAAATTTTCCAAAGGTTGGAAACTTTGAACACAGTTCAACGAAAAAGGACTTGTACGCCAAAGAGGTTGTGGCATCCTTGTATGATACGTGGCTAAATCAAACCAGAAACAAACAAGAAGTCCCTGGTGGCTCATCGGGAAACTTGGATAAATCACAAACTACTCCAAGGTCTATATCTGCATTGTTCAAATTGGGAAGAATATGAATTCCAAAGGTTGGAATGGAGCTGGGGTGGTCATCAAATTTCTTTTGAAACTAGCGGTCAAAAACACATTCTTCTTCTTCTTCTTCTTCTGCGTATGCAGGCTGACACTCCTGCGGACACCCCCTGTATAGGGAGTGGAGTTTTGTGTATGACCATTTTTTTATCAAGCCATTAAGGCAGCCATACTGCAACTTAGGGCAAAAAACAATCATATGCAGGGTTTTGGGGTTCAGAAGATAGATTCTAACAGTAGTTCAAGGTAAGTTTCAGTTGACCATTTGAGGATGGTTCTCCTGCTTCAGCATATAGTCTGTAAACAGGGGTGGTGTGGAATGCTCCCAGAGTCCCTTGATGGTGGACGGTATCGAGGCTTTTGAGATCAGGTCTGGCCGAGCCATACACTACATACCCGTAGTCCAGTTTGGAGCAGATCAGAGCTCTGTAAAGGAGGAGAAGTTTTCTTATCAGCGCCACAATCAGTGTGTGCTACAACTCTCAAAATGTTCAGTGCTTTCTGACAAGCAGTTTGTAACTGTTGGATGCGACTTTAAGTTCAGTTTTCAATCAAAAACAACACCCAGAAATGTGGCTTCTTTCGCAGCTAGAATGGTGGATTTGGCCAGACAAATTTCTGGATCAGCAAAGAACTGACGAAAACTGTGAAAATGGATAAACTGTATTGGGCTCTTGAAAAGGTAAACCCGTTTTCCTCCGCCCACTGTCAGATCTTATCCACACAAAGTTTAATCCAACTGCGTAGATAGCGAAGTCATCAACAGAGAGGACTCAGAACCCTGGTTTACTGTTAACTGAGCAGGAGAAAGAAATTCTTTCTCGGGTTTTCTTTCCATTTTAACCATTATGTATCTGGTCATTTTCTTCAGTTCGTGCTTTGTTTTGTTAAAAATATGTGGCTCCTTGTGTTTTTTCTTCGGAGAGTTTTTTTTTTACGAGCCCATATAAATGATATTGCTCTAACAATATGAATCTATGCATTGTGGAGAAAGAGTGTGGTGTGTGTGTGTGTGTGTGTGTGTGTGTGTGTGTGTGTGTGTGTGTGTGTGTGTGTGTGTGTGTGTGTGTGTGTATGTGTATGCGTGTGTGTGTGTGCGCATGCATGTGTGCATGTGTGTGTGTGTGTGTGTGTGTGTGTGTGTGTGTGTGTGTGTGTGTGTGTGTGTGTGTGTGCGTGTGCGTGCGCGTGCCCCCTCCTCCCCACCCCTTCCCATTCCTTTGTCTCCCTGCATACACGCCCACACATGCCCTGCTCACACCCCTTCCCTACACCACACACACACGCACGCACGCACGCACGCACGCACGCACGCGCGCGCGCGCGCGCGCGCATGCACTCTTCCTCTCACCATCTTGAGAAACTATATATCGTGTGGACTCTGACAGCCTAACACAGCTGAGCGGTAAAAACATTTGCTGTGGGGATAGGGTGGAGTGGGGAGGGGCTTAATGAGGAAAGACATGTTCATATTACTTTGTGCATGTATGCATATATGTGCGTGCGCGTCCGTCCTGTGTGCGTGATTATGTGAGGGCGGCGCGCTCTCCGTGCGTGTGTGCGTGCAATATAGTGGTGGTACTGGTGGTGTTGGTGTTGTGGCTGTGGTGTGTTTTTTGTGTCAGTGAGCGAGTGTGCATGTGAGTATGTAAGAGAGCGAGTGAGTGTGCATGCGCGTTCTGTATCAACATGTATGTTTGTGTACGTGTGGTGTCGTGTCTGCATTTCCCTTGGCCACACGCCATAAATGGGAATATGCGCCAAATAACTATATCATTCATGAAGTGTTCTGAGGCTTAACATAAATTTGAGCCAAACATTAGGATTAAAATTGATTACAGATCAAATAAACAACCCTGAACAATTGTTTTGAAGGTATTCTACTGACATCATCATCAACATCTGGAACAGCTTGCCGGACAGTGTTGTCACTGCACCTACCACGTCAGCTTTCAAGTGCAGGTTGGATGCCCACTGGACAAACCTGCCTACAATCTATGATCCAGATTGCTACCATTAGCCACGCATGCCAAATTAAGCATTCTGGATCATCTACTGGAAAGACAAACAGGCCTACCCAGGCCTCAAGCGTCTTAACGATCAAGATCAAGACCAAGATCATCATTCACAATCTAGAATTAATGAGCCATTCTTTGGCTGACATCACATTCTGTGGCCTTTCCACTCTCCTGTTTTTGTTACCAGCTGGTCGACCCGAAATTGTGCCATTCCTTTCACATCATTCTGTCTGCTTGCAAGCATCTAGCATGTATCTTGATGGGTATATGCAGGAAAAGGAGAGTCAAAACAATTCTCTGAAAAATTAAATGCCAGCATTTTATTTTGACTCCTAGAGCGCAGCCTCTACACAGCTTTCCGCTATACCTATTGAAGACATAGTGCCCACTTAAAAAGCTTTGATCAATTTTCAACTCAAATCAACAGTTCACATGGCATCCACATACACAGGTTGAGTCTACAAGTCCTTTGAAAGCACCTACTGTTAGCTCTGTAGTAGCATGTAACAGCCTATTTGGAATTTTTGCCTGCATGTGAATGACACTGGCTGTTGAAGCACTTGCCAACAAGCTTTTAGAAACATTCTTTAACACAATATGCTCATGAGTACAGGCCACACTTTTTCTTACGATTTAAACTATGTTCCGCTAAAGTTACATTTTTATGAGGATATGTCAGTTTTGAACACTGAAATATCTGAGGTCTGCCCCTTCTGGCCAGGCTCGCACTCATCTCTCATCATTGAGGGGACAGTCTTGGAGGACATATGCTGGTGTCTGGTCGGCTTGTCCACACGGACACCTTGGTATCTTGACCTGTTCTCCCTCATGGTCACTTTCACCTTGGGACCAGCCCGACCCTATCAATACGAACAACTTCAGGCCCTGCTTGAGGCGATTCTTTCGAATCTTCTTGCAGGGAGTGCAAGCTGCCTGGGGCTGGTCATGTACTTTCAGCTGTGAAGCACTTGGCATATGTGGTGGAGTATTGCCAGTAGCTCCCACTGCCTTGGACCGTATCAGGGACGCACCTTGGAAATCTTGCCATGGGATATGGTCCTCACAGTCACAGCCTTGTAAATAAGTGGGAACACTGTCTTTTGAATCGTCTTTATTCTTAAACGTGCGTGATGACAATGAAGACATATGATGGCAATGGGTGCTAAAACATACAAAAGAAACAGAAAGGAAGCAAAAATGAGATGATAATTCTCTACGCCCCCCCCCCCCCCCCAAGTCTTTGGAGTGACACGAAAAGACTGAATCAAAAAGTTCATGGACTCTAGCTAAGTCAAAAGATAAGAGTTCAAAAGTATAGTTGGCCTCTTGCTTCTGAAAAAGAAATTTTTAAAAGCTGGACAGCATAAATGAAATATAAAGGGGTGACTATAACGAGTAAAATGAAAAGATGTGTCATTCAGCAGCGTGACAGTTAGGTCCTCTGGTTGAGCGCCGGGGACGGCCAGGGGAGGGGTCTGCACCAGGGGCGACAGCTTGCTCCTTCAGGCCAGGGGCGTTGTGCGGCATCAGGGCGCGTACAGCTCTTGGGACGCTGACGACCGTAGCCCGCGAAGTGGGATGTGTCGCCTCAGCTGCGGGACCTGGACGCGGGTCTGATGTGATGGGCGGCTGTGTGGTGGGGGTGAGGGAACAAGGGCTGGCGGCTGTGGGTTCATGATTGGTGGGTGTGGGGAGCCAGTCGGGAGTGGTGAACCCGGCTGAGGGGGCGGCCTGGGCAGAGGAACAATGGGGGCTGTGGGCTCTGTGCGGGCCGTAGGCAGTGTGGGTGTGTGGCCTGGGCCATCAGGATGGGCGTCCGTGGGATGACCGGTGTGTATTTTCCGTAGAAACTTCCTGTTGCGGAGGGTGACGCGACCAGCCATCAACACGCACGACAACTGGTCGAACGGCGCACCGATGCCAGCCTGTCTTGTCCCATTGGTCGATGAGTCATTTGGTTTTGGATGACCCGGGG
>CM031603.1:93048358-93108358 GCA_018398815.1 Conus ventricosus
AGGTGTCCGTGTGGACAAGCCGACCAGACACCCGCATATGTCCTCCAAGACTGTCCCCTCAATGATGAGAGAAGAAAACTATAAAAGGGGCATTCTGGCTCCCCCGGTCTCAACCAGTTTCGACCGGGCGACTCCAGAATGCCCCTTTTATAGTTCTCTGCCAAGTAAGACTTCAATAACCAAAAAATAACGACCCTACAAACAAACATACTGTGTAGGATTATCCGTTTTCAATACTAATTTACTAAACTTTTCAGATTTTAATTTTTGCTTAATCCTGTGTTTTTCTTGATCATTTTCAATAACATCATTTTCGCGCAAACATTCTTCAAATGAGTCTCTCTCTTTCATGTGAAATAAAACTACAGTCTTTAACTGTTCTCTAAAGTCTTTTAAAACTGAGTTATATTTTTGACATAAAATCCACACACTTATCCTAGCATGTCTTCCACTAAAAGCTAGTTTTGATAAAGTGTTTCTCTTTTTAACTATGTCTCTTTCTACCGAACAGTCATCTATAATAAATAGTGTCTGCGTTCCTTCAAACAGTTTATAAAACTGTTCTAAACACTCACTCAGTTTATTGCTAGGATGAACTAAATATATTTCATCATCTGTCCATATAAACCTTCTATCATGATATGCTTTGTTCCATTTAAGTGTTGGACAGAAAATCACAATATGATCAAAATTATAGCGATAAACTGTTTGTAATAGGTCTAGGACAAATATTGTTTTTCCACACCCAGTCTGCCCACAAATCAATGAACAATGAGGCTCTTTTGTCATAAAGTTTAACTGCTCCATAGTTTTATAACAGAATTTAATCTAATCCAGTTATTGTTTTTATCATGCTCTCTGTCAAAACTTGTTCAGTATAATAAAATCCTATAAGATCTAAATGGGTAAGATTAATCCAATTTAGTTCTGTAAGATTGTTTCTATTTAGACTAATATTAATTTTGTCACTGGTTGTAACGACCTTAATCCCCCCACCGTCGTAAAGAACGACGACAGTAACTTTAAGACTGTCAACGTCTAAGTTTTGCCAGCTAATTAGAATTCCTTTTAGAAGGACGTCACTAACGCCCACAACCCCATCCCTCTCCACATCTTTTAAGACAGAAATTTCAAATATCATTGTGAACGTGTCTCCTAATTTCATTTGCGGAATGAACTGTAATTTTGTAGAAGCATCTTTCAAAACTGATTCTCTTCTGTGGAGGATGTACTGTTTATTCCCATACGGCTTTATTTCAATCTCTTTCCGACTATTGTCCTCTGGCATAAGACTTACATGTAAAGGACCTGAGTTGAATGCTTTTCTGAAACTTTTTTGGCGGCTAAAAAATGTAAATGGGCTTATAAATTCAAATTTTATGTCCCATTCTAAATATGGTTCTAAGTGCCATTGCTGTCAGGTTTTCGAACTATTTTATATTCATACTGCCCAGCATTATTTGCTTCTACATTGCGCAGTTGCTCTAGTTTAGGAAACTTTTTGTTGTCGCTAACCTCTTTGCGTTTATAATCGCCATCTTTAGTGTACTCAAACCCATACAAAGCGCCTATCTCACCATTCTGTTCAAAGTCCGCAACGTCTGCAAGGTCTTTTAATTCTAAAGTTATACACCTCACAGGCGCTAATGTAACTCCGGATTCTTCTGGCCCACGCTACAGTTTTTAGTACAACTTATTATTTTATTTCCAAAACAATGTGCAGGTTATCGCATTTCACGAGTTTCACTGTTTTGTCTGCAATTTTTAAATTAAATGATCCGACCCTCCCACAAACTAATCTTTTAAACTGTAAATTAGGGAATTGTATAATTTCATAATCGCAATATGCAGCTTTCCCTGATGGAAGAGCTCTTAAAACAGTTGAGGGCCTTCCATCATATAAGTTTTCATCAGTGCTCAGCTCGTCCAAATGAACATAGAGTAATGAATGTAATGCAAGATCGAGCGGATTTTCTCCCTCATAAGTAGTTTTGTTTGGAGTAACTCTAAAACTATGAGTGGGTCGATTGGTAGTTGTAAAGCCTAACATTTTAGCTAGCTCTCTATCAAAATAGTAACCTACTTCTTCTTCAGGCTTGAATGTTAACATTGTTTTCAGATTCGCATTGTTAAGTTTGAGAGTAATGTCAAAGTTACTCATTGCTTCTTTTAGTGAGCAAAACCCGTAATAACCATCAGGTATGGTTAACTGGCTAACTAAAGTTCCTGCATTATTATATTTTTTAATCTTATTATTCTCCTTGGATTCAGTTATATTAAACCATACGACTTTGTAGAATATTTCATGGAGCGCGACCGTTTTGGTTCCGCATTCGTTATCAATAGCATGTTCTAAAAACGAAGGACGGTCTTGTGTTGTTATTGTTACAAACATTTTTTAAACGAAATAAAAATGAGTGCATTTAAATATACTGATGCAAAATATTCTGTTGGGCCGCACTACAATCTTAAAAATATAACAACCGATACTCTTGACATTTCTGTGACTCAGTCTGACACCTTTCAAGTAAAGGTTAGTACTCCATTAAACAGATATCTTAACCCCCCTATTAAAAAGACTACATCCCAAAAGTGTGGTTCAGCCATCCGATGCAGTTTTATCAGAACCAGTTAAACTTTGCTGCGTTTTGTGCATCAACTGGGTGTGGAGTGTCGTATGCTGATCACTTAAATCATCCTAATCCTTTGGTGAGGTCAGTGTACAGATTTCATTTTTATTACACCTTCAGACGTATTTTGACTGAACTGCAAGCGCCATTGCCAAATGATAAAACGTTTAATCCATTTAGCAACAGAATAGACATGAAGGCTTTTGAAAGGATCTGTAACGAATTCAATATTAAGGCTAAGACAGACTTTAGACAAAAGTCAGATCTTAATCATGGTTTAGGCACCCCTTATTTTTGGGGCGTGCACAGAAAGTATAACTATGACTGGAATCCTCCCTACACATCTTTCTCTTCAGGCACAACTGTTCACCTCGGGTCCATAGAGCAAGAGCATAAAACAGCGTGGACAACATTTATCTTAGACACTTCTAAGGGCCTAACTAGAGCGGGAATAGAACGAATAAACGACTCTGTTCGTACTTACGTTTGGTGTTTGCTAGGCTCGCAAGCACAAACGAGGTCGAGCATAACTGATCCTTCTACTGGCTTTGACGCACAAAAACAATACTTAGCAAATTTAGAGGACGCCATTAATTCTACAGTTGATTTACCTTCAAGTATTAAAAGGTACCAAAATGTTTTACAATACGCAAGATCGAAAGTAGACTTTGCTGTTGGCACTGGTTTATACATGCTGCCTTCTGACCTCAGACTCCAGATAGGCACAATAATAAACTACAATAATGAAATCCTTGTGGCAGGCAATGAACAGAAAGTCGGAAAAAACGAAATAAATTCTGAGCCAGTAATATTGCAAGCAGTAAACAAACACCCAAGAATAAGGCATCCAATCCCCGCGGTCCAAAGCCCGAAGGCCGTTGAAGAACACGAAAAAAATAATGACCATGAATATGAAAAGACAGCACTTGTTCTTGGATTAACTGGCCTAGGATTACTTGGTCTTTATCTTACTAAATATTAACCCAACTATTAAGAGAACTAATGTCCATAAGTGCTCGGCCATAAAGCCAACTACTTTGCCTGCAGTAGACAAAAGCCAGCTAACAACACCCCCTAATATTCCGGGTAAAGAGTCTATGGCTTTACTGGCTAATTTTTTTTAATAAACTTGCAAGATGATCAAGCTGTTTTTTTACCCATGATTTATCAGGCGGAGGGGATGGCGGTGGAGGCACTAGCCCAGCACCACCACCACCGCCTGTAATAGCCATCACCAGTGTACTTATTGCAAAACCTAAGGCTGTTATAACGCTTGCTAATGTGACTCCTTGCTCTCTAAACAGTGTTCGTATTCGTTCTGCTAGTGTTGTGTCTTCATATAAAATTTTTTGGATAGTTTCTCTTATTCTGATCACTTGAGTTCGTAATTGGTCTCGGTTAGTAGACGCCGCTTTTAGTCTTGCCGATCTTTCTTTTTCAAGATCTTTTAGTCTTTGGGTTATTCTTTCTTTAACACCAGGCCCTAAGTTGGCGTCATCAGCCTCAACGAGTTTTTCTTTTTCTCTTTTTATATGCTCATCTATTTCACTTAGTTTTGCTAAATTGTCTGTTAATTCGCCTCTAATGTTTCTTACAGCACGATCAACGGCCTCAAATTCTTGCGGGGGTATCGAGGAATCATTAATTGTTTTTGGTACTGTTTCTTCGGAAAAACTGGTTTCTATTGCTTGATTTATTTCGCCTGCTGTTTGACTTAAATCTTGAAGTTCCATGTTTTGCATTTGGCTATCTGTTGGGAGTTTTTGTTGTGTGTTTTGAAGTTTAGCAACTGCATCCCTATCTAATTTTGGTTTAGCAATGCCAAGGCGATTTTGTACGCTCATAGGGAGTCTTTGTCTAAGTGTACTCTTTGTACAACTTTGGATTCTCTCTTGAGGGCACATAAGACCGTATGGCGAAAGCTTGGCTGTGTCTGGAGTGGCACTCTCTTCATCTGTCCGTGGGCATGGGTGGTTGGGTCTGTGGGGTGTGCTCGGCAGCTGGAGGGTGGTGTTTCTCGCCGGTGGGCTCTGCAGTCATGAAATACGGGCTGGTACACCCATGGGGGATGCTATTTTAAGGCTGTTATGGTTGCATCCTGCAGTCTGATTTACCTCTGTTCAGGAGCAGTTATGTCCCTTGATATCTTAATGGAGTGTCCTGCGCGTGCCTGTACCCATCGTCAACACAGCGCAGGCCTCCAAGGGTGGTACAGGGCTGCTCTAAAGGCAGGTGAAGACAGTGCTTCTCTGGGTCCTCCCCAGCACCTTCGGGTGTTTCTTTTTCTTCAGGGCTTTAAACTTTGAGGGGTTTCGTTCATGCGTAAGCTTAACAGGGTTTCCTGGGTCGTTTTTCACATACAAATGGCCATCATCATCTCGGTCAAAATCATTAGGGTCTAAAACTTCGGGAGGTTCAAAGCCTAAATTTTGGTACAATGATCTAACATGACTTTCTGTTAATTCACGCCGCATTGAGAGCTCTGAGCGATGTTCTGTTAATTCACGCCGCATTGAGGCCATTGAGCGATGCTGTGTCAAAGGAGTCATTTCACTCATGTCGTCTCCAAGATCAAAAACATCATAATCTTCTTCGCCTTCAATGCCTGCCATGTTTTAAATAATTAAATTTTTATTTTGTTTTATAAAAAATGTCACGAGTATATGGTTCAATTCTTAACCCGCATAGAAGACTGAAAGAGCCCTTTGGAGTGAAGGGAAATAAGCAGAATATTATTGTTCCAAATAATCCGTCTACTATTGATGCGGATCAAATTCTTACTGTCAAATTTCCAGACCTAGGAGCAGATGAAGTGATTGTGCCAGGCTCTGCGCGACTTACTTTCAAAATAGAACTCACATCAGCAACAGACACAACCAGGACAGTTGTCCAGAATTTGGGACGGGCAATCGTTAAGAAAATTTCTATAAAACTTGAGGGGCAAGAAATATTTTCTTTACACAATGCTGACATATTTTAACCTATTCTGATCTATGGCTAACCGAGAATGAAAGGGCCGATCTTGCGTTTCAAGGAATAGATAATGAAGATGGACTAAAACACAGAATAGGCGCCTCAGATGCTAAAGACGGCAAAAAGTATGTAGCTGTAAGTTATGCGTATGGAAATCGCTTTTCCATCCCCTTGGATTTTGAGTTGTTAAGTGCGCATGCGCCGTACTATCAAGGAGCATTAAAAGGCAGATTGTCATATGAACTAACTTTTAACGAATACAAACGGGTTATCAAATCATCAGACACCGAAGCAAAGTACAGCATTTCTGACATCGCGTTAGAGTTTGATGTTGTAGCAACCCTGATTTAGCAAGGCGATTGGGCAACAATATCAGTCAAACTTAGAAATATATTACGAAAGAGTGATTCATCATACAACATATCCTAGAAACAGGGCAGACACTATATGGAATTTTAGTTTTAGTGCCACAGCAAGATCGCTTAAAGGTATTTTATTGCTGTGTGAAGATGAAGAACCATTCAAAAGAGGAAGTGAAAAGTTTATTAATCCTAAAATAACGAAAGTACAATGTACAATTGAGGGTAGTCCTAACCAAATCTACGCTAGCGGGCTTAAACCTTATCAGCATTTTGATGAAATAAGAAAATTGTTCGGAGGTGGGAGGCATAGAAGCCCAACAGTAGACCTTGCGTCTAAAGATCTACACCTTCACAATGTTAGGCTCGATGATTATTTAACAACGAAATACGGTTTATGGATTGACCTAAGGGCAACAGAGGATAATCAGTTGCATGGAAGTGGGAGAACTGTTACAGAAGGAATAAACATTCAAATTGATAAAGAAAAAGATGGCGATAAACCAGGTAATGTACATTTGTTTTTAATATATGATGCGCAGCTGAAAAATTCAAGATAACAGATTAAAAAAATTCCACTACTAAATTCTTTTTATTTAAAAAAAGGCATGTCTGTTCAGGTTATCCAAATGTGCCTACAGTGCCAGGCCGCCAAACGAAGGGATAGTAGAAACCCCTAACATAAAACCTTTAGGTTAACAAACATTACACAATGCAACAAAAACTAAGCAAGACCTTTCAAAATACAGCAAAACCAAACGAAGGTATTCTGCTGTCTTTAATGCTGTTACATATGTTAATACGGGAGCATCGACTATTAGTGCTCTATCAGCAGGTACAAGTGTTGGTCTCTTAGCAACAGGTGTTGGTGCACCCGCAGCTTTACCTCTAGGCGGGTTGTCTTTAGCTCTCGGCCTGTGTTCATTAGCCGTAAGTGCTGCTAGCAAAAATTAAAAACTAAACTCCAAAAGCACACAGCTATGGTTCAACTAATAACAGCTAAACTTAGTTCCTTCAAACTGACAATAAATAAAGCGCTAGTTGACTCAAACATCACGGATGAAGAATTTAGTCGTTTACAGGCTGATTTTGATGACTATAAAAGACAAAGTTTGATCTTCAAAAAAAGGAAAGGGGCAAGTTTTTCTCAACAGCCAGACACCGAGCAGATAAAAAAGGATGTTTAAAAAAAGTAAACGAAACATTAAACTCTGTTCTAAAACAGCTCACATTAACAACGTCAAAGGGCGTTTATACTTTAGTTTATGAGTCCAAGCACAAAAAGACCGTTGATATTGATTCTGATTAATTATTTTTTTTTAATTTAAATAAATATTTTGAGTTAGAAAAGAAAACTCAACATGGCTGAGATATATGAAGGACCCGACGAATTGTTTGAAGGAATGCTTAAGGGAGGCGTTTATCAAGAGCTTTAAATGATTTTTAATCTAGAAGTCATTGATCCAACAAGCGTACAGGCAAGCGTTGCTCATGCTATTTCTAAAGTTCCAGGTAAACTAACAATAGACCCGCCAGTTAAAGTAATGTTAGCTTTTTTTAATCGACTATGTAACAATAAATGAAGAAAATCTAGAAGTCTGGGTCTCGACTCAACAACAGGTTATTCTTTCTCATAATGACTTAACACCCGGTTGGGCAGACCAACTGCTTACACAGTTTGATGTGGCTGCTGAAGAAGCCAAAATGAGAGGCTCTGGTTGGTCAGAGGGCGAAGTCTAGAGATCAGATAAAACAGTCTAAGTATGCACCGATTGTGGGCAGGTCTTACATTCCACAAACCTCCAGCATTATTTTGCAAAAAGAGCAGTTCTAAACATAAAGAATTCGGACGACAAATGTTTCATGTGGTGTTTTTCTTGCAAGGCTGCATTACGCCCGTAAAAACGCAGAGAGAGTGTCTAACTATCACCCTTTCATCAATGATCTTAACTTTAGCGGAATATCCTTTCCTGTTAGCGTGGATTCCATTGATCAGTTTGAAGAACAAAACAAACCAATAACTTGTTAATGAAATGAGGTAGGGAACAGTAAACGATAAACAGTAAACAAGTGGGGTATGTTTTGCTCCCATAAGGAAACCTAACACAGAGTAACTTTTATTCAAGACTGGCACAGCCTTTTAAACTTGAATAAAGTCAGACAAATACATAGACGAACAATCTAATAGTGGGGGAAAAACAAGCGCAGGCCAACACTGAACTGTCTGGCAAAGATTTAGACTTGAGGGGAGGGGAGTTTGAAGATGGAGTAACTGGGAAAATGAAATTAAAAAAAAAAATTAAATTAAAAAAAAAATGTTACAGATATGAAAACTCTTCTCTAGCTGCATAAGGGGAAACCCTCGCAATCCCTTTTGAAGGCAGATATATTTGTATTGCCTGCTCCGAGGCCTTTCGCCCGCTGGATCGGGCTCATCAGGGAGACACGGCTGGTTGTGTCTGCGCTCCCGGCGTCAAATAGAGACACACCACAGTCCATAATACTGTGGTGTTCTCACCACCATGGGTGCAAAAAAAAATCCAATAGCACCCCCAGAGCAGCCAGCGAAGAGTAGTAAATGCAACCAAACGAAAGTGTGGGGAGGAAAAAAGTTGCTGTAAAACTAAAGACATTATGCAAATAATATAAAATGTAGGGGACAGTCTTTGAGCCTACGCCTGAGGATCCACCCAAAGATGCAAGGGAGATCAAAAGACAAACACACAGACGGACAGAAACAAATACAAATAACCTCAATTTAATCAAAGCAAAATCGTTAATGAAATGAGGTGGGAACAGTAAACGATAAACAGTAAACAAGTGGGGTATGTTTTGCTCCCATAAGGAAACCTAACACAGAGTAACTTTTATTCAAGACTGGCACAGCCTTTTAAACTTGAATAAAGTCAGACAAATACATAGACGAACAATCTAATAGTGGGGAAAAACAAGCGCAGGCCAACAACTGAACTGTCTGGCAAAGATTTAGACTTGAGGGAAGGGGAGTTTGAAGATGGAGTAACTGGGAAAATGAAATTAAAAAAAAAAATTAAATAAAAAAAAAATGTTACAGATATGAAAACTCTTCTCTAGCTGCATAAGGGAACCATCGCAATCCCTTTTGAAGGCAGATATATTTGTATTGCCTGCTCCGAGGCCTTTCCCCCGCTGGATCGGGACTCATCAGGGAGACACGGCTGGTTGTGTCTGCGCTCCCGGCGTCAAATAGAGACACCCACAGTCCATAATACTGTGGTGTTCTCACCACCATGGGTGCAAAAAAGAATCCAATAGCACCCCCAGAGCAGCCAGCGAAGAGTAGTAAATGCAACCAAACGAAAGTGTGGGGGGGAAAAAAGTTGCTGTAAAACTAAAGACATTATGCAAATAATATAAAATGTAGGGACAGTCTTTGAGCTACGCTGAGGATCACCCAAAGATGCAAGGGAGAACAAAAGACAAACACAACAGACGACAGAAACTTAAAAAAAACCATCAATTTAAACAAAGCAAAATCGTTAATGAAATGAGTAGGGAACAATAAACGATAAACAGTAACAAGTGGGGTATGTTTTGCTCCCATAAGGAAACCTAAAACAGAGTAAACTTTTAGTTCAAGACTGGCCCCAGCCTTTTAACTTGAATAAAGTCAGACAAATACATAGACGAACATCTTAGTGGGGGAAAAACGCGCAGGCCAACAACTGAACTGTCTGGCAAAGATTTAGATTGAGGAAGGGAGTTTGAAGATGGAGTAACTGGGAAAATGAAATATAAAAAAAAAAATTAAATTAAAAAAAAAAAAAGTTACAGATATGAAAATCTTTCTAGCTGCATAAGGGAACATCGCAATCCTTTTGAAGGCAGATATATTTGTATTGCCGCTCCGAGGCCTTTCGCCCGTGGATCGGGACTCACAGGGAGACACGGCTGGTGTGTCCCGCGCTCCGGCGTCAAAAGAGACACACCACAGTCCATAATACTGTGGTTTAACCACATGGGTGCAAAAAGAAATCCATAGCACCCCCAGAGCAGCCAGCGAAGAGTAGTAAATGCAACCAAACGAAAGTAGTGGGGAGGAAAAAAGTTGCTGTAATAACTAAAGACATTTTGCAATAATATAAAATGTAGGGGACAGTCTTTGAGCCTACGCTGAGATCCACCCAAAGATGCAAGGGAGATCAAAAGACAAACACACAGACGGACAGAAACAATTACAAATAACCTCAATTTTAATCAAAGCAAATTTTCGTTAATGAAATTAGGGAGGGAACAGTAAACGATAAACAGTAAACAAGTGGGGTATGTTTTGCTCCCCCATAAGGAAACCTAACCAGAGAACTTTTATCAAGTTTATAAGGCTGTGCCAGTCTTAATAAAAGTTACTCTGTGTTAGGTTTCCTTATGGGAGCAAAACATACCCCACTTGTTTCTGTTTTCGTATTACTGTTCCCTACTCATTTCATTAACGATTTTGCTTGATTAAATTGAGGTATTTTGTATTTGTTTCTGTCCGTCTGTGTTTTGTCTTTGATCTCCCTTGCATCTTTGGGTGGATCCAGGCGTAGGCTCAAAGGACGCCCTACTTTTATATTATTTGCATAATGTTTTAGTTTTACAGCAACTTTTTTCCTCCCACACTTTTCGTTTGGTTGCTTTACTACTCTTCGCGTGCTCTGGGGTGCTATTGGATTCTTTTTGCACCCATGGTGGTGAGAACACCACAGTATTATGGACTGTGTGTGTTCTATTTTACGCCGGGAGCGCAGAACAAACCATGCCGTTCTCCTGATGAGTCCCGATCCAGCGGGCGAAAGGCCTCGGAGGAGGCAATACAAATATTGCCTTCAAAAGGATTTCGAGGTTCCCTTATGAGCTAGAGAAGAGTTTTCATATCTGTAACATTTTTTTTTTAATTTAATTTTTTTTTAAATTTCATTTTCCCAGTTACTCCATCTTCAACTCCCTCCCCTCAAGTCTAAATCTTTGCCAGACAGTTCAGTTGTTGGCCTGCGCTTGTTTTTCCCCACTATTAGATTGTTCGTCTATGTATTTGTCTGACTTTATTCAAGTTTAAAAGGCTGTGCCAGTCTTGATATATAAGTTACTCTGTGTTAGGTTTCCTTATGGGAGCAAAACAACCCCACTTGTTTACTGTTTATCGTTTATGTTCCCTACCTCATTCATTAACGATTTTGCTTTGATTAAATTGAGGTTATTTGTATTTGTTTCTGTCCGTCTGTGTGTTTTCTTTTGATCTCCCTTGCATCTTTGGGTGGATCCTCAGGCGTAGGCTCAAAGACTGTCCCCTAATTTTATATTATTTGCATAATGTCTTTTGTTTTACAGCAACTTTTTTCCTCCCCACACTTTCGTTTGGTTGCATTTACTACTCTTCGCTGGCTGCTCTGGGGTGCTATTGGATTCTTTTTTGCACCATGGTGGTGAGAACACCACAGTATTATGGACTGTGGTGTGTCTCTATTTGACGCCGGGAGCGCAGACACAACCAGCCGTGTCTCCCTGATGAGTCCCGATCCAGCGGGCGAAAGGCCTCGGAGCAGGCAATACAATATATCGCCTTCAAAAGGGATTGCGATGGTTCCCTTATGCAGCAGAGAAGAGTTTTCATATCTGTAACATTTTTTTTTTAATTTTTTTTTTTTTAAATTTCATTTTCCCAGTTACTCCATCTTCAAACTCCCCTCCCTCAAGTCTAAATCTTTGCCAGACAGTTCAGTTGTTGGCCTGCGCTTGTTTTTCCCCCACTATTAGATTGTTCGTCTATGTATTTGTCTGACTTTATTCAAGTTTAATGGCTGTGCCAGTCTTGAATAAAAGTTACTCTGTGTTAGGTTTTCCTTATGAAACCAATAACTGTTAATGTATACACATGGGATGAGGAAACAAATCTACACCCGATTAAAGTGTCCAAGAACAGTCCAACGATTGGCGAGCAGACAAAAATCATGTTGACTTACTACTGATGCTTTCACCAGCGGGGCTGCCGCATTACACATTAATACGAACAATGAGTAGACTGTTAGCATATACTACAAAAAAACATTGCAAACAGAATTCTGTAGAAAATGTTTAACAAGAATTCCAACCGCTCAAGCCGCGCTTGAACATATAAAACATTGTAAAAGTTTTGTAGACTGTAATACAGAACTAATTACACCCCCACCCGGATCTAAAGTTAGTTTTAAGAACTGGAAACGGCTGCAAAATTCTCCATACGTAGTTTACGCAGACTTCGAGTCGCTTATTGTTCTTATGAAGGGCCAGCGCCACAAAAACTTCGAAAAACAGTCTTAATGAGTAATCATCAGATTTGTTCATTTGCCTTCATTATTGTCAGGTCGGATGGCGTCCATTCGGAACCAGAATTATATAGAGGGCCTAATGCTGCAAAATACTTCTTAGAACGCATGCAGCAAGTGCGTAACGCCTGTTCTAATAATCTGAATCTCTCAGACATTATTATGACTCCTGAAGATCAACAGCAGTATGACTCAGCCACACATTGTTGGATTTGCGGCTTAGAGCTAACGCCCAAGAGTGTAAATCCAACAGTAAGAGACCATGATCACATTAGCGGAAAGTTCAGAGGAGCAGCACACAGTAAATGCAATCTTCAACTAAAGTTTGATCCTAAGACATGGAAGCTGCCCATCTTCTTTCATAACTTGCGAGGTTACGACTCTCATCTTATAATGAAAGCAGTAGACGGCGCCTTCAGGGTAACATGCATTGCACAGTCATCAGAAAAGTACATGTGTTTCACTTTAAATAACATGTCTTTTTATGACTCTATGCAGCACATGATGGGTTCATTAGAGTCACTGGCTATGTCCTTAAAGTCCTGCCCAATAACGGAAGAATATTTTGACCCAACTCTTGTTAGAAAGGGAGTTTACCCTTATGAGTACATGAACAGTAGGGAAAGGTTTGATGAAGATACACTTCCGCCTAAAGGCGCGTTCTTTTCTAGTCTTAGAGGAAAGGACATCAGCGATTCTGATTACCAGCATGCTCAAGATGCGTGGCAGAAGTTAAAGTGTAAAACGATGGGAGACTATCATGATGCATACTTGATGGCTGATGTATGTTTGTTGGCGGACGTCTTTGAAAATTATAGAAAGACCTGCATGAAACATTATAGCCTGGATCCCGCGCATTATATTTCTGCGCCTGGGATGAGTTGGGATGCTTTCTTAAAGTTTACTGGAGTACAGATTGATTTATTGTCAGATTTACCAATGATTCAGATGATTGAAAACGGATTGCGTGGAGGAATTAGTATGGCGTCGCATCATTACAGTAAAGCAAACAACAAATACTTGGACGACTATGATCCAAGTAAAAGGTCTAACTATCTCATGTATTTAGATGCAAACAATCTGTATGGATGGGCTATGGCGCAATCAATTCCACTACGCAACTTTGAAATGTACAAAGGCGGCGGTACAAATAATGTGCAAAGAGCATTAAAGTGGTTGAGCAGTTTAACGCCCGATCAACAGCGTGGTTTCATTCTAGAAGTTGACTTAGAATATCCTCATGAACTCCATGACCTACATAATGACTACCCATTAGCTGCAGAAAGTCTAAAGATGAATCCGACAGAGCCGCCTAAACTTGTGCCTAATCTTCGAGACAAAAAAAATTATGTCTGTCATTACAGACTTCTACAATTTTATTTAAGACATGGTTTGACGTTGACAGCTGTTCATCGTATAATTGCTTTTGATCAAGAACAGTTCATGAAACCATACATCATGAAGAACACTGATCTTAGAACTAAATCCTCAGATGCTTCAGAAAAAGACTTTTTCAAGCTGATGAACAACAGCTGTTTCGGAAAGACTATGGAAAATCCGCACAAGCGTAAAGATGTCAGATTGGTCACCAGAGAGAACGAAGCAATTAAGCTGACTTCAAAACCAAATTATCAGGACTTTAGAAGATTTCATGATCAGCTTTTTGGCATAATGATGAAAAAAAAGAAAGTCAAATTGGACAAACTGTATTTATTGGGTTTACTGTTTTAGAATTATCAAAGCTTTTGATGTTAGAATTTCTTTATGACTACTTTAAGCCCTTGTATCCAGAGTCCAGAGTACTTTACACAGATACAGATAGTTTTGTTATAGATATCCCTACTGAAGACATCTATAAAGACATGGAATTAGAAGTAGCTAAAGGGCATGCGGGATGGTACGACACATCCGATTATCCTAAAGATTCGCCTTTGCATTCAACCGTTAACAAGAAGGTTTTAGGAAAGATGAAGGATGAATTATCTGGAGGGGTGATTAAGGAGTTTATTGGTTTAAGGTCGAAAATGTACAGTATTTCGAGCCAGGAGAAAACCATTAAGAAAGCAAAAGGAATATCTCGCAGTGTTGTGCAGTCAAACATATCGCATGACAACTACAAAGAAGCATTGTTCAATAAACATACTTTTCATCATGACAACGTAAAACTACGATCTAATCTACATGAAATCAACACAACTGTTGTAACAAAGAAGTCATTAGATAGAACAAACACAAAACGAGTATTTGTTAATCCAGAGTTTTCATATGCAATTGGGCACTGGAGAACGTCATAAATACATACCTTCTTCATATTTTTCCTCAAGTTTTGTTATAAGCTCATTCATATCATCATCCAATTCAGCTAAATCTTTTTTCATGTTTGCTTGATGCGCTCGAATTTTTTTTATTATTTCAAGATATTCTTTCCCCCATATCTGATGATCAAAATTTGAGAATTTGGGTTGTAGGTGATCTGGATGCATTGCCATGTACCGATGAACCCTCGGAAATAATTCCTTAATAGTAGAACTCGTATCATATGATTCCCGTATCAATTCTAAGGTCTCTTCCTTTATCATTCTTGTTTCGTTCTGTGCTTCCATTTTATGTAAATTAAAAATTAATTAAGCAACTGGAACTGTGCCTGGCGGGATTATCTGCAGTTCTTCCTTTACAAAAGATCTTTGTGGAGCTGGTTGTTTTGTTGTGTCAGTTTCCGTAAATAATACACGGGCGGATTCATTTTTACAATTCTTTTTATTTCATACGGATCAACACTCCAAACTGGATCTGTTGCCCTGATGCGAGTGTCCCCTTCCGCTTCCCCCGGTAAATAAAGGTACCTTACTTTCAAACCAAATGGCAATAGTTTGCCGGATGAAAACTCTCCTTCAACAGCATTTATTGTTTGTTTTTTGATTGCTTGTACTGGTTTTAGCCCTTTAAATTCTTCATTATTCATTGCGCGTAGAACTGAGGGCAGTCTTCTAACCCATTCTGTGTTGCGAGAATTGTCAATCAGCTCTCTGTGATACTGGTAGGAAAAAAGTCTTTCAGATAACTGTTTGTTAAAGTTTTCAACTAAAGCCTGTGATCTGTGAACTCCTGGAATGCCTCTTTTAATGGTAACTCTATGTTTTAACAACAATTGATTCACTCGGCCTTTAAATTCTTTTCCATCATCGACTTGAATCATGCGAGGATAAGTTAGCGGGCCTCGTTGGTATATCAGTTGTATGGCAACAGCAACAGCAGAAGCACTCTTTTGGGTTAACGGTTCCGCATCTTTGTATCTTGAAGCTATGTCAATGACTGTAAGTGCGTACTTAAATCTTTTTCGTCTAATCGTATCATGAGGTAAATATAGAAGATCCATTTGATGGGTGTCGTTCGGTATTGTATTCACAAAGTGTGGTCTCTGTATTCGTTTAGGCGCAGGTAAATAAATTTGCCAAATCGCTTGTTTAGATAACCATTCCTTTGCTGTTTGTTTCACTGACCCCCGCTGCTTGGCTTAGCTTTTTTATTGCCGTGATTCCCTTCCAATATCCTTTTGGCGAATAATAGATTTTGTTCATTTTTATTCAGCCAATATTATGCGCAACAAAATACACAACAGTCATGCCAAAGACAATAAACACGATTTCTTGCATCTTTTGTTTTTCTGATGGTTGATAAAAGTCACTAAAATTTTGGTGGGGGTAATGTCTCGATTGGTTTGCCTGTTACAAGATAATATTCTTTTATTGCTTGATCAACATCTTTAAATGTGTAAGCTGCATGTCCCTGTTTTTTCAGTTTGTCGTTAATAAAATCTAACTGCTCAATTCTCTGCTTTTCATAGGTGTCTTGTGCAGCTGCTAGTTGCTCCATAGCTTTGTTATGTCTTTTTCTCTCCCCGTCATCCCGCAGTTTACTAAATGCGTAATTACTTCCGCTAAAAGCAAGCGCATTCACTACTGCGCCACCTAACATCATTACGAATGAAGCCATTTTTATAACTATATTTTTTTAATTTTACATATTGATACTGCCAGGAATTATTCCTTGCTTAACTAGAAAATCTTTCGTAGCGAATGAAGCTGCTATAACAGCAATTAGCTTTGCTGAGTCTTCAAAGTCTAGTTTGCCAAGATCTGCCGGTTTTATTTTTAACAAGCTTTTACCAAGCATTGTGTATCCTACACTTAGGCCTCCAATAACAGCAGAATGGTATACAAGATTGGTAACAGTTTTTTCGGTGCTCATTTTTAAAAAATAAAATAATTATAATTGATAAAAAACATGAACAGCGATGATCTACTAAACATTCCTGAACTTATGATTACAAATGACCAAGTTGATGAGCAAGCTATTATGCCCCAAATGGAGAGGTTGTATTCTTTGGCAGCATGCGGAAAAACAAAACAGTTCCTCGGCAATGAATTCAGCATAGAACAGATTCAACAGATGTCGCCACAAGACATTATAAAGTATCATAACAGGTATGAAGCGCAACTAGGATCAAGAATGGTAAAAAGTGTCAGGCAAACGGCTCTTAGTTTGTACACTAAACTAGTAGGCCGATTTGTCCCCATTGATTCTGAACAAGATTTTATGTATGATTTAACGCAGGATCCAGTTTTAACAAAGTCATTAGAGTCTCTAGGTGTGATCTGTATTACAGATTTGAAACATTATTGTCGCCGCTAATCATGGGATTAATTACTTTTAATCATATAGATTTTATTTCCCTTCAAAATGACCGAGCCAGAAAATCAGCAGAATCAGAATCAGAAAACATTGAATCAGGTGAAAGTGGTCAGTAGCCCCCCTCATCCTGGACGCGTTGCAGCAGGAAAAAAATTAGCAGAGTGGAACAAAAAAAAAAATTACAGTTACAATCACAGAATATAGCTCATAATGAAAACATAACGCCGCCAACGCCAACAGTTGTTTCAATGCCGGCTATAAAAACACCAGAACAAGAACAAGTTGATTCAAGGCCTACAGCACCAAAGCCTCATGGAATATTGAACTTAAAACTGTTGCCATTTTTGGCGCCCTTGCTGCTGTTGGGGGTGGTTATTACGGTTATAAAATATATAAACAAAGACAACAAAACCCAAAGCAGTCCGAACATTCTCAACCACTAAATATAGAAGATGAACAAAAAAGCATGCCAGAACCGCCAACAACAAAAGATCATTTTGACCCATTTCAGATGCAATAATATTTTAAGAACTTAATAAATAATTATAAGTTAACTTGAATAATAACTTGGTTGTACTTAGGGGATGACTTAGTTATGAACTTGAGCTAACTTGAGTAAGAACTTGGGGGGACTTGATCAAGAACTTATTAAGAACTTGAGGTGACTTAATGTAGAAACTTAAAGGAACTTAATAAAGAACTTAATTAAAAACTTAATTAAGAGCTTGGGGCAACTTGATTAAAACTTAATTAAAAACTTGGGGTGACTTAATTAAGAACTTGGGGTGACTTATAGCATGATCTGGATCACACACGCACACACACAGAAATCATTCACACAATAGACAGGATGGTGCGTGTGGGGGTGCGTTGGCTTGTGTTGAAGAAAACGGGGCTGTCGGTCTCTCTGTCAACTGAAGATTATTCAAAGCAGCCACCAAGTGCATTTCTCAAAAGCTTGATTCAATAAACAAGACAGTTGAATAAAGTACACTCTGTAGCAGGGCGTCGAAGAAGGTAAGCAAACTTGCCAAGTAGGTAGCCGGGTTACTTTAGAATCACGTCAGCAGCAATTGGTAAGATTTGCTATCGATCATGATATTCATTTCACGCGGTCTAGGCTAGACCGCGACCGTCTTCTTTGTCACCAATCATGATCGTTACTATATTTAGATGCTTACACACACAGTCCAAACACTAAAGCAGGTCGTGAGACTGCCTGTAGCGCTCAAATAGGTCAGCCAGTGACAAGCTGGGCCTGTGTTAAGATCGGACGCGCTTGGCTTAATGCCAAAGTTGGCCCTTCAAGGCTGGTTTTGGAGTGCGGCTAATAAACGTTTCCTTTCGCGACTCCAACTTTTTAAATAAAACAGCGCCATTTTTTAAAAGGAATCATTTCTTCAAAAGTTAAAAGCTTTTCAAAGTTAACATCTCTTTCAAATATATCAGCTAAATCTCTGTCTTAAATCAACAAGCTTTCAAGCGCTTGTGTAGTTTATCAATAGTAGGTTCTCGTTTTTCTTTCTCCTCACCTTCCAAAAAAGCAATACTTCTCTTTAGCTTAGGAAGTAAAGAACTGGGCACGCCTGATTTTCTTTTGTTTAGATACTCCGTCATACACTTGTAATAAAACATATGTTCATCTATGGCAAAAGCTGTTCCTCTGTAAACACAAACACACCCGCCAGCATTGAACGCCGTGGCTAAACTGAGTGGCGCTGGCGTTGGTTGGAAATCGTCATGTCCGGTCACGTGGTAAGTAATCGGGTGTCGACCTAATGACGGGCCTCTGCAGTATTCGGATAGTGCGGAGTCCTTAGGCAGGTCGACAATTAGCAATTAAAGGCTTACCAGCTCCACCGTTTGTATATGGGGTGTGTTCAGCGACTGCTGCTTTTCCCCTACGTTACTCTATGGGGTGTGTTCAGCCACTGCTGCTTTCCCCCTACGTTACTCTCTGAAAAGTTTAGTAAATTAGTATTAAAAACGGATAATACTTGTCAGAGAACTATAAAAGGGGCATTCTGGAGTCGCCCGGTTGAAACTGGTTGAGACCGGGGGAGCCAGAATGCCCCTTTTATAGTTTTTCTAGAGATGAGTGCGAGCCTGGCCAGAAGGGGCAGACCTCAAGAATTTTCAGTGTTCAAAACTGACATATCCTCATAAAAATGTAACTTTAGCGGAACATAGTTTAAATCGTAAGAAAAAATGTGGCCTGTACTCATGACCATATTATGTTAAAGAATGTTTCTAAAAGCTTGTTGGCAAGTGCTTCAACAGCCAGTGTCATTCACATGCAGGCAAAAATTCCAAATAGGCTGTTACATGCTACCACAGAGCTAACAGTAGGTGCTTTCAAAGGACTTGTAAACTCAACCTGTGTATGTGGATGCCATGTGAACTGTTGGTTTGAGTTGAAAATTGATCAAAGCTTTTTAAGTGGGCACTATGTCTTCAATAGGTATAGCGGAAAGCTGTGTAGAGGCTGCGCTCTAGGAGTCAAAATAAAATGCTGGCATTTAATTTTTCAGAGAATTGTTTTGACTCTCCTTTTCCTGCATATACCCATCAAGATACATGCTAGATGCTTGCAAGCAGACAGAATGATGTGAAAGGAATGGCACAATTTCGGGTCGACCAGCTGGTAACAAAAACAGGAGAGTGGAAAGGCCACAGAATGTGATGTCAGCCAAAGAATGGCTCATTAATTCTAGATTGTGAATGATGATCTTGGTCTTGATCTTGATCGTTAAGACGCTTGAGGCCTGGGTAGGCCTGTTTGTCTTTCAGTAGATGATCCAGAATACTTAATTTGGCATGCGTGGCTAATGGTAGCAATCTGGATCATAGATTGTAGGCAGGTTTGTCCAGTGGGCATCCAACCTGCACTTGAAAGCTGACGTGGTAGGTGCAGTGACAACACTGTCCGGCAAGCTGTTCCAGATGTTGATGATGATGTCAGTAGAATACCTTCAAAACAGAATTGTTTAGGGTTGTTTATTTGATCTGTAATCAATTTTAATCTTAATCTTTGGCTCAAATTTATGTTAAGCCTCAGAACACTTCATGAATGATATAGTTATTTGGCGCATATTCCCATTTATGGCGTGTGGCCAAGGGAAATGCAGACACGATACCACACGTACACAAACATACATGTTGATACAGAACGCGCATGCACACTCACTCGCTCTCTTACATACTCACATGCACACTCGCTCACTGACACAAAAAACACACCACAGCCACAACAACCAACACCACCAGTACCACCACTTATTGCACGCACACACGCACGGAGAGCGCGCCGCCCTCACATAATCACGCACACAGGACGGACGCGCACGCACATATATGCATACATGCACAAAGTAATATGAACATGTCTTTCCTCATTAAGCCCCTCCCCCTCCACCCTATCCCCACAACAAATGTTTTTACCGCTCAGCTGTGTTAGGCTGTCAAAGAGTCCACACGATAATATAGTTTCTCAAGATGGTGAGAGAGGAAGAGTGCATGCGCGCGCGCGCGCGCGTGCGTGTGTGTGTGTGGTGTGTGTGTGTGTGTGTGTGTGTGTGTGTGTGTGTGTGTGTGGAGGGAAGGGGTGTGAGCAGGGCATGTGTGGGCGTGTATGCAGGGAGACAAAGGAATGGGAAGGGGTGGGGAGGAGGGGACACGCACGCGCACACGCACACACACACACACACACACACACACACACACACACACACACACACACACACACACACACACACACATGCACACATGCATGCGCACACACACACACACGCATACACACACACACACACACACACACACACACACACACACACACACACACACACACACATACACACACACACACACACACACCCCACACTCTTTCTCCACAATGCATAGATTCATATTGTTAGAGCAATATCATTTATATGGGCTCGTAAAATAAAAAACTCTACGAAGAAAAAACACAAGGGCCACATATTTTTAACAAAACAAAGCACGAACTGAAGAAAATGACCAGATACATAATGGTTAAAATGGAAAGAAAACCCGAGAAAGAATTTCTTTCTCCTGCTCAGTTAACAGTAAACCAGGGTTCTGAGTCCTCTCTGTTGATGACTTCGCTATCTACGCAGTTGGATTAAACTTTGTGTGGATAAGATCTGACAGTGGGCGGAGGAAAACGGGTTTACCTTTTCAAGAGCCCAATACAGTTTATCCATTTTCACAGTTTTCGTCAGTTCTTTGCTGATCCAGAAATTTGTCTGGCCAAATCCACCATTCCAGCTGCGAAAGAAGCCACATTTCTGGGTGTTGTTTTTGATTGAAAACTGAACTTAAAGTCGCATCCAACAGTTACAAACTGCTTGTCAGAAAGCACTGAACATTTTGAGAGTTGTAGCACACACTGATTGTGGCGCTGATAAGAAAACTCTTCTCCTCCTTTACAGAGCTCTGATCTGCTCCAAACTGGACTACGGGTATGTAGTGTATGGCTCGGCCAGACCTGATCTCAAAAGCCTCGATCCCGTCCACCATCAAGGGACTCTGGGAGCATTCCACACCACCCCTGTTTACAGACTGTATGCTGAAGCAGGAGAAACCATCCTCAAATGGTCAACTGAAACTTACCTTGAACTACTGTTAGAATCTATCTTCTGAACCCCAAAACCCTGCATATGATTGTTTTTTGCCCTAAGTTGCAGTATGGCTGCCTTAATGGCTTGATAAAAAAATGGTCATACACAAAACTCCACTCCCTATACAGGGGGTGTCAGCAGGAGTGTCAGCCTGCATACGCAGAAGAAGAAGAAGAATGTGTTTTTGACCCCTAGTTTCAAAAGAAATTTGATGACCACCCCAGCTCCATTCCAACCTTGGGAATTCATATTCTTCCCAATTTGAACAATGCAGATATAGACCTTGGAGTAGTTTGTGATTTATCCAAGTTTCCCGATGAGCCACCAGGGACTTCTTGTTTGTTTCTGGTTTGATTTAGCCACGTATCATACAAGGATGCCACAACCTCTTTGGCGTACAAGTCCTTTTTCGTTGAACTGTGTTCAAAGTTTCCAACCTTTGGAAAATTTTCATCAATGGTTCCAACTCTGCCGTGTATTGTGCAACAGACCCTTCTCAGAGATGTTCTAAACGCATTCCCACTGACAGCTCCATCTACACTGCTGAGGTGACAGCCTTGGTCAACAGACCCTTCTCAGAGATGTTCTAAGCACATTCCCACTGACAGCTCCATCTGCACTGCTGAGGTGACAGCCTTGGTCCACAGACCCTTCTCAGAGATGTTCTAAGCACATTCCCACTGACAGCTCCATCTGCACTGCTGAGGTGACAGCCTTGGTCCACAGACCCTTCTCAGAGATGTTCCAAACACATTCCCACTGACAGCTCCATCTGCACTGCTGAGGTGACAGCCTTGCTCCTTGCTCTTGAAGTGGTCTCTAATTTGAAATATAAAGATTTCCTCATTTTGTCGAACTCCCTTTCTGTTTTGGAGACCACTGCCAGCCACAAATCTGAAGCACCCTCAACTACTGAAATTATTCGAACTGTAGACCTCCCTGAAATTGGGTGGATACAGCATACGTTTTGCTTGGGTTCCCAGCGATGTGGGCATTGTCCCAATGAGATGGTTCATCAACCTGCCATGAGTGCCACAAGGAAAGAGTGGAGCAGATTGTCTATCCCTCACTCACACTGACCTGAAACCCCAAACCCAGACTTATGTCAAGAAATGTCTATCCCTCACACTGACCTGAAACCCCAAACCCAGGCTTATGTCAAGAAGTGTCTATCCCTCACACTGACCTGAAACCCCAAACCCAGGCTTATGTCAAAGAAGTGTCTATCCCTCACACTGACCTGAAACCCAAACCCAGGTTTATGTCAAAGAAGTGTCTATCCCTCACACTGACCTGAAACCCAAACCCAGGCTTATGTCAAGAAGTGTCTATCCCTCACACTGACCTGAAACCCAAAGCCCAGGCTTATGTCAAAGAAGTGTCTATCCCTCACATTGACCTGAAACCCAAACCCAGGCTTATGTCAAAGAAGTGTCTTTCCCTCACACTGACCTGAAATCCAAACCCAGGCTTATGTCAAAGAAGTGTCTATCCCTCACATTGACCTGAAACCCAAACCCAGGCTTATGTCAAAGAAGTGTCTATCCCTCACATTGACCTGAAACCCAAACCCAGGCTTATGTCAAAGAAGTGTCTATCCCTCACACTGATCTGAAACCCAAAGCCCAGGCTTATGTCAAAGAAGTGTCTTTCCCTCACACTGACCTGAAACCCAAACCCAGGCTTATGTCCAAGAAGTGTCTATCCCTCACATTGACCTGAAACCCAAACCCAGGCTTATGTCAAAGAAGTGTCTATCCCTCACATTGACCTGAAACCCAAAGCCAGGCTTATGTCAAAGAAGTGTCTATCCCTCACACTGACCTGAAACCCAAACCCAGGCTTATGTCAAAGAAGTGTCTATCCCTCACATTGACCTGAAACCCAAAGCCAGGCTTATGTCAAAGAAATGTCTATCCCTCACACTGACCTGAAACCCAAACCCAGGCTTATGTCAAAGAAGTGTCTATCCCTCACATTGACCTGAAACCCAAAGCCAGGCTTATGTCAAAGAAGTGTCTATCCCTCACATTGACCTGAAACCCAAAGCCAGGCTTATGTCAAAGAAGTCTCTATCCCTCACATTGACCTGAAAACCCAAACCCAGGCTTATGTCAAAGAAGTGTCTATCCCTCACATTGATCTGAAAACCCAAACTCAGGCTTATGTCAAAGAAGTGTCTATCCCTCACATTGATCTGAAAACCCAAACCCAGGCTTATGTCAAAGAAGTGTCTATCCCTCACATTGATCTGAAACCCCAAACCCAGGCTTATGTCAAAGAAGTGTCTATCCCTCACATTGATCTGAAACCCCAAACCCAGGCTTATGTTAAAGAAGTGTCTTTCCCTCACATTGATCTGAAACCCCAAACCCAGGCTTATGTCAAAGAAGTGTCTATCCCTCACATTGATCTGAAACCCCAAACCCAGGCTTACGTCAAAGAAGTGTCTATCCCTCACACTGATCTGAAACCCCAAACCCAGGCTTATGTCAAAGAAGTGTCTATCCCTCACACTGATCTGAAACCCCAAACCCAGGCTTATGTCAAAGAAGTGTCTTTCCCTCACACTGATCTGAAACCCAAAGCCCAGGCTTATGTCAAAGAAGTGTCTTTCCCTCACACTGATCTGAAACCCAAAGCTCAGGCTTATGTCAAAGAAGTGTCTATCCCTCACATTGATCTGAAACCCCAAACCCAGGCTTATGTCAAAGAAGTGTCTATCCCTCACATTGATCTGAAACCCAAAGCCCAGGCTTATGTCAAAGAAGTGTCTATCCCTCACATTGATCTGAAACCCAAAGCCCAGGCTTATGTCAAAGAAGTGTCTATCCCTCACATTGATCTGAAACCCCAAACCCAGGCTTATGTCAAAGAAGTGTCTATCCCTCACATTGATCTGAAACCCCAAACCCAGGCTTATGTCAAAGAAGTGTCTATCCCTCACACTGATCTGAAACCCAAAGCCCAGGCTTATGTCAAAGAAGTGTCTATCCCTCACATTGATCTGAAACCCCAAACCCAGGCTTATGTCAAAGACGTGTCTATCCCTCACATTGATCTGAAACCCCAAACCCAGGCTTATGTCAAAGAAGTGTCTATCCCTCACATTGATCTGAAACCCCAAACCCAGGCTTATGTCAAAGAAGTGTCTATCCCTCACACTGATCTGAAACCCCAAACCCAGGCTTATGTCAAAAAAGTGTCTATCCCTCACATTGATCTGAAACCCCAAACCCAGGCTTATGTCAAAGAAGTGTCTATCCCTCACATTGATCTGAAACCCCAAACCCAGGCTTATGTCAAAGAAGTGTCTATCCCTCACATTGATCTGAAACCCCAAACCCAGGCTTATGTTAAAATAAGATAAGTCTGGCAAAAGAATGGAACTCACAGACGGATAACAAACTTATTCAAAATCCATCCAAACCTGAGTTTTTGCCCTGTTCCTGTGGCAGCCGTAAAGAAGAAACGGTCTTGTGCTGTTTGCATAAGGCAACTCATTTAAACCCATTTTCACCTTTTAAAAGGTGAATCTCCGTGGTGCATTCCATGTCATGTTATTGTACCACTCACAGTGAAATATATTCTTTTAGAATGTTGGGGCTTGTATGATGTGAGACAAATATTTAACAGCAGACTCCATAAAACCTTGTTCAGAGATGTCCCACCTGATGTGATCTTTGAATTTCTGAAGCATTTTTCCATCTGATGTAAGATTTTATGCAGGAAAGATTTTTAGCCAAAGTCCCAGTGTGTTTTTAGAATGTGTGTTAGTTTTTTATGATCTAACTGAATAAGATTATCATTTTCAAAGGACAACATAGGCTATGTGTCAAAATGGTACTTAGGCAAGTCATAGTATGCAGTATTTGTATCTGTAGTAACTGTTGCTTATGATAACTCTGTTTCTAGGAAGGTCGATGAAAGTGTGAGGGTCTACGATGTCGGTATGGCTTACAGAAGATCCACTGAGAGGCGCTCGACATTCCCACGGCAAGTGGCTGACTGATATTCACCAGATGCAGCTGTTGAAAGCTGCAGCCATCATTTGACAAAACAGTGATACTACGCTAGAATTCATCCAACGAGCTAACAGCTGATGCTCTGCCAGGACTGGCGAAGAGAATGAACAAGCCCACCATCGTCTGGACTTGCCAACGGCCAAGACTGTTGGCAGAGGTAAGTAACATGTAGATCTCCAGACCATTGCGGGGGGTGGGGGTGGGGGTGGGGAGTCTACCCTGAATGCCTATGCGGGAGCGTTCACATACACCAGGCGGCCAGCAGTGTGTCCAACACAGTCCGAGAGGCATCAACATTGCCGAGCTACCCATGTAAGCGGGGTGTTCGTTAGTGGCTACGCCTTGGTTATCACATGTGAATTTTTTTTTAATTTGTCATCTTGTATGAGGACCTGAGATAAGCACACAAATAACCAATGTGCAACTACTTGTGGTTTGCAAGTAAACTGAGCTGAACTCACAATATCCAGCCATCGGAGGTTTGGAAGAAAATTCCACTGATGGGGTTCACACAAAAATTGTCTCCCCCAAAACAACAACAACAAAAAAAAAAACTAAAAACATTCAGCTTAATTGATCAATAAGGTAATCAAATACTTAATGTACATTTATTTATTTATTAGTTATTAATGACTGATATTTGACAAAGATGACTGGACAGTGGTGGGGGACTCATCGCCTGTCGAATCTACTTTTATCCATATGTCTGTGTGCCCATGTGTGTTCATCTGTACACACATTAGTTGTTTATAAATAAATGTTGAAGATTAATAGTTTTTGCATCACTAGCAACAGTGTTTAAATATGGGGCTTACAGGCATCTATATTATATAATAATGAAAGGATATAGATCTACATGTCCACATGCAGTGTTGGGATCATGGGACATACAGCATGTTGCAGCAAACGGGGCAATGTATGTTGCATGAATAAGTTGGGTTTCACACACCTAGTGAACACTGTGTTATATTCCATGTTGTATCGTTCGTCTTTCATTCAGGTAACTGTATGTGTGTATATATACACAGAATAGGGATAGAAAACCACTTCTTGGCAATACTGACAGTGGACTAAAAGAAATCTTACACTTGAAAATTTGACAGATGGTCCTGGAATACAGCGATGGCAGGTCTAGCAGTCGGCTGGAAGAAGAGCGTCAAACTGGGCCACAACAAGATCCAGGACTTCTGGTAGCCAGACCTGCAGTGTCACCCACCTGAGCAGGTGTGTGCTGTCCTGCCACTGTCAGGTGGCCCAGTGAGGGTCGTCAACCAAAGAGACCTCCTCCCACCCACCAGTCTCCCAGATGAGGAACCAGAGTCTGCCACAGCAACAACATGTCACATCTGCTGTCACCACAGACATTGACTCTGAAGAAGAGATGTGACTGATGCCACGTCCACGCCCAAGGGCATGGGCACCACTGGCGCCTGGTCCCCCTCATCCTGTGGATGATGCTGTCCCTCCGCCAGCCCCAGTGTCCGCTCCATGGAGATCATGCCTCAATGAGGTAAGGGTGTGGACAACAAAAACTGAAAATACATACATGCATGGTATTCTGCCATCCACAGACAGAAATCATGACCCGCGATCGTGCACCAAGTCTTAATTTTCTTGGCACATCATTTCTTCCCAGGTTCACTCATTCATGTTTGCTTGTAGCTACTGTCTGATTTTCATAAAAGTAATTGTGTTCCAAACCCATGGTGACTGATGCACAGGCTTAGATGCACAGACAGAAGGCATGACTTCTTGGCATGATAGGCAGAGCATGAATGGGTAGGTGTCCAAAACATGTATCCACCCGAGTTCAAAATTCCCGTATGATGCCGAGCCTCTTCCAGCCCCATGGAAGATGGATTTCAGTGAGGGGGGGGGGGGGGGAAGTAAGGAGAGAGATGGGAGAGACTGGATGGTGAGCAAGACCTAGTTTTATTTGCTTGAAACATGGCAGTATTCTTCGTTCTCATAGGTGACCTCAGTTTTTTCTTTCTTTGTGTTTGCTTTTTTTTTAAAACTAAGTACTTGGCTTGACCAAAAAGCTGACAGTTGTTACCAGGTTTACAGATGTGGGAATAAAATCATTGAAAAAAAAATCAACTCATTATTGTCTTATGTCTCATTATTGCCCACCCGACCCCATCAAGAACGCATGACATTTCTGCTCTTCTCCTCTACATTCTTTTTTTGGTATTCATCCCTTTTTCCTTACCACAGATGGGGAAGAGCGTCTCTCTCTCTCTCCCCTTCTTCGGTAGTTCCAGCTATTTTCCTGCTCCCCACTGTTCGGCACTTCCTTGCTCAGCGTCGGTGTCGAGTCCATGGTTTCTCTTTTCTGTGCATCTGCTTCCATTCTGCTCCCTTCCTACGGCCCCACCCCACCCCCTGCCTTTGGAATTAGGAGGGGGTGTCTCTTCAGTTTAAATTGGAGCTCTGAGGTCTGGAAATTGCTTCCAGTTTCCTCGTTCTGTCACTCTGACTCGGCCGTTTATCTGTCTGCACTGTGTGGTCCTTGTTCTGGTTCGTCTTCACAGTGGCCGTTTATCTGTCTCCACTGTGTGGTCTTGTTCTGGTTCGTCTTCACAGTGGCCGTTTATCTGTCTCTGCTGTGTGGTCTTTGTTCTAGTTCGTCTTCACAGTGGTCGTTTAGCTGTCTCCACTGTGTGGTCTTTTTTCTGGTTTGTCTTCACAGTGGCCGTTTAGCTGTCTCCACTGTGTGGTCTTTGTTCTGGTTTGTCTTCACAGTGACAATTTAGCTGTCTCCACTGTGTGGTCTTTGTTCTGGTTTGTCTTCACAGTGACAATTTAGCTGTCTCCACTGTGTGGTCTTTGTTCTGGTTCGTCTTCAGTGACAATTTAGCTGTCGCCGCTGTGTGGTCTTTGTTCTGGTTCGTCTTCACAGTGACAATTTAGCTGTCGCCGCTGTGTGGTCTTTGTTCTGGTTTGTCTTCACAGTGACAATTTAGCTGTCTCCGCTGTGTGGTCTTTGTTCTGGTTTGTCTTCACAGTGACAATTTAGCTGTCTCCGCTGTGTGGTCTTTGTTCTGGTTTGTCTTCACAGTGGCCGTTTAGCTGTCGCCGCTGTGTGATCCTTGTTCTGGTTCGTCTTCACAGTTTTCTCCTGGAGAGGGGGGGGGGGGGGGGGGGGGGGATGCAGGGTGAAGGTGAGGAAGGGAGAGGGGGAATCAGGAAGTGTCTGAATTTTTCCCAACATTTTCGATTTAAGAAAATTGCAAGCTGATCATCGTTTTCTAAAACCCTCTTTGCCTCTGCCTGTTCGTGTCTTTTTTTTTTTTTCCAACTGGGAGCCACCATTTGTAGGCCTGTTTTGGGTCTTTTCTTTTTATTGTGTTTGTTCATCAAATCTGATGTGAACAATTTATGATATGCCAGCTTTCTTGTTAAAATCTTTCATGGAGGCAGTAACAATTTATCAAGTAATCTGTCAACAAGCTGTTGATTGCCCACAGTGCCATTGGCCAGTAGAACATTTTATGGTGTGTTTTATCTGCATTGAAATGCATCTGTAGCGATGGAGGGACAAAGTCATGTGACTGGGATGAAGTGAGTGGAATGGCAGGTGCACTCAGCAGTCTTGTGTTATCTGCTGAAACCGAAGGGTGTCACTGTTGAAATCATTCTGAAAACACAGTATTGTGTATACTATGAATAATATGTCAGGGTTTTTTTTCCTGTGGACAGTTGCGTTCTCTGTGTGCCAACAGCTCTAACAGGGCTCTGTTTGGTCAGCTGGGCCAGAGTAGTATCTGAACATCTTGCCAAATGCCCATCACCGTCTGCTTTCCATCCCCCAGTTCCCCAACCCACGCTCCCCCAAACCTGTCAACCTTTTTATCTTCCCAGTTCTGTAATATTGTGTTTTTCTCCTTTCTGGGCAATTTTCCCATCGTCGTTCTGGAAACTCGTAGGTTTTTTTGTTTCTCTCTTACAGCAGTTTATGAGATCCCAGCCTTTTTTTCCCGACCTGGCAATTGGATAATGAAAAGTGTTCACTGTCCAGTCGACACTTGGCATTGCTCTTCCAGTGTCTAGTTGCCTATATTGTTTGTATTTATTCTTTATGGCATTGAAATGTTTTTTTTCATTGTTTTCTTTTATATCGTGAAAAATCAGTTCTTTTTCAGCGTTCCAGTATCCGGTAGCGTGTGAACTCGTTTTACCCTGTTGGGATGTACTCACAGTATATACAAGAGTATAGTCAGTTCACTCCGACTTCGTTGAGTGCAGAAATTTGTGGTAAGTGATGGATAAAGATGTGGTAGACAGAAAGGACAGTAGACGACAGTACAGCAAAGGAGACAGTTACTGAAAGCAAAAGGAAAATGGACGTTGCTAGCACAGAATGTTCAAAAGGAGGGGGAACTATTTGTACAACCCTCCCCCTCCCGGTATCCCCATGAGGGACAAAAATCAGTGAAATGCCAGTCGTAAGTATAGCCTATTTTTGTATGTCTGAAAACATCAACAGTAGGCAAAATTGCTTTGTTTGTTTCTTTTTCTGAATTTTTTCCCAGTGTGATGGTTTCATGTAAGTTTGACAGCCCTGAGAAGGGTGTGGACTGATGGGCTGGACCATAAGGATTACAATTTCTTTTTCAAACACTGAAAACTTGCACCCTAAATGTCATTCTATCCAGTTCCTTTCTCGTCTACTCCTTCATCCCTTCTTTCCCCACGCTGCTTCCATTTTTCCTTCCACCTTTTCCAGTATCTATGCAACTGTTCCAGTTCAGTCCCACCCCTTTTTTTTTTGCCACCACTAGCCCTTCTGTTCCATCTGCACCCCTCTCCCCAGGTTCAGCACCATCTCTATCCACTTCTGTTCATTTCTTTCTCATTTCTTATCGAATCTTTGTCACTGCAACTTAGTGTTATATCACATTCCCTCACATACCCTTCCTAGCTTCTTCGCATATGCAAAAACACACACACATATATACCATAGACACACAGATACACATACACTCCAGCACGCGCACGCATTAGCGCATGCGTGGTCTGCCTTAACATATCCATTTACATTTTCAGTATTTTCACTTCAGTCCCAACTCGTTCTCATTTTCACCAGCTGTTATTTTACTCCCAAGTGGGAACATGAACAGGAATGGCCTCGTGCCTTGTTCGACATTGCCATTGGCTGTAGACTCCATTCCCTGCCATGTCCACCTCTTTACATCCCAAACGACCACCCTTACCCACTGTCATATGTTGCTAGATTATAGACTCTTTCGGAGATCATGGACTTCATTCAATGCTGTGTCCATTTCTTTCTATCCTAACCAACCACCCCTGTCAACATGTATGCATTGTGGAGAGAGAGATTCTGTGTGTGTGGGGTGTCACGTTCATGGCGAAAGTGCTGATCTTTAATGAGAATGACGTAGACCAACCCAGTTCCTGCTGTTGTTTTCAAAACTCCTTTTATTCCATTTCTTCTACCAATTCTCATATTTTTCTTTCCATTTCATTCCCTTTGACATATTCCGTTTTACAACTCTCAAACCATCCACTCCTTTCTCATCTCTTTTAAATCTTGTCTCATTCTTGCGCTTCGCAGTATGCAAATTTTTTCTTTTTCACCTTTCTTACTTTTTATAACTTCTTTTCATAGATTACCAGAAGGCCTTCGATACCGTTGACAGAGATGAGCTCTGGGCAATTTTACAAAAGGTAAATACCTAGAGATGCTTAACATGTTAAAAGGAAATGTACTGCCTATACAGGCTTGTGTGAGGAGTGGGGCAGAGTTGTCCGACTTTTTGATTGCCAGCCAGAGTGAAGCAGGGTTATTATCTCCCCTGATATTTTCCTTATAACTGATGTTGCGGATGCAGTCACTGGAAATGGGAAGCATGGGTACCAATTTCTGCCAGGTTTATGTTAAATTTTTTTATTGTTTTCCGCTGATGACATAGTTCTCTACTCCTCTGGATTCAAAATCAGATGAGAAACTTGCAGCAGGCATCTGATTTACTTGGGGTAACACACATTTGCCAAAAACAAGGATAACGGTTTTCAGAAAAGGTGTGTATTGAGGTAAACATGAAAAATATTACTACAAAGGGCAGGAAATAGAAGTAGGTTTACCTTAACGACAAAACTGTCTAGACGTTTCACTTATAGAGTTTGCAGGAAGAGCCAAAAGCAAAGTGGTAGATATCACAAAAACTTTGTACAGCTGGGTAATATGGATATGTCAGTTTTCTTTATTTGATGCACAGGTTAAGCCAAAGAATGAAAGATGTTATCTTCATCAGAAATATGAGGCCTCGCACGTTTTAAAAGCAATAGAATGCATACATCTCTTTGCTTGTAAAAAGTTCTTGGGAATTGGCAAAACGACGCCAAATACTCTTGTTCATGGTGAGGTAGGCAGATACCCTCTATATATTGATAGTACTTTACGGCCAGTGAAATACTGGTTCAAGATGAAAAAACCCCCGCCAAACTGAATACCGAAACAAGCATACAGAAAAAGAATCGAAAGAAGTTAGTAAATCCTCCAACTGGGCTTTAGACATTAAACATTGTTTTGTCTGCTATGGATTTTCAGAAGTGTGAATAAATGGAGGAGTTGGAGATGAAGCGGCATTCTTCTCAGTGTTTAGATTGAGAATGGTAGACTGTTTCAAACAGGACTGGCACAGTAAATAAGAAGGTAGTGATCGTTATACCGTCTACCGATCCTTTGAATTACTGCATCAACATGAGAAATACTTATATGGTATCACAATTACAAAATTCAGAAGGGCATTAGCAAAAGTCAGATTAGGTGTAAATGAGCTTTGAACAAATAAAAAGTATACAGATACTACAGCAATAAACACCTGCCCTTTTTGCAGTGAAGAAGAAACCGAAATAAATTTTCTTCTAAAAAGTCCAAGTTACAAAAGATTACGAGAAAAATGTACTCATAAACACTAGAAAGATAGCTTTCCTGTCCAGTTGAAGACACTATTGAAAAATGAAAATGCTGTCATAATGAGAGATGTTGCTATGTTTGTACATTACGCTTTACGTTTTGGAGAGGAACAGTTGAAATGAAATATTATGAACCTGTTGTTACCGCCAAATGAGCATCCTTCTTTTGAAAACTTTTTCTGTTTAATCATTCATTTTCATTAGCATAAACAATTTCATGTTACATGTCTCGTGTGGATAGGCTTGAGACCTCACATTAAAGCAACGAGTATAATTTCTCATTTCTTCACATCTTCAGTTCTCGGTGCTAGTTACCTTATCAAGATTTTTGTATTTCCCGTTCTTTGTCCCCCAGAGCATCTTTTGCATTGCCTTCTGATTTCAACCTTCAGGTTTTAACAATTTGCTCAGCTGCCTACCCTGTTCCACCTCCACACATAGGCATTTTTCTTTGTTCAATCCTTCAAACTTGAGGCAGCTAGTTCGTATGCAGTATATTGCTACTTTTCTGTCCGTTGATGCATCTTGACTTCTCAAATCCATCATTTTACTCATTACTGTTCCCTTTTTTCCGTGCAAACATACCTCACTTTCGCGTTCGTTCCCACCTGGTCAAATCTGTGTACAATTCTTACCTGCCCTCAGAGTGTTACCACTGTTCAAGCCAACCAAGTCCCATTCTTGTGTCTTCGCTCGCAGACTACCTCCTGTGGCCAAACCTTCCAAACTCTCACTATCATAGCTGTTCTGATGTCACTGACCGTTCCCACAGCTGTTCAAACTACTTTGTTCAAATCCATTAGCATTCCAGTATGTCTCTCTGTCCTGATGGTGTCACTTCTCTGCTCTACGTCCTTTGCTTGTTCTCATTGGCTGTCTTTTTTTGCAACAATTCTTTTTTGGGGGAGCAGCATTTCTATCACCTTCCAACTATCCCCGTTTGTATGTTATGACTAGAATTCTCCAGAAACTGGCGAACTGAACAGGGCTGCTATAAATGTGAACTGACCAGGGCTGCTATAAATGTTAACTGAATGATGCTACTATAATGTAAACTGAAGGATGCTACTATAAATGTAAACTGACCAGGGTGCTATAAATGTGAACGGACCAGGGCTGCTATAAATGTAAACTGACCAGGGCTGCTATAAATGTAAACTGACCAGGGCTGCTGTAAATGTAAACTGACCAGGGCTGCTGTAAATGTAAACTGACCAGGGCTGCTGTAAATGTAAACTGACCAGGGCTGCTGTAAATGTAAACTGAACAGGGCTGCTATAAATGTAAACTGACCAGGGCTGCTGTAAATGTAAACTGACCAGGGCTGCTGTAAATGTGAACTGAACAGGCTGCTATAAATGTAAACTGAACGGGGCTGCTATAAATGTGAACTGAACGGTGCTACTATAAATGTAAACTGACCAGGGCTACTATAAATGTGAACTGAACAGGGCTGCTATAAATGTGAACTGAACGGGGCTGCTATAAATGTGAACTGAACGGTGCTACTATAAATGTAAACTGACCAGGGCTACTATAAATGTGAACTGAGCAGAGCTACTATAAACGTGAACTGACCAGGGCTGTTATAAACGTGAACTGAACAGGGCTACTATAAACGTGAACTGAACAGGGCTGCTATAAACGTAAACTGAACAGGGCTGCTATAAACGTAAACTGAACAGGGCTATTATAAACGTAAACTGAACAGGGCTGCTATAAACGTAAACTGAACAGGGCTGCTATAAACGTAAACTGAACAGGGATGCTATAAACGTAAACTGAACAGGGCTGCTATAAACGTAAACTGAACGGTGCCACTATAAATGTGAACTGTAGGGTGCCACTATAAATGTGAACTGAAGGGTCCTACTGTACATGTAAACTGAACAGGGCTACTATAAATGTAAACTGAACCGTCCTATAAATCACGTTAACTGAAGGGTCCTACTATAAATGTAAACTGAACAGGGCTACTATAAATATGAACTGAAAGATGCTACTATAGATATAAACTGAACAGTGCTATTGTCAATGTGAACTGAATGGTGCTACTATAAATGTAAACTGAACAGGGCTATTATAATTGTAAACTGAACAGGGCTACTGTAAATGTGAACTGAACAGGGCTACTGTAAATGCGAACTGAACAGGGCTACTGTAAATGTGAACTGAACAGGGCTACTGTAAATGTAAACTGAACGGGCCTACTGTAAATGTGAACTGAACAGGGCTACTGTAAATGTGAACTGAACAGGGCTACTGTAAATGTGAACTGAACAGGGCTACTATAAATGTAAACTGAACTGGGCTTACGGCTACTATAAATGTAAACTGAACGGTCCTACTATAAACTGAACAGGGTTACAACAAATATAAACTGAAAGATACTACTATAAACTGAACACTGTGCTACTATAAATGTATACTGAATGGTGCTACTATAGATATATAGTGAACAGTGCTACTATAAATGTCAACAGAACAGTGTTTAATACCGTTTTTATATCCATTCTTTTCCAGCCACCTTGTTTCTGCGTTTCTTCCTATCTAGTGGCAAGTTTGACACTTTGTGTTCTCAAGTCGTTCTGCTTCCTTTTTCTCTTCCAAAGCCTGGGTTTCCTTATCTTTCTAGTTCACTTTTCGTCCCACTTTGTACTTCCCTACTTCTATCATTTTCTTTTTGCATTCTTTGCCTCCCTTTTTAGTGCCTGCAACCGTTCTTTTTTTCTTTCCATTGTTTGGCTTGTACTCCAAATCAGATTGCTCTCCTCTTTGGTCCTAATACTTATAAACTTGTCTTCTGGTCTATTATCTTCCAAGGAACATTGCTTTTCCAATATTGCTATTCAACTACCCACTTGTGTAAGTTTCTTTCCAAATTTATGCAGTTCCTCCAGTATTTGCATCTATGTTGATAACGGTTCTTCTGTCCTGTTTTCTTTCCTGCCCTTTTGATTTCCTGTTTAGACTCTTTGTGTTTCTCGTGCATTACCTCTTCCTACCTCGTTCCCACACCTGCTCACCTCATGGTCAATATTGTTCAGCTGTATTCATGTTCTCTGTCAAATCATTTTCTGTAGCTTCCTCCCCTCTTACCCATCAGTGCTTAGATTTCTTTCAACCAATCCAGTCCCATTTTCCTGTTTCCTTCTTGTGGCTTTATCTTCAGATATGATCACCTCACTTTTTTCCCCTAGGCTGTTTCCTAAAGTTTCAAAGATTTCTTTTTTGTTTCAAGTTCTCGATAATCTTACCTTGAGTTGCATTTCTTCCCAGACCAACATGTTGAGTATTTGTACGATGCTGTTCTGCTAGTCTGTTTTTATTCTTTCAAGTTATCCAACATCTGCACCTGTTCACATTCTTAACACTTCTCTGCCCATTGGCAGCCAGTGGTGCGACATATTTGTCATTTGCAGTGGTGAGAATGATGGGCACTCCTATCCTTGATCTCCGCTCCAGAACCTCAACATCTGTTTCACTTGAGTATTAACTTGTTTTAATGTCAGTAATGTCCTTTTCACTTTCTAAAAGTTTTGCTACCCATTTTATTTTTGCTAATACAAGTGTCTTCATGTCTGACCTCGTTCTCCACACTTCTTTCACCACCCTGACTTTCTATAACTTCTCTATTTCCTGTTCTTTTGTCCTCCAAAGTTAATATTTTTCATTGTCTAAAATGTATCGGTTTCTGAGAGTACAACACAACAATACTGCATGGTGGGAAACTATTTTCTTTCTTCGAGGGGGTTTGTGATGGAAGTGTTAGGGCCCCCCACTAACTGTTGGGGGAATTTTTTTAATAGAAAGATGGTTAGTTACTGCCAAGGACACGGTGTCTAGTTCATTTTCCACCCTCGGTCACTCTGAGCTATTTGTGATGGAAGTGTTGGCCCTTGCGTGACGCGTCAAGGGTCAAGTCGTCAGTTTGGCCCACCGAATGCACTTGAAATTTAATTGTTTATAATATTGCTGTTGCATGTCTGTGATGAAATGCTTATTTCTCCGTGTGCATTGGAAAAAAAGCCATGAATATGATGGAAAGTGTATATATGAATAAAACCTATGAATACTGAGCGTGGTTTGAAAGTAGCAATTAAAAATGGGCATGTGTGGATTAACAGAGAAATTATGAATGCATGCTCGTGTGGATGAAAAGAATTTTTGGGGCGGCAGAGCCAATTTCCAAGTTTGGAGATCAGACTTTCCACCCCATGATAAAAGCAGAGCCTCCACCCCCATGGTACGAGTAACAAAAGTGCATAGGTACAGAGTAGCTTGAACAAAAAAAATGTTGGGGTGGAATCCACCATCTTCAAGTTGAGTGAGGATTGAGCAACACACAACACCAGCCCCCAGCCCATAAAGACCAGTTTTATGTGAGCAATACCATGGCCCACATACTTGCATAAAAAGTACAGTCGTATATGAGCAATACCCTGGATCACGTACACTGCACAAAGAGTGCACAGTATCATGTGAGCAATACGCTGGCCCACATACTGCATAAAGAATACAGTTATGCAAGCAATACCCTGGCTCACATACATACTGCATATAGTTATGCGAGCAATACCCTGGCTCGCATACATACTGCATAAAGAATAGTTATGCGAGCAATACCCTGGCTCATACATACTGCATAAAGAATACACGGTCTTATGTGAGCAATACCCTGGCTCGCATACATACACTGCATAAAGAATACAGTCTGGGCTGTTGGATGGGATGTGGTGGGGGTTGAAATGAAATCGGTTGGATGTACTGTAAATATTAGAGACTAGGATTACAGAAAAAAAGAAGGCAAGCATGAGATGGGGCAGATTTAAATGCCAAAAGCCTTGAATGATGGTGGAGGGGCAGGAGAAGACTTTTGGCTACTTAACTGCTTGTCATGAATCGTGTTGAAATTCCTGGTCCTTAAAAGTGTGGACTATAGATTCAAGTTTGTTGATGGAAAACATAGGTCACTTATGAAAGGCTCCAAGATTGCTGTGTGCAGGACCATCTGTCAAATTCTTAAGTGTAGGATTTCTTATTGTCCATTCTCAGTATTACCAAGACAGGTTTTCTGTCCCTATTCTATGTATATACACACACATATAGTTACCAGAATGCAGGAGTGGGAGCAGAAAATCATAGCTATACTGAAAAGGCCAGGGGGGCCGCTTTAGGCCCCTGATGGAGTGCAGGGGCAACGCTTTGCTGGGGGCAACACCCCCCAGACGCTAAAGAAAATTCGTCTTGCCAAGACACTTTTGTGTGGCCTCTCCTTGAAAACAAGTTGATAATTAAATTCCATACAAAGACTCCAAATATGACAAAATAACTTGCGGCTTAAATGTGAAACTGAAAACGTTATGCCAAGTACTTAGAATACATCTTGATTTCAGTAAACCGTCATAACAAAATAGGATGCAATATATAAATATCACTCACCAGTGATTTTAATAGAAGACAGTGGCCAAATGTCAATCACTTAATTCATAAGTTCAAGAATGAGGATTCCTGTGTGTGTATGTGTTGGGTTTTTTGTTCAGTCTTACATGGCTTAAATTCAGCGGAGAGTCTAATGTCTGCACTAGCATTGGATTGGAACAAACACTGACCAAAATCAAAAGCTGCAGTGGGCCAGTGGCTGGTGGCACTGGGGCATCTGAAAAATGAAAGTCAATGGTTAGAGTGGATGAACCTGGAAGCAATAAATCAGTAACCCCAACTGAACAAATCTTGAGAAGAAAATCAGTGACTGCAATGAGTGAACTTGAAAAGTTTATCAGCTTAAGCAGCAAGGTAAATATGGAACTGGAAATTAGTGGCTGCAGTGAGGCGAATCATGGCAACAGAATTCAGTGACAGCAGTGGGGTCAGCTTTTCAATGACTACAGTGGGGCGATTCTTGGAAACAAATCAGTGGGATCAGTTTTTTTAACACCTATGTTTGGGCGAGTCTAGGAAACAAGTCAGTGACTGCAGCAAGGTCAGTCTTTAAAATAAAAATCTGTTAGCAGAGGGGCAAGTCTTGAAAACTAGAAGCTGCAGTAGGTTAAGTCCTGACAATGGAAATCAATAACAGCAGAGAGACAAGTTTTGGAAATGAAAGTCAATGATTATATTCAATATGTCCTAATCTTGGCATCCAGCAGGGAATCAACTTTAGACACAGGAACCATTACTGGAGCAGCAGCAGGAAGAGTTGATGTACGTTTCAGCGCATTCCATCTCTCCACATGTTTTGTCTCCTGGAAATGCACTTCGATTTACTTTTTTTTCCATTTGACTTGTATACAAGTTTCTGACTGCACGGTATGTACAAAGCAACGCCACTTCATTGTTTTCCGCAGCCATTTTTGGAACGGACGATTCAATTTGTCCACCTCATCCATCCATTCATTTCTCCACTAGTTTTTCTTCAATTATTAGTCAATCTTCCGCGCCTCTGCTTCATTAATCATCTCCATTTTTGACAAACATCAAGCACGATGATATGGTATCCACGGGTGCAGGTCACTACCGCGAGCGTCCATACCGCGTGTAACACTATCACGAGTGTAACACTATCGCGAGTAACACTACCGCGTGTAACACTTCGCGTGTGTAACACAATCGCGTGTGTAATACTACGCGAGTAAACACTACCGCGTGTAACACTTCCGCGTGATGATGAGAGATAGGAAGAGAGAGAGAGAGTGTGTGTGTATAAGTGAACGCGTGCAAACTTTCTTTTTATCTTGTGAGTTTGGTTAGCACGACAAGCATTGAGTTAGTGTTCAGGGAGAGTGTTCTTACGTCGAACAGGCATTTTGTTTTATGTCGATCATTTGCAGTCCAAACAAACATTTCAAACTTTGGCCATGGAGGTAATACAGTCTCGTTACTCCAATGACAAGATCCTCTACAACTGGTATCTTTACCGTCGAGACCGTGTAAATAAAACAACGGTCAACTGGCGCTGCGTACAGGACAAATGTAAAGGGAGATCAGCACTCCGCTTGACTACCGCAATGGTGCCATCCCCAATGTAAAGAATGACCACAACCACCTGCCAACCCAGCGGACGTCAGAAGCAGTAAAAGTATTGCCGAGATGAAAGAAAGAACCGCTGCTACAGATGCACCACCTCGAAGATTAATTGGAGAAATGATGGCAAATTTGACTGATGAGACGCTGACCAATTTGCCACAGAGATCAGCACTCAGGCGCACAATTCAGAGAAAATGGAAAAGAGATGATGCCTTTCCCCTCTTCCACGAAATTTGGAAGACATCGAAATTCCGGAACAATTCAGAGAAGTTCTGTTGGAGGCACTCAAGTCAGGTTTCTATTGCACGATACAGGCGACGCTGATAATGATGCTGAAGAGGAAGAAAACCGGTTGAAACGCATTATTCTCTTCGGAACCGACGAAATGTTGCGGTTTATGACTGCAAATTCTAACTGGATGGCCGACGGCACGTTCAAAGTAGCACCACAACTGTTTTTTCAGCTGTACACCATTCATGTCATTAAAGACAACCATGTCTTCCCATGCTTGTATGCTCTTCTGGCAGGAAAGAACAGATGGACATACGAGGAAATGTGGCACCTTATCAAAATGTACACACCAAATCTGAACCAACGGTTTTGCATCCTTGATTTTGAATCATCTCGGCGTTTCCCCACCATTGAGGTCAGAGGATGCTTCTTCCACTTATGCCAGTCAATCTGGAGAAAGATCCAGGATCTTGGGTTGCGAGTCACCTATACCGACGACGAAGACACACGGCTGTTCTGCCGCATGCTCGCATCATTGGCATTTTTGTCACCAGAGAAGATCACAGGGCATTTCGAGAAACTGCAGGAAGACATGAGTGAAAGAGACATGGACCCACGCTTGGGTGAACACTATGACTACTTTGAGGACAATTATGTTGGAAGACTCCGCGTGGGAGAAGACGGGACGCAAATCCACGCGGGCCCCTCCACGTTTTGCTCTCGAATTTTGGTCCGTTCGCGACAGGAACCAAGTCGATCTCCGCGTACAAATAATAAACTGGAAGGGTGGCACAGGGGCTTGCAATCCATGTTTGACGGCCCGAATCCATCTATCTGGAAATTCATCGCCGGAATCCAAAAGGAACAAAGTCTGCAGCACGGTGTTAAAATTCAAATGGAAGGAGGTCACCCTGGCCCAACCCCCAAAAAACATTTCGCGGCCATCAACAAACGACTCCAGACGCTCATCCAGTCGTACAAACGGGCTGAAGACAACGAGGACGAAGATGACGATGAAAACGACAAGGTTCCTTTCTTACGGTCAGTGGCCAGAAACATTGAATTCAATGTGTGTTGAACCAATCGTGACACTTGACACCTGCCTTTAGTGTGGCCATTCCTTTTTTTCTGTAATTCAGTATTGCTTTTAATACAAATATGTTTTGTAAATTAAAAATCCTCAAATTCTATGCATTCTCTCTGTGTGTGTGTGTGTGTGTGTGTGTGTGTGTGTGTGTGTGTGTGTGTGTGTGCATCTGTCCGACTGTCTCTCTCTGGCTCTTTGTCGGTCTGTCTCTCTATCTCTCTGTCGGTCTGTCTGTTTGTTTGTCTCTCTCTGTCTGTCTCTCTCTCTTTTCATTCCTTGTGTCAGTCTGCCTCTTTTACTCTCTTTCTCTGTCTGTTGGTCTGTCTGTCTGTCTCTCTTTCTCTCTCTCTCTCTTTTCAAATCATATTCGTACTGACAGTACTGCAGAATGACAGAAAAATATAGTATTGTTGCACGCAGGTGCGGTACTTGCGTTAGTGTTACACACGCGAAAGTGTTACACGCGGTAGTGCTACTCGCGGTAGTTTTACACATTGCGATAGTGTTACACACGCGGAAGTGTTACTCGCGGTATGGTTACTCGTGATAGTGTTACACGCGTTAATGATGCTCGCGGTTAGTGTCGCACAACCGGTATCCCCAGATTAAAAACAAGATGGCAGATTTCGCATACGAGTGGCGCGAAAACCTGAATTGGGACACGGAACACGCACATGGAAAAAAGAAAGAAGAAAAATTTGCTATACGGAATTCCGTATCAATACGGAAGTTCTCCCACCCCTGTGAATGAAAGATGACCAATACAACAATATGGAATACAACACTGGTGTTTTCATGTTCGTTGTCCAAGACCCAAAACTGTTTACCATGTGCAATGAAACTCAAATTATTCATGCAACATACATTGCCCCGTTTGATGCAACATGCTGTATACCCCATGATTCTGACGTTGCATGTGGACTTATAGATATCCTTTTGTTATGATATAATAGAGATGCTTGTAAGCCCTGTATTGGAAGACTGTCCCTAGTGATGCAAAACTATTCATGTCTAACATTTATAAATTGCTAACGTGTGTGCAGATGAACACATATGGGCACAGTGACATACAGATGAGAATGTTCGATAGGTGAAAATGAGTTGTCTACCACTGTCCACCAGTGCCCAGTCATCTTTGTCAAATATCAGTCCTTATTCGTCACTAATATAATAAAGAAATGTACATTGAGTATTACACCTTTGTCAAATATCAGTCCTTACTAGTAACTAATTTAATAGGTAAATGTACTTTAATCAAGTAACATATTACTTTTTTTTATCTAATAGGCTGAATATCTTTAGTTCTTATTTGGGGGAGGGTAGATAATTTTTGTGTGAACCCCATCAATGGAATTTTCTTCCAAACCACTGATGGCTGGATATTGTGAGCTTAGCCCAGTTTCCTTTCAAACCACAAGTAGTTGCACATTAGTTGTTTGTGTGCATATCTCGGGGATCTCGCCCAAGGTGATGATAAAAAATTTTCAAATGTGATGACCCAGGGGTAACCACTAATGAACACCCAGGGTACATGGGTATTTCAGTAATGTTGATGCCTCTAAGATTGTGCTGGACACACTGTTGGCCGCATGGTGTATGTGAACACTCCCGCACAGGCACTCGGGGTAGACTGGTCTGGAGATCTACATGATGTTACTTGTCTCTACCAACAGTCTTGGCCGTTGACAAGTCCGAAAAACGGTGGGCTTGTTCATGCTCTTCGCCAGTCCTGGTGGAGCATCAGCTGTTGGCTCGTTGGATGAATGCCGGCGTAGTATTGCTGCTTTGTCGAATGATGGCTGCAGCTTTCAACAGCTGCATCTGGTGAATATCAGGCAGCCACTTGCCGCAGGAATGTTGTGCGCCTCTCAGTGGATCTTCTGTAAGCCATACCAAGAGTGTAGTCCCTTGCACTTTCATCGAGCTTCCTAGAAACAGTCATCATAATCAACAGTTACTACATATACAAATACTGCATACTCATTGCTATGACTTGCCTTACCATTTTGACACATAGTCTGTGTGACCTTATAAAATGATAATACTCTTATTTAGTTAGATCATAAAAAAACTAAATAGTTACTACCTATCTTAAAAAAAAAGTCAGAAAAGTAAGAATAAGGACGTCACAGCCATGACATAACTTTCATACAACTCCACTGTCTGACTCTAATTAACTGTGACCAACTTCTTAGTTGTTATACGTGTGTTGGTGCATAAAACGACTATGTAAATGGAAAACATAAATCACTCATGAGTCATATAATTTTGAAAAGACAAGGACTTTTTGAACGTCTTCATTGTGCTGCCTTGGTCCATCTGGTCAAGGAAACTGCGCAGCCTGCATGCACTGAACGAAGGACAGAAAGTGATAAGTTTGTAACCTGAGGGAACGTCAGTTGTGTTGGATGACAGACTGGTTGATAGCGTTGTACACAGAGACATAGTGTTTTTTTTTCTTCTCAGAATGACATGGAAAGTATCAGTGATAGATACAGAGTGAAGGCCCAACTAGCCTATGATAGGCTTTGCAAACCTCCAGGTAGGATGCAGTGAAAATAAAGGAAAATCGAAGATATTCTTCTACAGATAAAGCTATACTCTAAATTGAATTACAGAAAATGAGTGATCCATGTTTGTCTTCTTTTCAGGAATTTTGTTCCCACATAGACTTGAGACACATAGTAAACCCATTTTTTTTCAAATGAGAGGGACAACTTGCATTTTGTAAGTCAACATGAGGTTGTGGAGAATGTGAAGATTTCACGGTTTGTTACGGTTAAACCCAGGATCAAAACTGCATGAAGTTCTGTGAGAACAAGGGCGTTTTGTCTGCTAAAAGCCAACATTTAGAGAAAATTATTTGCAAGTCCTTAAGAACCTGGTTACAAAGTGTCATTATGTGAAACGCAGTAAAAAGTATTTTGTGTAAATAATGTATAGATTTAAGTGTAACTTAAAAGGGAGTACTCTCTTCTGTTTGACGGACTAGTTATGTGTCAAAGTAGTGGAAGCAGGAGTCCGACAGCAGTGACCCCAGTTTTATGAAAAACTGACTTCCCAATGTATCATCCGATGACATTACGATCGTGTATGACTGGCATTTGGGGATTTTCCCAGTGCAGAATTAAGAAAGGGTGAAAAAACAATCTACAATGCTATTTTTTCCCCTTCCCTTTCTCACACTTGTACAATTTGTGTCCTTTCATTTCTTTTTGACAGGACGTAATTATTCAGTTATCTCTATTTTGTTGAACTGAGCGACTGTGTGTGTGTGTGTTTGTGCGCCGCCACATGCATGCATGTGTGTGCAAGTTGTCCTGTTTATTGTTTACAGTTCATCCCCACCTCCAGTCAACTGAATCCTGCTACAGTATGCAGTGACCTTTAGCAGGCAAAATGTTTTGTTGTAGAGTTACCTACCCCCTTGATTGATGACTCACGATTATTTTGTGTAAAATCTTTAAAATGTGAATGCTTCAGAACCTTTAATATTATAACATATGCATAAGATAAGATAAGATAAGATAATGTTGCTTATAGCCCAGCCGACCACAAACGGCCACATCAGGGCTGTCACCACGTTAAAATCAACTCACAAGTCATTCATTCACAACAATTCTTTAAAATACATAAAAAAAACCCATCCGAAAGCTTGTTAAAAATCTTTCCACTGTAAAATCTCAGATCTGATGAAAAATGTTAATCTCTTTCAAGAATTCAAAGATCGCGTCGGGCGGAACATCTCTGAACAAGGTTTTCATGGAATCTGCTGTAAAACTGTACATAACTGAATTCACAAAAATAAATGTATTTTAATGGTTGCAACTATACTAGATCAGAAATCCCATATTTTCTCTGAACTGATCTTTTGCCCACTTCTGTCCTGCAGGTTTCCACAGTCGGCCTCACGCCACACAGGACTGCCGCCACTCAGCAAATGATGGCCATCTGGTAGTCCTGACAGGGGGGGGGGGGGGGGCTACAAGGCAGACAGTATCATCATGACTGACCATGACAGATGAAAAGCATCAACTAACAACTTGCAGCAGTGACGACGGGACTAGTCTGTCACAGGGGATGGCTCTTGAGGCTGTGGAGCAGTTTGATGACGAGGCGCTGTCATTCTGTGACTTCACCGTGGCCTGCACGACCAGGAGGGCCCTCCCCTTGGCTGGTGGGGGAGGGTGGTAACGCCCCTCATGGTCGCAGAGTGGACATTGATCTATGTGCCGTGGTTTGGCGCCTTCTGTCCAACACATTTCCTGACTCAGCCTCGCGCAGCACAGGACCATCGCCACTCAGCACAAAGACGGCTGTCCAGGCCTCAAGGAAGACGCCATCATCACAACTTACCACGAAAGAAGAAAAACACCGACTAGACGAACGAATAACTTCACCCAGGTGTGCCTCAGGAAACGGACTACCCTGGGTACCTTCTTCCTATCACAGACAGACTCCAACCATGCCTGCCAGCTGACAGGTCCGCCTAAACACAATTGTTGTGAGCACATCAAACTCGACGTACACATCCTAGTGTTCCTGGGGATTGGGAAGAAAAATAAAAGGGAAGAAACTCCACTTTGTTCTCTCTGCGTTCTTCTTGACTGGCTGTTGTCCCTTGGTTTCTGAACTTACCACCATCCGTCTATCTTCGCTTGCATTCTCCACACCATCATTATTATTATCATTGTTGTAATGTGTATTTTCTCCCCTTCAACCTCAGCTCCATTCCATACTTTTAATTGTTTATCCAAGATCAAATCTGGCACCCAGATGGAAGAGATGGATGACAACTGTCCATCCTTTATTATGAATTATTATGAATTATTATTATGAATGCTGTATGTCCGGCCTGAAGAAGGTTCAATAGGCTGAAACACGTTGTGTTCAATCTGTTCCTTCGTCTGGCGGCCCATTAATTCTGTTTTTTCTTTAAAGGGATAACAATGAATAAAAATATTCTTCACGATAACAATACTCAAATTCATCACCATTTACAAGAAGTTTTACTAATTCAACACTTTACATAGCTTCACTATCACTGTTTTCCCTTCCCGATTAGCAAAGAAGAAAATTTTTAGCTACACAATTTTCCAACATGGGTTACCATTTGCAAGAAGATACCCCAACTCATACTTTATGCGGTCTGACCACCACAACTTGGATTACCACTAAAAGCAAGTTAAAGCAATTATGGGATGTTATACGCAAATTCTAGTTGCAACAAGTTACATGGGTGAAACCAAGGGAAAATGAAAAGCAGGAAGGTGGGGGTAGGGGGTCAGGGGGCAAAGCCCCCTGAAGCTGAAGGGTTCGTACACCCTTGGTAGGTAAAATCTGGGCATTTGGAGACACCTTACTTACCTCCTTTTTTGCCATGCAATCCACAAGGACACCATTGAAATTGACATTAATGTGACTGACCTGTATGCAGTGGAGTTCACTCAATTCAAGAAACCGGAGGCAGCAATAATTCTTGTTGACTTTAATTTGTATTTACCACTTCTGAAACTTGAGAAGACAGTCTGAACTCCAGAAATAGTTTGTGGTGACCAGATTCTGGTGTTAGAACTTGGTATGGAAAACTAGATATTTTTCACTTCAACCAAAAAATTGTGTGGTCGTGTTTATTCCAGCAGAAAGTTCAGCCTGCAAATCTGTATCTCAGGGGGAAGGGGTGGGAGTGGCGTGTGGGTGGGGTGGAGTTACTGGTGCAACAGGTATGTGACTCGGCTCATAGATTTAAACTGTGAAGTTATGTAATAATACTTGGATTTAAACCCCACAAATGTGCAGTTCTTGAAGATTCCAGAAAAAAAATCAATACCCGGTACATTTACTAGGAAAATGAAGATTTTTAAATTCTGGGGCACAAGTTAATTTGTAGTGGAAGCAAACATAAGTAGTGACGTGAAATGTATAGATTTTACTTTTTTTTATGAAACAGGTTCTAATAAACCTCACATAAAAGTTGTACTGATAATACACTGTAGTAACAAGCTTAATGATATACCAATCTCATGATTATCATAAATCAGGCGTGAAAAATAAGAGTTCTAAGATCAATGGGCATGACTGCTTTGTCAACATAAATCAAGATGAAATCTGTCATATGAACAGAATGTTTTAAAAAAAAACCATACATTGAACAAAATTGGAAATGAAATGAGGCAGGGAACAGTAAACAAGTGGGGTAACGTTTGCTCCCATAAGAAAACCTAACACAGCAATTTTTATTCAAGACTGGCACAGCCTTTTAACTGTGCCAGTCTTGAATAAAAGTTGCTCTGTGTTAGGTTTTCTTACGGGAGCAAACGTTACCCCACTTGTTTACTATACACTGAACAATTTTTGTTCATTTGCCTACTAAATTAACCAACTTGTGCTTTGCCACACGATAAACCACCATGAATCACAAATTACCCTTTGCCACACGATAAAGAACCATGAATCACAAATTACCCTTTGCCACACGATAAAGAAACATGAATCACAAATTACCCTTTGCCACACGATAAAGAACCACGAATCACAAATTACCCTTTGCCACACGATAAAGAACCACGAATCACAAATTACCCTTTGCCACACGATAAAGAACCACGAATCACAAATTACCCTTTGCCACACGATAAAGAACCACGAATCACAAATTACCCTTTGCCACACGATAAAGAACCACGAATCACAAATTACCCATTTAAAGTGGCCTTTCAGCTGGCATCAACTGGCAAGATAAAAGGGCAATGAATGTATTTGTAATTAGTTGGGATAACACTTTCATATTTTTTCTGTTCTTTCTTTTCATTTTCTTTCTTGTTTGTGAGCACATAACTACAGACAACTTTACAGCATCTTTAATGATCAAAACCTAACCATGCTGCCAATGGGAGTTCTTTTACCTGAAGTTTTTACATCCTATTTTCTTTTTCTTTTTAGTGACTGCATTCGCTAAGGGTGACTGGACAGCTCTTAGGGTGCCACCCACCCACCCACAGTTTGAATCGACTTTGTACTTCTACAGTGCAGAACAAGACTTCTAGCTCGAAATTTTGAAGAACTTGTCCCACCCGTTATCATCAAAATTCTACAAAGTGGAGAAGCCACATTGGGGTTTTGTGTTCTGCACCTTGCACTTCAATCAACTCGGACCATGCTATCTTTTTTTCAATGAATGACAATGGATTTAACAGCATAAGGTTTTGTTTGTTCGCTTGTGTACTGGTGTTTGGAAAAGTATTGGAAAGAGAGAGAAAACCGTTTCCAGTGTCTCTTAACTTTTGCACTGGAGCTTATATAATTCTCTTCTTCTGGCAGTTAACTATCGACTTGTGATCGTGGCCTTCTTCTGGCAGTTAACTATCGACTTGTGATCGTGGTATGCCGTGATCATTGTATGCTGGGACCACCTGCAAATGAAGTATATGATTTTTGTGGACACTGTTCATTGTCAGCATTGCCCAAAAGGTTTCCTACCTCTATCCTGATATGTATTAAATATGGCTACCAACTTAAATGACAATGAAATACAATATTGTGTGTATTAGTGTATTCCTGAAACCCAAAAATATACATTGCTATGTTTGCTGCAACGTGCTGTATCCCCCATGATGTGGATACTGCACATGGATGTAAAGCTGTCATTTCATAACATTAACAAAATGTAGATGCTGGTATGTTCCATACTAGAACGTTTAACTCTCATAATCAGCTAATGTGTGCGCAAATGAATATATACTGACACAATGACATAAAGATGAGAATGGGGTTGATAGGTGAAGACGAGCCGCCTACCACTGTCCAGTCATCTTTGTCAAATGTCAGTCCTTATTTCTAAGTACGTAAGTAAATAAATTTACACAAATCATGTATTAGATTATCTTAAATATTCAATATCTAGTGAACTAAAAATTATATTCAGTATTGACAGTCATGGCAACAACAATACAAATTTTGTATCGTCATTGTTATCAACGATGGTAACTATACTCGTTGCAATGACTTGCCATACCATTTTGACAGGTGGACTGTTTTTCTTTCAAATTAATCATTACCTTATTTATTTAGATTATAAACTAAAAATATTCACTTGTCTACTCCTTTTGCAAGCACTGAAACAGTCATTGGACAAGCAGCTCAAACTGTGACAGTATTTCAATAACCAATCCGTCTACATTTGATTCTTTCTTTTTTTCTTTCCTTTGATCCCATTCAGAATGTACCCCTTCCAGATTAAGGTATCCGAGTTCTGAAGCTGAACTGGTGTCGTACCTCTGGAGCGCTGGATGGACAGCAATGGTCCTCTGGTAGACTGGCACCGATTCCTGGAGGGTGGTCCTCGTCTGTGACATGCAACAAGCACAGCTTGAGATGAAATTCTGGCACAAAGATGGCTAATCCCCCTTAACAAGGCAATAAAAACTGAAAATGAAGTTGATCCTTAAAGCCTAGGAAAGAAGACAGCCAAACCTGAGACAAAAGAATACTCTGAATCCAGTAAAAGAAAACTGGGCCCTACAACAGATAATACTGACCTTATCAAAACAAAAAAAAGGTAGGGGAGGGGGGCAGAAATCCCCAAGTAGTGAAGATAGTAATCCTTCCCTTTGAAGGAAGGACACTTAACCCTGTGGAAAGAGGACAATGAAGGCTATAAAGGACAGTGATATCTTAATGGATGAAGGCACTAAACTCACTATGATTAAGTAAAGGGCAATGAACTCTTTTGCTCTGGACATTACGCCCAAAGGGATGAGCTGACCACAAATGGCCATGTCGGAGCTGTCAACACGTTCAAGTCAACTCACAAGTCATGTACATACATTAGGAAAAAAAAATCACACAACCCTTTAAAACATCTAAAAACACACTGGAAATTTTGTTAAAACTCTTTCCTACGTAAAATCTTAGATTGAAAATTTTTTTTTTACAAAGAAAGTTTATTAGTTCTGCAAGACTATCCAGACAAACAGGTTACACGACAAAACATGATGCGTTTCGACTTCTTGGGTCTTTGTCAGGCAAAACAAACAACATTTAGAACATTGAAAATGAAGAAAGAACAACCACTTATCTTCTTGCATGTTCTTCGTTTTCATTGTTCTAAATGTTGTTTGTTTCAAAACAAAGTGACTGAGGGTGGAAAATGAAGCAAAATTTAGAAAGAAAAGGGGTTAGTTACTGCCAAGGACACAGACAGAGTACAGGACAAAACAATGCATTTCAACCTCTTGGGTCTTCTTCAGGCAAAACAAACAACATTTAGAACAAAGAACCAAAAATAAAAACAAAAAGAAACTAATGGGTGGCGATTGCAATGAAGGTAGTCATATGTGGGTAGTTACATGTTGGTGTGTGGGTAATGCTAATAATAATTCAAACAGAATGGAAGTGATCAATGGCTATCGCTGTTGGGGGAGAAAAAAAGGTGGTGGTGGTGGGGGGGGGGGGGGGGGGAGGGAAAGCTCATATCTCTCTTCCCACACATGTTTTGGGAGGAGGGATGGGAAACTCATGCACACAGTATTATTGGAAAAGTAAACAGTACTGTTGGATGGTGTTCATAGAAGTCAGTGAAATAATGTGTTGGCATTAATATGATTATGTTGGTTGAGAAGAGATGGAAATAATCAATGAGAAAAGAGGTACATGTATCATGTGTTATGCAGGGGGAAGGGGGTGTGTGTTTCACACAAAGGGGGGGGGGGGGGGACATGTAAACAGTATTGTGGGTGAGTGATGATCATAATGAGACATATTGTGAAAAGTGAGATAATGTTGGTATTAGGATATTAATAGTATAGTAATACTGGTTGGAAATGAAATGAATGGAAATTGTCAATTGGAAAAGTGTTGACATGCGCACAACATACACACACACAATGGGAGGGGGTTACCCATCAAGCAGAACTAATGGGTGGTGGTCATAATAATAACAGTTATATGTGGGGATGTTTTTGTGTTGATAATGATAACTGGAAAGGATTGGGGGGGGGGGGGGATGGAAGTAAAGGGGCACAGGGTTGGGGGTGGGGGGAGAGAGGAGAGAGAAAGGGGGAGAGAGGGGGGGGGGGGGAGGGAAGGAGGGGAGGGGAGGGAAAGCTTGTCTCACTCTGCATGACGTGTGCATAGGGGGAGGGAGGGAGAACTACCAACAGTATTATTAGAAAAGTAAACAGTACTTACTGAATGATGATCATTGTTATAAGTGCTCATGCCAACCGTATTGTTGGAAAAGCCATCAGTACTATTGGATGATGATCATTGTCATAAGTGAAGTACATGAAATAATGTGTTGGAATACCCATTGAACGGAACTACTGGGTGGTGATCATAATGATAACAGCTATATGTGGGGATGCTTTTGTACTGATGACAATGCTTGGAAAGGGCAAGTTGGTGGAAAGGGGGAGGGGGGGGAAGGAAAAAAAATAAAAAGGAGAGGGGCGCATGACTGCTTAGCCGAAATACATCAAGATGAAATCTGTCATATAAACAGAATGTTTAAAAAAATATAGACTGAATAATACTTAATTAACCAACTGGTGCTTTGTCACATAATGAAGAATCAGGAATCCCAAATCACCCATTTAATACAAAACATCCATGTTTTGTTTTCTAATGTATTATGCTTACAGCCTTTGTATGCTGGTGTGTGCGGGATGCATGTGTGCGCCTGGGCATGACTGTGAATGTCCATGTCTATGGGTCTAAGTGTGTGTGTGTGTGTGTGTGTGTGTGTGAGACTCTGTGTGTGTGTGAGTGCATGTGTGTGTGTGTGTGTGTGTGTGTGTGTGTGTGTGTGTGTGTGTGTGTGTGTGTGTGTGTGTGTGTGACTGTGTGTGTGCGAGTGTGTGTGTCACTGTGTGTGTGTGTGTGTGTGTGTGTGTGTGTGTGTGTGTGTGTGTGTGTGTGTGTGTGTGTGTGTGTGAGTGTGTGTCACTCTGAGTATGTGTGTACCTCTGTGTGTGTGAGAGAGGGAGAAGTGTGTGCGTGTGCGAGTGTGTGTGTGTGTGAAAATGGGGCGTGTGTTTGACCTTGGAGAGAAACGTCTTACTACCTTAACAGACTACTTTTGTTTTCTGAATGTTCATGAACAAACCAAACATTTGCCAAATGTATCTGGTGTCTTTACTGAATGATCAAATAATGTTCTGCCTCCTTGGTTAACTTCAGCCCTGATGTGGCCCTTTGCGGTCGGCTGGGCTATAAGCAACATTATCTTATCTTACCTACCTACCTTGGTTAACTTGAACAAGTTCATGTCATCTGCTCACTGCAACAGCTTACACAAAATTATCAACTAGTAAATCTTCGGTATTCCCATTTTCTGTGAGCACAATTGTCAAGATTTCAACGATAATATCTGCATTGAAAACTAAGCCGAATTTTTTCCATTAACTGTCACCGTAGGTTTAATGTCGGCATAAAAAGTAACTATCCAACGAAATCCAGTTTCAAAACGGAAGTAAGTGAGGGCTGAAAATGATGTAAATTTAGAAAGAAAAGGGGTTAGTTACCGCCAAAGACGCATACAACAGATTACAGGACAACACACAGTGCATTTCGACCTCATGGGTCTTCTTTAGGCAAAAACAAATAACATTTAGGACAATGAAAAAGAACTACGAGAATCCACTTACTTTTCATATTCGGCGCAAAATGGCCGTGGGATGAAAACGAGGCCGTTAAGGAGGGGATCATGGGATTTGAAATAGCCATGACGACCGTGATACTAATGGTGATAATGGCAATAATAGTGATAATAATGGCGATGTTGAGAATGTATGTAATAAGAGGAGGGATACTGGTAAAGCTGGATTTTATGGGGACAAAAAATGGGGGTGGGGTTGGGCGTGAAACAGTGGGGTTGGTTTGTTTTGTCTTCTTCCTCTTCTTCCTAAAATACTAGTTCACTCAAAAACGAGTAGGTCACCAGCGCGCATGTTAAAAAGTAAAAATAAAATAACATAAAATAGTGCGACTCAGACTGTTGGCCCCTGGAGCAAATTTGGCAACAAGGGGTCGCACTCGATATTCAAGAAGTTAAAAGCAATGGCCAAATTCAGGCCCAGGTAGTAGTAAAATATCTGCAGGGGAAGTAAAAATAGAAAATCGTCAATATGCAGATCTCAAAACTGTCGAATCAATTTGTTTTTTAAATGAGATTGCATTTGTGGCAATCTTGATGGCACCCGGCAGTGAGTTCCACAGCCGTACAGAACTGGGATAAAAAGAATGTAAGTGGCTGTCAATATTTGATGCAGGTATGGTATAACATTGACCGCCACTCCTGGTGCTACTTATATTCAATACTAGTTGTTCCATTGGAATATCAATTACTTTAGCTCTGCCTTTGAAGAAGATGTTAAATTTGATAAAAACTCTTCTCTCTTCTAAGGGTTTCCATTCTAATTTCCTCATGTTCTTCCTAGTATTCCCCTTTTCTCTGATGTGGTTCCCTGTTACGAACCGTGCTGCTCTCTTCTGAATCTTTTCGAGGTTATCAATGTCCTTTAGATGGTAAGGATCCCGAACTGAGCAACCATATTCCAGTACTGATCTAACCAGTGTTTTGTAGCAGTCGTCTTTAACCTTTTGGGGGCAGTCATTGATATTCCTGTATAAGAAAGCTAAGATGTTATTTGCTTTCTTACATACTAAATTGTAATGTTCTTTCCATTTGAGACGACTATCTATAATCACGCCTAAATATTTTGCAGCATTAGTTTCTTTAAGAATAGTATTATGGATAGAATAATCTGATCTAATTGGTGAGCGTTTGTTACATATACGCAACACTTGGCACTTTTGGGGATGAAATTCCATTTTCCAAGTTCTTTCCCACTCTTGTAAAGCGTTTAGATCTTCTTGTAGAATGCGTGTATCATCTTACTTCTGATTGTTCTATATACTAAGCTGTCATCTGCAAAAAGCCTTATAGTAGTTCCAGGAGAGAGATTTCTACTTATGTCATTTATATAAATTAAGAAAAACAAGGGCCCCAGAACAGTTCCCTGTGGTACACCTGACAAGACTGGTTTACAATGGGATGACGACCCTTCCACAACAACTTTCTGCGTTCTCCCAACGAGGAATGATCTAGCCCATTTTAGCAAAGAACCGCCAATGCCGATGTGTTCTAATTTAAGCAGCAGGCCCTCATGGTCAACCTTATCAAAGGCTTTAGAAAAGTCTAATAAAATTGCATCTATTTGCTGTCTGTTGTTAAGACAGTTATTAAAATCATTGAGAGTTGTTATAAGTTGAGTCTCACAACTCCTTCGCAGTCTAAAACCATGCTGGGCATTATTTAAGAGTCATATTTGTCAAGATGGTCCATTATGCTACTATATATTATGTGTTCAAGTAGTTTAGCTGATATGGATGTTAGAGATTGTATTTATTGTTTAAGGGTATGATTTCTTAGTGACGGTATGATATGATATGAACACTTTATTATCTCAAAGGATGAGAAATTAAGATAGGTGCATAATAAACAGTATAACAAGACAACATGCATAAAACAAGAATCATCACAATCAAGTGGCCACTTATAGAATTTACATATACAGTCCGACACACACACACACACACACACACACACACACACACACACACACACACACACCACACACACACACACACACACACACAACACACACACACAATAATCATTTGAAAAACCTCATGCACATGCACTTACACAAGCACACTCATAGGCTTACACTCACAAGCAGATATATATATATATACACACACACACAAGCACATTTATATGCAAATACACATATCTTCACACAAGCATAACATCTTCAACCACCCCACAAGCTCTCACTCTCTCGCACCTCCCCCCTCTCTCTCCCTCTCTCCCTCTCTCCCTCTCTCTCGCATTCCTTCACATCACTAAGCATGAAAAATGGTACAAAAGACATCATGAATTTAGAAGATGGATCGACCTGGGTATAAAAGTTTTTTGCGCCCTAGATTTGACTCCAAGGGTCCTAAAACGACGTCCAGATGGTAAAATTTCGTATATTTTGCTAAAACATGGCTATCATCACTGGCAATCTTTCTTGCTTTCCTCTCCACTCGTCTGTCATACAATTCTTGCATTCCAACTTGCTTCCTTCCAATCACTTTGCTACACACATTCACCACATCATTCAATACTCGCTTGCTCTTCACACCCAAACTTCCATACCAGCACATAAAAGAAGCAGTGAGCAATGACTCAACACAACATCTGTAATAAGTTTGTAAGATTACAGGTTTAACACCAATATTTCGTAGCTTTTGCAAACAGAATATTCTTGACTGGCAATTTTTATGGATTTCAGTAACATTTTTATCAAAAACTAATTTATCATCAACAATCATTCCCAGATATTTATACTCATTCACTCGTTCAACAGCTTCACCATTAATTACAAGGTCTGGCACAGGTTCCGGGTTCTTCCGAAAGTCGATTAAGATTTCTTTTGTTTTTTGCACATTAAGGTCAAGAAAGTTGTCTTTACACCAGCTGCGGAACTTTTTGATTTCTTCAAAGTAAACTGAATCAGAGTTTGACATATCTAGAATAGCAGAATCATCAGAATATTTAACGAGTGGAGTTTTCTCTGTGCCTCTACAGTCATTAGTATATAAAGTAAACAAAACGGGAGACAGAACTGTGCCTTGGGGTGCACCAGTAGAAGTCGAGCGTTCAGAGGATAGTGCAGACTGAAAACGAACAGACTGAGTTCTATTGCGCAGAAAACTGACAATCCATAAAGTAAGCTTTGGGTCAACACCTAAGTCAAGCAGTTTCATAGCTAACAGATGTGGCTGTATAGTATTAAAGCAGAGGAGAAATCAATAAAAAGAATACGCGCGAAAGAACCTGGTTTGTTTAAATGGAAGAAAGCATTGTGAAGGAGAGTTAGAATAGCATTATCTGTACCTCTATGGGTTTTATAAGCAAACTGAAAGGGGTCAAGGTACTGACCAACAAAAGTTAACAAGTGACGGAGAACAAGTTTTTCAAAGCACTTCATAACTATGGAGGTCAAAGCTACAGGGCGATAGTCATTCAATGTTGTGGGGTTTCTTTTCTTCGGGACAGGGCAGACGGTGGAATTTTCCAGATACTGGGTACAGAGCATGCCTTAAGAGACCAATTGAAAATCTTACAGAAAACATTACAAAGTTCAGAAGCATAGTGATTATGGTGGACTGATAATGGTGCTTAGTGGTAAGGAAGAGAAATGATACATTAAAAAAACAAAAACTAATGGGTGGTGATTGTGATGATAGTAGTTACATGTGGGTAGTTACATGTGGGGTGTGGGTAATGATTGGAAAGGAAAAGAAGATAAGATAAGATAATGTTGCTTTTAGCCCAGCCGACCGCAAAGGGCCACATCAGGGCTGTCACCACGTTTAAAATCAACTCACAAGTCATTAGAAAAAAAAAACACCTTTCACACATCTCTTTAAATGACATCTTCTAGAAACGCACCAGAAACTTCGTTAAAAATCTTTCTTCCGTAAAATCTTAAATCAGATGAAAAATGTTAATCTCTCTCAAAAACTCAAGGATCACGTCAGGCGGGACATCCTGACAGGATCTTCATGGACTCCGCTGTAAAATGTTTGTGTCTCACATCGTGCAAGTCCCAACACTCTAAAAGAACATGTTTCATTGTGAGTGGCAAGGAAGTGATCAGAGAGAGAGAGAAGAGGGGGAAGGACAGAAGGGGAGTGAAAGCTCATCTCTTTCTGCAAATACATGCATGTGCATAGGAGGGAGGGAGGGAGCGGAGACTCATGCCAACAGTATTATTGGAAAAGCCAACAGTACTATTGGATGGTGATCATTGTCATAAGTGAAGTACATGAAATGATGTGTTGGGATACCCACTGAACGGAACTACTGGATGGTGATCATAATGGTAACAGCTATATTTGGGGATGTTTTTGTACTGATGATAATGGTTGGAAAGGGGAAATTGGGGGGGGGGGGGGGGGGGGGGGGGGGGGGGAAGGGCGGTAGGGGGTTGAGGGAAAAAAGGGAGGGGGCAGTGGGAGGTGTGGTGGGGGGGGGGGGGGAGAGTAGGGGGGGAAGGAAGGAAGGGAGGGAGAGCTAATATCTCTCTGCTTATATCTACGTGTGCAGAGGGAGGGAGGGAAAAGTGATACTAACAGCATTATTGGAAAAAACCAAAAATACTACATGACGATAAGATAAGATAAGATAATGTGCTTATAGCCAGCCGACCGCGAAGGGCCACATCAGGGCTGTCACCACGTTAAAATCAACTCACAAGTCAGTCATTCACACAATTCTTTAAAATACATCGAAAAATCATCTGAAAGTTTGTTAAAAATCTTTCCACTGTAAAATCTCAGATCCGATGATAAATGTTAATCTCTTTCAAGAACTCAAAGATCGCGTCAGGTGGGACATCTCTGAACAAGGTTTTCATGGAATCTGCTGGAAAGTGTTTGTGTCTCACATCGTGCAAGTCCCAACACTCTAAAAGAACATGTTTCATTGTGAGTGGCGCATGACATGGAATGCACCACGGAGCTTCTTCACTCTTTAAAAGGTAAGAATGGGTAAAATACGAATGGCGGTGTGCAGCCGGCACAGAACTGTTTCTTCTTTACGACCACCAGACGAAGATGAGAGGAACTCCTTAAGGTTTGGACGGATCTGAAAGAGTTTGTTATACGTCTGTGTATTCCAATCCTCCTGCCAGAGGTCTCTCACATAATCGTTAATTTTGGGTTTCAGATCTGAGCAGGGGATATTATGTTGGACAATTTCTCTGTTGTGGCATTCTTGGCTAAACGATCAACCATTTTGTTCCCTCCGATGCCAACATGACCAGGAACCCAAGCCAGAATAATGTTATAACCATCCGCTTTCAACTTGGTCAAAAGTTTAAAAGAAGATTAAAAGTTCTGGATGCTGAAGATTTTGCGGCCAGCTATGGCCTCCAACGCTGACGATGAATCCGACAGAACCAGAAAGTCCCTCCTCGTAGACTGTGAGATTATCCTCAGCGCCAGAACCAGAGCTGTAAGTTCAGCAGAATAAGCAGAAGCCTCTGAAGGAATATGTTCTAACAGTATCTGAGAAGGAGCCCCAGGGCAATAGGCTGCACAGGCCACTCCATCTTCAGACTTGGAACCGTCAGTGAAACTTTTTGATAGGATGGGAATTTCGAACAGAGGTCAGCATACAATGGCTTGTACGCCAGAGAGCTGGTAGACTCTTTGCGAAAAGCTGCAAGATCGAAACGAATCTCTGGTGTGAAAAAGGTCCATGGAGGCTGATCTGGAAATTGGAAAAATCAGACACAACTCCTAGGTCTAGACCTGCATTCCGCGCGTGAGGCTATATGATGATGATTATTGTCATAAGTGGAATACTGTGATGGCATGAGTATGATAATACGGTTGGAAAAGAAAAAAAAATGGGGGGGGGGGGGGGGGGGGGGGGGGGGGAAGGTGTGTGTGTGTTGGGGGGGGGGGGATGATCAATGACTGAAGGACGATGATTATTGTCATAAGTGAGATTAACAGCACTATAGGCTGATGATCATTGTCATAAGTGAACTAATGCGGTGGCTTTAGTATCATAATGCCGGTTGGGGGAAAATGGACGTGATCAATGCCTGATGGATAATGGCCATTGTCATAAGTGAGATCAACAGTACCATAGGATGATGATGATCATTGTCATAAGTGAGATCAACAGTACCACAGGATGATGATCATTGTCATAAGTGAAATAATGTGTTGGCATTAGTATTATAATGCCAGCTGGGGGGGGGGGGGGGGGGGGGGGTTAGAAATAATCAGTGACTGATGGATGATGATCACTGAAATGTTTTTTCAAAGCCAAAAGATTTCATAATCTTTTGCACAAATTGCAAGTCAAGGGAATTAAACGCCTTTTCAAAGTTGATAGAAATCAGCATACTGGGAAGTTTTTTAAAAATTGTTTAGTCAGTACGTCTTAAATTAATCTAACACTGACTGCTATACACCAGTGTGCCAATAAACCAATCGGTTGTCCATGTACGAGCTTTGGGAGAACAGTTTTCATGTGTTACGCAATGCAGATATATTTAACATATCTATAAACAATGTTTAATAAACAGATTGGCTTTCAGCTTATAATAGATTGTCTAGATTTGTCCGTTTTGAAGATGTTGGTAATCATTCCCTCTTAGTATGTTCAGTCCTTCGAATGAGACTATAAACCGAGGTTCCGTGTGTGAACGCATGCATAACATCTTGCACACACAGTTTGGCCGTTGGTATGGATGACACGTGACACATAGCATGCACCCTGCGTTAGAAATGGAAAGAAAGAAGGAAGTAAGGGAACTGAGTGAACACTATTGAATGACACGGACTGGATGACACGGGAAACGACTGAATGAAGCGCCAGCTGGCAGCTCTTCAGTCGGCACTACAAAGGTAGGCAGCCCGTTGTGTAAACGAGTGTGGCTTGTAAAGCGCTTAGAGCTTGGTCTCTAGCCAAGAGATAGGCGCTATATAAGTATTCATTTTAATAATAATAATAATGATGATAATAATAATAATAATAATAATAATAATTATAATAATAAAATCACCGTTTCTGTATGATGCATTCGTAGCCCTAGTTATGAAAGTACCCATCTGTTTCAAAAACGCAAGAAAAAATCCTGATGTGGATCCGTCTGAGCCAGGGCTTTGCCACTGAGCGTTGTGTACACTTTCAGCACACCTGCTTCCCTCAGGCTATCTTCACTTCCAGTGACCTTTCTTTTTCTTTCACACACACACACACACACACACACACACACACACACACACACACACACACACACACACACCTTCGATCTGACTGTTTACTGGTTGTCTTTTCTTATACAAGTTTTCATAAAAAACGTTTGACTTCTGTCAAGATTTCGTTCGGTTCATTACATTTCCATTTACCGTCAACCGAGAGATGTGCTTACAAAAGTAGTTTCTCTTTTCTTAACTGAAAATAAAAAGGTTAATTCTTCATCTGAAACCCATCTGG
>CM031603.1:93113358-93115858 GCA_018398815.1 Conus ventricosus
CGAGTTAACCTACTTTTGAAAAGGGGGGGCCCCAGGAAGCAGGAGAGTTGTTGAAGTTCGCAGAGGTGTATAGAGAGGAGTTTGGGCACAAAGGGAAAAGGAGGAAAAACGGGTGCTAGGCCAGGGGGAAAAGAGTGCAAGGGATAGGAGATTTTCTGCAGTTGCAAACCGTGGGGGGCAAAAAGGGAAAGGCAAGGGGCTTTTGGTGTTTCATTTGTCAAAGAAGGGACTGTGGCGGGGTTGTCGCATGGGGTTTCCAGAGGCGGCGCCTTGCAAAAAGGGGGGATAGGGTCGTCAGGGAAAACTGCGGGGAAACAAAGGGACCCAATGGAAGAGGGTGGGGCAGCCTATGGTAGCATGGACAGCAGTCAGTGTGGGGGATGGGGGCATAGGTGAGGGTTGTTCCAGTGGAAGAGGGTGGATTGGCCAGGAGGGTGAAAGTGTTGAGACACGGTTGTTATGCGGGGTAGTACGAAAACGCTGGTGAGGAAAGGGGATTTAAAGGGCAAATCAGACCTGTACTTAATCGATGGCACTGTGAGGGGGGTTTCCAGTTGCAAAGATGAAGTACGTCCCCCTTACTTTAGGGGGTTTTGTTGCGTTGGGATGGAGAACCCCCTTCACGATTTGGGCATTGGAAAATTTTCAGGTGCAAGGGCCCGGGGGACCCTGGTTTTTGGGACTGCAAAGGGGGCAGAGTTAAACCGGGCAAAAAGGGGGAAAAGGTTTGAAAAAACCTTAGTCGTTCCAGAAGGAAAGTCGGATAGATGTGTCGTGTGAGTTTAGGGCAGGCGGGAAACAAGACCCTTCGCTGTGAAGTCTTGGGATTTGGGGCAAGAGGGGAGAAAAAAGGGGTTAGAGGAGGTGAGACGAATTTCTTGGAAAGGGGGTGTTGTACCGAGTGTTCCCAAGGGGAAGCGGTAAGGTGACCTCTTTGGGGGAAAGGGTTATTGACATGTCTGTCAGTGGGTCACGATTTCGTTGGCGGGTCATCTCGGCACCAGAAAAACAGCTGCGAATCTTTGTGACTTTCATTGGCAGGAGCAATGGCGCCCTAAAGGGTTTTCTGCATGTCATGTGCGTGTGCAAAGGTCACCCCACAAGGGGGGTAAAGGGGAAAGGCGCTTTAAAAGCCTCTTTATTGACACACCGTTCAGGGAGTGGTTTTGATCTGATTGGCCCAATCTCCCCTTTTCCCAAAGGTGGGAAAAGGTAGAGACATGTAAGGTTGCAAGGGAAGGTTTTGCAGGGGCTGGGTCGTTTCAGAAAAAAGCAATATGAAGGGGGGTTGAGGAAGCAACCCCTCAAGGGGGAGAAAAAAGCCTGGTATGCTTCCAGGGTCCAACAAGCGCTGATGCTTTGGAAAGGGGGCCATTCCCCATCACTGAAAAGGTGGTCGGGTTCCCAAATTTGATGTGAAGGGGAAAAACTAAAATTTTTTCCATGCAAATTTTCTCCGAAAATTTTAGCGTGAGACAGCATAGGCGCAGCAGCCAATCATTGTTGGGTGAAAGAGAACAGAGAAGAAGGGGAGATTTTGTTACCAAGTTTCCAAAAAGTTAAGGGATTTTGTACTGTATGAAGGGTAGACAGAGGTCCAGGTTTTGTTGTCGGAAGCGACCAAAGCAGCCCGGGAAAAAGGGGAAGGTGGAGAAGATGATGAATTTTGGAAGACCAAAGACCAAAACAAAGTAGGAGTTGCTAGGTTTTATTGGGTTTTGGGGAGTTTGTCCCAAAATTTTTTGCAATCACGAGTCCCCTCAGTGATTGGCAAGGCGGGAAACGGGGAGTGGTTTGTGGTCAGACGTGCGAGAAGCATGCAGCGGTGTTGGAAAACTAGGTTCCGCCCCATCTTGAAGCTACCCAAAATGTCCAAACCTTTTTGTTGCGGAAGTGCATCAGGTGGTGGGATAGGTGCATTTGCTGCAGGGCTGAAGAGGTCGGTTCCTGTGAGGGTTTTAGCAGGGAAATTGACAAAGTGTGAAGAAAGGGGACGCAATGTAGAGAAGGAGTGTTTAGTGTCGTGTGGGCCCTGCGAAGTTCCACAAATACTTGTATGGGAAAAAAAGTTCGTGATAGGGACGATCACAACCACTCAAATTCCCGCAGGGGCGCAGTTGAAAAACGCAGAGGCTGCGTTTGGGGATGGCATGCAGTAAGGTATCGAGGCAGTAATCCCGGTCGACAGAAAGTCGGGGGTGATATTTAAGCCGTTTTTAGTCTGCAAACTGCAACTGAGGAGTCAGTATATCGGGGTGTGTGTTGATGTATGTGTTTATTACGTTTTGTTGATTGGTTTGGGTTCTTCCCCGTTGGCTTGGGTTTATATTTTTTTTTGGGAGATTGTTTTATTTTTTCTTTGTGAGGGCTTGGGTTTAGGGGGGTAGTTATGTTGGAGCATCGTGTTGGGGGTGATTGCATTAAAATTTCAATAAATGGGAGGGATTCCCCAGTGAAGTGTCATGGGTGTGCTCTATTATTTGTGCTTTTTAAGAATTGT
>CM031603.1:93120858-93145858 GCA_018398815.1 Conus ventricosus
CTGCGAAACGTGGCTAAATCAGACAGCCAGCCCACGAACAGGAGGAAGACAGAGAGCCAATCACATCAGCAGGAAGAGGTGAATGCCTTCAACATGCGCGATGGAACTCTAGCCACAGGCGAAGAAGTACAGAGGACAGAAACGGTATTTCTGTCTTCCGCTACTTTGGAGTTCCACTGTTCAGGTTGCAGGCATTCACCTCTTCCTGTACTGCGCAGATTTCAGGCATTCACCTCTTCCTGTACTGTGCAGATTTCAGGCATTCACCTCTTCCTTTACTGCGTAGATTTCAGGCATTCACCTCTTCCTTTACTGCGTAGATTTCAGGCATTCCCCTCTTCCTGTACTGCGCAGATTTCAGGCATTCACCTCTTCCTTTACTGCGCAGATTTCAGGCATTCACCTCTTCCTGTACTGCGCAGATTTCAGGCATTCCCCTCTTCCTGTACTGCGCAGATTTCAGGCATTCCCCTCTTCCTGTACTGCGCAGATTTCAGGCATTCCCCTCTTCCTGTACTGCGCAGATTTCAGGCATTCACCTCTTCCAGTACTGCGCAGATTTCAGGCATTCATCTCTTCCTGTACTGTGCAGATTTCAGGCATTCACCTCTTCCAGTAGATCCGATATACTGGGCTCTATGTCTGCCTGCTCCTCTTTCATAGGTTGGCCGGCTGTTGGCCAGACTTTACAGGTGAAAGTGTCAAAGTATTACAAGTCTGAAGCACACTCGCAGTGATTCCCTTGCGGGCTAAGTGCACGTACAGACAGCAGGCCCCGATCTGGATGTGCAAAAGACGAGAACAATCTGGCAGATGTCATTGCCTGAGTGGGCGGCTGATCCAGCTGAACAGCTCTCTTGCCTGGAATAGGGGCAGTGACCTGCGCGAGGGACGGGACTGTGACACCGGCGGACAGTGGGGAAAGGAGCCCTGTCCCTTCTACTTCTTTGCCCAAGGCATGGGGGTCTTCATCCCGTCTGGATCTCTGACGTCCTGCTCACTTCCCCACCCTCTCTGTCCCCGTTTTTTTGCCTGATCTCTCTCTCTCTCTCTCTCTCTCTCTCTCTCTCTCTCTCCTCTCTCTCTCTCTCTCTCTCTCTCTCTCTCTCCTCTCTCTCTCTCTCTCTCTCTCTCTCTCCCCTCCCCCCCTCCCCTCCCTCCCCCCCTCTCTCTAGCTCCAGCCCTTTCTGTTCTGAATCTTAGTGTTAACCCCTCCTCTCCCATTCTATCTTTCTCTGTCAGTCTCTCTCTGACTGTGTATGTCAAGCTGTCTCTGTGGTGTCTCTCTCTAAATGGCCGACCGATAGAAAAATAAAGACCCGCCTACAATCACTTACTCAAGTCCGTCATATCGACTAACCTGCTCCTACGGATAAATGCCCAGTGCCAAACTGTACCGTATTGCCCATAATGCACAGCACATTTTTGTTGCTGTCAGTTACGGTTCACTTGCTCTCAAGTCGCCGCCACAGCATCACAAATACTATTACGTCCTGCTCATAAGGCGACCCCACCTGGTGCCACGTACGTATGCGCTTGCGCCAGATGGGGGGCTGGGGTGGGGTGGGGATGAAACAGGGGGGGCGGAGACGGGGGAAACAATGCAAAAAGAGGGGAAGAGGATCAAGGTGAAGGTGATGGAGGAAAGGAGAAGGGGTGGAGGGGGGGGGGGGGGGGGGGGAGAAGATTTGAAAGACTCGAGGATAGGGAGAGAAGGAGGAGGAGAAACCGAGACATCGGGACCCACGAATGGAGTATCTGAGGTGTAGACATTGACAAAAAGTCAGATAGAAGCAGACATGTGAACAGAGAGAGAGAGAGAGGAGAGAGAGAGAGAGAGAGAGAGAGAGAGAGAGAGAGAGAGAGAGGAGAGAGAAGAGAGAGAGAGTCTATTGTCCAACAGCTGCACAGCCCCTTTAGAAAAGGGTGGACAATCATTATACGACTTAACGTTATATCATAAATGATCTCAATCACCTTTATCACAGAAGTATAGGGTAGACCCACACACACGCTTGAAAGGAATATACACACACATGCACATACAGATGCATGCACAAGCGCACGTGCGCGCACGCATACTCTCTCACATACACACCAGAGAGAGAGAGAGAGAGAGAGAGAGAGAGAGAGAGAGAGAGAGAGAGAGAGAGAGAGAGAGAGAGAGACAGACAGACAGACAGACAGACAGACAGACAGACAGAGGCAGACGCACACGCGCGTATACAAATATTGAGTGGATCATCTTTGGATTTGCTGACTTGGCTCACTTAAAACTTTTCTTATCATCATTGCTTCTGCTAAGAATCTAGCCAGGAATTTCGTCATATTCTTTCTTTCAAATAATAATGAGAGAGAGAGAGAGAGAGAGAGAGAGAGGAGAGAGAGAGAGAGAGGGAGAGGAGAGAGAGGAGAGAGAGGAGAGAGAGGAGAGAGATCAGAGGAGAAACAGGGGGAGTGGTGGGGGATGGGAGAGGAGGAAGCTGAAGGGAGGTAAAGGAAAGACAGGAACAGTGACAGCAGAAGGGACAGGCATGGGCAGGCAGGAGTGAAAATATGAGGAGGTGGCGGGGGGGGGGGGGGGGGGGGGGGGGGGGGGGAGGGGCTTTGATAGGTTTCTCTCCACACCAGAAAAAAGAAGCTGATGCACCTGTGTACGAGGTCAACGATGGACCATTGCCTGGCTTCACCTGCATTGTCCGATGTGTCCAAACGATGGACCAATTGCCTGACTTTTCATGTTGGAGAAAATTCGGTCTTTGGACAAATGGAGCTGCAACACTGGGCTCCATTGACGGCGAGCGCCGACCCAGACCCGAGTCCTGATGCCTTAGTACCGGCAGAGCCATGTGGTACGTGCCGACCCTAGTGGCCGACAGTCTGTCTCTTGGGCAATCCATTGTGATGATGAAGTCAGCTCTTGATGCGAGGAGACGGCGCGGCTGGGCTAATTTGGCCACTTTGTCTTACTGCTCTGCGCTTGACGATCAATTATACTTCTGCACACCCGTAAGTTTCTGTGTGTCTGTCTCCGTCTCTCTGCCTGTCTCTCGTTACCTTAGTTACCTACGACGTGGAATTTGATCCTTATGAAGTGCTTTTTCGTTCCTCCTCTACCAGATCCAGCTGGAACACTTTCCAGCTGCCTCTGCCATTGCCGTTAGGGTTCTGGTTTTCTTCTTGCCTGTGGAGCGAGAGCTGTATCATGAGACAACAGACTGATGAGCCTCCAACCTCCACGGAGAGGACTTCGGCTTGGAAGCCAGATTCTCTCAAGCTGATGGCGAGACTGGCATGCCTGTCAGTCTTGTAGATGTGAGCTTGTTCCACTCTGCTTTCATATGAAACAGTGAGGTCAGTCAGTCGGTATCTTCTTTCGCGCCACTTTCCTGAAGATCTCTAGGTCTGGTATGCAGTCTTCAATTCCATCAAGTAAACCTCGCTTCCATGTTCTTGATGTCATAGCTGTTCCAGACCATGATCTGTAGTGTCCTGCCGTACAGAACATCGTTGCTGGAGTTTCTGGTGGCAAAGTGTTTCCTCCGGCAGTGATAACCATCGTACAATCTTAGCGCTCGTTGTGCTCTGTATGTATCTTTCCCTTATGTTAGCGCTGCTTTGTAGGTAACAGAAACGTTCCACGTTTGTTTGTCCGAACTCATGTGGGGTCATATGTTCTCCATTCCGGTTATTGTTTGATCCAACTCGTCCAAGTTTGTGAAACGACTCGATTGGCTCCGTTTGTAGTGTCCGACATCTCCATCAGTAGCGCTAGACCTTTGTAGTCACCTAATCAGTCAACTTCCTGTAGCGGGTCTGATTCATGACCATACCAAACGTCATCATGTTGGCAAGTATTATATGCATTCGCCAGATGTCAACGCCGTGTTGTCAGGTTTTATGCATTACGGCCAAGTTGTCAAACGTCATCAGTGTCCTGTAGTTTAATGGCATGACGGCCAATGTCAATCTCAGTGTCCTGTAAAGGTATTATGCATTACGGCCAGATGTACAACGTCTCAGTGTTCTGGCAGGTATTAATGGCATACGGCCAGATTACAAACGTCATCAGTGTCCTGTCAAGGTATTAATGGCATTACGGCCAGATGTACAAACGTCATCAGTGTCTGTCAAGGTATTAATGGCATTACGGCCAGATGTACAAACGTCATCAGTGTTCTGGCAAGGTATTAATGGCATTACGGCCAGATGCCGAACGAAAGTACTTAGTTCTTAATGTTCACGGTACAGGACTAATAAAATCCAAGCACTTGAACACGAGAGACAAGAAACACTTTATGTACTATTCATGATATTATCCTCACGGGTTCTTGTAAACAAAAAAATCGCTTTGCCTTCCAGTATAATATTTAAGCACATCACCGAGGAAAATCCAACAACATCCGGAGGCCCATCTTCAACTGCTTGACGACACGGGCACTGTATTTGTTGGTGTCATGTCGTCTTCGCTTTCGTTTCCAGCTCTGTTTCCGACTCAGCTAACTCTGTCTCTCTGTCAACCTTTTCTTTTGATACTTCATGGTTGTGGTTCACTTCTGGTCGAGGCAGGATCAGAATAGGTTTTGCTGCTGCAGCTCTATAATTTCTTCCGTGTCCACAACATCTCCAGCAGTAGTTTTCTCCCACTTTGCGACGTACATCTACTGTGAATACAGAGGACAACATTTTCAAACATCTTTCGCTAGTTCTTCCAGTTTGCCAAGTGAGATGTCAATACAGATGAGTGATCTGCATCCCTTCAGTTTGAAACATCAGTCAGCGAGGTCAGTCTGTGGGTGAAGAAAAATCACCGGTGTCGGCGAAAATATCTGATTCGCTGGCCCGAAGACTGAAGCACGAAACGTACCGATAAACACTCGCTTTCCTCTCGGGAAGCAGCTCACAGGAACACTGAAGAGAAGCCACGCAGAGGGGAACAATGAACTAGAATCGTAACGCTCACCCCCACAGTCACAAACTAAAGGCACGCAACAACTCCAAATCAGTAGCACTCGCGGAACCCGTTCATCAAGCTCGCATAGAGAGTCAATCAGAAGAACAAACGTGAACTAATCCCTTTTTATCATTGCTACTCTAAAAGAGAAAGGAGTGGTCCTCTCCCTGATGTCGGCCACAGGCTGGTGGTCAATGGCAGAGCCAGACGGCAGCGGGTCCACCACCAGACGGTCTGTGGGGATATCCGTTATGATGAAGTGAAGCTCCAATGTCGAGGGATGGCGGGCTGGGCAGACTGCATGATATTGCCGTCCCAGTGCCAGAAGATAGCATGCAGGACAGACAGGTGTTGGTTGTGTTGGTGTGCTGTGTCAGATGATAGCATGCAGGACAGACAGGTGTTGGTTGTGTTGGTGTGCTGTGTCAGATGATAGCATGCAGGACAGACAGGTGTTGGTTGTGTTGGTGTGCTGTGTCAGATGATAGCATGCAGGACAGAGAGGTGTTGGTTGTGTTGGTGTGCTGTGTCAGATGATAGCATGCAGGACAGAAGGTGTTGGTTGTGTTGGTGTGCTGTGTCAGATGATAGCATGCAGGACAGACAGGTGTTGGTTGTGTTGGTGTGCTGTGTCAGATGATAGCATGCAGGACAGACAGGTGTTGGTTGTGTTGGTGTGCTGTGCAGATGATAGCATGCAGGACAGACAGGTGTTGGTTGTGTTGGTGTGCTGTGTCAGATGATAGCATGCAGGACAGACAGGTGTTGGTTGTGTTGGTGTGCTGTCTCCCTCCCTCCGGCCTCCTCATGAACTCTCCTACACTCACAGTGTCTCGTCTGTTCCACATGGAATACTGGACCTGGTGGTATCTTGCAAGCACACACGTGGACGCCCGTGAGGCGCCCGCACACACACACACACACACACACACACACACACACACACACACACACACACACACACACACACACACACACACACACACACCAGCACGCACGCACGCACGCACGCACGCACGCACGCACGCACGCACGCACACACGCACGCACGCATTCACGCGCGTGTATGTGCGCGTTGCCTCGCTAATATTTGAGGTCAGTTTTTATTTCTTCATGAAATAAATAAATGTGCTGGATTCTTTCACACACTGAAATTGTTGGAAATTCATAAGTATGTGGGGAGGGAGGAAGGGGAGGGGGGGGGTCAGAATAGCTCAGTGGTAGAGCGCCAGACTCGTAATCTTGGTGATCCTGGGATTGCGGGTTCGAATCTCCGCCGGGCCGTTTCAGTACAGGGGGATTTTTTCCTCGGACTTAACATTGGTTCTGACTCCATTTTCCATACAATCCTTCGAATGAGACTATAAACCGAGGTTCCGTGTGTGAACGCACGCACAACATCTTGCACACACGTCAAATCCCATCACCAACTTTCGGAAGAGAAGGCCAGTTTGGCCGTTGGTATGGATGACACGTGACACATAGCATGCACCTTCCCGAAGATGGAGTATGGCTGCCTTAATGGCGGGATAAAGACAGTCATACACACAAAACTGCACTCTGTTTGATAGATGGGATTAATCCTTGCCTGTCTATACAGGGAGTGTCCGCAGAAGTAAGTACGTGAAACCACAAAAGATGGTGCCCCAAACATAGATAAATCAATAGAACTCAAGATCCTGCTTTTGTTTTCAGTTTAAGAAGAGTGCTATTGCCTCATGTGGAGAAACATGCAAAAACTATTTGAACAACTCTGTTTCATTATTCAGCAACGTTAATCATAAAAAAGACATATGCTGCACAATTCTGAAAATGTCACAGTAACGTAAAGATGTTTACAAGTCTGATGAACTGATAAAAGCGTTATGCCCAAAGAATCAATATTAAGAGTGCAGATGGAAGGTTGATATGAGCATACTCTCATTCATAGCATATATCATATTCTTCTGACGAATACGTGTTTACCAAATACCATTTCAGACATTGATTTGACTGTAACTTCTCTTGAAGATCTACTGTCTGGCAAACTCATGTTTGACATAGTTCGAAATTTAAATCAGAAACCCACGAAAACAGCACTTCTAGAATGAACTTTTACGATAGAACCATCCCTACTAAATGTTTAAAAACTTTTGAAGCGAGACGCGATCTCTGCAGATTTTGCGTCAATGCTCACGACCTACAGATGGAAACGGCGTAAATACAAAACCCTACAGGAGAAGACAGAAACAATACTCAGAATGTAACGTGGTCGAAGAGAAAACTCATTTTATCTACAGCTGCTCCAGACACAAACTGTAAAGACTGGAATTAACAGAAAATTTACGCCACATCCGAATTTGTACGAGCTACGCCCAACTGAACTGCTTAGCTATAACGAACTACGAATCCACATCATATAAAAAGGTCATAATTGCATGAGTGTGAAAAGACAATAAATGTCTCTCCCTACAAGGGCGGAGAGAAATCTCGTTCAACTCATGAATTATGATTTGTCTTAATATTATTACCATGTTGTATTTACAGATCCACAGGGGTTCCCGGGACTGAGTCTGAGTCATGTGCACAATCGCGTGCACGGGCACGCACCAAACACACACACACACACACACACACACACACACACGCACACACGCACACACACACACACACACACACACACACACACACACACACACACACACACACACACACACACACACACACACACACACACACACCCATGGCTCTAGAGACTACTTTGTTTATATTTGTGTTGCACGTGCTCTTTACAACAGATCCCGGAGGGCCTCAGAGTTCCAGAAAGAACAGACCAATTACTGGCAGCGTGCAATACGGATCGGTGCCAAAGATATCGGCAAATGACTACAGCCAGGAAATTCATCTAGCATCTCTCCTCAGGAGGAAGAGCAGAGCTCTGAGGTGATGCTGTTCGTTACGTCGATTCACAGCGGAGCGTGGTGGGCGAGGGGCGTGGGTTGTTGGGTGGGGGTGGGGGGAGGGGGAGGGGGGGGGGCATCCATCACAGCTAGGTTGTATGGAGAAATCTGTTTGGGTGAAGTAATGCATTGATGCTGGGAGGCACAGGAACTGAGCAGGATTCCATCACTGTCTTGTCATTGCTGACGATGAAGTTCTGTAGTTGACCTCTACCCTGCTAACCCCTCCCTCCCCTCACTCCCACACACATTCCTTCCCATCTGATGAAAGCGTAGTAAAAAAAAACCAACAACAACAAAAAAACGAAACAAAAAACAAACAAAACAAACAACACACACACACACACACACACACACACACACACACCACACACACACACACACACACACACACACACACACACACACACACACACACACACACACAACAACAACAAAAACAAACAACCAACCAACCCCCCCCCCCCAAACAAACACAAAAAAACCCAGCTTCTAACAGCACTATATTATTCAGAGCATGCACGTGTACACTCTCCCACACAGACACACATACACATTCAAAGGCACACATCAACCCTTAACCTTCACAACGCACGCATACGCACGCGACTGCAACCACACTGACACTCGCTCCCCGTCACCCCTCCCTCGACTCTCATCACTCTCAAACAAGAACAGACACGTCAATGCAGAAAACAACAACAACAACAGAGTAACAGGCTGACTGTGACACAAACAGAGAAGTTTTCTTTATCTCTGACATGAAGCTGTTCCTGGAAACACACACGGCGCAGCACGTTCCGTTCTCCCTCCGCCTCCCACCCCATTAGTCCCTCCCACACCTCCCTCTCCACCACCCATCCCAGCTGAACTGAATTATTTGTCTCGATCTCTCAGAGTGGAAGACAACGTGGCAATTGTTTCTGAGAGTGGCATGCAATATTTCCTTGACTGTCTGTATAACATGTCTGGCACTGCACCCGTCCATCCTCATGAACGTCTTCAGCTCTTACCGTCTATCTCCATCCCTCCTTCTGCTCCATGATGGCCACGTCTTTCGCCATCCTGACAGACAAGAAATTTCAGGGACGTCGTTCGTCTTGTTATGATGGCGCTGTTATCTACGACAAACTGCCTTTCTCTGCCATGAGTAGTTCATGTCGTCACTAAAGTCTGCGCTTACAACCCACCTCCTCTTCTGTAGGTTCATGTCTTACATCTTTCTCTCTCTCTCTCTCTCTCTTTCCCTCTTCACACACACACACCACACACACAACACACACACACACACACACACACACACACCACAAAAACACACACACACACCACAACACACACACACAACACACACACACACACACACATTAACACACACACACACACACCACACACACACACATACACACACACACACCACACACACACACACACACACACACACACACACACAACACACATATTAACACACACACACACACATTTTTTTTTTTTTGCTGTCCCAACCTCTGCACCACCTCAAAGGCAGTGCACCCACGTCGCTCATTCCGACACCCCGTCCACTGCCACAGCCCGGTCAGCCCCTTCGCAGCCCAGGCACCGGCAATCCACAGGGAGCAGTCAATGTCAAGTCGTCAAGAGGCAACCCACCGGAGGAGACACTGCACTGCTGCCGAGTCAATTCGGTGGTGTTCAGTGGCGCCTGTTCTGATCTAACATACGCAGGACACCACCTACTAAGCCCCTACTGACGACAATAATTGCTTAGTCGCGGAGCCGACGTGAGTGAGCTCTCCCCCCGGAGGGCGCCACCACGTCTGTCCAACGACAGCCCCCATGGACCTGCCGATACCGGTGACCCCGACGGAACCAAACCAAGACCACAGACGTGAGAGGACATCGAAATTGAGGTCACCATGAGTGCAGGGCATGAAGGGCCACAGAATTTGAGACATTTTTTTATGCTGATCGATGAGAATGAGGATGATTAAGATGATGCTACGGATTTCCATTTCGGTCTGAGACTACATGACAGGGCTGTACTCTACGCTTCCTTTCATAATATATCCCGGCGTCAACCAGGCCCGAGAGATACAGGCACTGCAGTGTTGGTCAGGAAATTTGAGCAACACTCTCAGAAACGCATCCATTAAGTGGATGAAACTCGACTGTGTGGTCCCAGTCTTCCCAACTGAGTCCACAGCAAACTCAACTCTGGGTAGGAGCCGGTCGGGGCAGAAAAACCCACATGACTCTGATGGGATTCGAACCCACGACCTCCCAGCCGGGAGTCCGCGACGCTAACCACTTCGCCACGGCGGCTGGTCCACACACATACATTAACACACACTGTCTAATAACACTTATAGTGAATAGACGTTAAACTAAAGAAACCCCACACACACACACACACACACACACACACCACACACCACACACCACACACACACACACACACACACACACACACCACACACACACACAACGTACGTGCGCACACACACATACTCATACAGAACCACTTCTCTTTCTACATCTGTCTCTCTCTTCTGTAGGTTCAGTCTCACATCTCTCTCTCTCATTCTCTCTTCACACCCACACCCACCCACCCACACGCATGCAGACACACATACACATACACCCTACCCACTCTCTCTAACCATCTCTCTCTCTTACAAATCCTTATCACAGGATATGTCCATAATTTCACGGCTATGAAAAGACAATAATGGCTTCCAAGACGGGCGCAGACAAGTTATAGTCTACTCTTTCATTGCGATTTGTCTTAACAAGGTTATTTCAAAAATTATTTATAAGGCTCCGTTGAATCAACGCCCATCTCGCGCTGAACTGGATGAAGATAAGTAATTTGCTCGTTCATTTTGGTTGTCCTGAGTGTTGTGTATCTTGCCTGAAGAAGACCTAAAAGGTCGAAACGCGTCGTGTTTTGTCTTGCGATTCGTTTGTCTGTTTTTTGGTGGAGCCTTATAAATAATTTCTAGAATTTGGTTAGATTTCCGCCTGCAGTCGCCTCATACTGCACAGGATTTAAAAATGTTAGCATGAGTCTGAATATGTCTGTCCGTCTGTCTGTCTGTCTGTTACACACACACACACACGCGCGCACACACACACGCACGCACGCACGCACGCACGCACGCACACACACACAGGCTCTAGAGACTACTTCATTTATTTTTGTGTTGCACGTGCTGTTTACAACCAATTCCGGACGGCCCTTGTATACCAGAAAGAATGGCGCCACTATCGGCAATGTGCAATACAGATCAGTGCCAGAGATACTGGTAAACAACTACAGCCAGGAAATTCATCTAGCTTCTCTCCTCCGGAGGAAAAGCAGAGTTCCGAGGTGATGCTATTCGTTACGTCGTTTCACAGCGGAGCGTGGTGAGGGGGTGGGAGGTGGAAGGGGAGGGAGGAGGGGTGGGGGGTGGCATCCATCGCAGCCAGGATGTATCGAGAAATCTGTTGGGGGTGAAGTGATGCATTGATGCTGGGACGCCAGGAACTGGGCGGGATTCCATGATTGTCTTGTCATTGCCAGATGATGTTCTGTAGATTCAATTTGCCCCTACCCTGTCATCCCCTACCTTCTTCTCCTAACACCCACACATCTGATGAAAGCGTAAAACAACAACAAATGCTCCACATTGGTGCAGCTATATAACATAGAATGTCATATCTCTTGTGGCTGGTGTAGGATATCTTAAAACTCAATCTACTAGAGCTGAATATTGGATATGTCGGGGGGCCGGAATAGCTCCGTGGTAGAGCGCCGGACTCGCAATCTTCGAGTGGCGTTCGAATCTCCGCCGGGCCGTTTCGGTACAGGGGGATTTTTTTCTCCCTGGGAGCTAACATTGGTTCTGACTCCCTTTCCCATACAGTCATTCAAATGAGACTATAACCCGTGGTTCCGTGTGTGAACGCACGCATAGCATCTTGCACACACGTAAAATCCCACCACCAACTTTCGGAAGAGTAGGTCAGTTTGGCCGTTGGTATGGACGACACGTTGCACATAGCATGCACCTTCCCCGAAGTTGAAGTATGGCCGGCTGCCTTAATGGCGGGATAAAAAAAACGGTCATATACACAGAACTCCACTTCCTATACAGGGGGTGTCCGCAGGAGTATCAGCCTGCAAACGCAGGAGAAGAAGGATATGTACATGCATGTGGAGTGGGTGTAGGGTGATGGGAGTCTTGGAAGGAAATGGGCAATGTTTGAATACAGAACTAACAATGAATCAGTGTTACGAGACGTTCATCTGCAAACAAATCAGAAACTATTTCTTTTTTAATTAGCAATCTTAATCTGTATGTGAACATTCGATCAATTGTGTTATGTACGCTTGCAGACGTCTTATGACAGTTGTCTCTTATGAGCCTATTCGGGTATCTGCTACACCACAAATGAATTCAAGATTCAAAATTATGCTAATATGATAAGTGCCTAATCTTTTCCAGACTCTAAAGTGCCTCACAAAGAAAAGATTCTGACATCAATACATTATTCAAAACACACACACACACACACACACACACACACACACACACACACACACACGCTCTCTCTCACACATTCACATGCTCTATCACACACACACACACACGCACACGCACGCACACACACACACACACACACACACACACACAGCCACCTTACCCTTCACAAAACATACCTACGAAGACGACTGCCCCAACACAGGCACTCACAGTCTGTCCCACCACGCACCGACCCTCATCCCTCTCAAACAAGTAAAGACGTGTCACTGCAGGAAAGAGAAGAGCAACAGGATTCCTGCGACACATACAGAGAAGTTTTCAACGCTGACACGATGCAACCCATGGAAGCAGAAACTGTGCCTTCCCCCTCGCCTGGCCCCTCCGTTCCCCCCCCCCACCCCCTTGCACCTCACCTCGCTTCCACCTCCGCCCCCTCAACCCCCACCCAGCCAGATTGGATCATTGGCCCGGATCCCTGAAAGTGGAACAACACACTGCCTTTATTTGCTATGAACATGTCTGGCACTGCACCCGTCCATCCTCATGAACGTCTTCAGCTCTTACCGTCTATCTCCATCGCTACTTCTCCTCCATGATGGCCACGTCTTTCGCCATCCTGACAGACAAGAAATTTCAGGGACGTCGTTCGTCTTCTTATATTATTGGCGCTGTCATCTCCGGACAAACTCCCTTTCTCTGTCTGCCATGTGTAGTTAATGTCATCACTCAGAAATCTGCACTTGAAAAACCCATCCGCCTCTTCTGTGGCTTCTAGGATCACTCTCTCTCTCTCTCTCTCTCTCTTGTGAATGGAAGGTGTGTGTGTGTGTGTGTGTGTGCGCGTGTGTGTGTGTGCGTGCGTGTGTGTGTGTGTGTGTGTGTGTGTGTGTGTGTGTGTGTGTGTGTGTGTGTGTGTCTGTGTGTGTGTGCGTGTGTGTGTGTGTGTGTGTGTGTGCGTGCGTGCGTGCGTGCGTGCGTGTGTGTGTGTGTGTGTGTGTGTGTGTGTGTGTGTCCACACCTGTTCTTACCATATCACACAGGCAGCCAGCAGACACAGTCAAACTGGATGGTACCCCCCACAGAAAAATAACTTCAAAGTCACACACCTGGAAATAACTTCTCAAGGAAATGGCGTCCGTTCCCAGAAAGCGGAGGCCAAAGCCAGAAGAAGGCTTGCGGTGATGGGGAAAGTGGTAGGGACCGTAGGAGGAGCCAGCCAACAAACCCTCAAAGCAACACCAAAGCACTGTCAGCAGACCCCTACACCACCACTCCTCAACAACACCACAGCACTGTCAGCAGACCCTACACCACCACTCCTCAACAACACCACAGCACTGTCAACTGACCCCTACACCACCACTCCTCAACAACACCACAGCACTGTCAGCAGACCTCTACACCACTCCTCAACAACACCACAGCACTGTCAGCAGACCCCTACACCACCACTCCTCAACAACACCACAGCACTGTCAGCAGACCCTACACCACCACTCCTCAACAACACCACAGCACTGTCAGCAGACCCTTACACCACTCCTCAACAACACCACAGCACTGTCAGCAGACCCTTACACCACTCCTCAACAACACCACAGCACTGTCAGCAGACCCCTACACCACTCCTCAACAATACCACAGCACTGTCAGCAGACCCTTACACCACCACTCCTCAACAACACCACAGCACTGTCAGCAGACCCCTACACCACTCCTCAACAACACCACAGCACTGTCAGCAGACCCCTACACCACCACTCCTCAACAACACCACAGCACTGTCAGCAGACCCCTACACCACCACTCCTCAACAACACCACAGCACTGTCAGCAGACCCCTACACCACTCCTCAACAACACCACAGCACTGTCAACTGACCCTACACCACCACTCCTCAACAACACCACAGCACTGTCAGCAGACCCCTACACCACCACTCCTCAACAACACCACAGCACTGTCAGCAGACCCCTACACCACCACTCCTCAACAACACCACAGCACTGTCAGCAGACCCCTACACCACCACTCCTCAACAACACCACAGCACTGTCAGCAGACCCCTACACCACCACTCCTCAACAACACCACAGCACTGTCAGCAGACCCCTACACCACCACTCCTCAACAACACCACAGCACTGTCAGCAGACCCCTACACCACCACTCCTCAACAACACCACAGCACTGTCAGCAGACCCCTACACCACCACTCCTCAACAACACCACAGCACTGTCAGCAGACCCCTACACCACCACTCCTCAACAACACCACAGCACTGTCAGCAGACCCCTACACCACTCCTCAACAACACCAAAGCACTGAAAGAAAGAAAAAGAAAAAGAAAAAAAAGAGAAAAAAAAAAGTCCTGGTGTAACGAAAGTAAATGTGAAATGAGGCAGGGAACAGTAAACAATAAACATGTAGGGTAACTCTTGCTCCCACAAGAAAACAGAACTCCTGTAAGTTCTGCTGCCTGCCGCCACAACCCATGAAGAGAAGCCTGTGAGGAAATCGACGAAGAACCAGCTTCAAAAACCCACAGTAATCTCATCCTAGACAGCAAGAGGCTGACTTGACTACACCATACTCTCAAACACACACCATCTGTCCGTCCTATCCACCAATCAGAGCTGCCTCAGCCATGGAGGGTTGTCCCATCCAGGTCTGTAGGAATCTCCCTTCAGTCACCACTAAGGTTCAAGACTAAATCCGAAAAAAAAGATATTATACAAAAAGAGACGAGCACAAAACAGCAGCTCTAGGACATTACAAAAAAAAAATCACCAGGTATTTCAGAATTCGGTTTCTGACTGACGGCAAGTAATGTCTAGCCCTAATGGATTCGAACTGCTGATCTCTGAACTTTTGGACAAGACCAGAAGCGTGGGGAGGGAAACAGATGAAGCAGAGGAGGAGAGTGGAGAAAGAAGGGCAGAAGTAGGTCAAAAGGATTAGAGAATCAAGTGTATAGTCACGATCATGTTTCACCCTCCCCCCTCCTCGCTTTCCCTGCTCTACCCCTCCACTTCTCCCATCTCTATCCTCCACCTCCCCCCCCCCCCCACTGCCTGGCCACAAACTTTCGTTTGTTGTTGTCGTACCCTGGCTAAAAGACTCCAGGGGTCATCCGAACAGCCAAAGTACTTGAACACCATGGTAAAAATGCATCAGCTGGGGATGACAACATGACGTGTGTGACCATTTTTGATTACGCCGCCACGTGGGCAGCCACACTCCGACTTCGGGGGATTTTGGAGACTGATAATGTTATGCTAGGAGCTTGTCACAAATTAAGACAATCCCCGCATAACTATGCAGAGCATAACAACATTTTGATGTAGCCTTGGTGTTCTAGCTTATGTCAACTGGCCTGACACAGCCTTAAACCAAGGCGGACCACAAACTTTCGGCTTCCAGTGTCCCTGCTCCCCTCCTTTCCTACCGTCTCTTTCCACCCTGATGCCCACCATTTTCCTGTCACGGAGGTCAAGGAACTTCAGAACGCAGGCGATTCTCTGACTCCAGTAGTGGATAGGTTCCGGAGACATGTCTTTATCCCGTAGAGAAAAACGACACGTTGGACTCATGTGCATAACAAAGTGAATCTGTTTTATCATCCTGTGTGATTGTGTGCGCGCGCGCGTGTGTGTGCGTACGCGCGCGCACATGCGCGCGTGCGTGTGTGCTTGTGTGTGTGTGTGTGTGTGTGTGTGTGTGTGTGTGTGTGTGTGTGTGTGTGTGGTGTGTGTGTGTGTGTGTGTGTGTGTGTGTGTGAGAGAGAGAGAGAGAGAGAGAAGAGAGAGAGAGAGAGAGAGAGAGAAGAGAGAGAGAATTTTGATATTGGCATCTTCTCAGCAAATACAAATGCTAAAAAGACCCTATTTGACAGAACGACACCTTTCCATTTAATCCTCGAATGAAAACATCACACCCTAGTACATGCCATAAAAGCTCTTTCAAACGTTTTAAGCAATATTTTGAAAATTAAACAAACAAAAACAAAAACAAAACAAGCAAAAACAAACTTTCCCCAAACTCCGACAAGTTACAATTATTGCTGACTACTTTGATGAAGCACATGTTCAATGACATTTTATCCAAAACTTGCAAAAAGCTTTAAAACATCAAAAATGAATCATATAAAACAATGTCAAACAAGCATTAGAGAAGATGAAAATAGATATCTTTATGTTTGCAGAACTAAGATTGAGTACAGATAAATCGCTCATGCCAGGAAATCAGAAATATGGTCATACGAATCTATTATCTAATATTAGTCATTTGGATGAGGCCACAAGAAGTAGTTAATTACACAGCCTGACTTGTCTGAACAACAAGAGATCTTAACACAAAATATATCAATGTATCTGTGTTTCTGTTTCGACCAAAATCAATCAAACCAGACGGTAATCGTGGAAAATCCAAAACGAATGCTAGTTCGACTTTCAAATGAGTGGAAACGTAGGTAAGACGCCAAAGTCAGCCGGTGATCAACATGTGGCACAGGTCTGCATTAAACCGCACGGTGATGAAAAAGGCCGTGAACCAGGCGGGCGCAGCGAAGGACTGAGGAATGTGGGGGGTGTTCACCAGGCTCACTGTTCAGGAGTACTGGCTGTTGCTACTGCCCACGCCATTTCCCGCCTCCTACGCACTGCTTACTGAAATTATGCTGCAGGCACCCGTGAGCGGCCGCACCCTCTCTCTCTCTCTCTTAAACATTTCGATTAACTTTTTACAATGTTTTACACAGTAAAGAAAAATAGAAATAAGGGTGAAAAAAATAACGTCTTTCCCCAAAAAAAACAAACAAAGAAACCCCCCTCTCCCCCTCCCCCTCTACTCCCCCCTCCCCTTCTACTCCCCCCTCCCCATCTACTCCCCCTCCCCATCTACTCCCCCCTCCCCATCTACTCCCCCCTCCCCCTCCCTCCCCATCTACTCCCCCTCTCCCCTCCTCTTGTCTAGCTGTTGACAACATGTCGATCAGACATTGCTTACACATGTATGTGTCTTTTGACATGGCTACAATGTGATATACAATAAAGCATTCAATAAAGCACGCATATTACAACTACATCAAAGTATAGGCATATTATAACTATATCAAAGTATATGCAGGTCCCGGGGAGCACAGAGCGTTGGTGGACAGACCGATGAATACGACACACATGTTGTCGGACAGAATAGGTTGGACATGAAGGAGCTGAGAGAACGCAGACATTGCGAACTGTTTTCCAACAGCCATGATGATGAGTCTCAGTACCCTCATTACCCCACACCCTCTCTTGTCCCTTCCACTTCTGCCGCCCCTCTCCCGAACCCCAACCTCCCTTGTTCTCCCTCTGCAGACGGAAAAGAGCTAGAAGAGAGCTGGAAAAAGGTGGGGCAACGCTAGAGAAAGGCAGGACCAAAGACAGGAGGGCAAAACAGGAAAAGACAGGACCAATGCAGGAACAGGCAAGACAAGAATAGATAGAACAGGGAAAGAGGGAAGAACAACGCAAGAAAATTGAGGATAAAGCAAGAAAGAATAGCACAATGCAAAAACGGTAGGACAATGCAGAGGAAGGTAGGACAAAAGACAGGAGGGCAAAACAGGAAAAGACAGAACCAATGCAGGAACAGGCAAGACAAGAAGAGATGGAACAATATAGGAAAAGATAGAACGATGCAAGAAAACACAAGATAATTCAGGAAAGGGCAGTACAATGCCAAAAAAAGTTGAACAATTCAAGAAAAGGTAGGACAATGAAATAGTAGAAAGAAACTCGTGGAGAGCGTGGCAGCAGAGAGTCCTCAGAAGAGAAGCCCCCTTCAAGCAAGTGTTTCGGCCCTTATCTCCTGACACTCTAGGGGGGTTGGGCCACACCCGGTTCATGACTCCGGATGTCCCTCTGCTGCCCCCCCCCCTTTTTTCCCCCATCTTGGGACGAGCCATGGCTGGGATTCGAACCCATGACCCTCTGGACATGCTCATTTTCTACTTAATGACTCGCGCTTTAACCACTGAGCCACAGGGACACCTGATATTTGTAGGGAAATTAAGCCTTATGAAGTTCACTTTTGTTCCTCCTTGACCAGATCCAGCTTGAGCACCTCTCTGCCGCTTCTGCCATTGCTTTCAGGGCTCTGGTTTTTTCCTTCCCTGCAACTGAGAGCTGTTTCATGAGGCTGTATGCAGACGTTCCTACAAATCCCCTAGCTCCAATTCTGCAGTGAGGACTTTGACCTGATAGCCTTCTCTCCTCAGGCTGTTTGCCAGATCAGCATACTTTTCAGTCTTGTAGATTTGAGCTGCCTCCATTCTGTTCTCATATGGCACCGTGAGCTCGATCATGATCAGTTGCATGGTTGACTTAGAGTGGACTACTATGTCTGGTCTCACGCCACTCTTGCTGATGATCTCTGGGTGACTCTTCCATTCTGGGAGGTCTGCAGTGCACTCCCAGTCATCTGCCCCATCCAGCAGACTCTGCCTGCATGTTTCGAGTGGCACTGTTGTTCTTGGCCATGATTTGCTGCCTCCTGCCGTGAAGAATGTTGCGGGTGCTTTTGGAGTCCTGATTCTCCCTTTTGTGGTGTTGGTACTAGCCCAGACTACTTGTACAATCTCTTTGAGCACTTGCTTGTGCCTCCATGTGTACCTTCCTTGAGCCAGGGCTACTTTACATGAGCTTAGAACATGCTCCACTGTTTGTTTTTCATGGCAGAGGGGGCATGCAGGATCGTCTGTTTTCCCCACTTCACCAGGTTTGCATTTGAGGGCAGAAGGTCATATGCAGATCTGAGAATGAAGCTGATCCTGAGAGGGGCCATGTGCCAAATGTCATTCCAAGTTAGACTTCTTTGGAGTGCATTCTCCCACGTTGTCCATTGCCCTTGCTGGCTCTGCTGGACTGCTTTTTGGAGTCTTTTTTGGTCTTCTTCTTTTCAAAACTCCTGAATCATCATGTCTCTTTTGGCTTTTCCTTTGGCCTTTGACCACCATTCAGTTTTGGTCACCCCCAGTACTTGTCTGTTGGTCTGTGTGTGTCCTGTTATTTTCTCTGATCTTGAGACTTTCTTTTGCAGAATCCATCGCCTCTTGAACTTTCCATTTTCTGCCTGTCTTCAGCTGGGGCTCGATTGCTTCTACCACCTTGTCTCCCGAGTCCTCCAGCATGCTTTGAAGTCTGATCTTCCCTGCTTTGTATTCCTCCAGGATGGATTTCAGTGGTAGTTTGAGCTTTGCTTGGCGACAGTACAGCGCGATGTCAGTCAGACAGGGTGGGACACCAAGCCATTTCCTTGTGAACTTGTTGATTTTGGCTTCCATTGCTTCCACTGTGCTGGTGCAGATGTCGTATATCATCAGAGGCCATAGGAGCTTTGGTATCAGCATGAACTGCAGACACCAGACCTTGTATTTGCCAGGGAGCCCACACTGTCAATGGTCTCCGAGCCTTCTTCCGCCATCTGCTTGGTTTCTTTTGCTCTTCGTGTGTCTTTCAGCATATCATCATACCACCTTCCAAGGCTCTTGACTGGTTCTTCTGTGACTGTTGGAATGGCCTGGTTGGCAACACTGAAGACCACAGATTCGGCCACTTTTCCTTTCCTCAGTGAGAGACTCCGTGATTTCTTTGGCTTGAACTTCATTCTGGATGAGGCAACTATGTCGTCCAGCCTCGCCAGCACATGACGTGTCTCGTCTTCTCTGGATGAAATCACTGTAGTGTCATCCATGAAGGCCTTGAGAGGAGGCATCTTGTATCCATCGCCAAGGTCTGTTTGTCTCGCGTTGTTTGTTGCTGCTTTCAAGATAAGTTCCATTGCCAGCACGAACAGTATCGGGGAAATTGCACAGCCCATTGCAATGCCCACTTCCAAGTTGATCCAATCAGTTGTGTACTCCTTGGTAGAGAACCGCATTGAGAAGCCATTGAAGTACTTCTTGAGCATGTCGCGGATATTCTTTGGCACATGGTACATCTCAAGAGCCAACTGTATCATCTCATGGGGCACAGATCCATATGCGTTTGCCAGATCAAGCCACACTACGTCCAGGTCTCTCTTTTCTGTTTTTGCTTTTTGGATTGCGTCCCAGATCATTGTGGCGTGTTCTACACAGCCAGCCACGCCTGGGATGCCACCTTTCTGGACTGACACGTCCAAGTACTTGTTTTCCATCCGGTACTTGGTCAGCCTTGCTGCCATGACAGAGAAGATTTTCCCTTCGACGTTCAGTAGTGATATTGGCCTGAACTGGCTGATGTCACTTGAGTTTTGCTCTTTGGGATGTACACACCATCTGCCGTCATCCACTGGCCGCTGATCTTCTGGTTTCTCTAAGCCGATCGCAGCAGCCTGTGGAGCCACTCCAGCACCTTGGAACATTTCTTGTAAAGCTGGTAAGGTATTCCGTTTGGCCCTGGTGATGATTTGGCTCTGGCTTTCGACCACCTTCTTGATTTCCGCCAACGTTGGAGGCTTGCCATTGAACTGTTCCTCAGGGTTGGTTGGCCACACCAGACCTTGAATGTCGAGTGGTGCTTTGCTCTGTGAGTCAGAGTATGTTTTCCTCAGATGCTGCTCAAGAACTCTTTGTCCACACTTAGGGTCCCAGATTTTGGCTGCTCAAACAGTGTTCTGGCAAACTGGAAGGGGTCTCTGAAGAAGCGCTCTTGTGTCTTCTTCTTTTTGCTCTTCCTCTTCCTCGCAGATTCCGCTTTGCTGAGGGCGCTGTGTTTTTCTTTCAGGTCTTCCCACAGTTTTTCCAAGCCTTGTTTTTCAGCTGGCAGTGCGGTCTTCATTTGCTTCTTGAGGTTGTTCGTTTGGACTCTGATCTTGTCCATCTTTTGTTGGCGTCTGGATTTCTTTGGAGGTGTTTTCTCTTTGGGTAGTTTTACTCCATAGGCGTCTCTACATGTGGCATACACAATGTCCCCATATGTGGCTAGTTTGTGTTCCAGGGTGCTTTTCCCTATCAGTGCATCGAGTCTTTGGACGATTTTTGCATCCAGTTTTCTCCCAATCTTCAGTTTCGTTTGCTCGTGGCAGGTTGAGTTTCAGGCGCCTGGCATCGAGGGCCTGTGCAATTCTCATCCGAACCAATAAAAGATAGGACAGTGAAAGAAAGGGTAGGGCAACAAAAGAAAAGATCGGACAACAAAAGAAAAGATCGGACAATGAAAGAAAAGATAGGACAACGAAAGAAAAGACAGAAACAGGAAGAAATGGGACGATGCAAACACCCCCCCCCCCCCCAAAGGAAAAAAAAAAGAAAAAAAAGAAAAAAAAGACAAAACCCTGCAACAAAAGGTAAGACAAAGCAAGTAAAAGGTAGGACAATGCAGAAGAAGACAGGACATACATGAAACGGTTATGGCAAAAATAGTCACAGGCTGAGAAACGAAGCAACCAGCAGGTATAAGAAAAATGGTTGCAAAAATGAGGAAACCAATACGACATGGTGTAGACAGGAAGCCAAAGGCTGGAGGTAGAAGGATAAGGCTTGATAACATCGGGAGAAGGGCAGGACAAAGCAGGAGAAAGGTAGGACAAAGCAGGAGAAAGGTAGGACAAAGCAGGAGAAAGGTCGGACAAAGCAGGAGAAAGGTATGACAAAGCAGGAGAAAGGTATGTCAATGCAGGAGAAATGTATGACAAAGCAGGAGAAAGGTAGGGCAAAGCAGGAGAAAGGTAGGACAAAGCAGGAGAAAGGTATGACAATGCAGGAGAAAGGTATGACAAAGCAGGAAAAAGGTAGGACAAAGCAGGAGAAAGGTAGGGCAAAGCAGAAGGAAGGTAGGACAAGCAGGAGAAAGGTATGACAAAGCAGGAGAAAGTTAGGACAAAGCAGGAGAAAGGTATGACAAAGCAGAAGGAAGGTAGGACAAGCAGGAGAAAGGTATGACAAAGCAGGAGAAAGTTAGGACAAAGCAGGAGAAAGGTAGGACAAAGCAGGAGAAAAGTCGGACAAAGCAGGAGAAAGGTAGGACAAAGCAGAAGGAAGGTAGGACAAGCAGGAAAAAGGTATGACAATGCAGGAGAAAGGTATGACAATCATGAGAAAGGTATGACAAAGCAGGAGAAAGGTAGGACAAAGCAGGAGAAAGGTATGACAAAGCAGGAGAAAGGTAGGACAAAGCAAGAGAAAGGTAGGACAAAGCAGAAGAAAGGTATGACAAAGCAGGAGAAAGGTATGACAAAGAAGGAGAAAGGTATGACAAAGCACGAGAAAGGTATGACAAAGCAGGAGAAAGGTAAGACAAAGCAGGAAAAAGGGTAGGACAAAGCAGGAGAAAGGAATGACAAACCAGGAGAAAGGTAGGACAAAGCAGAAGAAAGGTAGGACAAAGCAGGAGAAAGATATGACAAAGCAGGAAACAGGAAGGACGAAACAGAAGAAAGGTATGACAAAGCAGGAGAAAGGTATGACAAAGCAGGTGAAAGATATGACAATCAGGAGAAAGGTATGACAAAACAGCAGAAAGGTATGGCAATCAGAAGAAAGGTATGACAAGTAGGAGAAAGGTATGATAATCAGAAGAAAGGTATGACAAGCAGGAGAATTAAAGGTAGACAAGCAGGAGAGAGGTAGAACAAAGCAGGAGAAAGGTATGACAAGCAGGAGAAAGGTATGACAATCAGAAGAAAGGTATGACAAGCAGGAGAATTAAAGGTAGACAAGCAGGAGAGAGGTAGAACAAAGCAGGAGAAAGGTATGACAAGCAGGAGAAAGGTATGACAATCAGAAGAAAGGTATGAGAAGCAGGAGAAAGGTATGACAAGCAGGAGAAAGGTATGACAATCAGAAGAAAGGTATGACAAGCAGGAGAAAGGTATGACAATCAGAAGAAAGGTATGACAAGCAGGAGAAAGGTATGACAAGCAGGAGAGAGGTAGAACAAAGCAGGAGAAAGGTATGACAAGCAGGAGAAAGGTAGGACAAAGCAGGAGAAAGGAATGACAAAGCAGGAGAAAGGTAGGACAAAGCAGGAGAAAGGTATGACAAGCAGGAGAAAGGTAGGACAAAGCAGGAGAAAGGCCGGACAAAGCAGGACACAGGAAAGATGAAACAGAAGAAAGGTATGACAACGCAGGAGAAAGGTATGACAAAGCAGGAGAAAGGTATGACAAAGCAGGAGAAAGGTAGGACAAAGCAGGAGAAAGGTATGACAAGCAGGAGAAAGGTAGGACAAAGCAGGAGAAAGGCCGGACAAAGCAGGACACAGGAAAGATGAAACAGAAGAAAGGTATGACAAAGCAGGAGAAAGGTAGGACAAAGCAGGAGAAAGGTATGACAAAGCAGGAGAAAGGTAGGACAAAGCAGGAGAAAGGTATGACAAGCAGGAGAAAGGTAGGACAATCAGGAGAAAGGTATGACAATCAGGAGAAAGGTAGGTAGGACAAAGCAGGAGAAAGGTATGACAAAGCAGGAGAAAGGTAGGACAAAGCGGGAGAAAGGTATGACAAGCAGGAGAAAGGTATGACAATCAGGAGAAAGGTATGACAATCAGGAGAAAGGTAGGACAATTAGGAGAAAGGTAGGACAATTAGGAGAAAGGTAGGACAATCAGGAGAAAGGTATGACAATCAGGAGAAAGGTATGACAAAGCAGTAGAAAGGTATGACAATCAGGAGAAAGGTATGACAATCAGGAGAAAGGTAGGACAATTAGGAGAAAGGTAGGACAATTAGGAGAAAGGTATGACAATCAGGAGAAAGGTAGGACAATCAGGAGAAAGGTAGGACAAAGCAGAAGAAAGGCATGACAAAGCAGGAAACAGGAAGGATGAAACAGGAGAAAGGTATGACAGCTTAAGAAAGGTAGAACGAAGCAGAGAAAGGTATGACAATCAGGAGAAAGGTATGGCAAGCAGGAGAAATGTATGGCAATCAGGGGGAAGGTAGGATAAAGCAGGCAAAAAGTAGGACAACGCAGGAGAAAGGGAGGCTGATGCAGGAGATATAGGAACAAGACTTGTGGGGGGGGGGGGGGGGTCAGAAAGTTTGCAATGGCCGACTGCACCTGGGCCCACAAAATGACGGAAAGCCATGCGGGGAAACCCGCACCTTTGACAGCAAGCAGACTGCCACGACACGTGACACTCGGTTAATTACACGGTCACGAGGTTTCACATCCACGGGGTGATATTAACATTTTTCTAAGCAATTACAAGTGCTCACGAAAACCACACTTGCCAGGCGATAAAACTATTGACGAGACCTTTGCAGCTATCCCCTGTGCTGAACATGTCACCCGCCTCAAAAAGGCCATGGTTTATGCCCCCCCCCCCCTTCCCACACACACACGCACACCCCGATTTCATCTGGCTTTAATCAGTGATGTTGAAAATTACTGAGTTGACACGGTCACGAACTTGAGTATTCTAGCACTCGTTTGTGCACGTGCAAAGTGGCTTGGAAACGAAGTCGCAGTTTGAAATTAAATTTTAAGATAACTGATAATCAAACTTTAATTTCAAAACTACCATGAAAGAAAAACGAGATGTATAAATGAATTATTGAGTGAATCTTGTGTGATGCGTTTTTTTTAAGGAGCATATATGTGTATGTGTAAGCATA
>CM031603.1:93150858-93155858 GCA_018398815.1 Conus ventricosus
CACACCTTTACCACACCTTTCCAACCATCCCCTTCAGGTAGATGTCACCTCCAACCATCCCCTTCAGGTAGATGTCACCACGGTAAAGGTCGTAAACTGTAGATAATGTTTCAATGATATTTTGCAAATTGCCAGTTGACATTTTCTCAGAAACTGTGATTAGGTAGATAACAGCTTTTTTGACACACATCAAACACATAGCACCGAAAGAGTCCGGAATTTCTCCGACCCAGATCAGATTTTTTTTCCGTGCAATTTCTGCCACGCAGAAGAGGAGATGTAATTATGCTTCTGACTGAACAGAGAGCGATGTTTGGCTCAGTATAAACATCCCTGACCATATACACCAGAAAACCGTACATGAGGCACGAAGACGTTCACAGTAAATAATAAACAAGGTCGTTTGAACTTCTATAGCAAGTACACGCACCTAACTCCATAAAAATGCTTGTGGAACTCGCTCACCAAATCCACGTGCAGATAAAGTTTACCCCGAACAAATCATGAAACTCGCCCAGAGAAAAAAATATTTCCAAGCGGACTCATATATGCGAGGCTCAAACATCTACGCGAGGCTCAAACGTCCACTCAACAGCATCAGTAGGAGATACAATAGAAGATATAGTCCAAGCAAGCAACTTAAGAACTGCACAGCTAAATACAAACAAACATACCCCTATGCAGACTTTCTCTGCAAACACCTGTCACCTACCCGGAGTTCTGAAGACCGTTAGGGCGCCACAGAAGACCACGCAACCAGCGAAGCCTTCTCTACAACAGCGCATACATGCAAACAACATGCAAGTGATCAAAAATACCATCCGTGTGAAGAACTACAAATTGTTTACATAGACATGGCACAACCTGACCTGTTGCTGACAGAAGAGAAAAATTTGAAATAGCCCTGGAAATCGTCTTCTTCTTCTGCGTACGCAGGCCGATACTCCTGCGGACACTGCCTGTATAGACAGGCAGTGGAGTTTTGTGTGTATGACCGTTTTTTTTTTATCCCGCCATTAAGGCAGCCATACTCCATCTTCAGAGAAGGTGCATGCAATGTGTAACGTGTTATCCATACCAACGGCCAAACTGGCCTTCTCTTCCGAAAGTTGGTGATGGGATTTTACGTGTGTTCAATATGTTGTGCGTGCGTTCACACAAGGAACCTCGGTTCTAAGGACTGCGTGGGGAATGGAGTCAGAACCAAGGTTAACTCCGAGGGAAAAATCCCCCTGTACCGAAATGCGAACCCGCAACCCCAGGATCACGAGTCCGGCGCTCTACCAACTGAGCTATTCCGGCCCCCCGCCCTGTAGATCAATGTGGCAGTTTTCTAGGGAAACCGCTCCCTGTTGCTAGGGCTTGAAAGAAAAGATAAAAGATATCTGTAATTTTCTGTTCTGATACGAACTAACCTGACAAAAAAATCAAGTGTTAGAGAAGAGCAGAGCTGGCGAAATGAGTGTAGGTCTGGAACATTTCAGACAAACACGCTGTTCCAGAGCCACTGACGGCGGAAAATGCCATGCCCAGACAAACACGCTGTTCCAGAGCCACTGACGGCGGAAAATGCCATGCCCAGACAAACACGCTGTTCCAGAGCCACTGACGGCGGAAAATGCCATGCCCAGACAAACACGCTGTTCCAGAGCCACTGACGGCGGAAAATGCCATGCCCAGACAAACACGCTGTTCCAGAGCCACTGACGGCGGAAAATGCCATGCCCAGACAAACACGCTGTTCCAGAGCCACTGACGGCGGAAAATGCCATGCCCAGATACAAATTCTGACATGTCTTGAAACTGGTCAAGCTTTTGGTTTTAAACACAGTGAAACAGAATACCCAGACTAACAGAAGCAAACCTTCGTCTGGTTGGTATGAAAGAAATGTCATGTGAATCGAGGAGAAGTAATACCACATAATAAATACATCAATTTTTGCTCAAAGCTTACAAAACATGCATCTGTATTCATGGTGCTTGTGATACCCGTTCATCTAACACATGGAGACAAATGGTACGTGGAACAAAAATGAAATTTTCCCAGGAGGAAACTCCCAGCTTTCTAGTATACCTCGAACTGACATTTACATACACAATAACAATGCCAGAAGATGTAACAGAATAACAATGCCAGAAGATGTAACAGAATAACAATGGTAGAAGATGTAACAGAATAACAATGGTAGAAGATGCAACAGAATAACAATGGTAGAAGGAATGCAAAAACCACAAAATGACATCTATTCACGACTGGCGTAACCCTTAGATCTTGATCGTGTTCACTGAGAAGATACAGACAAACAGACACAGACACTGGTTGACGATCACTGGCAATATATGACGATACCGAATCCAGTCAGTGATGTCTGATGAACAGTTTGTGTTTTTAAAAAAAGATTCACGTTCTTTTTCCCTCCTCCAAAATTTGCAATGAAAGAAATGAACATTTTTGTATTAATGTAAATTTTTGAGGCACCAAGCCTAAATCGTTCATTTAGTCAGATCAGCTTGAACTTTGATCAGAAGAGCAGCCAAGTATGCGTCACTTTTCAAGCTGATCAAGGAAGGAGTAAAACTGTGATGATATCTGGAAACTAACTGGCACGATTTACAGATGTTTCTGTTGTCTTTCATATGTATACAATACAAGGAGATGGCAGTCATACATTCAACGACTGGTCAAAGAGTAAAAGTGAACTGTATTTGAGGTCAGAAGTTCACTGACTGACTGAAACCAATTTATTGTCAGATTAACTCATGGTTGTACAAAATAATAGTTAGACATAGTCAGAAGTTGAACAGGGTCCACTCTGTTTCCTACTATCTGTTCCTTTTTACATGGGTAATCTCTGTCAAGATCTACTTTTACCGGAAAAAATAAGAACAAACAAACCACGAAACAAATAAAAACAGCAACACGTGAACAAAACAACAAAAACAAAACGAGCTCAAAAGCTTACTTTAATTCAAGTGTGATAGAAAAGAAATAGTGTGCAAGAATTTTCTGATCATTTTATTTTAAGGCATTTTAAATATCAGAGGAGCAGTTTCAAAGTTTCTTTGCATTGTTCACGACACGAATTGATTCAATTCAACGCCCATCTTGCGCCGAATTCGAGAAGATGAGTAACTGCTCGTTCTTTGTTTTCATTGTCCTGAATGATGTTAAATTTCAGAAACAGAGGGGATTTGTTACTGCCAAGGACATAGACAAACAAAGTACAGGACAAAACACAATGCGTTTCGACCTCTTGGGTCTTCTTCAGGCAAAAACAAATAACATTTCGGACAGTGAAAACGAAGAACGACAAACCACTAATCTTCTCATATTCGGCGCAAGATCAAAATGGCCGCTGCCAGCCAAGAGGTCGAAATGCGTTGAGCTTTGTCCTGTGCTTTGTTTGTCAATGTCCTTGGCGGTAACTAACCCCCTCTCTTTCTACATTTTGCTTCATTTTCCGCCCTCAGTCACTTCGTTTCGAAACTGAATGATGTTGCTTATCTTGCTTGATGAAGACCTAAGAGGTCGAAACGCGTCGTCTTTTGTCTTGCTATTTGTTTGTCCATGTTAACTGGCGGAGTTACTTAAAATAACTTTAGAATTTGTTGAAATTTCCGCCTGCAGTCACCTCACTTTGAAACTAACGATTTCCTGCATTTGTTTTTTCTTCTTATAAGCAACAATGGCCTTACGACAGAAATACGGGCCATAGACAATTTCAAACTGACCAGCATCACGACGAGAAACAAGAAGAGAGAAAGAGCATGAACCATTTTCAGGCTTTGAAACGAACAGCGGTGGATATATCATCAAGACACACAGAATACGTGTTGACTTGAAACGACACCAGGAAAATTTCGACACCAACACGAAAAGCTCCAGCAGTGGGAGAAACAACAGGAAACATGATGCCGGTCAATTAGAAATGAAACAGACACCGGACGCTGCTGCGAGGTTAGTGTCTGTTGAAGTGCCGTCGAAGAACGGTCGTGAAAAAAGAAGCGAATCTGATCAGCAGAGGTCTGTGGACGCCTGTGCCGACAGCAGCAGCGAGAGAGAGGCAGGAGTGCTTCAGGTGGCCGCCGTGATCTCGGGGTAACCCCCCCCCCCCCCCCCCCCCCCCCGAAAGAATGGGATGACTCTGGAATCACGTTTGCCGCTGACGTCTGTCACGAGGGTCTGTCTTCGGCTGGCAGCTGTCGGGAACGCCTAGCCTGCAGGTTACACACCTGTATTTGTTTTAAATGATTATAATGGACTTGAAGCGGCTTTATGGGTGGATACGTGGGTAGATTTAATGGTTACAACAATGCCTACAACTTTCTTCTTCTTCTACTTTTTTTTCTTTTTCTTCTGCGTTGAATTTACAAGTGTATTTCATTCTTAAGATTTTTTAATCCCCAAACTTATGACATAAAAGAAAACCTGCTCGAAAATTATCACTGACAGTTTGCTCGAGAAAAGCGTTTCAAGGCAAGATTTTTTTTTTTTTGGGGGGGGGGGGGGGGGGGGGGGGGGGGGGGGTGATTATCAGTTTGAACGAAATCGTTGAGAACCTTGTACAGAAAATACGTATGGAAGTGGAGACCAACAAAATTCTTTGGGCAAAGACAAGATATGAACGTTTTAATGATCCGAACTTCAGCCTATTTCCACCGAGGTTGAGTTTACACGTCGTTGAGAGACGGTACAGACAGACATGGTCCAACAGATGAACAAAACAACAGCTATCAAAGAATATCAACAACAAAAAGAAAAGAAAGGAAAGAAAACAAATTAGCGTCACAAACAGCAATGGGCGTTTAGGAAAGTGATACCTGTTTAATTTGTCAACAAATCTGGAACAAAAACCGTTTTAGAGTCAATACTTGCCTCAGCGTAATACTGTTGAATAAATGTAGCCAAACTGTTCGCACTTGCACCGATCTCTTTTGCAAAATGAACGAACAGTTCAAAGCTGAATAGGAGATTTAAGAGTTTTGCCGGATCTTTCTAT
>CM031603.1:93160858-93168358 GCA_018398815.1 Conus ventricosus
TGGAAGGTGTTTCCTGTTTATACCATATGATAAAAGCTTCCTGCATAGCAATTTGTGGTCAATTACATCAAAAGCCTTTGAAAAATCAACAAACAGTGCGCCACAATATTTATTTTCATTAATATTGGCTAGCCATTGATCTACTAGATTTGTAAGTGCTGTATGACAAGAATGATTTTTCCTGAACCCCGATTGACTTTTATTTAGTAGGTTGGAAGAGTCAAAATGGTGGCAAAGATGTTTATTTATGTGTTTTTCCAGGGCTTGGAAAGAACTGGCAAAATAGATATAGGTCTATAGTTCGATGGGTCAGATTTTGTCTCCAGATTTGAAAATGGGTATTACTTTTGCAACTTTGAACTGAGCAGGAAAGTGACATTTATCAATGCATAAATTGTATATGTAGGTAAGAGTTTCACATATAACAGGTGCTGATAGTTTCAGAATCTTTCCATCAATTCGTCAAGTCCACGACTTCCTGTCTGCTTTAACTGGCATAAAGCTTTGTGAACATCACTGACTGTCATAGGTGGAACTGGTGGAGCTGAACGAATGTTCTTAGCATTACAAAAGTTTTTCAATTTTTGTAGTTCATTTGAGTCAGTATTCTTTCTTTGACAATGTGTTCTGCAACTGTTGTAAAGTGTTTGTTGAGTTCATTTGGTGTTATATTGATTATGGGACTTATCTTTGAGTGTGAAGTTTTATTCGTAAGTTCATTTATTGCTTGCCATATGGACTTCGAATTTTGTTTGTTGGTTACAAGTTCACGAAAAAATTTCAATTTTGCTGTCCGTTTGAGTGAATTGACTTTATTGCGTTGCCTTTTAAATTCATCCGATTTCCCTTCTGTTTCAAACAGATCGTCGCGTAGGAAACAAGCAGCTTGTATTTCATCAGTCATCCACTTTGGTTGTGCACTATGTTTAACCTAACGCGTTTTGAGTGGCGCATGCTTGTCATAAACAGAATTAAACGTATGTAGCCAAAACTCTAACGCTTTCGCTGGATCAGTGTAATTATAAACATTTATAAGGGGGGAATTCATGAGGTCAGTGAGAAAGGGATCTTCATGGAATTGCCAAAAGATCTATAAGTGATATGTTTGTGGCCTGTTTTAGGAATTTTGATTCCCCTTCTTTTCCACGTAATACATACTGGAAAGTGGTCGCTGCAACCATTCAAAGGCACACATTTCAAAATGTTTTGCTAGTGGGCGTTACTCGGGTGGGCATGTCTATAATTTGGGATAAGTTGTACGAAGTAGTCTTGTCTGACCATGATGTTTGGCATTTCAATAAATCAATGTTGAAATCACCTAAAATAATTAATTCTGTAGCATCAAGTGATGCTGCATCCATCATGGCCGTAAACTTGTCCATCCAATCAGCATGTTCTGCTGGGTTTCGATACACAAATCCGATTTTGATGGGTTTCGTTCTCTTCAACCTGATTATTAGCCACACTGCTTCAATTCCAAAACTTTCAAGTTCATATAAACGTTGCGCATTTAATGTTTCATGAATGTAAATTAATATGCCCGTAGTTTTGGATTCGGTGGGATCTCTACGTACAATATTGTAGCCGGAGCTTAAGACAGTGGCATCAGGGACAATATCTGAAAGTCTGGATTCAGTGAAGCCAAATATATGAAAGGGTTTGTCTTGATTTGACAGTATAGTGGGTTCTCCTGTAATTTGTTTTGTATATGGTTTATATTTAGATGTCCAATACGTAATCCGTCTTCCTGTGGCCACGCTGAAGATGATTGTACCATTTGTGTAATTAAACAAAAATAGCGATGATACACTTAAAAACAAACACAAATATGTCCATATAATACACACAAAATACAACAATCTTCAATGCCAAAAAGATAATGACTATAAGAAACAAACAAAACTAAATTTGCAACCAATTGCAAAACATTAAAAACAACAGCAACAACAAAACAATGTTCAATGCAAAATAACACTGAATATGAAACACAGGCAGAAGTTAAATTCACAGAGTTATGTAACTCACCTGTGACAAGTTTCACCGAAGGTTTATCTACACAACAAGAGGTTTCTTAGCGTGCTCACGCACCACTTAGATACAATAGAAACTATGATATAAAAACGGAGAGGAGAGAGAGAGAGGAGAGAGAGAGAGAGAGAGAGAGAGGGAGAGCGAATTTCTCAGTCAGATATAATTTGATTAAAGAAAAATGTTATAATCTCCACACTTGCTATCTGATGTAAAATGTCCACAATGCAGTTTTTTGTGCTTGTGAGGTTTAAAAAAAAATTAATTAATTTATTTATTTTTTTGTGCTGCGTCGGCACCAGGTCCAGGAGGATTGGAGTCACTTAAATCCATTGTCTTTCTTCAACACACAGAAGGCTGTGTCTTTTCTCACTGTTAGTATTGTGTGCAACGTGGTCACAGTCCTTTCCTCCCACCCTTTTCTCCCTTGAACACACATGTTAATATTTTTATAGAATTACACACATGGGCATATAGCATACCTGCATAAACACATGCTGATGTTACACAACACTTGTAAAAATTTTTGACCCTCCTTTTTTTATACATTAAAAGCATGAGAGGAGAGAGAGAGAGAGAGAGGAGAGAGAGAGAGGAAGGTATCATGCATACTCTCAAATGGCAAAATGTCACTCATGATCTGACGTACGTGTCAATCAAGGATGAAGAAGAAGATACTGACAAAACAGCAAGCCCGTTAGATCGCCTGAACAGACCGACATCCGTACGGCATGTCAATATCAGTCATCCACGCCACGCCCCCCCCCCCCCCCCCCCCCCCCCCCCCCCCCCCCCCCCCCCCCCACAGCGGTTACACCCAGCTGTCTCTTTGCACTCCGCTCGTCACTTCTTTCACGTTCTGTCGGAGGGCTCCGAAACTGTCCGGGTCACACACCGCTGTACTTGAATGAGAGCAAAGTGTTCTTGGTGCTAACATTTCGTTCTGACTTGCCCTCCCTCTCTGGATCTCCAGCAGTTCCTCTACTCCCTCCTTTTTTTATACATTAAAAGCATGACTACTCTTAAGTGATTTGATTCTAACGCGTGAGAGACACACATCTTCACGTGTGAGCACCGAGCGCGCTCGCTAGACACACACACACACACACACACACACACACACACACACACACACACGCACGCACGCACGCACACACACGCACTGGCACACACACGCACACACACACACACACGTACACACACACATACTCTCTCTCTCTCTTTCGCTCTCTCTCTCTCTCTCTCTCTCTCTCTCTCTCGCACACACACACACACACACACACACACACACACACACACCCCACACACACACACACACACACACACACACACACACACACACACACACACAAACACACACGCTTTAACTATTAATATCAGCCAAAACAGAATAACTGCGCCGCCAAACGAAAGAACAATTTACAAGATAAACAACGGGCTTCGACCTTTTTTTTTTTGGGGGGGGGGGGGGGGGCGGAATAGCTCAGTTGGTAGAGCACCGGACACGTGATCCTGGGGTCGCGGGTTCGAATCACCACCGGGCCGTTTCGGTACAGGGGGATTTTTCCCTCAGAGTTAACATTCGTTCTGACTCCATTCCCCATACCGTCCTTCGAATGAGACTATAAACCGAGGTTCCGTGTGTGAACGCACGCATAACATCTTGCACACACGTCAAATCCCATCACCAACTTTCGGAAGAGAAGGCCAGTTTGGCCGTTGGTATGGATGACACGTTACACATAGCATGCACCCTGCGTGAGAAATGAACAAAATGAAGGAAGTAAGGATATTGAGCGAACCATACTGGACGGTATGGTCTGGATGGCACGGGAAACGACTGAACATCTAACCCTTTTTAATGCAACCTCGAGTTGAATATCGCAACTGGCACTGCTGCATCAAAGGCTGCTGCTGAGGATCTCAAGGATGCAAACTCAAAAGGAGAAACTGCTTATGCTGCTTTCAAATGAGAAAGGCTGGAATCTGATGAACCTTCAAAGAAATTTCATGACTCCATGAAGAAGGTCTCGTTAAAAACATTTGGATCCTCAGCAAAAAAAGCAGCAGCAGACCAAATGTGCTGATGGCAGAACAATCATCTTAAAAGCTGACAGATGGTTGTTTGGGAGAGTGCTTGTCATGGGGCAGAGCAGAAACCTCAACATGAAAGACTTGATGTGCTATCCTCCTGGGCCACTGCCTTGGTCACTAGCTACGCCTGATGGAAGCCTGAGGAAAACCAACAAGGCTGCTTTGGCGGCCACAAACATCAAGAAGAATGCTCCACTGGATGAGACTTCCTGCCCACTCTGCCACTATAATTGATGGAATGGCCTTTGTACAGCGAGCCAAGTTTGATGGCCAACAGCCAACATTTGACGAAGTTGCTGAACGCATCTTCACCATGGCCATCAGTGAAGCGTCAGTCAGTACCAGAGTAGACATTGTCTTTGACACCTACAGAAGGCTTTCCATCAAGTACAATGAAAGAGCAAACAGGGGTGCAACAGCTGGACTGCAGGTGCAGAACATTGCACCTGGTCAGAGGATTAAGCAGTGGCGTAAACTTCTAGCAGAAGACAGCAACAAGGTTGGTTTGATCAAGTTTCTGGTCCAAGAGCGGAGGGGCAGGAAGTATTGTGAAAGACTCGATCACCTTCATCAAGTTCTTTGTCACTTGTGAGGTGAAGTGCTTCCGTCTGTCAGCAGTCACATGTCGTGAGGTGCCAGAGCTCCAGTGTGCCCAGGGAGAAGCCGATGGTCATCTTCTTCATGCCTCTCACGCTGCTCAAGACGGCTATGAGGCTGTTGTGATCAGTTCCTTTGACACAGACGTTCTAGTCTTGAACATAGCCTTCTGCAGTGCTATCAAAACACCGCTGTACCAGAAGAGTGCAATGGGCACCCATATGCAACCGATAGATGTTGGGAAAATTGCATCTTCTCTTGAACCTTCTGTTTGCACTGCCCTTCCAGGAATGCATGCATACACTGGTTGTGATTCTGTCAGCTCTTTCGCCGGGGAAGTAAAACTGTCAGTACTGAAGATTCTGAGGTCCAACCAGGACATTCAGTAGGCATTTTCTGATCTTGGAAATGACTGGAACTTGTCACCTGAGCTCTTCGAGAAATTGGAGAAATTCACTTCCCAGCTGTATGCCCCAAAACAACCGACTGCTGGAGTCAATGAGCTCAGGTACCAGCTGTTTTGTGCAAAGAATGGAGACATTGAATATCACCAGCTGCCTCTCTGCCAGGACTGCCTGCTGAAGCATGCCCAGAGAGCAAACTACCAAGCTGGGTTGTGGAGAAGGTGTCTGGCAAACGATCCACAGGCTCCCGATCCGATCCTGTTCACAGTGGATGGAGAATTGAAACTGAGGATGGCAAAGACATTCTTTCAGTGGATTGGGTGAGCGTCCAACCAGCACCAGATGCTGTTCTAGAACTGCTGGCTTGCACCTACCCCAAAGAATGCACCAGGGCAAAATGTGTCTGCTTTCTAAACGATCTTCAATGCACGGACATGTGTAAAGTGACAGACTGTGAAAACCAGCCGTGCAATGAAGACACTGCCGACATGGCAGTGAACCTTGCTGGTGGAAGTGATGATGGCGATGATCTGTGATTTGTTTGCCCTGGAAAGAGAGTAGAAAGGTGGGGAAAGCATTTCTATGTTTTAATGGATGTGTCTTTGTTACGGAAAGAACGGAGCTCAATTTCCCACTCGCTCAAAGTGAGCTCAACTTTAGTGAAAGGGGTGAAATGGTGAGTCTAATACCTTATAATGAAGTGTGATTTATGTAATTTTTAAAAATCAGTTTTGTCCCTAGATGCACCATGGTATCTTCTGTACACGTCTTTGCAAGATTTCATGCAATTTGACTGATTTAATTGCTTTGATACAAACGGATTAGTGCCCGCACTCAGAAATATGTAGGAATGACGGTGGCCTTAAACAACGTGTGATAACACAGAGAAAGCTGTGCCCCCAAATCGTTATCATACATTTCTGAACTCTAGAGACATGGAATATCTCAAAAATATAAATGAGAATTTGCCCACCTTTATGATACCGATGACCCCCATTTAGAGGGTCTGGCTCATCGGCTAAATAGAACGGAGGTTGAAAGGAAGACAATAGGGGTAAAAATGATAGTAATAATGGTAAAGATATTAACATAAGGCAAATAATGATGATGATAATGAGATCGTGATGACGACAATAATTTGTATTATATAATGATAATTGTAGTATAATCATATAAGAATAACAAATAATAATAATAATAAAAGTAACTGTTGTAATAACAAGAAAGACACCAACAAAAGAACAGCAAGGAGAGGAATGAGAGAATAGTTGCAATAATATGATTATGGTAGCAATAATTATAATGATAATAACGACGACGATGATGATGATGATGGTGATGAAGATGACAATGATGATGACAGGAAGAAGAAGAAGAAGGAGGGGGAAAATAGAGGAAGAAGAATAAAGAGAGAATGGAAAAGGAGAGGAAGAAGAACGATAAAATGAATGGGAACGATAGTTAAATAGAATCTTAAAAACAAACAGTCAAAAAGAATACTTACAATAATAATTATAATCATACGAATAATTATATTGATAATGATAACATAGGAAACGGGAAAGATAGTAAAATAAAATCTAAGAAATATACTTACGCACAGAAATTTTGGAAATACAAATGGAATAAAGTTTATCGTATAGCATGACTGCTTAAAGGATTGATGTTGGTAATAATTTTAACAACAATGACAATACTGATAACACTAATAATGATAAGAATGATAATGATAATAACATTAACATTATTGATGATGATGATGATGAGTTTAATAATAATAATAGCAATATTACTAGTATTACTATTAATGATGATGATATAAAGAATGATAATGACAATCGTCATCATAATCATACTAAGTCAGCGAAGACGGCGGAATTCAGTGTATGGAATTTTGTGTTTTGTGAATGGGTGTTGGGAAGATGCGTAGTCCAGGTATGAAAGCGCATCATTGCATTTTGTAGAAAAAAAAGAGGTTTGAAGCAGTCCATCTTTGGGGGAGGTGGAGATGTTCAGGAAGTTGACGGACTGGGAAATGGTGTATAGATTTTTAATGGATGGATAAAGAGTCTGAACAAAGCTGAGGAAGTTGCAGAGGTCTTGTTCTAGCCTAGATGCAGCTCCCAACCCGTCATCGGTGTACCTTTTATAGAATGAACATCTACCGGCTTCGTTCTCGGCAACAAGAAGGCATTTGCTCACAAATGGTGGGGTGTTTAATTTTGGCCTTTGCCACAACCTTGGCTTCTATTTTTCAGCAATTCTTGTGTAACCGAATTTGGCTTTTGCTTAAACCCCTTAGCTAACTTCCAACTTTACAAAACCTTCTCTACCCTTGATCGTTGCCAAAGCCTTTCGTTTAACTTTAACTTTAGTC
>CM031603.1:93173358-93181842 GCA_018398815.1 Conus ventricosus
TACACGGGTGATGACATCTTTCGTGGCTAGCGTAGGGTGTGGAGTGGTTGGATTTTTTGTAAGGTAATGGCCAATGTTTGAAAACAGAACTCACGATTCAGTATTATGAAACGTGTATATGCAGGCAAAACAACAACCCTTTCTTTAATTAGCAACGTTCATCTTTACGTGAACATTTAACCAACAGCAGTTATATACGCTTGAACACATCTAATGACTATTGTTTTGTGTGCTTATTCACCTATCTGCTACATCACAAATGAATTCAAGACTGAAAAAATCATACTAACAACGTCGCGCCTGATCTGTTCCAAATTTTAAGCGCCTCACAAAGCTTCAATCATGTCCACATTTCCACACACACACACACACACAACACACACACACCACACACCACCCCTTACCATCCACAGCACATACATATAAACACACACACACACAACCCCTTACCATCCACAGCACATACATATAAACACACACACACACAGCACCCCTTACCATCCACAGCACATACATATATACACACACACTTACGCTCACACAGACAGACAGACAGACAGACAGACTCACTCACTCACTCACTCACGCACGCACGCACGCACACACACACACACACACACACACACAGAGCACACCACCCCCTTCCATACACACACACACACACACACGCACACACAGACAGACAGACAGACACACACCACACCACCCCCTTCCATCCACAGCACACACACACACACACACACACACACACACACCATCCCTTACCATCCACAGCACATACATACAAAAGAACACACACACACACACACACACATACACACACACACACACACACACAAATACACCACCCCTTAACCATCCACAACACGTACATACAAAAGCACAAACACAAACAAACACACACACACACACACACACAACACACCACAACACATACATACAAAAGCACACACACACAGGCACTCGCTCCCGTCACCCCTGCCTCTAACCATCATCACTCTCACACGAGACAAGGCATGCCACAGGAGGAGAGGACAGAGGAAAACGATTGCTGTGACACAAAAAGACAAGCTTCCAACGCCGACAAGAAGCCACTCTCGGAAACATGACCTGCGCAACATGAACTGCGCAACATAACTTCCGCTCGCCCCCCCTCCCTCCTATGCACCCCCCTCCTCCTCCTCCTTGATAGCTGCGTCTTTCGCCATCCTGACAGACAAGAAATTTCAGGGCTACCATTCGTCTTGTTATATTGGCGCTGTCATCCACGGACAAACTCCCTTTCTCTGTCTGCCATGGGCAGTTAATGTCATCACTCAAGTCTGCACTTAAAAAACCCACCCGCCTCTTCTGTGGCCTCTACGATCAGTTCTTCCTGCTCTGATAACATGTCTTCACCTCTCTCTTTCTCCCTCCTTCATCTCTCTGTCTGTCTCATGTGTCTGTAGATATGTACATCTGGAGGGAGAGAGAGAGAGAGAGAGAGAGAGAGAGAGAGAGAGAGAGAGAGAGAGAGAGAGAGAGAAGAGAGAGAGAGAGAGACCTGTGGATGTGTTGTGGTGTGTGTGTGTGTGTGTGTGTGTGTGTGTGTGTGTGTTGTGTGCGTGCGTGCGTGCGTGCGTGCGTGCGTGCGTGCGAGCGTGCGTGCGTGTGCCAGCATGCGCGTGTGCGTGCATTGCTAGGCATTTAGCCATTTGGAAGTAGGGATTAATGTCAGCTTTTCAAGATTGCATGACATTTTGCCGTACAGAACTGTAAAATGTTTATTCATTTGCTTCAGTTTTCTCTGTGCTATACGTGAGCACATTGGAGATCTGAACAATAGAAGCTTGTATTCTAAGTCTATTCACAATTGTAATTTCAGACACAAATAAAAAGGAAAAGAAAAATAAGGAGAAAGTGACTGGAGGAGGGAGAAGAGGGAGGGGGGGGATAAATCCGTTTTCAACTCACAACGCATTTTTCACAGGAGAAGGGATAATTTACTGTACAATATAACCACAATCAGCGTCCGAGACTCAGAAACTGTCCTTGACGTTAAGGGGCCGGAATAGCTCAGTTGGTAGAGCGCCAGACTCGTAATCCAAGGCTTGCGGTTCGAATCTCCGCCGGGGCGTTTCGGTACAGGGGGATTTTTTCCCCTCGGAGTTAACATTAGTTCCGACTCCATTTCCCATACAGTCCTTCGAATGAGACTATAAACCGAGGTTCCGTGTGTGAACGCACGCATATCTTTCACACACGTAAAATCCCATCACCAACTTTAGGAAGAGAAGGCCAGTTTGGCCGTTGGTATGGATGACACGTTACACATAGCATGCACCTTCCCCAAAGATGGAGTATGGCTGCCTTAATGGCGGGATAAAAAAACGGTCAAGCACACAAAACTCCACTCCCTTTGTTGGGTAGATGCGATTAATCCTTGCCTGTCTATACAGGGAGTGTCCGCAGGAATATCAGCTGGCGTATTCAGAATATGAAGAACTCCTTGACGTTGTTATATTTTAGAGATGCATGCCACCACTGCCATCAGTTGGCCGCTGACCAATGACCAGGAGAGTGGAGTGGATCCGTGAAGAGAAGTCACCCACGACTGCCTTCACTGTGTCCCACAGGCAGCCAGCAGACACAGTCAAACTGGATGGTCCCCCCCCCCGCCCCCCCCCCCCCCCCCCCGAAAAATGACGTCAAAGTCACACACCTGGACATAAACTTCTCAAAGAAATGGCGTCCACTCCCAGAAAGCGGAGGCCAAGGCCAGAAGAAGGCTGACAGTGACGAAGAAACTGGTCGGGACCTTTAGGGGAGCCGAACAATAACTCCCCAAACAGCATCAAAGGTCTGTCCACAACTGGCTGAGCTACAACAGCAAAGACCAACGGTCCAGAACCATCTTCAACTCATCACACAGCTTCGGCAGAGGCCTGTTCTATCCCCCCCCCCTCAGGCAGAGTAGACAGGCGAAAAAATACGCCGGCATTTGAGGACAGTGCTTCTCTGGACACCACCCGCACCTTGGGGTGGTGTTTCTTTCTTTGTCTTCTTCAAACCCATCCACCAGAGTAGAGGCGAGAAAAATCCTGGTGTAAGCGACAGTGTTGAGCTGCAGACCGCCACACCCCATGACAAGAAGGCTGCAGCAATCGGCCAAGAACCGACTCGAAAACGGCCGTGAGCTCATCATCCTCAAGAGCAGGAAGTTGAGCAGAACACATCAAACTCACACACCATCTGTCTGTCTGCCCTATCTGCCTCTTAGAGCTGCCTCACCCGCGGATGGTCATCCCAACCAAATCTGTACGCATGTCCAAGTCATTATTCAAGGAAACCAAAACGACACGGTTGTTGTCTCGTTGGTCATTTCTTCAGATGGATTCCCCCGTCTCCTCGACAAAGGTGGCAGTACGTCGCAGGTCCTCCAGTCCTCCGTAGAGCTTCCGGGCCACTGGTATTGGGTCGGGCCAGGTTTTCTCTCGGAGCGCTTGGTGGAGCGGGCAGGACTGCAGCAGATGTTCTGTTGTCTGGCTGCCTGTTCTGCAGGGGCACTGCTCTGTGTTGCCGATGCGGAGTTTAAAGAATAGGTGGTGTTTCAGGCGGTTGTGGCCTGTCCTGAGCCTGAAGATGACTACCTGCTCTCGTTGAGTCAGCAGGTAGTACGGGTCTGCTCTGTTGTGGCGTGGATGCTGCTGCTTCCACTTGTTCTGCAGCTTGGCCTTAATGATGGTCCTGGATTCAGGGTAGCTGGTAGATCTGTCCATCTGCTCCTTCGTAGTGCCTTCCTTTGCCAAGGAGTCAGCAGTCTCATTGCCAAGCACATTGCAGTGGGAGGGAATCCACTACAGGGTGACTGTGTGACTTGTGCAGAGGGAGGCGAGAGATGAGGACAGATCGTTGAACTCGGGTCTCTATTGGACTGAAGGGCCTGCAAGATGGACAGGGCGTCGGTCAGGAAGACAACATTGTGGCTGGCGTAGGGGCTGACCTCAATGTGAGCTGCTGCTGTTTTCAGGGCTTCTGCTTCAGCTCTGTAATTCGTGGAGTACAGACCGGTAGCGAGGCAGATCTTTTCCTCTCTGCCTCCTGGATACTGGACATAGACTTCTGCCCCTCCGTTTCGAATGGTATAGACATGAATCCAGGATTCTTTGGGGAGCTGGATATGGAGGTGTTCAAGGGTGAGGGATTTTTCAGGGCCGCTTTAGGAATTTTTGGGGCCAACACCAGGGATGCTGCACTGGATGAGGGGAGGGGTTCCTTCGCTCCAGGGAGGGACGGCAAGGCACCGGGGTATCACTTTGGGGTTTGTTTTTTTTTCTTTTCGTGAATTTCGTGTGTCCATGCTTACTATTAAACGACACGGTGAAACGTGCTTTGACCATGGCTATAACTGCTGAGAGGCAGCAAGAAGAGGGGAAGACAGATGGCCCTGTAACAAACGTTGTCTCACGGAGGACAAACAGCAACATCAGCACTACTTTCAGGGAAACGCTGAACAAACTATGCCACAGACGTTCAGACTCTCACCCAAACTGCCTTCATGACAATGGATTCATATTAAAATCACAACGATGGTCTCTCTTCCTCACGGATGCGAAGTCAGTTCAGAAAGCTTTGAAGGAACCACAGTTTTTCTTTAATGGAAAACCTCAACTACAAATGATTCGTCCTCAACGTGTAACTACCTTCTGTGGCCTCTGGAGCAATGGAATTACAGACCGGCGGGGCCGGCATAGCTCAGTTGGTAGAGCGCCGGACTCGTAATCCAAGGGTTGCGGGCTCGAATCTCCGCCGGGCCGTTTCGGTACAGGGGGATTTTTCCCTCGGTGTTAACATTAGTTCTGACTCCATTTCCCATACAGTCCTTCGAATGAGACTATAAACCGAGGTTCCGTGTGTGAACACACGCATAACATCTCGCATACACGTAAAATCATATCACCAACTTTCGGAAGAGAAGGCCAGTTTGGCCGTTGGTATGGATGACACGTTACACATAACATGCACCTTCCCCGAAGATGGAGTATGGCTGCCTTAATGGCGGGATAAAAAAACGGTCACACACACAAAACTCCACTCCCTTTGTTGGGTAGATGGGATTAATATTTGCCTGTCCATACAGGGAGTGTCCGCAGGAGTATCAGCCTGCGTACGCAGAAGAAGCAGCAGCAGACCGGCGTGCAGAATTAGAGCAAGACAGGAATAGTCTGGAAAAGGACACTGGTCAAGAAACCCTCAGCCTGCCTAACACCAGGGGCATCATCCGCTGCCTTGACCACTGCCAGCGGCAGGTGGTGATCCTGTGTCTGCGGACAAGAGGTGGTGGATTCTTTGCATGACTCTGTGGACATCTGAAGCTGGCACCTTCAACCTCCTACGACTGTGGCGATGGAGAACACACATCCGCTGCAGAGCGGTCCTCTCTTTGACTGGAGAGAGAGAGAGAGAGAGAGAGAGAAGGAGAGATGAGAGAGAGAGAGAGAGAGAGAGGAGAGAGAGAGTGAGAGAGAGAGAGTGGAAGGGGAGGAAGGAAAGAGAGACAGAGAGACACGGAGAGATAGAGAATGAGAGAGAGAGAGAGAGAGAGAGAGAGAGAGAGACAGAGATAGAGAGCAAGAGAGAGAGAGAGAGAGAGCGAGAGAGAGGGAGAGAAAATATGTGTGCGTGTGTGTGCGTGTGTGTGTGTGTGTGTGTGTGTGTGTGTGTGTGTGTGTGTGTGTGTGTGTGTGTGTGTGTGTGAGAGAGAGAGAGAGAGAGAGAGACAGACAGACAGACAGACAGACAGACAGACAGACAGACAGACAGACAGACAGACAGACAGACAGACAGACAGACAGACAGACAGAAATTAGAAAGATTTTGAAATAAAACAGAACAAGAAAACAGAAACTGAAGAAAAAGAGTTTGAAGACCGAATCATGCTTACGGTAAACTGAACAATGTAAGATCTTTTAAAACTGAAAAATAACCTCCCACGAATAGACAATGACAGATAAGCGCAGAACAGCAACTCGGTAACATTACAAAAATTGCCAGATACCTCGGAATTTGGGTTAGACGGATGACAAGTAATGCCTAGCCCTAATGGATTCAAACTGCTGATCCCTGAACTTCCGGGGGGGAGGGACGGAGGAGTGGGGGGGGGGGGGGGGGGGGGAGGGGAGACCAGAAGTGTGAGGAGTGAAATGGAGAGGGTAGACAAGGAGAGGGGGAAAAAGAAGGCCAGACTAAAGTCAAGAAGGTTTGGGGAATCCAGTGTGTAATCAAAATCATGTTTCATCCTCTCCTCCTCTCCCCTTTTCTGACCCCCCCCCCCCCCCCCCCCCCCCCCCCCAATTCCACTTAAGCTTCGAATTCTATCCTCACCTCCCTCCCCTGTCCAGTCATGACCTTTCAACTTCCAGTCTCCGTCCTCCCCCCCCCCCTGTTTTCCCTTTCCACCCTAATGCCCTCCATTTTCCTGTCACGGAGGTCAAGGAACTTTTCTTAAGGCAGATCTAGTTGCAAAAGGAGACGACTGCAGGCGGAAATCCAAACAAACCTTAAATAAATGTTAGCAAACCGCTCAGAGAAACGTAGACAAACTAGTCACAAGACAAAACACTACGTGTTTCGACCTCTTAGGTCTTCTTCAGGCAAGATACAACCAAACAAACAAATAAATATCATATTCAACGCCTTCCTTGCGCTGACCTCTGAAGCGATCAAAGCTAAGTGAATTTTCGTTGTCCTATTTGTTTGCATCTTGCCTGAAGAAGACCTAAGAGATCGAAACGCGTAGTGTTTTGTCTTGTGACTCGTTTGTCCACGTTTCTCCGGGCGGGTCGCTAACATTTATTTAAGATTTTCTTAAGGCGCACGCGATTCTCTGACTCCAATAGTGGATAGGTTCCGGAGGCATGTTTTTATCCCTCAGAGAAAAACGACACGTTGGACTCATGTGCATAACAAAGTGAATCTGTTATCATCCTCTCTCTCTCTCTCTCTCTCTCTCTCTCTCTCTCTCTCTCTCTCTCTCTCTCTCTCTCTCTCTCTCTCTCTCTCTTTCTGTGTGTGTGTGTGTGTGTGTGTGTGTGTGTGTGTGTGTGTGAAAATTTAATATTGGCATTTTCTCAGCAAATACAAGTGATAAAAAGAACCACATTGGACAAAACATTGTTTTTTTATGACACCTTTGCAACCATCCCCTTGAATGAAGATGTCACTCCCTGGTGAAAGCCGTAAACGATTTTCTTTAATAAACGTGTTTTTTTTGTTTTGGTTTTAATATTTTGACTATAACACAAGTGAAACTTTCCCTCAAATTCTGAGAAGTTGCAATTATTGATAACAACTTTGACGAATGTATTTTCAAAGACATTTCATGCAAATATTGCAACAGCTTTGGAACAACGTCAATCAAAAAAAAATCATCTGACAGTTATATCCAATCATCGGAGCAGACGTGAACAATTTTTTTTTTTTGGGGGGGGGGGGGGGGGGGGTGTACGTAGAATAACATCAATGACATGTAAATTTCTCTTGCCAGCTATAGTTACAAATGATCACACGAGTCAGTTCGTATGAATCAATCAAGTGAGACCAGAAGAAGTAGTAAATCATACACGCTTCCTTATATGAACAGTAACAGATCTTTATGTAAAAAGAAAGTAGGAATACATCCTAGTTTTTTTTTTCCATTTGTGACCAAACTCAATCAAACCAGACGATAATTACGGAAAATCCAAAACGGATGCTCGATCGTCTTCAAATGAAATGAAACGTAGGAGACGACTTCAAAACATGCTTGACCAACATCTGGCACAGGTCTTCATTTACATTATCATGGACGTCCGTCGTGGTCGACGAAGACGTCAGTGACTCCGCATGTGTGAGCGCAAGCCAAAGCTGGACACACTGTGGGCATGCGACAGCTGTCATTGTGTCAGGTCTCCTGTCTCTGCGGGCTTGGCGCTTCTGGTCCAATTCCTGCAGACGCTTCTCTTCGAAGCTCTTTACTCCTTTGTGGACAGCAAGTCGCCAGGCACTGCGGTCTGTGGCAAGTGTTTCCCAGCCCTGAAGCGGGATGCCACAGGCTGCCAGTGATACTTTCAGGCAGTCCTTGAAGCGTTTGAGTGGCCGCCCAGTGTTCCTTGTTCCAGCTGCCAGCTCAGAGAAGAAGACCATTATTGGAAGTCGCGTGTCGTCCATTCGTACCACATGTCCAGCCCACCTCAACTGCACTTTCATGATCAGCGCCTCGATACCAGGCATCTTTGCTCTGCGAAGCACTTCTGTGTTGGAAATATCCTGTCCTCCCAGGAGATGCCCATGATCTTACGCAGGCAGCGGAGGTGGATGCTGCATGATGAAACGACTCGGATATTGCGTGCAGTCAAGGACTGAGGAACATGGGTCTCTACGCTACTGTGACTGTTCACGAGTACTGCTGTTCCTGCTAACGTGTCTTTCCGCCTCTACGCACTGTTACTGACTAGGGGTATCTGT
>CM031603.1:93182842-93185342 GCA_018398815.1 Conus ventricosus
ACAATAAACAACGAGGGAAAAAGGGGAAATACAGGAAAAAATGGGACAAGCGGAAAAGGGGACCATGCAGAAAAAGATGGACAATGCAGGAAAAAGATGGGACAATGCAGGAAAAAGATGGGAAATGCAGGAAAAGATGACAATGCGGGAAAAAACCAATGACAACCAGGAAAAAATGGGACAATACAGGAAAAGATAGGACAATGCAGGGAAAGATAGGACAATACAGGAAAAGATAGGACAATGAAGAATATATACGGGATAATACAGGACAAAAACAGAGAGAGAGGTCGGACAGACAATGAAGGACACGGCTGAACAATCCCAAGAGGAGATAGAACAAATAGAAAACGACGCGACACGTCGTAAAAGGTAAAGGTGGACAAAAATGGAATCATAAGAAAGAAGGAAAAGGGTTGTAAAAGGAGGAAGATAAAAGAAATGGTCTGAAAAGAAAGCCAAAGGTTGAAAATAGAGGATCAAGGTTGACAAGGTAGAGACAGTTGGGTGAAGCAGGGACAGGTAGGACGAAAGGAGAGGAGGTTGGAGGGAACAGAAGGACAAAGCAAATAAATATAAGACGAAGCAGGAGAAAGCTAGGACGACGAAGGGAACAGGTGGATGCTTTGGTATCGTGTCTTAACATGTAACTACCATTGTTAACATATTTGAGAGAGGGGGGGAGGGGGGAGGGGTGGGGGGGGGGGGGTGGGGAGGGAAGCGTGTGTGTGTGGGTGTATGTGTAACACAAAATGAAAAACTGAAAATATTAAGTCCTTTTTCATCTATGTTTTTCCTTTGTATAAGCGATGCATATCAGAGGGGAGTGGTGCCAGTACACCACACATTAGAACATTAACAAAACCCAACACTTTGTATCAAATGCCAAAACACTCATAATCAGCAAAAATAGGTCCTTTTGAAAGGGAAACCCATACAGACTATGCATGGTGTGTAAGAGATTGATTGGGGAAAAAAGACAAAAAAAAGAAAAAAAAAAAAGAGAGAAAAACAACCTAGTAATGGAAATCATTTTTTTTTTCATTTTTTTTTTTTGGCAGATGAAGAGGACATGGGGAAGCACCAAAAATGAAGAGGTGGATTTGGGCCTTTGGGAAAAAAAAAAAAAAAAGTACAAAAAAAGAAAAAAGAAAAAGAATCACCACCTTTGGTGCTCCATTGACCCGAAACTGATGTCACAAAACAAAAACAAAAAAAAACCAAGATGCGAAGCATGTAAACGTACTCCCAGTTTTCCAAACCGCTTCTAAATCGGCCAAGGCTTTGTGAGATAAGAAATAAAGGCAAAATAACGGTTTTACGGTTATTAACCGATGTAAAACTTTTGAAACTGGTATTTTTAGTCCTCACTGGGCTAAAGCCTGTGTACATACCAAATTTCATCCAAATCGGAGAATGTGTCAAGAATAACGGTTTCTAACGGTCAGATTTTGAAGCACTACATGGAAGTGCCATTTGTGTGTGATAACCTTTCTATATACCAAATTTCATTAAAACCCACCAATATGTAAAAAAAAATAATGGCAAAATAACGGTTTAACGGTTATATAACCGATATACACTTTTGAAACCGTATTGTTAGTCCTCACTGGGCTATAGCCTGTGTACATACCAAATTTCATCCAAATCGGACAATATGTCAGAATAACGGTTTTTTCAACGGTCCAAATTTTGAAACACTATATAGAAGTGCCATTTGTGTGTGATAACCTTTCTATATACCAAATTTCATTAAAATCCACCTATATATAAAAATAACGGCAGAATAACGGTTTTTTAACGGTTGTTTAATCCATTTTCAGCATTACATCACTTACATATGGACAGAGGGTCCGATTTGTCACAAGATCATCCAAACCGCTTTTAAATTGGCCAAGTACTTTCTGAGATATTCCATAAAAAAGAAAAACCGTTACAGGCCGTTACAACCGTTAGTAACGGCTATAACGGGGCAAACTAAAGCATCAGGCATCATCCATGACCCATAATGAAAATACCTGCTAATTTTCATAAAGGTCGGCCAATTACTTTCTGAGATACTCCATAAAGAAGAAAAACCGTTACAGGCCGTTACAGCGGTTAGTAACGGTTATAACAGTAAACTAAAACATCGGGCATTATTTGTGACCCATAATGAAAATACCTACAAATTTTCAGAAAGATCGGCCAAGTACTTTCTGAGATATTCCATAAAGAAGAAAAACCGTTACAGGCCGTTACAGCCGTTAGTAACGGCTATAACGAGGTAAGCTAAAACATCGGGCATCATCCGTGACCCATAATGAACGTACCTGCTCATTTTTACACAGATCGGCCAAGTACTTTCTGAGATATTCCGTAAAGAAGAAAAACCGTTACAGGCCGTTACAGCCCTTAGTAACGGCAATAGCGGTAAACTAAAACATCGGGCATCATCCGTGGCCCATTATGAACATACCTACACATTTTCAGAAAGATCGGCCCAGTAGTTTTGTCTGGA
>CM031603.1:93200342-93220342 GCA_018398815.1 Conus ventricosus
AAGTTCAGTGTACTTTTGTTCAAATCTAACTGGATGCCGAAAGAATATCGATATGCTTGGACAAATTCATTCCGAAATTTATTTATTTTACTTTCTACAAAGTTCTCTGGTCGGTTTGTATAGAGATAATCTATTTGGGGACATAATGATTGCAATGCTGTTCTCCACTTTCGGTTTTGCTCGCACGTTTTTCTTTTCCAGGCAATTTTTGAAGCAAGCAAGCAAGCATCCATCCATCCATTCGTCCATCTATCTTGGTGTTGGATACATCTATCTACCCCCCCCCCCCCCCCCCGCCTTCTGTGTTCAAACTTCACACGTTTGTGTTGTTGCTGTCGTCAGAAAAATGAAGACAACATTCTCAAGAAACTTATCAGAGTGCTCAGGTAGCAGCTGAAAATAAAAGGGAGTTACGTCAGACCGGAAACAGAAACTGGTGTGGAGAAAATAATTTATCTCCATCGCGTTCAAGAGTGTTTCTTTGTTGTGTGTTTAAAATCATTAGTGTGATGAACACACAAGAGTTTGTTTCTTTGTTGTGTGTTTAAAATCATTAGTGTGGTAAACACACAAGGACAGACACAACTGCAAGCACGAATTAAAGAACGAACGGAGTTTTATGCAGACTCCCGAAATCGTCAAAAAAACTTTTTTTAACGGTCCGTGTCCCTCTGACAGCACAGGGGAATATCAGCTTCAATTGATTCATCAGGCTTTGTTGCTCCTTTTTGGGCAGCCCACCCGTTACCGGAGATCCCGCAGAGTGAGAACTCGGTAAAAAAAAAAAAAAAAAAAAAAATCAGCTCTTGTGTCTATGGATATACAGACATGGACAAACTGCGTTATTTCTGTGACAGTCAAAACCCATTCATTCATAGCTGCTGGGTTTAGTCTTTCCGGGTCAGATTTAGAATCCATACAGAAAAGCATCATGTAAACATTACTGAGTGGATTATTCGTAAGACACTTAACCATCGTCAGCACGTCAGCACTGTGGTGACCTTAGCAGTGAAAACAGTAAAACCCGTTTCTCCGTGATGAAAAAAACGTTCTCACCTTTCAAGAGAAGCCACAAAACCACAACTGTCGGAGTAATTGAACTGTGACCTAGCTGCGAAAATCTTGAGTGATCACAATTGATAACGGATGACAGGAAACTTGGCAAAATATGACAAACTATTGCTTGTCAACAATATTTGTTGTTGTTTTTTCCCCCCAGTATATTCACAAACAGAACATGTTAACTGCAGTTCCTCGTTTGGGATGAGAGATAGAGAAAAATGTGTGACGATCCCGAGCTAACTATGTGTCTTTCAATAATGCAGAAGATAACATGCTACACGGAAAAAAAACACACCACAAAACAAAACAAAACAAACAAAAAACCAAAACAAACAAACAAAACAATCAGACCAACAAAAAAAACAACAACAAGCAAAACAAAACAAAACAAAAACTAAAACAGACAAACAAAAACAAACAAAACAAACAAAAACAAAACAAAAAAAAAATCCAAACAAACAGAAAAAAAAAACAAAGGAAAAAAAAAGCCTGCCGGTCTTTTCGATTCCTTTTGGCAACTGCTAAAAGTCATCGTTGAATCAGCCTGTTAGAATTAGTACGTTCAGGTAGTCATTTGCCAACATATGACATTCATGCACAAAATGCTACCGCCTACGCCTCCCCACCAAATCGGATTTTCTCCTTTGTGTGCTGAAGCTGAAATGCTTTTCACACACAATTCCGCAGAAATGTAAAAACGCAAAATGAGCAGTAAGAAAGTTATGTCACACAGGATTTTCTTTTGGATTGTCCGTTTTACGTTGTTTAAACTTTTCACGGAAATGAGATTCCTTTTGTACAATATTCACGTTCGTCTGAAATTTGTGTGTATATTTTCATGTCTTAGACCCGTAGATTCAATTTTGTCTGCATGTTTTACACAGTTTTACCCGCTTCTAGTTTGATTTCATTATTGGCTCTGAGTATTTCTGCATGAACATTACTGTCAGGTTCTGGCAGATTCTCACGAACATGCACTGACGGATATGATCATTAGACTGCTTACTTCTTCCCCCCTCGACTCAAATACACAGATACACACACGCTCGCTCTCGCTCACATGCGCGCATGCACATCCCCTCCCCCCACCCCCTTCCACACTCCGTCACACACCAACTTAGCTGTCAAACACATACGCGCACACGCGCGCGCGCACACACACACACACACACACGCGCGCGCGCGCGCGCACGCACGCACACCCCCCCCCACACACACACACACACTGCACGAACACCCCCCCCCACACACACACACGCACGCACGGACGGACGCACGCACGGACGGACGGACGCACGCACGGACGGACGGACGCACACGCACACACCCCCCCCCCCCCCCCGCCGCATCCCTATCTAAAAATCACAGAAAAGGAACAGACGTTAAACTGAAGTCCCAACGAACGAAAACCAGTTCGCTATGAACAGCTTTTGTACAATGTAAGGACTGGATGGAGGGCAAAGAGAGAGAGAGAGAGAGAGAGAGAGAGAGATGCACGATGTTTGTTCTGTAGAGCACTTTCAGCCGAATAGTTGGATTGCATACCACAAGACGGTTCACTTCCAAGATGATTAATCATACCGTTGCTTCTGTGTGCGTGTGTGTGTGTGTGTGTGTGTGTGTGTGTGTGTGTGTGTGTGTGTGTGTGTGGTGCGTGCGTGCGTGCGTGCGTGCGTGCGTGCGTGCGTGCGTGCGTGCGTGCGTGCGTGCGTGTGTGCGTGTAATAGAAATTAATCTGAGTAGGTATGGGGGAGGAGGCTTCGGGGTGGGGGGTATGGGTTGTGGAGCGAGTTCCGGATGTTCCGGACCCTTTCCCTCTCAGCCTCTCCTTCCCCATTCCGAATTAGTTTTTAAGTGCACACACACACACACACACACACACACACGCACACACACAGAGACTCACAACCGTCGTAGCCCGGTGAAAAGAACTGGTAACCAAATGTTCGTGCCCTTTCTTCACCAGACGTGTTGCGGCCTCTCCCCCCTGACCGTGTCTTCTGTTTAGGCAGCCAAGTTTCGCAAAGAAAGAAAAGAAAAGAAAAAAAAGAACGGAAAAAAAGAGAACAGTCACGGCATGTTAAGGATATTTTGTTGTTGTTGTTGTTGTCGTACCCTGGCTAAAAGACTCCAGGGATCATCCAAACAGCCGAAGTACTTGAACACTATGGTACAAATGCATCAGCTGGGGATGAGAACATGACGTGTGTGACCGTTTTTTATTACCTCGCCCCATGGGCAGCCACACTCCGACTTGGGGGGATTGATAAGGATGTAACAAGGGGAAAAAGGTAGGGAACCGCATGAAGTGGTGCGGACACGCAGGGAGAGGTAGGAACAAAGCATGAAGGAGGAACAGACATGCAGGAAAGTGTAGACAAGAAAGAAAGAAAGAAAGAAAAAAAGAAACATAACAAGAAGAAGAAAGATATATAAACAAGTAGAAAAAGGGCAGGGGGGGGGGGGGGGGGGGGGAGCTGGGAACCATGAGGCAAATTCGCAATGTCAGAAAAAAAAAAACAAAACAAAACCACAACCCTCCCCCCAACTAAAAAACAAAAAACAACAACAACAAAACAAAAAACAAACAAAAAAAAAACAACAAAAACACCCCAGGAAGATAGTAAAAATAAGAAAAAGTGGGCAACCGTAGCAGATGGTGAGAAAACACAGAATAAAAGGTCGTGAGTAACAAAATGAAGGATGCTCTATCCAAAATGACGTCAGAAATGACACTCTGGACTCTGTGACCGTCTCATAAAGGGATTCCCACTTTCGGCATTTCATGTCATGATCACGTCAGCTGGCGAGACAGCAAAGCACTGTGGCATGCTGGGATCGAAGCTAACTAGCCTTTTGCTCACGGAGCATGCGTGTCCACAATGGCTACCTTTCTTTCTCGTTCAGACGATAGGAGTTTCGTGAGAACTGCTCAAATGAAGCAAGGGGAAACAGGACGAAGTGGAATGCGGCAAAAATAGGGAGAAAAAAAGAAAGTAGAAAAGGGCTGGAAATTATAGGAAAAGTGTGTGGGGATGCAGTAAATGGAAATGTAGGGAAAAAAATGGAATGCGGTAAATGGAATTGTAGGAAAAGATATGGAATTCAGTAAAAGAAATGTAGGAAAAGGTATGGAATGCAGTAAAAAGAAATGTAGGTAAAGGTATGGAATGCAGTAAAAAGGAAATGTAGGAAAAGGTATGGAATGCAGTAAAAAGGAAATGTAGGAAAAGGTATGGAATGCAGTAAAAAGGAAATGTAGGAAAAGGTATGGAATGCAGTAGAAGTAATTGTAGGAAAATGTATGGAATGCAGTGTAACGAAACTTAGCAAACGGTAGTGAATGTATAAAAGGGGTAGGGAATATATGAACAGGTCGCGGAATGTAGAAACCAAAGTAGCAATGTGGAAAACAGGAAGAAAAAGTAGGATGTAGGACAAATTGGCACAGCTAGGGAAAGGTAATGAAGGTTGGTAAATGTAGAAAAAGGTAGTAACATGTAGGGAAAGATGTGAACATATAGAAAAAGATAGCGAAATGAAAGATGGAGAAATGTAGGAAAAGATGGGGAAATGTAGGAAAAGATGGGAAATGTAGGAAAAGATAGGGAAATGTAGGGAAAGACGGGGAAATGTGGGAAAAGATGGGGAAGTGTAGGAAAAGATGGGGAAATGTAGGAAAAGATGGGGAAATGTAGGGAAAGACGGGGAAATGTGGGAAAAGATGGGGAAGTGTAGGAAAAGATGGGGAAGTGTAGGAAAAGATGGGGAAGTGTAGGAAAAGATGGGGAAATGTAGGAAAAGATGGGGAGATGTAGGAAAAGATAGGGAAATGTAGGAAAAGATAGGGAAATGTAAGAAAAGATGGGGAAATGTAGGAAAAGATGGTGAAGTGTGGGGAAAGACGGGGAAATGTAGGAAAAGATAGGGAAATGTAGGGAAAGACGGGGAAATGTGGGAAAAGATGGGGAAGTGTAGGAAAAGATGGGGAAATGTAGGAAAAGATGGGGAAATGTAGGGAAAGACGGGGAAATGTGGGAAAAGATGGGGAAGTGTAGGAAAAGATGGGGAAGTGTAGGAAAAGATGGGGAAGTGTAGGAAAAGATGGGGAAATGTAGGAAAAGATGGGGAGATGTAGGAAAAGATAGGGAAATGTAGGAAAAGATAGGGAAATGTAAGAAAAGATGGGGAAATGTAGGAAAAGATGGTGAAGTGTGGGGAAAGACGGGGAAATGTAGGAAAAGATGGGGAAGTGTAGGAAAAGATAGGGAAATGTAGGAAAAGATGGTGAAGTGTGGGGAAAGACGGGGAATGTAGGAAAAGATGGGGAAGTGTAGGAAAAGATAGGGAAATGTAGGAAAAGATGGGGAGATGTAGGAAAAGATAGGGAAATGTAGGAAAAGATAGGGAAATGTAAGAAAAGATGGGGAAATGTAGGAAAAGATGGTGAAGTGTGGGGAAAGAGGGGAAATGTAGGAAAAGATGGGGAAGTGTAGGAAAAGATGGGGAAGTGTAGGAAAAGATGGGGAAATGTAGGAAAAGATGGGGAAGTGTAGGGAAAAGATGGGGAAATGTAGGAAAAGATAGGGAAATGTAGGAAAAGATGGGGAGATGTAGGAAAAGATAGGGAAATGTAGGAAAAGATGGTGAAGTGTGGGGAAAAGATATGGAAATGTGGGAAAAGGATATGGAAATGTAGGAAAAAGATATGGAAATGTAGGAAAAGATGGGGAAATGTAAGAAAAGATGGGGAAGTGTAGGAAAAGATGGGGAAATGTAGGAAAAGATGGGGAAATGTAGGAAAAGATGGGGAGATGTAGGAAAAGGCAGGGAATTCTAGCGAAAACTAAGCACTTATGAAAAAATAGGGGGAATCGTAAAAAAAGACAAAAAAAGAATCTAAGTAGAGGTAAAGGTCGAGAAATGGAGGAAAAGATAGGTAAACGTAGGACAATGCAGATGAAGTATGAAATGATAGAAAAGGTAGTTGAGGGCGGGAAATTGCTAGCTGTGGAATGTAGGGCAGCGAAGAAAACGGTTGATAATTGTATGAAAAAGATCGTGAAATCTAGGAAAAGATAGTGAAATATAGGCAAAAGTAGCAAAGATAGGTAAAAGCACAAAAATTGTTGCTAAAGGTAAAGAATATACAGGAGAAGATAAGTAAATGTAGTTAAAACCAAAAGGAAAACCCAGACCAGTGTAGTAGTCGACAATAGGCGTGTGGTAGGGAAAATGTTGCTAAAGATAGGGAAATGTACGTCAAAGGGAAACAAAGTCAAGCTAACGAATTGTATACCAAGGGGAAAAAAAGAACGAGTGACAAAAAGCTGGGAAGGAATAGGAAAAAGGTAGAACATGTTGGAAAATGTCTACAAACGCAACAAAAGTAAAAAAAAAAACCAAAACAAAACCAAATAAAAAAAACAACAACCCAGAAACAAAGTGAAAAAGACAAGCAGGAAAATCAAAAACAAATTAACGTCAATAGGACAGGTAGTATGGAATAGTTGGAAAAAGTAGGAAATGGTAAAGAGGGAAAAAAAGGACATCTACCTAAACGTATCTCACGTGTTCGGTGTGGTAGGGTGGGCAAGTAGGGCGGGATGCGTGTGTGTGTGTGTGTGTGTGTGTGTGTGTGTTGTGTGTGTGTGTGTGTGTGTGTGTGTGTGTGTGCATATGTATGTGTGTGCGTAAACTAGGAAGAAATAGGAAAAAGGTGGAATATGTTGGAGAAGGTCTACAAATGAAAAACAAAGAAGAGATAAAATAAGACCTGACTGGAAAAGGTAGGCAGGGACGTAGAAAACAACAAAACTATGACAGGTAGTCGTGCCAAAAAAGGGAAAAGTGGGTAACAGTGCGGACAAATAGGACATCAACCTGGACCCCTACCTCAGGTATTCGGTGAGCGGTGGGAAAAGGTGGTCGGTGCGCGCGTGTGTGTGCGTGTGTGTGCGTGTGCGTGTGCGTGTGCGTGTGTGTGTGTGTGTGTGTGTGAGTGAGCATGCGAGCGTGCATGCGTGTGTGTGTGGGCAAGTAGTGTGTGTGTGTGTGTGTGTGTGTGTGTGTGTGTGTGTGTGTGTGTGTGTGTGTGTGTGTGTGTGTGTGTGTGTGTGAGTGAGCATGCGAGCGTGCATGCGTGTGTGTGTGTGTGTGTGTGTGTGTGTGTGTGTGTGTGTGTGTGTGTGTGTGTGTGTGTGTGTGTGTGTGGTGAGTGAGAGAGAGAGGAGAGTGGGTGGACCGAGAGAGAGAGAGAGGAGAGGGAGAGAGAGAAGAGAGAGATTGCGATGCGTGCGTGCGTGGTGTGTGCGCGCGCGCTGAGAGGAGGAGAGAGAGAGAGAAGAGAGAGGAGAGAGAGAGAGATGAGGGAGGAAGAGAGAGAGAGAGGAGAGAGAGAGAGTGTGTGTGTGTGTGTGTGCGTGAGTGCGTGGTACGTGCGTGTGCGGTGTGTGCATGTGTGTGGTGTGTGTGTGTGTGTGTGTAGAGAGAGAGGAGAGAGGGAGAGAGAGGAGGAGAGAGAGAGAGGGATGAGGGGTTAAGGAAAGGAGAGACAGACAGACAGAGAGAGAGTGAGAGAGAGGGTGGAGGGGGGGAAGGAGTTAGGGAGGAAGATTGCCGAAGCCAAGGGGGGGGCGGGGGGGGGGGAGGGCAGGGGAAGGGGGGGAGGGGGGGGGACGAGCAAGAGCGGCCACTGACTGAAGTGGTGTCAAGGCACGCAACTCTGCTTTATTGTCTCACGCGTAGCCTGCTTGGGGAAGTTGCTTAGCTTTCGCATTCCATCGACACAAGTTGCCTCATTGTAACAGGAGACTCGCGCCTGTGGACTTTTTGTTTTTCACGCGGGTTTCTTCTTTTTCTTCCGTTTTGTTTTCCAATGAAACAAGCAGTGTGTTTTAGTTTTCCCATTCTGAGCGCTAGCGCAGTTTACAAGTTCAAGATCACCGTAACGTAAAAACAATCTTCAATGGACTTTTTTGTTGGCCTCGATTCATTTTACCCCTCCTTCACTGAAGGACTGTTAGAAAGATTCAAGAAAGGTCTCCAGCTTTTTTTCTTTTTTCTTTTTTGGGGGGGTGGGGGTGGGGTGGGGGTGGGGGGGGGGGAGGGGGTTGTTCTCAATCTCCTTACACTCCGACTCTCTCTGTGTCTGATTTTCTTCTTTCTATCTGTCTGTCCTCTGTCTCCCCCCCTCTCTCTCTCGATCTCACTCTGTATGTATGTATGTATGTATGTATGTATGTATGTATGTATGTATGTGTGTATGTGTGTGTGTGTGTGTGTGTGTGTGAGAGGTGTGTGTGTGTGTGTGTGTGTGTGTGTGTGTGTGTGTGTGTGTGTGTGTGTGTGTGTGTGTGTGTGTGTGTGTGTGTGTGTGTGTGTGTGTGTGTGTGTTTGTACGTCTGTCTGTCTCCCCCCTCTCTCTCAAATCACTTTTCTCTATTAAAATCTTGCTTGTCATCCTAGAAAATCAGGTACCAGTTTTAAATGCACTAGTATCCGTGCCGTTTAATCTGTTAGTCGATACAGCCTGAAATGGAGACAAACGGGCATAGATACAGTCCCCCCCCCCCCCCCCCCCCGTCAAAACATCGAGGTTGTTTACAGTTTTTCTTCGATCTTCCCACTGATTTCATATAATCTGACGGAAAATAAGATTTCTTTGATTAAAAAGAACCCCGGAATCATATTTCAGTGATGCTCGCGAGACAATTAATCAAGATGGTCACAACAGTAGTATCGCAAGTAGATTGTGCTACTTGTCATGTAAACAGCGCAGGTGCAGTCTGGCATCCTCATCGTTCCCAGTCTTTGGGGACAGCAATGTAAGACAGCAGTACTGTAATGTTCCACACATTCACAGACTAATCTGAGGGCCTAAGTCTCCCCCTCCCCCATCCCCGACACCCAAACTAGATTGATTGCAAAAACTAGCTGTGCGCAGTGTCAGGCACACAGACGACTGGATGACACATGAGTGATGAACCTTTATATTGTACGTTACAGTATCAGGTACACAGACGACTGGATGACACATGAGAGTGATGAACCTTTATATTGTCACGTTACAGTATCAGGTACACAGACGACTGGATGAAATATTAGTGATGAACCTTTATATTGTCACGTTACATGTGTCAGGCACACAGACGACTGGATGACACATGAGAGTGATGAACCTTTATATTGTCACGTTACAGTATCAGGTACACAGACGACTGGATGACACATGAGAGTGATGAACTTTTATATTGTCACGTTACAGTATCAGGTACACAGACGACTGGATGACACATTAGACAGCTGAACCTTTAAATGTCACGTTACACCTGAAGACAGTCATACGAAGACAGACCACCAGCAAAATCTTCAAGTCTTCCAACACCCTCCTCCCCTCGCCCCGTCCCCAAAGCCTGAAGCCTCGCCCCCCCCCCCCCCCCCCCCCCCCCCCCCCATTCCCTCTTCGCCTCCTCTCCTAAAACTGCGCACAATTCCAAGCAAACAAAAACTGGAAGACAAGCTTGGATCACAGATCTTAACACGTCATTTAGGGGGAACACAACTAGGATCACGGATCTTAACACGTCATTCAGGGGGAACTCAAAGGGGGGACTCAGCTCTCTGGACGTCTCTCACGAAGCACTGAAAGGCGTTGTAATAAGACACAAACGGGCTTCCTGCTAAATTCTCAACACATTCTTAAAGTAAGAGAGAGAGAGAGAGAGAGAGAGAGAGAGAGAGAGAGAGGAGAGAGAGAGAGAGAGGAGAGAGAGAGAGAGAGAAAGTATGTGTAATTTACCATTACTTTTCGACTGCTGGAACTAGGTGAATCTTGTCTTTCCAATTATAAGAAAAAACGGTGCGCCAATGCTCGTGTCTGGTTATGTCGTGCTAATTTTTTTTAAAGTTTCAAAACAGAGTGACTGAGGGCGGAAAATGAAGCAAAATATAGAAGAGTGGAAGTTAGTTTTCCGCCAAGGACATAGATAAACAAAGTACAGTACAAGACACTAAAAACAACAACAACAACAACATTTTGTTTCGTTTTCACAGCGCAATTTGGGCATCAAATCAACGCCCATCTGGCGTTGAATTCAACAAGATCAGTGATTGGTCGTTCGTCATTCTGGTTGTCCTGAGTGTCGTTCATCTTGCCTGAAGAAGACCTAAGAGATCGAAACGCGTCGTGTTTGATCCTGTAATTCGTTTGTCTACCTTATGTGGCGGAGTTACTGCAAGTACCTTTCAAAATTTGTTTGAATTTCCGCCTGCTTTTACCTCGCTTTGCGACTAAAAATCAAATCTAAACAACAACAACAACAACAACTAAAAAACAACAACAAACAAAGAAACAATGCCCCCTCCCCTTTTTTTGGTGGCGGCAAAGAAGGGGGTAAAACAACATGCAGCCTAGCTCAACAAGGCAATTCTGCGGAATGAAACACCTGCCTGTGTTCAGTCACGATTCAGACTGGATGGAAGAAAGGGTTTGGAAATGATGGGCTGGCTTTATTGAGATAACAAAAAGTCCTACGTTATTCTTTTCCTCACAGAGGAAACACACCATTGCAAATCTCTTTGTCAGACAAGTCATAAAGTCAATGGAGACCTTGGCTGAGAAGCGCAGAACAAAGGGGAAGGGAGGGAGCGGGGGGGGGGGGGGGGGGGGGGAAGGGAACTAAACTGCACTACGTACTCTGACAAGATGGTCTCTCTGCACTTCTCGTGGACCTTGCATGGTTTTATACGGGTGTTCACGACTCCATATCTAAGACCACACTACAGGACTCGCACAGTGAAAAAGTTGGACAAGTTCTAAACGCCTCTATCACGTGGCGCATGGACGAGAACAGAGGATCGTGGACATCTCAGACTGGACAAGAGTCTGACACGGCAGCACTGTGCCCGACCCATCACTACGAATAGTAAGCGTTGGTTTTCTCTGGGCAAAACGCAAAAACAAACAGAGATGACACCCCCCCCCCCCCCAAACAACAACAACCCGAACCACTCACGTGGCTAAAAAAAAAAAAAGCGGAGTTGATATTAACAAACAAACAAATGTGTTGCCGAATTTCATTGACGTAGGTGCAATAGATACAGCCAATCAGAATGCCGGTACGAAAACGATCCCACCGTAATGATTTTCAGTTGGGCGATACATTTCGGATACAGAACCCAATACCTACTGTCTGTTCGCAGCTGCAGACGACAGATTCATGTCTCTTTTTCCCCCTTTCCAAACTGCTGTGGAAGACAAGTGCACAGAAACTCTGAAGAAGGGGGGGGGGGGGGGGGGGGGGGGGGCAGGGTGCAGAAAGTTAGGTGCAAAGAAATCGGAGGCAGAAACGGTGGAGCCCAGCTTCCCTGAAAAGGATACAATATCTCATCCCAAAAATGATTGAGAGAGGAAAACAAAGGGATCGATGTCTATGAATCAAAACAAATAAGGGCATCTATGAATCAAAACAAATAAGGGTATCTCGTTTCACATTCATCAGCGCTGCAAACTGCCAATCACATCTGGGGACAGCTTCTTCTTTTTTTTTCACTTCATACTTTCTATCGCCTTAGAGACCGCTACCTCTGTGGATTTAATTCATACGCCTCATGCTGTCCATTTTTTTTCTTCTAAATTTGAGGGGTGGGGGAGGGATAGATGCCGATTGATTTTGTATATTGTCTCATAACAGGTGCAGATTAATTGAGAAAAAATAGCGACCCGATCTGCATTAGCAGTAAAATGATCAGGGATTTGATATTCTCTCGCTCTTTGAAAAAGGTTTTCATTTCTGATGCTGGTGTATTTGTTAGGATACGATTAACCTCCCCCCCCGCCCCTTCTCCTCATCCCCCTCTCTCTCCTTCTGTTCTCCCTGTTCTCTCTTTCTCTGTGTGGATATACACTGCTCTCTCTCTCTCTCTCTCTCTCTCTCTCTCTCTCTCTCTCTCTCTCTCTCTCTCTCTCTCTCTCGTGAACAGTCGCATCATTTAGAAAACCTCTATTTTTTGTTTGTATAATTCAATGACACTGCCTTTGTTCGTTTAATAAACATCAGCGAAAACAATACTTCTTGATATTTTGTTATCTTGTGCAAAACATTTTTTCCTTTTTTTAAAACCATGGTTTGATATTTCTGTGCGAGTCTGAGAGAAAAAGACAGCCTCAATTACAAGGAAGACAAGTCATACGCAGAATGGCAAAGCATCTCATCTGGATTACAATCAAACACCTGCCTCAAAAGGTTTTTCCCGATCCGTTAAAAAGACAAAATTAGTCATGAACAAGAATGGGGGGGGGGGGGGGGGGGGGGGGGGGGGAGGAGAGAGGGAGAGGGGGAGAGAGAGAGAGAGGGGGGAGGGAGAGAGATAGAGACAGAGAGAGAAAGAGAGACACAGAGAGAGAGAGAGAGAGAGAGAGAGAGAGAGTGAGAGAGAGAGAGAGAGAGAGAGAGAGAGAGAGAGAAAGAGAGACAGAGAGGAGGGAGAGAGAGAGGGGAGAGAGAGAGAGAGAGAGAGAGAGAGAGAGAGAGAGAGAGAGAGACACACACACACAGAGAAACAGACGGGGGATGAGGAGGGAGAGAGAGGGGGGGGAGGGGAGAGATAGAGAGAGAGAAGGAGAAAGAGAAGGGGGGAGAGAGAGAGAGAGAGAGAGAGAGAGAGAGAGAGAGAGAGAGAGAGAGAGAGAGGAGAGAGAGAGAGAGAGAGAGAGAGAGAGAGGAAAAGAAGAGAGAGAGAGGAAAAGAAGAGAGAGAGAGAGAGAGAGAGAGAGAGAGAGAGAGCGAGAGAGAGAGAGACAGACAGAGAGCGAGGAAACAGACAGAGACAGAAAATGAATGAATGAGAATGAATGATTTATTGAGGAAAGCTTACAAATCCCATTCTCACGTGGAGGGTGCGGTGGGGGTAAGGGACAACATGTCAATGCCAAAGACTAAATGTACACAATTCCAGTCACAGACATCGTGCAACATCGTGATTGGGGAAACCAGATCACGGAAGCACTGAGTTAACATCGGACACCGATGTGATTGTCCATGTGACTGGCAACAAGTTTATCCATTATCACCAGGATTTCCGTTGTTGACAGCCGTGCTATTGCTGGCAGTCACTTCCACGTCTTGCCGATGAGCAGGGTGAAAACTGTCCATGCTTCTTGCCCTGTCCTGAAGATACTCCATGAGATCCCTGGTGGTCACGTTGTCAGACAGACCCCTCTGTGTTTCATTCACCTGACAACTGTCTTTGCTGTTGTCTGTACACTGTGAGACACTTTCACTTTCAGTTGCCACCACCTCGTCAGTTTCAAGTTGTGTCGTAGTCTCTGCACTAGCTGGGGGTCTCGTTATTATTGCGAATATCATAACCCAACCCTCAACACCGTGTGACTGACATGAGTCGACAGACTCTATGCCCAGCGACAAGGCTCCATCGTGTCCGACTGTCACGGTGTCTGTATCACACGGCCCCATGTCGATAGGATCTAACGTGTCACTAGGTCTGTACCATGTAGGCTGGGGCACGGAGGGAGGGGGGTTGTCACGTTCAAACATTTCCCCACAAACAGTGTGTCTGATGTCAGTTCTGTCCACGTTGCAAATCAAACTTGGTGGTGTTGGCAGAAATAGACTGGATGGAGAAGAAACCCTTCACTTGCCTTTTGCTGGTGACATTTTCTGTAGACTTCAGCTCGGCGTCTGTCCATGTTCACTTGTGAGGTGCACTTTCGACACGACACACTGGGGCCGGTTTGCGCGACAGGGGGCTGGTCGGTATTCGTGGCACTCAATCGAAGAACGAAAATTTTCCTCTGCCCTCAATCTTATATGAGGACCAAGTCATTTCTTGTGGCGCATTGTTGAGACTTCGAGTGTAGAGGGGAGACCTTCCACAGGCATGCTGGAAGGTACTGGCAGAAATTCATCAGAGCAGATGAAACCACGTCTTGCTGGGAGCCAGGCAAGGGAGTCTACTCTCAGGCAGAGACAGAGAGACAGAGACAGAGAGACAGAGACAGACAGAGATAGAGAGACAGACAGAGACAGAGACACAGAGACAGAGACAGAGAGGCAGAGACAGAGAGACAGAGACAGAAAGAGAGAGACAGAGACAGAGAGACGGAGACAGAGACAGAGACAGAGACAGAGAGACAGAGACAGAGACAGAGAGACAGAGACAGTGAGACAGTGAGACAGAGACAGTGAGACAGTGAGACAGAGACAGAGAGACAGAGACAGACAAAGAGAATCAACCCGCAGCCGAGGAGGTCCCCAAAAACTCAGTTTGAGTTTCAGTTTCATCAAGGAGGCGTCACTGCGTGCGGACTAGTCCATATACGCTACACCACATGTACATTCGCTAAGTTTTGAGACCACACTACGCATATTTTAAACTGATGGATAAATGTATTAACAACCAAGATGAGAGAATCGAAGAAGAGGATCTCGTGGCTACGACTTAGGGAAACACAGGAGATGGATCAGCCGCGCAGCCTGTAAGCCTGCATCCAGCACTACCAGACAAGCCTTCAGCCGCGCAGCCTGTAAGCCTGCATCCAGCACTACCAGACAAGCCTTCAGCCGCGCAGCCTGTAAGCCTGCATCCAGCACTACCAGACAAGCCTTCAGCCGCGCAGCCTGTAAGCCTGCATCCAGTACCACCAGACAAGCCTTCAGCGCGCAGCCTGTAAGCCTGCATCCAGCACTACCAGACAAGCCTTCAGCCGCACAGCCTGTAAGCTGCATCCAGCACTACCAGACAAGCTTCAGCCGCGCAGCCTGTAAGCCTGCATCCAGCACTACCAGACAAGCCTTCAGCCGCGCAGCCTGTAAGCCTGCATCCAGCACTACCAGACAAGCTTCAGCCGCGCAGCCTGTAAGCCTGCATCCAGCACCACCAGACAAGCCTTCAGCCGCGCAGCCTGTAAGCCTGCATCCAGCACTACCAGACAAGCCTTCAGCGCGCAGCCTGTAAGCCTGCATCCAGCACTACCAGACAAGCCTTCAGCCGCGCAGCTGTAAGCCTGCATCCAGCACTACCAGACAAGCTTCAGCGCGCAGCCTGTAAGCCTGCATCAGCACTACAGACAAGCTTCAGCCGCGCAGCTGTAAGCCTGCATCCAGCACTACCAGACAAGCCTTCAGCCGCGCAGCCTGTAAGCCTGCATCCAGCACTACCAGACAAGCCTTCAGCCGCGCAGCTGTAAGCCTGCATCAGCACCACCAACAAGCCTTCAGCCGCGCAGCCTGTAAGCTGCATCCAGCACTACCAGACAAGCCTTCAGCCGCGCAGCCTGTAAGCCTGCATCCAGCACCACCAGACAAGCTTCACCCGCGCAGCCTGTAAGCCTGCATCAGCACCACCAGACAAGCCTTCAGCCGCGCAGCTGTAAGCCTGCATCCAGCACCACCAGACAAGCCTTCAGCCGCGCAGCCTGTAAGCCTGCATCCAGCACTACCAGACAGCTAGCGCAGCTGTAAGCTGCATCCGCACAGCAAGCTTCAGCGCAGCCTGTAGCTGCATCCAGCACCACCAGACAAGCCTTCAGCCGCGCAGCCTGTAAGCCTGCATCCAGCACCCAGACAAGCTTCAGCCGCACAGCCTGTAAGCCTGCATCCAGCACCACCAGACAAGCCTTCAGCGCGCAGCTGTAAGCCTGCATCCAGCACCACAGACAAGCCTTCAGCCGCGATCCTGTAAGCCTGCATCCAGCACTACCAGACAAGCCTTCAGCCGCGCAGCCAGTAAGCCTGCATCCAGCACCACAGACAAGCCTTCAGCCGCGCAGCCTGTAAGCCTGCATCCAGCACCACCAGACAAGCCTTCAGCCGCGCAGCCTGTAAGCCTGCATCCAGCACACCAGACAAGCCTTCAGCCGCGCAGCTGTAAGCTGCATCCAGAACCACCAGACAAGCTTCAGCCGCACAGCCTGTAAGCCTGCATCCAGCACTACCAGACAAGCCTTCAGCCGCGCAGCCTGTAACCCTGCATCCAGCACCACAGACAAGCCTTCAGCCGACAGCCTGTAAGCCTGCATCCAGCACACCAGACAAGCCTTCAGCCGCGCAGCCTGTAAGCCTGCATCCAGCACTACCAGACAAGCCTTCAGCCGCGCAGCCTGTAAGCCTGCATCCAGCACCACCAGACAAGCCTTCAGCCGCGCAGCCTGTAAGCCTGCATCCAGCACCACCAGACAAGCCTTCAGCCGCGCAGCCTGTAAGCCTGCATCCAGCACTACCAGACAAGCCTTCAGCCGCGCAGCTGTAAGCCTGCATCCAGCACCACCAGACAAGCCTTCAGCCGCACAGCCTGTAAGCCTGCATCCAGCACCACCAGACAAGCCTTCAGCCGCGCAGCCTGTAAGCCTGCATCCAGCACACCAGACAAGCCTTCAGCCGCACAGCTGTAAGCCTGCATCCAGCACTACCAGACAAGCCTTCAGCCGCACAGCCTGTAAGCCTGCATCCAGCACTACCAGACAAGCCTTCAGCCGCGCAGCCTGTAAGCCTGCATCCAGCACTACCAGACAAGCCTTCAGCCGCGCAGCCTGTAAGCCTGCATCCAGCACCACCAGACAAGCCTTCAGCCGCGCAGCCTGTAAGCCTGCATCCAGCACCACCAGACAAGCCTTCAGCCGCGCAGCCTGTAAGCCTGCATCCAGCACCACCAGACAACGCTTCAGCCGCACAGCCTGTAAGCCTGCATCCAGCACCACCAGACAAGCCTTCAGCCGCACAGCCTGTAAGCTGCATCCAGCACCACCAGACAAGCCTTCAGCCGCACAGCCTGTAAGCCTGCATCCAGCACCACCAGACAAGCCTTCAGCCGCGCAGCCTGTAAGCCTGCATCCAGCACACCAGACAAGCTTCAGCCGCGCAGCCTGTAAGCCTGCATCCAGCACCACCAGACAAGCCTTCAGCCGCGCAGCCTGTAAGCTGCATCCAGCACCACCAGACAAGCCTTCAGCGCGCAGCTGTAAGCCTGCATCCAGCACCACCAGACAAGCCTTCAGCCGCACAGCCTGTAAGCCTGCATCCAGCACTACCAGACAAGCCTTCAGCCGCACAGCCTGTAAGCCTGCATCCAGCACTACCAGACAAGCCTTCAGCCGCACAGCCTGTAAGCCTGCATCCAGCACCACCAGACAAGCCTTCAGCCGCACAGCCTGTAAGCCTGCATCCAGCACACCAGACAAGCCTTCAGCCGCACAGCCTGTAAGCCTGCATCCAGCACACCAGACAAGCCTTCAGCCGCACAGCCTGTAAGCCTGATCCAGCACCACCAGACAAGCCTTCAGCCGCACAGCCTGTAAGCCTGCATCCAGCACTACAGACAAGCCTTCAGCCGCACAGCCTGTAAGCCTGCATCCAGCACCACAGACAAGCCTTCAGCCGCACAGCCTGTAAGCCTGCATCCAGCACACCAGACAAGCCTTCAGCCGCACAGCTGTAAGCCTGCATCCAGCACACCAGACAAGCCTTCAGCCGCACAGCCTGTAAGCCTGCATCCAGCACACCAGACAAGCCTTCAGCCGCACAGCCTGTAAGCCTGCATCCAGCACCACCAGACAAGCCTTCAGCCGCACAGCCTGTAAGCCTGCATCCAGCACACCAGACAAGCCTTCAGCGCGACAGCCTGTAAGCCTGCATCCAGCACTACCAGACAAGCCTTCAGCGCGCAGCCTGTAAGCCTGCATCAGCACCACCAGACAAGCCTTCAGCCGCGCAGCCTGTAAGCCTGCATCCAGCACCACCAGACAAGCCTTCAGCCGCGCAGCCTGTAAGCCTGCATCCAGCACCACCAGACAAGCCTTCAGCCGCGCAGCCTGTAAGCCTGCATCCAGCACCACACAAGCCTTCAGCCGCGCAGCCTGTAAGCCTGCATCCAGCACCCCCAGACAAGCCTTCAGCCGCGCAGCCTGTAAGCCTGCATCCAGCACTACCAGACAAGCCTTCAGCCGCGCAGCCTGTAAGCCTGCATCCAGCACTACCAGACAAGCCTTCAGCCGCACAGCCTGTAAGCCTGCATCCAGCACTACCAGACAAGCCTTCAGCCGCACAGCCTGTAAGCCTGCATCCAGCACCACCAGACAAGCCTTCAGCCGCACAGCCTGTAAGCCTGCATCCAGCACCACCAGACAAGCCTTCAGCCGCACACCCTGTAAGCCTGCATCCAGCACCACCAGACAAGCCTTCAGCCGCACAGCCTGTAAGCTGCATCCAGCACCACAGACAAGCCTTCAGCCGCACAGCCTGTAAGCCTGCATCCAGCACTACAAGACAAGCCTTCAGCCGCACAGCCTGTAAGCCTGCATCCAGCACCACCAGACAAGCCTTCAGCCGCACAGCCTGTAAGCCTGCATCCAGCACACCAGACAAGCCTTCAGCCGCACAGCCTGTAAGCCTGCATCCAGCACCACCAGACAAGCCTTCAGCCGCACAGCCTGTAAGCCTGCATCCAGCACCCGAAAGCTTCAGCCGCACACCCTGTAGCCTCCGCACCACGACAGCCTTCAGCCGCACAGCCTGTAAGCCTGCATCCAGCACCACCAGACAAGCCTTCAGCCGCACAGCCTGTAAGCCTGCATCCAGCACTACCAGACAAGCCTTCAGCCGCGCAGCCTGTAAGCCTGCATCCAGCACCACCAGACAAGCCTTCAGCCGCGCAGCCTGTAAGCCTGCATCCAGCACCACCAGACAAGCCTTCAGCCGCGCAGCCTGTAAGCCTGCATCCAGCACCACCAGACAAGCCTTCAGCCGCGCAGCCTGTAAGCCTGCATCCAGCACCACCACACAAGCCTTCAGCCGCGCAGCCTGTAAGCCTGCATCCAGCACCACCAGACAAGCCTTCAGCCGCGCAGCCTGTAAGCTGCATCCAGCACCACCAGACAAGCCTTCAGCCGCGCAGCCTGTAAGCCTGCATCCAGCACCACCAGACAAGCCTTCAGCCGCACAGCCTGTAAGCCTGCATCCAGCACTACCAGACAAGCCTTCAGCCGCACAGCCTGTAAGCCTGCATCCAGCACCACCAGACAAGCCTTCAGCCGCACAGCCTGTAAGCCTGCATCCAGCACCACCAGACAAGCCTTCAGCCGCACAGCCTGTAAGCCTGCATCCAGCACCACCAGACAAGCCTTCAGCCGCACAGCCTGTAAGCCTGCATCCAGCACCACCAGACAAGCCTTCAGCCGCACAGCCTGTAAGCCTGCATCCAGCACCACCAGACAAGCCTTCAGCGCACAGCTGTAAGCCTGCATCCAGCACCACCAGACAAGCCTTCAGCCGCACAGCCTGTAAGCTGCATCCAGCACCACCAGACAAGCCTTCAGCCGCACAGCCTGTAAGCCTGCATCCAGCACCACCAGACAAGCCTTCAGCCGCACAGCCTGTAAGCCTGCATCCAGCACCACCAGACAAGCCTTCAGCCGCACAGCCTGTAAGCCTTCATCCAGCACTACCAGACAAGCCTTCAGCCGCACAGCCTGTAAGCCTGCATCCAGCACTACCAGACAAGCCTTCAGCCGCGCAGCCTGTAAGCCTGCATCCAGCACCACCAGACAAGCCTTCAGCCGCGCAGCCTGTAAGCCTGCATCCAGCACCACCAGACAAGCCTTCAGCCGCGCAGCCTGTAAGCCTGCATCCAGCACCACCAGACAAGCCTTCAGCCGCGCAGCCTGTAAGCCTGCATCCAGCACCACCACACAAGCCTTCAGCCGCGCAGCCTGTAAGCCTGCATCCAGCACCACCAGACAAGCCTTCAGCCGCGCAGCCTGTAAGCCTGCATCCAGCACCACCAGACAAGCCTTCAGCCGCGCAGCCTGTAAGCCTGCATCCAGCACCACCAGACAAGCCTTCAGCCGCGCAGCCTGTAAGCCTGCATCCAGCACCACCAGACAAGCCTTCAGCCGCGCAGCCTGTAAGCCTGCATCCAGCACA
>CM031603.1:93232199-93268467 GCA_018398815.1 Conus ventricosus
CACACACACACGACAAAACACCCACACACAACACACACACCCCCACACACACACACACACACACACAAAAAACCCCCACACACACACAAAAAACTACACACACACACACACAGACACACACACCCCCCACCCCACACACACACACACAGACAACACCCACACAAAACCCCACACAACAAACCCACACACACCACAGACACACACCCCACACACAACACACACACACACAAAACCCAAAACCACACACACACACACAGACACACACACACACACACACCACCCCGACACCACACACACAAACACACAAGACACACCCACACACACACACACACACACCCCAACACAACACCACAGCCCACAGACAAAAAGACCCACCACACACACACACACACACAACAGACACACCACACACACACACAAAACCACACACACACACCACACAACAGACACACCCCACCACACACACCACACACACACACACACACACCCCAAAACACACACACACAACACACAACTGGGGGCAAACAAAACTACCATTTTTTTTCTTCGCTGCTCATCCTTACTGTTTGCCCAAGGGCATCTCCCTCAGCCCGCCGCTATTTCCCCGCCTCGCCCACACCCCCCGGATTTCTTTAAAAAAATACGGTGGGCTCTTTAAAATCGGCCCGCAGCGACAGTTTTTTTCCCGGGGAAAATACTGCAGCGGGTTTTCAAAAAAATTATCGCTGGGGCGACTTAATTTCTTAAAAAGGGGTCGCGCGACAGGTTTTTACGAGTTTTTCCATAAAATCGTGTCGTTTGCTTAAAAAAAAAAATCATGTCGCAGCGGCAAAAATTTCATGTAAAAAAAAATTGCTGCCCCTAGAAAAGGGTTTTCGCTGTGAGACAGCATTTCCTTAAAAAAAAAAAAAAAAGGGCGTTTGAAACATGTTTTGGTCTCTGGCCCCCAAATCTAACCCCCCCCCCCTCTCTCATGGTTTTACGTATCCGTTCCCCTTTTTCTTTCTGTCCCCATGATTTTTTTCGTGTCGTTTACTGGGCGGTCTATTTTTCGTCCTATTTTTTTTTTTCCCCGCTCATACCCCCCTATGGGATCGCCCCCTTTCCCCTATCTGTTTGACTCCTTTAGTTTTACCTCTGTCCCAAAAACTGTCTGGGCAGTTGGGGCTCTGCCTTTCCCCCCCCTCCCCCTCCCCCCCCCCCCCCTCTTCCCCTCTCTGGAAGGGACGTAAAGTGGGGCAGTATTGAAGACGCGAAAAGGTGTTGGTGTTTTTGTGTGTGTGTGTGTGTGTGTGTGGGTGTTTTGGGGGGTGTGGTGTTTTTGTTGTATGTGTTTTGGGGTGTGTTTGGTGTGTGGGGTGGGTGTGTGGGCCCCGAAAAAAACCTTTCATTTTTGCTCAAATATATTTGTGATTCCCTTTGTCCATAATCACGCAATCTCTCTCTCTCCTCTCTCTTCTCTCCCACACACACCACAGCACACACGCACTCACGCACACACACAAACCACACACTCTTCTTTCTCTCTCTAACTCTCTCTCTCTCTCTCTCCCTCCTCTCTCCTCCCTCCTCCCTCTCCCTCCCTCTCCCATCTCTCTCTCCCTCCCTCTCTCATTCCTCTCTCTTTCCCTCCTCTCTCTTTCTCTCTCCTTTCCCTCCCTCTCTCATTCTCTCTTCTCTCTCTCCTCCTCTCTCTCTCTCTCTCTCTCTCTCTCTCTCCTCCCCCCCCCCCCCTCTGTCTCTCTCCTAGGATACCCCCGTGTCAGCTATCACTACATACCTCACCCACTCTGAACATCTTGTGGGATGATACTCTTTCCCCTAGACAATTGAATAGAACCCTTAAGACTTCTCCCCACAAACCCTGCAAGTTACACAATAATCTCTTTGTAGAAGTTGTATGTGCGTGTTTCCGTTTGTTTGTGTATGCCCGCGCATGCGCGTTTACGTGTTCCACGGTTGTGTGTGTGTGTGTGTGTGTGTGTGTGTGTGTGTGTGTGTGTGTGTGTGGTGTGTGTGTTGTTGTGTGTGTGTGTGCGCGTGTGATGGAAGAGACAGAGAGAGAGAGAGAGAGAGAGAGAGAGAGAGAGAGAGAGATAGAGAGAGAGAGAGAGAGACTATGCACACACGCATGTACACACGCATGCGTGGGCACACACGCACACGCACACCACACACACATATATTTCTCACTCATGCACTGCCTTACAGTACAGGAGGGACACAAACCGTTGAAGGAGGTATGATAGGTCAGATGGATGGGGCAGAGATGAGGTCGAAGCCGAGGGAACAAATCATATAATTATCCCATATTACATAACAGGTGACAGGGCTTTGTGAATGTCAGTATGGATAGTCATGGAAGACAACGAGAGACACGAAATCGTATAATAGCCGCACTCTTATATTATGGATATCCTAATTCATTCCATGCTACACCCAACTCTTAAAACTCCTTTCTTTCTACCTCAAATGTCTCCGAATTTCCATGGCATTATAGTATTCTTATTACAAGTTGCAGCTTTGGACGTCTCATTATTAATAGGCCTAAATAGTGTACGACGAACAAAGAGAAATAATGACAATGATATTTGAGAAATTTGCGTTATTAACTATTTAAAACCGCTTCGACATTATTGGACTATGTGACCTTTTTACTTCTTAACTTCGCGGCACCACAAAACGGACACATGTCTTTGATCTTGGTCAAAAGGAACTTCATCTTTTGAAAATTTCGGTTCTGTCTTCTACCGCAAGACTTCAGAGGTTCAAGATCCAGCTTTGTCGGCAGTGAGTGAGTGAGTGAGGTGTGTGTGTGTGTGTGTGTGTGTGTGTGTGTGGCGCGCGGCGCGTGCGTGCGTGGCGTGTGCGTGCGTGCGTGCGTGCGTGCGTGCGCGTGTGTGCATCTACTTGTTTAGAAGAAACATATCCAAATATTGACGGCGCTTCGAATGTTTTTGTTTTCGAACATTAATTCGTTTGTCGTTTTTTTTAAAAAGAACCCATCCGTAACAAAAGATAATTTATATAAATGTGTTATGTTTCACATTTTGAACATATTATATATTTATTATTTATTATTATATTTAGGCCTTAGGTGCCTTAAAACGAGCGTAATGAAAGAAAACCCATTTTGAACGTTACGTTCTGCATTTTTTTCTGCGTTTTTATTTCATTAAACTAGATTGAAGCTTTAGAAGAGAAATGGATGATCCTTTCAACCAAATACTATGTTAATTAATTTCAAAATTACGGCTTTTTGGAGCTTTGAATGCCTTAAAGGACTGCAGTAAAACAAACCCCCCAAATGATGCCTGAAGCTCTGCATTATGGCCTCTGATAACTTTTGGTTACTTGTGACTAAAATGGGTTACATTGACTCGTTTGTAAATTCATGATTTAAGTGCCCTAGGAGCACTGCAATTAAAGCAAGACAACTGAAACTGTCTGTTCTGAGATTTGGCTTGTATTAGCTTTTAGACTCTATTATGTTTGTGTTTCTGTTCGACAGTTAAGGACAATCACTTACTCTTTAAGTTTAGTTTATGAATGTGTTGAGACCTTAGGTGCCTTTAAATGGATAATCGAACAAGCTCACATATCTTATTGGCCAACAGACAAACAATATTGGTTTGGGTTTATGAATAATGCGTGTCGGTTAATATAGGCCCATGGCCCAATATTTACCACTCCTGGTCCATTTAACCCGAAATGATGTCTAAAGGGGCTTCCTTTTCTTTAAGAATTTAATAATTTCTTATATACAACTTCTGAAATAACGATAGCCATTTGATGGCTGTACTATATGAAGCTCCTATGGTAAGCTTTACAAATAATTAACCTTGAGTGAAGTAAAATTAGTGAAGGAGGTAGGCTGCATTTCTTAGGGGTTCTTACTTACCCAATCTTCCCCTACTTTCGTTGTTCTGAATGTCCTAGGCCTACAATATTGATAAAAACATCACATTCACACCACACACACTCACAACACACACACACACACACAACGCACACACACACACACACCACACACACGTTCACAAACGCACACACACACACGTTCACAAACGCGTGCGCACGCACACACACACACGCGCACACACACACACACACACACACACACACACACACACACACACACACACACGTTCACAAACGCGCGCGCACACACACACAACACACAACACACACACACACACACACACCCACAAACACACACACACACACAAATTTAGTGATGAGTACGATGGAAAACGTTCAAACAAGTCTCCCTCTCGTCTAGGGAGATTGAAAGCTTAATCCATAGATTCCGTTTGAACGCGTTGAGACAAAATATTGTCATAATGTTAAATGTATGTGTGGGAAATCCTTAAATGTCAGTCATTTGCTGATTCAATGCCCAAGAGCAAGAGAGCTCCTAAGACATTCGGGTATTGATGGTTACACTGATGGATCGACTTCATTGCCTTTACCATATATTGCGAACAATTACTCTGTTCTTGACTCAGTTTGTAAGTGTTTGTTAAATAGTTTCAATTGGCCCTTATCTGTAGATCTTATCACTTAAAATTGTCAAGGTGGAAGAGGGATGGGGTGGGAGGGGGGGGGGGGGAGAGCAGAAGGGATGTCATAGTCCTATCGTTAATGGAATAATACACTTCATCACTTGCATACTTCATTCACCCACACATAAACTGTCTGAATCACTATAGTGGAAGGACATTAAACCGACGACGACACACACACATCACGAATGGAAATTTGACTTTCGTCAAAAACATTTATGATAAAAAAATCGCTTGCGACAATGTTTCATTCCAGGGCAGGCTGCATTATTTTCTGTAGATATTTTGACGCTCAACCGCGGCGACGTTTTTTCACTTGGCAGAAAAAATCGTCGCTGTGAAATATTAACGCTGCGACCATATTTCACGGGATATGTTAACGCTAGCAGTAAGATTTCACGTGAAAATGTGTCGCAAGCGACAGCATTCACTGACTACAATATTTCACAGTGTCCTGTCGCAAAAACTGTCGCAAAATTTCGAGCAACAGTAATTTATGGACAGCTACAATATTCTATAGGACATTTTCGTGAAAAGTTGTAGCGCGACAACTTTTTCCAGAAAATATTGTCGCTGCAACAATATTTCACGTGAAATGCTATCGCTGCGATACAATTCTACGACGACCAGTATTATATACGACACCGGCCATCCAGAAAAGCACTCGCCTATTTCCGAAAACAACATCTTACAACTGAAGGATTTGGAGCAGAAAATGTGACCTGGGAAAGGAGAAGAAAACAACAACAGAAAAATGGACCAAGAAGACAGCTAAAAGACAAAAATAAACGAATGAAATATACAAAAACAACAAAACTAAACAAGATCTGGTCTTCTATCAGAAGATGAAACGCGCGCGCGCGCACGCACGCACGCACGCACGCACACACACACACCACCACTCTCTCTCTCTCTTTGTGTGTCTTTCTCTCACACACACACACGCACGCAGCACGCCGCCTTTTATTTATGAACGTCCTAATTAAAAGAAGAAGAAGAAGGAGGAGAAAAAGAAGAAGAGAGGAAGAAGAGGAAGAGAAGAAGAAGGAGGAGAAAAAGAGAAGAAGGAGTAAAAGAAAGAGAAGAAGAAGGAGAAGAAGAAGAAGATGAAGAAAGAAGAAGAAGGATGCAAGTTTCGCACGTCAGGTAACTTGATGCTGTTAGGATTTCGCTGTGTCGACGTGGCCAGCCACACAGAAAGCACTTGCTCTATTCCTTAAACAACAAACAAACAAACAAACTCACAACTAAACGATTTGGAGCAGAAAATGCGACCTGGGAAGGGAAAGAAAACAAACAACAGAACAGTGGAGCACGAAGAGGACGAAAAGACACAAACAAAAAAACACAACAAAACCAAATGAAGCCAAACAAAACCAACCCCCCCCCCCCCCCCCCCCAAAAAAAAAAAAAAAAAAAAAAAAGCGCAGGTCGTTTATCAGAGGAGCTACAAAAAATAAAAATGAACAAGCCAAGGTAGTTCACGCGCGCATGTGTGCATGCATGTGTATTATCACTGCTTTTGCGAGTTCGTAAGTGCACGTGCACGCATGCACTGTACATTCATACTTACGACAGGCATACTCACGCACCTGTGATATCTTATGTATGTGAGAGCGCGCCGCACGCATGCGTGCGGAGCGCGCGCGCTGTTACATATGTGTTGTGTGTGTGTACATATGCGCGCATGTGTACGTGTGTGCGTGCGTGCCCGTGCATGCATGCTTATGTGTGCGTGCGCGCACGCGCGCGCGCGTGCGTGCGTGTGTGTGTGTGTGGAAGACACATGTTGCCATACGTCACAAATAAACACACAGGCCAATCAAAGCATGAATACTACAACAAACTCCTCATTTGAGAATCACACGTGATCTGTTTAGTTTTGGGTGTTGAAATGCACATGAAAGCTTTGCAGTAGACGACGCTCCTAGAGCATGCAACTTGTAGCGTGATGATGCATTGAACAGTAAAGTACTAACTCGCAAATTACCTTTGGAATGCGGATGTACAGAGGAATCATGAACTGGTCTCTCACAGATGTGACCGACCCTAGGAAAGAGGATTACACTTCCTTGATGATACGAATCCGATTTCATGGAATAACTCTCTGGGCAATATGTTGAGGCGCGGGAAGGAGAGGAGAGAGGAGGCGGAGAGTGGATGGGGAGAGTGTGAGAGAGGGGGAGTGGACTGTGTGAGCGCGGCGTGCGAATGGTGTGTGCGTGCGTGTGTGCGGCGCGACCTATGGCCTCTGTGTGTGTGTGTGTGTGTGTATGTGTGTGTGTGTGTGTGTGTGTGTGTGTGTGTGTGTGTGAGTAGAGAGAGAGGAGAGAGAGAGAAGAGAGATTGTGTGTGTGTGTGTGTGTGTGTGTGTGTGTGTGTGTGTGTGTGTGTGTCTGTCTGTTGTGTGTCTGTGTGGAGAGAGTGTGTGCGCTGCGCCTCTGTGTGTGTGTGTGTGTGTGTGTGTGTGTGTGTGTGGTTGTGTGTGTGTGTGTGCGCGGAGTGTGTGCGCGAGTGTGTGTGTGTGTGTGTTGTGTGTGTGTGTGTGTGTGTGTGTGTGTGTGTGTGTGATGTGTTGTGTGGGTGTGTGTGTGTGTGTGTGCTGTGTGGCGCCTTGCAAACAGGTGTGTGTGTGTGTGTGTGTGTGTGTGTTTTGTGTGTGTGTGTGTTGTGTGTGTGTTTGACCCCACCGGATTTGTGGCCAAACAGTTTATACTGATCACGAAAAGATCTCACCCAAACAAAACACGCACAACCAGAACAGTCCAATTATATAATGAAATATTTTAAGACTCTTCTTAAAATGCTCACAAAAGAGATTTCATGATTTTTCCTCCCTTGAACAACACACACACACACACACACACACACACACACACACACACACACACACACACACACACACAGAACAATGGAAAACCAAACCAACAATCTCAAAACAAATTGTCAGTGGATGCGAGTCTTTACAAAAAAACAACAACACACCCCACAACCTTCTGAAGGAAAACCGTAGCAAATCACCATCCAAGTCTTGTCAGGTTAATCTGGACATTTGCTTGCTTGAAAGCAGGCTAATCCCATCGCAAAGACTCGACACAGACATAAAAATCACTTTTTGTCATTAGACAATCGGCCTCTGGCAATCTCAACGTGTTTCACGTTCCACACGCCTCTCAAGCCGTAATTCAGGGGAAAGACAGATCCGCGCTGGGCAGAACAGATTGAGGGTTGAGTGCCCATGGGGGCAATCTGGGCGGTGAGGGGGAGGTAATGGATATGGACGGACCGACAGTGCCTCAGTTTTAGTGCCAGCTTACGAACAGAGATCGGAGGAGTCTGAACTGGGCCTCTGCGGTAACGTCAACGCTGCCCCCCATTCTGGTTATCTCGGGGCAAACTGGTTTTACAGCAGGGTGAAGATTGGTCGGAGGACGGGGCTTGAGGGTCAGTGGAGGTTGTCGTAGGAAGAAAAGAACAATGACGTGAGAAGTAAAGGCCACGTGATGTTGTCCAACTCAAGGGAGAGAATTAATATGGGATTGCGAGGGTCAGGAGAAGCTGTCCTAAAGAAGCAGGAAACCAGTGCAGGCAGTGAGGACCAGGGTGGGGGGTTGTGTGAGTAGGGAAGAAGAACACTGATGTGAGAAGTAAAGGTCACGCGATGTTAACCTACGAAGGGAGAGAACTAATGTAGGATTTTGAGGGTTAGGGGAAGCTGTCCTAAAGAAGAAGAAAACCAATGCAGGCAGTGAGGGCCGGAGGTGTTGTGTGTTGGAAGTGAAGAAGAATGATAGAAGTAAAGTTCACACGATGATAACCTAGGAAGGGAGAGAACTAATGTGGGATTGTGAGGGTCAGGAGAAGCTGTCCTAAAGAAGAAGAAAACCAATGCAGGCAGTGAGGGCCAGGGGAGGTGGTAGTAAGGAGACAGAAGAATGATGTGACAAGGAAAGATCACTGCGATGTTAACCTACGAAGGGAGAGAACTAATATGGGATTTTCAGAGTCAGGAGAAGCTGTACTAAAGAAGGGGGAGGTGGTTGCAGGGAGGAAGAAGGATGATGTGAGAGGTAAAGTTTACCTACGAAGGGAAAAAAGTAATGCGGGATTGTGATGGTCAGGGGAAGCTATCCTAAAGAAGAAGAAAACCAATAGAGGCAGTGACTAGCGGTCACGGGTGGGGGGTGTAGGGAGGAAGAACAATGATGTGAGAAGTAAAGTTCACACGATGTTAACCTACGAAGGGGAGAACTAATGTGGGATTATGAGGGTCAGAAGAAGCTGTACTAAAGTAGAAGAAAATCATGCAGGCAGTGAGGGCCAGGGGAGGTTGTGTGTGTAGGGGGGAAGAACAATGATGCGAGAAGTAAAGTTCACACGATGATAACCTACGAAGGGAGAGAATTAATGTGGGATTGCCAGGTTCAGGAGAAGGTGTCGTAAAGAAAGAAAACCAGTGCAGGCAGTGAGGGCCAGGGGAGGTGGTTATAGGGAGGCAGTAACCTACGAATGGAGAGAGCTAATATGTGATTGTTAGGATCAGGAGAAGCTATACAAAAGAAAGGGGAGGTAGTTCTAGGGAGGAAGAAGAATGATGGGGGATATAACGTTCACCTACGAAGGGAGAGAACTAAAGTGGGACTGTGAGGGTCAGGAGAAGCTGTCCTTAAGAAGAAGAAAACCAATGCAGGATTGGGGGAGGTTGTGTGTAGGGGGGAAGAACAATGATGTGAGAAGTAAACTTCACAGGACGTTAACCTACAAGGGGAGAGAGCTAATGTGGGATTGCGATGGTCAAGAGAAGCTGTCCTAAAGAAGAAGAAAACCAGTGCAGGGAGTGAGGGCCAGGGGAGGGGGTTGGAGGGAGACTGAACAATGACTCGAGAAGTAAAGTTCGCGCGATGTTAACCTACGAAGGGAGAGGACTAATGTGGGATTGTAAGGGTCCGGAGAAGCTGTCCTAAACAAGAAGAAAAGCAATGCACACAGTGAGGGCCGGGGGAGGATGCGTGTGTAAGGGGGAAGAACAATGACGTGAGAAGAAAAGTTCATACGATTTTACCGTACGATTGGAGAGAACTAATATAGGATTGTGAGGGTCAGGAGAAGGTGTCCTAAGAAGAAGAAATACAATGCAGGATGTGAGGACCGGGGCAGGTTGTGTACGTAGGGGGGAAGAACAATGATGCGAGAAGTAAAGTTCACACGACGATAACCTACGAAGGGAGAGAACTAATGTGGGATTGCCAGGTTCAGGAGAAGCTGTCCTAAAGAAGACGAAAACCAGTGCAGGGATTGAGGGCCAGGGGAGGGGGTTGGAGGGAGACTGAACAATGACTCGAGAAATAAAGTACGCGCGATGTTAACCTACGAAGGGAGAGGACTAATGTGGTATTGTAAGGGTCCGGAGAAGCTGTCCTAAACAAGAAGAAAAGCAATGCACACAGTGAGGGCTGGGGGAGGATGTATGTGTAGGGGGGAAGAATAATGATGTGAGAAGAAAAATGCATACCATTTTTTCCGTATGATTGGAGAGAACTAATGTAGGATTGTGAGGGTCAGGAGAAGGTGTCCTAAAAAGAAGAAATACAATGCAGGTAGTGAGGACCGGGGCAGGTTGTGTACATAGGGGGAAAGAACAATGATGTAAGAAGTAAAGGTCACACTATGTTAACCTACGCAGGGAGAGAACTAATGTGGGATAGTGAGGGTCAGGAGAAGCTGTCCTAAAGAAGAAGAAAACCAATGCAGGCAGTAAGGGCCAGGGGATGTGGTAGTAAGGAGGCAGAAGAATGTTGTGAAAAGTAAAGATTACACGATGTTAACCTAGGAAGGGAGAGAACTAATGTGGGATTGTGAGGGTCAGGAGAAGCTGTCCTACAGAAGAAGAAAACCAATGCACGTAGTGAGAGCCAGGGGAGGTGGTAGTTAGGAGACAGAAGAATGTTGTGAGAAGTAAAGATTACACGATGTTAACCTACGAAAGGAGAGAACTAATATGGGATTTTCAGGGTCAGGAGGAAGCTGTACTAAAGAAGGGGGAGGTGGTTGTAGGGAGGAAGAAGAATGTGAGAGGTAAAGTTCACCTACGAAGGGAGAGAAGTAATGTGGGATTGTGAGGGTCAAGGGAAGCTATCCTAAAGAAGAGAACCAATGCAGGCAGTGAGGACGGGGGAGGTTGTGTGTGTAGGGGGGAAGAACAATGATGTGAGACCTAACACGATGTTAACCTACAAGGGGAGAGAACTAGTGTGGGACTGTGAGGGTCAGGAGAATCTGTCCGAAACAAGAAGAAAACCAATGGAGGCGGTGGGGGCCGCTTGAAGGTGGGGTAAGGGGGTGAGGGTTTTGTGTGTAGGGAGGAAGAACAGCGATGTGAGAAGTAAAATACATACGATCTTAACCTACAAAGGGAGACAACTAATGTGGGATTGTGAGGGTCAGGGAAAGCTGTCCAAAAGAAGAAGAAAGCGAATGCAGGCAGTGAGGGCCAAAGGATGTGGTTGTAGGGAGGCAGAACAATGACGTGAGAAGTAAAGATCATACAATGTTAACCTATGAAGGAAGATAACTAATGTGGGATTGCGAGGGTCAGGAGAAGCTCTCGTATCGAAGAAGAAAGCGAACGCAGGCAGTAAGGGCAGGGGGAGGTTGTGTGTGTAGGGGGAGGGGGGGGGAACAACGATGTGAGATAGTAAAGTTCACATGATTTTAATCTACGAACGGAGAGAACTAATGTGGAATTGCTGGTGTCAGGAACACGTGTCGCTGAGAAGAAGAAACAATGTAGGCAGTGGAACCCGGGGGGAGGGGGGTTAGGGGTGAACACAAATGATAAATGATGTGAGAAGTGAAAGTTCATACGATGATAACCTACGAAGGGAGAGAACTAATGTGGGATTGTGAGGGTCAGGAGAAGCTGTCCTAAATGAGCAGAAACCCAATGCAGGCAGTGAGGGCCAGGAGAGCTGGTTATAGGGAGGCCGAAGAATGATGTGAGAAGTGAAGATCACACGATGGGAATCTACGAAGGGAGAGAACTAATGCGGGACTGTCAGAGTCAGGAGAAGCTGTACTAAAGAAGGTGGAGGAGGATTTAGGGAGCAAGAGGAATGGTATGAGAAGTAACGTTCACGCGATGTTAACCTACGAGGAGAGAGAACTAATGTGGCATTGTGAGAGTCAGAAAAGCTGTCCTAACAAGAAGAAATCCGATGCACGTAGTGAGGGCCGCGGGAGGTTGTGTATGTAGGGCGAAAGAATAATGATGTGAGAAGTCCAGTTCACACGATGTTTACGTACGAAGGGAGACAATTAATTTGGGATTGTGTGGGTCAGGAGAAGCTGTCCAAAAGACGAAGAAAACCAATGCAGGCAGTGAGGGCCAGGGGAGGTTGTGTGTGTAGGGGGGAAGAACAATGATGCGAGAAGTAAAGATCACACGATGATTACCTATGAAGGGAGAGAACTAATGTGGGATTGCCAGGTTCAGGAGAAGGTGTCGTAAAGAAGAATAAAACCAGTGCAGGCAGTGAGGGCCAGGGGAGGTGGTTATAGGGAGGCAGAACAATGAAAGTAAAGATCACACGATGGTAACCTACGAATGGAGAGAGCTAATATGTGATTGTTAGGATCAGGAGAAGCTAAACTAAAGAATGGGGAGGTAGATGTAGGGAGGAAGAAGAATGATGTGGGATATAACGTTCACCTACGAAGGGAGAGAACTAAAGTGGGACTGTGAGGGTCAGGAGAAGCTGTCCTAAAGAAGAAAACCAATGCAGGATTGGGGGAGGTTGTGTGTAGGGGGGAAAGAACAATAATGTGAGAAGTAAACTTCACATGACGTTAACCTACAAGGGGAGAGAGCTAATGTGGGATTGCGATGGTCAAGAGAAGCTGTCCTAAAGAAGAAGAAAACCAGTGCAGGGAGTGAGGGCCAGATAAGAAAAGATAATGTTGCTTATAGCCCAGCCGACCGCAGAGGGCCACATCAGGGCTGTCACCACGTTAAAATCAACTCACCAGTCATTTAAAAAAAAAAAAAAAAAACCTTTCACACATCTCGTTAAATGACATCGTCTACAAACGAACCAGAAACTTTGTTAAAAATCCTTCTTCCGTAAAATCTCAAATCAGATGAAAAATGTTAATTTCTCTCAAAAACCAAGGATCACGTCAGGCGGGACACCCCTGAACAGGATCTTCATGGACTCCGCTGGTAAAATGTTTGTGTCTCACATCGTGCAAGTCCCAACACTCTAAAAGAACATGTTTCATTGTGAGTGGCGCATGACATGAAATGCACCACGGAGTTTCTTCACTCTTTAAAAGGTAGGAATGGGTAAAATACGAATGGCCGGTGTGCAGCCGGCACAGAACCGTTTCCTCATTACGACCACCCGACGTAGATGGGAGGAAGTCTTTAAGGTTTGGACGGATCTGAAAGAGTTTGTTATTCGTCTGTGTGTTCTAATCCTCCTGCCAGAGGTCTCTCACATAATCGTTAATTTTGGGTTTCACATCTGAGCAGGGGATATAAGTGTTGGACAGTTTCTCTCTTGTGGCGTTCTTGGCTAAACGATCAACCATTTCGTTCCCGCCGATGCCAACATGGCCAGGAACCCAAGCAAGAGTAATGTTGTAACCGTCCGCCTTCAACTTGCTAAAAGTTCAAAAAAAGTAAAAGTTCTGGATGCTGAAGGTTGCGGCCAGCTATGGCCTCCAAAGCTGACAGCGAATCCGACAGAACCAGAAAGTCCCTCCTCGAAGAATGGGAGATTATCTTCAAAGCCAGTACTAGAGCAGTAAGTTCAGCAGAATAGACAGAAGCATCTGAATGTATATGTTCCAACAATATCTGAGAAGGAGCCCCAGGGCAGTAGGCTGCACAGGCCACTCCATCCTCAGACTTGGAACCGTCAGTGAAAACTTTTTGATAGGATGGGAATTTGGAACAGAGCTCGGCATACAAAGCCTTGTACGCCAGAGAGCTGGTAGACTCCTTACGGAAAGCTGCGAGATCAAAACGGATCTCTGGTGTGAAAAAGGTCCATGGAGGTTGATCCGGAAACTTGGAAAAATCGGAAACTACTCCCAGGTCTATACCTGCATTCCGCACGTGAGGCTGCATACGAAGCCCAAACGGCGGAATACATTTCGGGTTTGTTTCAAACTTACTTTGGAACGGAGGGTCAAAAACACAGTCATAGGCAGGATTCTGCGGTTCTGAGAACAGTCGGATGTAATAATTCAAAGACAGTTTCAGCCTGCGGTTGGACAGTGAAGGTTCACCTGCCTCTGCGTACAGGCTGTACACAGGGGTGGTGCGGAACGCTCCAAGACAGAGACGAAGCCTTGATGGTGGATAGGGTCCAAGAGTTTGAGGTAAGATGATCTTGCGGAGCCGTACACAGCACAACCGTAGTCCAGTTTGGAACGGACCAGGGCTCTGTAGAGGTGCAACAAAGTTTTCTTATCAGCGCCCCAGTCGGTGTGTGCTACGACCCGCAGAATATTCAGTGCCTTTTGGCAAGCAGTTTTGAGGTTTTTAATATGGCTGAGAAAGTTAAGTTTTTGGTCAAAAATGACTCCCAGAAATTTGGCCTCTTTAACAGCTGGAATGGGAGATTTCCCTACTTGAAGTTCCGGATCTGGAAAAAACTGACGGAAATGATGGAAGTGAATAACTGGGTTTTTGTAGCAGAAAAGGTGAAACCGTTTTCATCCGCCACCGATGGATTTTATCTACGCAAAGCTGGAGCCTGCGCTGGACACTCGGGTACAGGCTTCCAGTTGCGTAGACAGCAAAATCATCCACAAACAATGAGCAGTCTGAACCCTGCTGAACTGATTTAACAATGTTGTTGATTTTAATACTAAAGAGGGCAGGAGACAGGATGCTCCCCTGTGGAACACCCAACTCCTGCTCGTGGACATCAGAGAGAGTGGTGCCAACCCGGCCCTGAAACTGTCGTTCTGCCAAAAAATTTTGAATAAAAAGCGGAAGATGACCTCGAAAACCCAGATCGTGGAGATCATGAAGTATCCCCGACTTCCAGGTGGTATCGTAGGCCTTCTCCAAGTCAAAGAAAATTGCCACTGCATGTTGTTTGTTCAGAAAGGCGTTCCGAAGTGTAGATTCCAGACGAATCAAATGGTCAACGGTAGTCCGATGTTTGCGGAAACCACACTGTTCTTTCGCCAAAAGGCCATCGGTTTCAAGTTTCCACATGAGCCTAGCATTGACCATTTTTTCCATCAATTTACAAACACAGCTGGTCAAAGCTATGGGACGGTAATTTGAAGGATTAGAAAGATCTTTTCCAGGTTTGGGGATGGGAATAATGAGGGCTTTTCGCCAAGAGGGTGGAAAAAAACCTGTAGTCCACACATGGTTGTAGACCTGTAGCAGTATGTTCAGACCTTCTAGCGGAAGATGTTTCAACAGCTGATAATGGATTTCATCTATCCCTGGAGAGGAATCGCTGCAAGAAAGCAAGGCAGATTTCAGCTCGTGTAACGTGAAAGGAAGATTGTAGTCTTCCATGTTGTCGGATGAAAAGTTGCAGGGTGATTTTTCTTTTAGGGCTTTGTTTTTGACAAAAGTGGCTGATTTATTAGAAGAGGAGGAATTCTTTTCAATGGTTGAAGCAAGCAGATTAGCAACTGCTTTCTTCTCTGTTATTAAAGAATCCGAAAACTTGAGATGGTTCACAGTGGGACAGGTGTTCTTCCCTTTGATTTTCTTAATGATGTTCCACACTTTTTTCTTGGAAGTTTTTGATGTCAGCCTGGAGCAGAAGCTTCTCCAGGACCGACGTTTACTGATTTTAAAAGTGTGTCTAGATTTAGCCCGGAGTTTTTGATGGGCTCGAGCGTTGGGACCCGAAGGTCGTCGGTACACCTGACGTTGAGCCCGTTTTCGAACTTTGGAAATTTGTTGGCAGTCTGAATCAAACCAGGGTGTTTTTGGCATTTGAAGTTTATCGGAAGACACTGGAATACAAGCTTTAGCACACTTGATCACAGTGTTAGTCAGTGATTCAGCTGGGTCCGGACTCTGAAGAAAGTCAGTGTCCTGGAATTCTTTAGAAATAGTGGTTGCAAATAGATCCCAGTTTGCTTTCTTGTAATTTAGATGTTGAGAGACAGAGACGTGTTCAGTTATGACGGGTTGTAGTAAGACAGGGAAATGGTCACTTCCGTGCAGATCGTCATGGACAGACCACTCATAGTCCAGGACCAGCGAGGGGTCACAAACCGACAAATCTAAACACGAAAGTGAACCTGAGGAAAGAGTGGAGATAAGTTGCAGATCCGTCATTCAGACAACACAAATCCAAGTCTGAAAGGACATCCTCAATTAGCAGACCTCTGGGTGACGTATCGGCACTACCCCAAAGAGGATTGTGACCGTTAAAGTCACCCAACAGCAAAAAAGGTCGAGGGAGTTCTTCTATCAGACTGACAAGGTCCTGACGACAAACCGGGACAGAAGGTGAGAGATAAAGAGAACAGATTGTCACAGTCTTGTGGAGAGTGACTCTCGCAGCTACAGCCTGAAGGGAGGTAGACAGAGTGACAGGACTATACAACAAAGTTTTGTGTAGGAGAAGGGCAACACCGCCCGACAGTCCCAACGTGGATGGTTGTGCAGGTTTCGAAAGAATATTAAAGCCAGAAAGAGTAAAAGGGCTTCTGGCTTTGAATTTGAGTTTCTTGAAGAGCCCCGACAGAAGGTTTTAGAGACTGACACAGAAGCTGCAGCTCCTCGAAGTTGGAATTTAGACCACGGATATTCCAATGGAATATTGTATTATCCATGGTGCAGAGGGCGAAAAGGAGAGAGATCAGGTCATCTCCTCCTCAACATCTGCTGCTAAAGCTGTAAATTTGTTGCTTAATTTCACTGGACTATCTGCAGACCAGCTGGCAGACTTGCCAACAGGTGAAGTAGGTCTGGGTTTGGGGGACGGTGGAGGTTTTTTCCTCAACTCCACCATCTCCACACTAGGTTGAACTCCCTTGCCCGCACGGGCACTGGACAGAGGAGTTCGAGGGAGGGGTGCTGGTTTTTTTTAAACTGCCCAGCAGCAGATGTTGTAGACTGCTGGGCAGTCTGAGGGGTGGCGGATTTTTTGCCTCCACCAGGGGCAGTCACTTTGGTTTGGAAGGTGGTGGACCTGCTTCCACCAGAGCTGACAGTTTTGCCTTGCAATGTCTTCGAAAACGTAAAGTTATCAGTCTGACAGCAGACTGACCGAGTTGGAACTGTTGGAACTTTCTTTACGGCCGAAGCATACGAAGAAGCTGTCGGCGACTGACTGCCCACAACCTGCTTGCGGGCTTCAAAAAAGGAGATCTTCTTTTCTGTCTTAACCCTTTGTATTGCAGATTCCTGAATCCACAGAGGACAATTCCGTGAAGAGGAGGGATGGTCGCCACCGCAGTTTGCACAATGTGCCGGATCTTTACACGGCCCATCATGGGTTGCCTTGCAGCAAATACCACACACCTCCTGCCCAGAACAACGGTCTCTGACATGGCCAAACTTCTGGCATCGGAAGCACCTCAACGGGGACGGAACGTACAACTGAACCCGGACAATCAGGTAGCCGACTTTGATGACCGGAGGCAGCACAGGGTTGCAGAATGTCAGAAAGAGGGTGTTGGTGGCCACTCTTTCTGCACCCCTTTTTGACAGTCACCCTGCGCACCTCCGTCACACCCTGGGATGCCAGCTCCGTTTGATTTCTGCCTCTGAGACTCCTGATAAATCCCGGCAGCGAATCACGCCTTTAGATGAATTTAACTGTTTGTGGGGAGTTACCCTGATCTCCCTGTCCACTAGTTTAGTTGCTTTCAGCAGCTGTTCAGATTGTTTGTGTGACTTGCATTGAATAAGAAATGAACCATTCCTCAACCTCTGATGGACCGAGGGTCACCTGCTATACCTTGAAAGCCCTTTTGGACAGCAAATTGGGCTCAAAGCTGAAAGGGGTCTTTCTTGCTCCGTTCCTTCCATAACGAGCCAGGAAGCCAGAAACCCGTCTTCTGTCGTATCTCCATATCCGAATCGCTGTCAGAATCGAAATCCCCTGAAATAGGGGATGCTGCCTTCCTCTTTTTTGGGGGGATGTGTTTTGAAAAAAGCCATGTGTATTTTAGTATATTTCATCCCTCCCTTACCACCCACCTTGGAGTCCAACTAAGGGGCCAGGGCCAAGAAACCAATGTCTTGACCCCTTCAGGCTTCGGGAGAGACATACGACAAGCAGAAGCAACCAACCCTATCCCCCTGATCATGCTCAACTCCCGGGAACAGAGAGCTGAGCACTGCAGGGGTTTACTTGGCCAGCTGGGGAACTGCCCGTCTTGACCCAACCCCAAGAAGGGGAGCCGATTAGTACACCGGGCCAAAGTGTACTCCCTGTCTAGGAGAGGTCCGAGCCAAAGTGATGTGTTGAGAGCGCTGGCCCTCTCAATCACCAGGATCTCATTCCCCTCCGACACAGGTCGCACCGCACGGCAACGCGGCGGATCTTAAGGAGACCACAGAGAGAAAAGGAGTGTGGAAAAGAAGACTTGAAGGGGAGACGAAGATAGAAAAGGGCCAAATAAGGGAGGCAGAAAACAAGAAAAGGAGAAAGGCGGGTTACTCTTAGTCAGGATCCTCACCCTTAGCCTATCTGACATGGGAAGCCCTACCAGGGGCATCAACTCCTTACCACGTTACGCTTAGGCCAAACAGCATCTGCACTCTCAGGCCTAGAAGCAGTGTGAAAAAAACAGCCTATCTCCAAGTATTGATGCCCCGCCAGCAAAGCCTAAGGGATCACTGGACCACGCAAACCCTCCGACCACGACAAGGTCGCAACCCCCCGGAGGGGAGTGAGGGCCAGGGGAGGGGGTTGGAATGAGACTGAACAATGACTCGAGAAGTAAAGTTCGCGCGATGTTAACCTACGAAGGGAGAGGACTAATGTGGGATTGTAAGGGTCCGGAGAAGCTGTTCTAAACAAGAAGAAAAGCAATGCACACAGTGAGGGCCGGGGGAGGATGTGTGTGTAAGGGGGAAGAACAATGATGTGAGAAGAAAAGTTCATACGATTTTACCGTACGATTGGAGAGAACTAATGTAGGATTGTGAGGGTCAGGAGAAGGTGTCCGAAAGAAGAAGAAATACAATGCAGGGGTGAGGACCGGGGCAGGTTGTGTACGTAGGGGGGAAGAAGAATGATGCGAGAAGTAAAGTTCACACGATGTTAACCTACGAAGGGAGAGGACTAATGTGGGATTGTGAGAGTCCGGAGAAGCTGTCCTAAACAAGAAGAAAAGCAATGCACACAGTGAGGGCCGGGGGAGGATGTGTGTGTAAGGGGGAGGAACAATGATGTGAGAAGAAAAGTTCATACGATTTTACCGTACGATTGGAGAGAACTAATATAGGATTGTGAGGGTCAGGAGAGGGTGTCATAAAAAGAAGAAATACAATGCAGGATGTGAGGACCGGGGCAGGTTGTGTACGTAGGGGGGAAGAACAATGATGTAAGAAGTAAATTTCACACTATGTTAACCTACGCAGGGAGAGAACTAATGTGGGATTGTGAGGGTCAGGAGAAGCTGTCCTAAAGAAGAAAACCAATGCAGGCAGTGAGGGCCAGTGGAGGTTATGTGTGTAGGGGGGAAGAAGAATGATGCGAGAAGTAAAGTTCACACGATGATAATCTAGGAAGGGAGAGAACTAATGTGGGATTGTGAGGGTCAGGAGAAGCTGTCCTAAAGAAGAAGAAAACCAATGCACGTAGTGAGGGCCAAGGGAGATGGTAGTAAGGAGACAGAAGAATGTTGTGAGAAGTAAAGATTACACGATGTTAACCTACGAAGGGAGAGAACTAATATGGGATTTTCAGGGTCAGGAGAAGTTGTACTAAAGAAGGGGGAGGTGGTTGTAGGGAGGAAGAAGAATGATGTGAGAGGTAAAGTTCACCTACGAAGGGAGAGAAGTAATGTGGGATTGTGAGGATCAGGGGAAGCTATCCTAAAGAAGACGACAACCAATGCAGGCAGTGAGGATCGGGGGAGATTGTGTGTGTAGGGGCAAAGAAGAATGATGTGAGACCTAACACGATGTTAACCTGCTAGGGGAGAGAACTAATGTGGGACTGTGAGGGTCAGGAGAATGTCCTAATCGAGAAGAAAACCAATGGAAGCAGTGAGGGCCGGTGGGAGGTGGGGAGGAGGGGGGTGGTGAGGGGGTGAGGGCTGTGTGTGTAGGAAGAAAGAACAGTGATGTGACAAGTCAAATTCATACGATCTTAACCTACACAGGGAGACAACTAATGTGGGACTGCGAGGGTCAGAAGAAGCTGTACTAAAGAAGAAGAAAACCAATGCAGGCAGTGAGGGCCGGGGGAAATTGTGCGTGTAGGGAGGAAAAGCAATGATCTAAGAAGTAAAGTTCACACGATGTTAACCTACGAAGGGAGAGAACTAATGTGGAATTGCGAGGGTCAGGAGGAGCTGTCCTAAAGAAGAAGAAAGCGAATGCAGGCAGTGAGGGCCAAAGGATGTGGTTGTAGGGAGGCAGAACAATGACGTGAGAAGTAAAGATCACATAATGTTAACCTATGAAGGAAGAGAACTAATGTGGAATTGCGAGGGTCAGAAGAAGCTCTCGTAGAGAAGAAGAAAACGAAAGCAGGCAGTGAGGGCCAGGGGAGGTTATGTGTGTAGGGGGGAAGAAGAATGATGCGAGAAGTAAAGTTCACACGATGTTAACCTACGAGGAGAGAGAACTAATGTGGGATTGTGAGGGTCAGGAGAAGCTGTCCTAAACAAGAAGAAAACCAATGGAGGCAGTGACGGCCAAAGGATGTGGTTGTAGGGAGGCAGAACAATGACGTGAGAAGTAAAGTTCACACGATGTTAACCTATGAAGGAAGAGAACTAATGTGGGATTGCGAGGGTCAGGAGAAGCTCTCGTAGAGAAGAAGAAAATGAACGCAGGCAGCGAGGACAGGGGGAGGTTGTGTGTGTAGGGGAGAAGAACAACGATGTAAGAAGTAAATTTCACATGATTTTAATCTACGAACGGAGAGGACTAATGTGGAATTGCTGGTATCAGGAAAACGTGTCTTAGAGAAGAAGAAAACCAATGTAGGCAGTGGAAACCGGCGGAAGGGTGTGGTAGGGGAGGGCGGGGGTAGGAGTGAACACAAATGATAAATGATGTGAGAAGTGAAGTTCATACGATGATAACCTACGAAGGGAGAAAACTAATGTGGGATTGTGAGGGTCAGGAGAAGCTGCCCTAAATGAGAAGAAACCCAATGCAGGCAGTGAGGGCCAGGGGAGCTGGTTATAGGGAGGCCGAAGAATGATGTGAGAAGTAAAGATCACACGATGGGAATCTACGAAGGGAGAGAACTAATGCGGGGTTGTCAGAGTCAGGAGAAGCTGTACTAAAGAAGGTGGAGGAGGATTTAGGGAGCAAGAGGAATGGTATGAGAAGCAACGTTCACGCCATGTTAACCTACGAGGAGAGAACTACTGTGGGATTATGAGAGTCAGGAAAAGCTGTCCTAACAAGAAGAAATCCGATGCAGGTAGTGAGGGCCGCGGAAGGGTGTGTATGTAGGGCGAAAGAATAATGATGTGAGAAGTCCAGTTCACACGATGTTTACGTACGAAGGGAGACAATTAATTTGGGATTGTGTGGGTCAGGAGAAGCTGTCCTAAAGAAGAAGAAAACCAATGCAGACAGTGAGGATAGGGGAGGTTATGTGTGTAGGGGGGAAGAAGAATGATGCGAGAAGTAAAGTTCACTCGATGATAACCTACGAAGGGAGAGAACTAATGTGGGATTGCCAGGTTCAGGAGAAGGTGTCGTAAAGAAGAATAAAACCAGTGCAGGCAGTGAGGGCCAGGGGAGGTGGTTAGAGGGAGGCAGAACAATGAAAGAAGTAAAGATCACACGATGGTAACCTACGAATGGAGAGAGCTAATATGTGATTGTTAGGATCAGGAGAAACTGTACTAAAGAAAGGGGAGGTAGTTGTAGGGAGGAAGAAGAATGATGTGGGATGTAACGTTCACCTACGAAGGGAGAGAACTAAAGTGGGACTGTGAGGGTCAGGAGAAGCTGTCCTTAAGGAGAAGAAAACCAATGCAGGATTGGGGGCGGTTGTGTGTGTAGGGGGGAAGAACAATGATGTGAGAAGTAAGGTTCACATGATGTTAACCTACAAGGGGAGAGAGCTAATGTGGGATTGCGATGATCAAGAGAAGCTGTCCTAAAGAAGAAACCCAGTGCAGGGATTGAGGGCCAGGGGAGGGGGTTGGAGGGAGACTGAACAATGACTGGAGAAGTAAAGTTCGCGCGATGTTAACCTACGAAGGGAGAGGACTAATGTAGGATTGTAAGGGTCCGGAGAAGCTGTTCTAAACAAGAAGAAAAGCAATGCACACAGTGAGGGCCGGGGGAGGATGTGTGTGTAAGGGGGAAGAACAATGATGTGAGAAGAAAAGTTCATACGATTTTACCGTACGATTGGAGAGAACTAATGTAGGATTGTGAGGGTCAGGAGGTGTCCTAAAAAGAAGAAACACAATGCAGGGAGTGAGGACCGGGGCAGGTTGTGTACGTAGGGGGGAAGAAGAATGATGCGAGAAGTAAAGTTCACACGATGTTAACCTACGCATGGAGAAAACTAATGTGGGATTGTGAGGGTCAGGAGATGCTGTCCTAAAGAAGAAGAAAACCAATGCAGGCAGTGGGGGCCAGTGGAGGTTATGTGTGTAGGGGGGAAGAACAATGATGCGAGAAGTAAATTTCACACGATGACAACCTAGGAAGGGAGAGAACTAATGTGGGATTGTGAGGGTCAGGAGAAGCTGTCCTATAGAAGAAGAAAACCAATGCACGTAGTGAGGGCCAAGGGAGATTAGAATTAAGGAGACAGAAGAATGTTGTGAGAAGTAAAGATTACACGATGTTAACCTACAAAGGGAGAGAACTAATATGGGATTTTCAGGGTCAGGAGAAGTTGCATTAAAGAAGGGGGAGGTGGGTGTAGGGACGAAGAAGGATGATGTGAGAGGTAAAGTTCACCTACGAAGGGAGAGAAGTAATGTGGGATTGTGAGGGTCAGGGGAAGCCGTCCTAAAGAAGACGACAACCAATGCAGGCAGTGAGGATCGGGGGAGGTTGTGTGTGTAGGGGCAAAGAAGAATGATGTGAGAAGTAACACGATGTTAACCTGCTAGGGGAGAGAACTAGTGAGGGACTGTGAGGGTCAGGAGAATCTGTCCTAATCGAGAAGAAAACCAATGGAAGCAGTGAGGGCCGGTGGGAGGTGGGGAGGAGGGTGGTAGTGAGGGGGCGAGGGCTGTGTGTGTAGGGAGAAAGAACAGTGATGTGACAAGTCAAATTCATACGATCTTAACCTACACAGGGAGACAACTAATGTGGGACTGCGAGGGTCAGAAGAAGCTGTACTAAGGAAGAAGAAAACCAATGCAGGCAGTTAGGACCGGGGGAAATTGTGCGTGTAGTGGGGAAGAACAATGATCTAAGAAGTAAAGTTCACACGATGTTAACCTACGAAGGGGGAGAACTAATGTGGAATTGCGAGGGTCAGGAGAAGCTGTCCATAAGAAGACGAAAGCGAATGCAGGCAGTGAGGGCCAAAGGATGTGATTGTAGCGAGACAGAAAAATGACGTGAGCAGTAAAGGTCACATAATGTTAACCTATGAAGGAAGAGAACTAATGTAGGATTGTGAGGGTCCGGAGAAGCTCTCGTAGATAAGAAGAAAACGAACGCAGGCAGTGAGGGCCAGGGGAGGTTATGTGTGTAGGGGGGAAGAAGAATGATGCGAGAAGTAAAGTTCACACGATGTTAACCTACGAGGAGAGAGAACTAATGTGGGATTGTGAGGGTCCGGAGAAGCTGTCCTAAACAAGAAGTAAACCAATGGAGGTAATGATTGCTGGTTGTGGGGGTGTAGGGAGTGAAGATCAATGATGTGAGAAGTAAAGTTCATACGATGTTAAACTACGAAAGGAGAGAACTAATGTAGGATTGCGAGGGTCAGAAGAAACCGCCCTAAACAACAAGAAAACTAATGCCGGCAGTGAAGGCCGTGGGAGATTGTGTGTGTAGGGAGGAAGAACAATGATGTGAGAAGTAAGGTTCACGCGATGTTAACCTACGAAGGGAGAAAACTAATGTGGGATTGTAAGGGTCACGAGAAGCTGCCCTAAAGAAGAACAAAAACCAATGCAGGTAGTGAAGACCAGGGGAGGTGGCTGTAGGGAGACAGACGAATGATGTGAGAAGTAAAGATCACACGATATTAACCTACGAATGGAGAGAACTAATGTGGGATTGCGAGGGTCAGGAGAAGCTGTCCTAAAGAAGAAGAAAACCAATGCATTCAGTTAGGATCGGGAGAGCTTGTGTGTGTAAGGGGGGAAGAACGATGATGTGAGAAGTAAAGTTCACACAATCTTAACCTACAAGGGCAGAGAACTAATGTGGGATTGTGAGGTCAGAGAAGAAAAACCATGGAGGCAGTAAGTAGCGGTTACGGATGGGGGGTGTAGGGAGGAAGAACTATCATGTGAGGAGTAAAGATCATACGATCTTAACCTACGAAGGGAGAGAACTAATGTGGGATTGCGAGGGTGAGGATAAGCTGTCCTAAAGAAGAAGAAAACCAATGCAGGCTGTGAGGATCGGGGAAGCTTGTATGTGTACCGGGGAAGTACCATGATGTGAGAAGTAAATTTCACACAAGCAGTTATGGGTGGGGGGTGTAGGGAGGAAGAACAATCGTGTGAGAAGTAAAGACCATACGATCTTAACCTACAAGGGGAGAGAACTAATGTGGGATTGTGAAGGTCAGGAGTAGCTCTCCTAAAGAAGGAAACCAATGCAGGCAGTGAGGGCCGTGGTTGGGGGTTGGGGGTGGGAGAGGTTGTCTGTGTAGGGAGGAAGAACAATGATATGAGAAGTAAAGGTCACGCGATGTTAACCTACGAAGGGAGAGAACTAATGTGGGATTGTGACGGTCAGGAGAAGCTGTACTAAAGAGGGGGGAGGTGTTTGTAGGGAGGAAGAACAATGATGTGAGAGGTAAAATTCACACGATGTTAACCTACGAAAGGAGAGAAGTAATGTGCGATTGTCAGGGACAGGAGAAACTGTCCTAAACAAGAAGAATTCCAATGCAGGCAGTGAGGGCCGGGGATGGTTGTGTGCGAATGGGGGAATAACAATGATGTAAGAAGTAAAGTTCACACGATGTTAACCTACGAAGGGAGAGAACTAATGTGGGATTGTGAGGGTCAGGAGAAGTTGTCCTAAAGAAGAATAAAATCAACGCAGGTAGTGAGGGCCAGGGAGCTGGTTGAAGGGACACAGAAGAATGATGTGAGAAGTAAAAATCACACGATGTGAACTTACGAAGGGAGAGAACTAATATTGGATTTTCAGGGTCAGGATAAGCTGTACTAAAGAAGGGGGAGGTGGGTGTAGGGAGGAAGAAGAATGATGTGAGAAGTAAAGTTCACCTTCGAAGGGAGCGAAGTAATGTGGGATTGTGAGGGTCAGGAGAAGCTGTCCTAAAGAAGAGGAAAACCAATGAAGGCAGTGATTGGCAGTTCGGACGGGTGGGGGTGGGGGGCGGAAGTGTAGGGAGGAAGAACAATGATGTGAGAAGTAAAGTTCATAGGATCTTAACATACGAAGGGAGAGAACGAATGTGGGATTGTGAGGGTCAGGAGAAGTTCTGAATAAGAAGGAAACCAATGCAGGCACTGAGGGCCGGGTGGGGGGCGGGGGTGGGAGAAGTAGTGTGTGTAGGGAGGAAGAACAATGTGAGAAGTAAGGTCACGGGATGTTAACCTACGAAGAGAGAGAACTAATATGGGATTGTGAGAGTTTGGGGAAGCTGTCCTAAAGAAGAATAAAACTAATGCAGGCTTTGACGTCCGAGGGAGGTTGTGTGTGTAGGGAGGAAGAATAATGATGTGAGAAGTAAAGTTCACACGATGTTAACCTACGAAGGGAGAGAACTAATGTGGGATTGGGAGGGTCAGGAGAAGTTGTCCTAAAGAAGAAGAAATCCAATGCTAGTAGTGAGGGCCAGGGGAGGTGGTTGTAGGGAGACAGAAGAATGTGAGAAGTAAAGATCACACGATATTAACCTAAGAAGGGAGATAACTAATATCGGACTTTCAGAGTCAGGAGGAGTCCTAAAGAAGAAGAAAACTAATGCAGGCAGTGGGGGCCGGGGGAGTTTGTGTGTGTAAGGAGGAAAAAGAAGGATTTGAGAAGTAAAGTTCCCCTAAAAAGGGGGAGAAAAAATGTGGGATTTGCGAGGGTCAGGGGAAGCTCTCCTAAAGAAGAAGGAAACGAAGAGGCAGTGAAAGGGGTTGGTGGGAGGGGGGGGGGGGGGTGGGGGGGGGGTGGGGGGGGGGGGTGGGGTGGGGGGGGGGGGAGGGGGGGGGGTGGGGGGGGGTGGGGGGGTTGGGGGGGGGATTGGGGAGGTTGTGTGTGTGGGTAGAAGAACAATGATTTGAGAAAAAAGTTGTGGGGTTTTTTGGGGGGGGAAAAAACAATGATGTGATTAGTAAAGGTACGCGATTTTAAACTACGAAGGGAGGAAAAATGTGAGATTGTGAAGGTCAGGGAAGCGTATAAACAAGGCGGGGTGGTTGTAAGGAAAAAAGAGAATGATAGAGAGGTAAAGTTACACGTGTTATATCGAGGGGAAAAACTAATGGGGGATGGAAAAGGTCAGGAGACTTTGCCCTAAAAAAAGAAAAATCCAATGAGGTAGTGAGGGCCGGGGGAGGTTGTGTGGTAGGGGGATAAACATGATGTGGAAGTAAGTTCCACGTTTTTTAACCCTCCCGAGGGAGAGAAATGTGGAATTGCGGGGTCGGAAAAGTCCCCTGGAAGAAAAACCCTTGTGGCAGGAGGGTAAAAGGAATGGTTGTCGGGGGCAGAAAAATGTGTGAAAAGTAAAGTCCCGATGGGAACCCACGATGGAGAATAATGGGGGATTGTAAAAGGTAGGGTCGGAGAAGTGCCCAAAACGAAGAAAAAACAAAAAGGAGGGTGAGGGTAGGGGGTTGTGTGTGTATGGGGAAAAGAACAATGTGTGAAAGAAACCCGTTCACACGTTTGAACTTGGGAAAGGGAAAAAAAATAATGGGGATTGTGGGGGCCCAGGAGAAGCTGTCCTAAAAAGAAAAAACCCCAATGGAGGCAGTGAGTGCGGGGGGGGGGGGGGGGGGGGGGGGGGGGCGGGGGTATAGGGTTGAAAAACAAGATGTGAGGTAAAGTTATACGATCTTAAACTGAAAGGGAGAATAATGGGGAATTGCTGGGTCAGGAGAAAGCTCCCCTAAGAAGTAGGAAACGAATGCAGGGGTAAAACCCGGGGTTGGAGTTGGGAGAGGTTGGTGTGTAGGGGGGAAGACGATGATCGCGAGTTAACCTACAAAGGGACAGAACTAAGTGGGAGTTATGGGGTTAGGGGCTTTGTCCTAAAGAAGAAGAAAACCAAAGCGTGAGGGCCAGAGGGGTGTGTGTGTGGGGGAAAAAAATGATGTGAGAAGTAAAGTTCCACATTTTAAACCTACGAGGGGAGAAAAAATAATATGGGTTTGTGAGGGTAGGAGAAGCTGTCCAAAACAAGAAAAAACCACAGAGGCGTGGGCCCGGGTTTGGGGGGGGGGGGGGGGGGGGGGGGGAATAGAGAGGAAGAAAAAGAATGTGAGAAATAAAGTTCATACGATTTTAAAACCTCAAAGGGAGAGAACTAATGCGGAAATTGGTGGGTCGGGAAGCTCTCTAAAAGAAGGGGGGAAACGAATGGGGGGTTTTGGAAACCCGGGGTGGGGGGGGGGGGTGGGAGGGTTGTGTGTGTGGGGGAAAGAAGAACAATGGTGTAAAAAGGGGGAAGGTCACGCGATGTTAACCCTTTTCGAGGGAGAACTAAAATAGGTTTTTGGGGTTGGGGGAAGTGCCCAAAAGAAGAAAAACCAATGGGGCAGTGAGGGCCAGGGGAGGTGGTTTTTAAAGATAAAAAGATTGATGTGGAAGTAAAGATTACCGATTTTTACCTACAAAGGGGAGGAAAACAAATATGGGATTTTCAGGGTCAGGAGAAGCTGTATAAGAAGGGGGGGGGGGTTGTGGGGAGGAAAAAGAACGTTTTGTAAGAAGTAAACTTCCCCTTTGAAGAGAGGGAGAATAAATGGGGAATTTGTGGGGTCAGGAGAAGCTGCCCCCAAAGAAGAAGAAAGGAATGAGTAGTGAGGATGGGGGGGTTGGGTTTGTGTGGGGAGGGGGGGGGGGGGAAAAAAATGATGTGGAAAGTTAGTTCACACGTTTTAAACCCTACGTTTGGAGAGAAAAGTGGTTTGTGAGGGTAAGGAAAAAGCTGTCCAAAAAAGAAGAAAATCAAGGAGGCAGTGGTGCGGTTTTGGGGGGGGGGGGGGGGGGGGGTTTTTAGGGGAAGAAAGAATTGGAAATAATGTTCATACGTTTAACCTGAAGGGGAAAATTAATTGGAATTGGTGGGTCAGGAAAAAAGCTTTTAAAAGGGGGGAAACAAATGCGGGCGGTGAAAGCGGGGGGTTGGGGGTGGGGGGGGGGGGTTGTGGGTGGGAAAAAAGAAGAATGATGTGAAAAGGAAGGAAAGCGATTTTAAAACCTCGACGGACAAAACCCTTGTGGGATGTGGGGTCAGGAAAAAGCTGTCCAAAAGAAGAAGGGAAAACCCTGCAGGTAGTTAGGGCCAGGAGAGGTGGTTGTAAGGAGACCAAAGATTGTGTGAAAAGTAAGATCACGCGTGGTAACCTACAAAGGGGAGAAAACTATTTGGGTTTTCAGAGTCAGGAGAGCTGTATAAAAAAGGGGGGGGGTGGTTGTGGGGAGGAAAAGAACGATGAAAAAAGTAAAATTCCCCTTTGAAGAGAGCGAAAAAAATGTGGGTTTTTGGGGTCAGGAGAAGTGTCCAAAAAGGAAGAAAAGGAATGCAGTCAGTGAGGATCGGGGGAGCTTTGGTGTGTGTGGGGGGGGGGGGGGAGGGGGGGGGGGGGAACATGTGGAGAAGTAAATTTAAGATTTTAAAATTCCGGGGGGGAAAAAGAAATTTGGGGATTGTGAGGGTCAGGAGAAGATGTCCTAAAAAGAAGAAAACCAATGGGATGTTTGCGGTTTGGGGGGGGGGGGGGGGGGGGGGGGGGGGGGGGGGAAAATATGAACAATGATGTGAAAGTGAAGTTCATACGTGAAACCCTACAAAGGGAGAGAAGAAATGTGGAATTGTGACGTGGGGACCTGTCCTAAACAAAAAAATTCAATGCAGGCGTGAGGGCCGGGGATGGTTGTGTGTGTAGGGGGAAAAACAATGTTTGGGAAAATTTAAATTTCACACGTGATAACCTACAAAGGAGGAATCTGGGGGATTTTGAGGGTGCGAGAAGCTGTCCTAAGAAAAAAACCAAGCGGGGTTTGTGGGGCAGGGGAGGTGGTTGTAGGGGGGGGAAAAGAATGATGTGAGAAGTAAGATACACGTATTAACCTAAAAAGGGAAAAAACTAATGTGGAAATTGGAGGGTGGGAGATGCTGTCCTAAGAAGAAACCAATGCAGGTAGTGAGGGCCCAGGGGAGGTGGTTGTAGGGAGATAAAGAATGATGTGGAAGTAACGATCCACGATATTAACAAAGAAGGGAGGAACAAAATGGGGAATTCGAGGGTCAGGAGAAGCTTCTAAAGAAAAGGGAAAAACCAATGCAGGCAGTGAGGGCGGGGTGGGGGGTGGGGTCGGGAGAGTTGTGTGTGTGGGGGGAGGAAAGAACAATGTGTGAAAAGAAAAGGTCACCGTTTTAACCTACGAAGGGACAAAACTTGTGGGATGTGAGGGTAGGAGAAGCTGTCCTAAAAAAAGAGGGAAAACCAATGCAGGTATTTAGGGCGGGAAGGTGGTTGTAAGGGACAGAAGATTGAGTGAGTAGAAAGATCACACGATGGAAACCCTACGAAGGGACGAATAATGTGGGATTTATTGAGGTTGGGGCGTTGTCTAAAGAAGAAGAAAACCAAAGCAGTGAGGGCCAGGGAGGTGTTGTGTGTGTAGGGGACGAAGAAAATGAGTGAGAAGTAAAGTTCCCCGAGTTAACTACGGGGGGGAGAGAATACTGTGGGATTGTGAGCGTGGAAAAAGCTGTCCAAAAACAAGAAGAAAACCAATGGAGGCAGTGGTGCCGGGTTGGGGGGGGGGGGGGGGGGGGGGGGGGGGGGGAATAGAGAGGGAAAACAGAATGTGAGAAATAAAGTTCATACGTTTAAACCTACGAAGGGAGAGAACTAATGGGGAAATTTGGGGGGTCAGGAGAAGCTCTCCTAAAGAGGAGGAAACCAATGAGGCGGTGAAAGCCGGGGTTGGGGGTGGGGGGGGGAGAGGTTGTGTGTGTGGGGAAAAAGAACAAGGGGGAGAAGTAAAAGGTCACGCGATGTTAACTACGGGGGAGGAACTAATATGGGTTTATGAGGGTTAGGGGAAGTGTCCTAAAAAAGGGAAAACCAATGCGGGCAAGAGGGCCAGGGGAGGTGGTTGTAAAGATACAGGATTGATGTGAGAAAAAGATTACAGATGTTAACCTCGAAGGGGGGGAGAACTTTGGGGATTTTCAGGGTCGGAAAAGCTGTAGAGAACGTATTTTACCAACCCGGGTCACTTGCTTCCCACCAGTTTTTGGGGGGGAAAAGTGGCCAAAAATCCGCCTTTTCCCTTGGGGGAAAGAGAGAAGGGAAATCACCGGCGCAGAAGACAACAGAAAAGGAGAGACGAGAGAGACAACAGACAGCAGAAAAGGCGGGCAGACAGACACCACACCAAAACACACCACAAATTTTTTTCCCTTTTCCTCAATTAAATGACATAAAATCCCAAACTTGTACCGGGGCGAAACCCGACCCTTAATTTTAAAGGCTCGCGGATTTTGCACCTACCCTGATCTGGTAAACGAAGCGCACTGGGCCGGGGTTGCAACCCAGCATCAAAAAATGATTGCCAGTCCACACCGAATCGAGGCTGTCGCGGACACGCTGGGTCCCATTGTTGCTTTGGACTATTGAAAAGGGGCTGTGTTTTGTTTGCGCTCTGTTGTGACCACTGTGTTTTACTTGTGTTATTTTAAAATGGCAAAAACTTATGAAGAACGGTTTTTTTTTCGGGCCATAATTTTACTTTAACTGATTTTTGTGAACCAGGAGATTGTTTTTTAGAAAACAAAAAAAAAAAAGTGAACTAATGTTTTGGGAAATGAAGGCTTTTAAAGGTTTGTTGGTTCAAGGAAATAAAAACAAATGTATATTTTTAATAGGGTTTGATATTGATGAATGGTTCCTTATCTAAAAAAAGGGGGCCTGCATTGTAAATTTGCCAAAAGCAAAAAAACAAATCCGCGTTGAATTGTTGGGAGCTGGCTTAGAAGCTAAAAAGGGGTTGGCTGGGCGTAATTGCTGTAACTCTGCCAATTTTTACCCGGGTTGGGGGGCACAGAAAACGGCAAATGATAAGTTTTTTTTTTTTTAACAAAAAACCCGCACACTTTTTTCTGACAAAAATTTTAAACCCTACAAAACTATGTGTAAAGATAGGCTAACCGGGGGGCCGAAACCAAATTTTTCGGCTAGCGGGACGCGCGCCCCTCGTTCACACAGCGCAGGGGCAAGCGCCAAAAAAAAATAAAGGGGGGAGACGGGGTTTTTGCCGGTGGGGGGGTGGGGTGGGGGGGTATTCATTTCAGGTTCCCAGCGCGCCGGTTCGTTAGGAATGTTTTGACTTTTGCTCGGCGCTTTCTAGGTCAAAAAGGCGAGCTCCCCTGATTGACCATTTTGTTGGGTGCTTTTACCCGGACAATGTGGAAAAAATGCCAGGCCAGGGGTGGGTAAAACTTTTTGTTGAATCCATGTAAAAGGTTTTCTACAGTTGGTCTTTTTTTCTAGAAGTCTACTCATGAGGAAGGATTTGTTTTTTAATGTTTTCAACGGGGGAGTTTAAAATTATGGACTACTCCCGAAAGAGCCAATACAACCCAAACACACCCTCTAAAAGTCCGGCAGGGAGGAGAACCGCGCTCCACCCTAGAGCGGCCGGGGGCACGTGCAAGCCTTTTTCCCCAGCGCTCCCCCTGGGCGGCCGGGTCACAGTAGAACCTTTTTCTTCAGCGCTCACCCTAGAGGTTAAAGGCCCAGTGGAAGGGGTTTCTTAAAAACGCTCCACCGCTTCATCCTAGAGCGGTCAAAGGTTATCGCAGTGAGATCGCTTTTTTTTTTGCTGCTTGTCGCTTTGCTGTTACGCTTCACTGCTTAAAACGTCCGGCTTTTTACGCCCTTTACAAACTTTTAGGTGCCTTTTTGCTCTGCCAAAGCATATTTTACTTTAAAAAAAAAAAAACTAGGTAACTCTGCCAAAGCCAGTCCAAGCCCCGGATGAAAAAAAAGGGGGGGGTGTAGTATAAACTTTTTTTTTTGGGACTTGGTGGCTGTTTGAATTCAAAAAAAAGCAAGCCTGTCTTGCCCCAAGGGTTACACTGCAAATAAAAAAGCTCTGTGTACACCACACACCCCTTACCCCCCAAAGTTTACTCCCCCCCCCCCCCACCCCCGCATGCCACACCCCACCCCACCCTTTCCCTCACGCCCCCCCCCCCCCCACCCCACCACGCAAACCCCCCACCCCCCATGCAACTCAAGTCATCCCCAAATTTTTATTAAGTCATTCTCAAGTCTTCACAATATCCTCAAATCATTACAAAATTCTTTCTTTTAAATCATTCTCGCATTTTACAATTCTTACTTAAGTCTTCTAATCATTTAAAGTCATTTCAAGTCATTTAAAGTCATCCCAATCATTTACAAGTTCTTAGGCAAGTTTTAGGAATTTTAATCAAAGTTGTTTCAATTAAAATAAAATCTAAGAACTAAGATCTATTTTTTTTTTAAATAGTGATGTCTAATTTGTAACACCGCCTCAAAAAAAAGTTATTGTTAGAATTCTTTCCGGGTTTTCGCTAATCTTAAGGAAAAGGGTTTTTCATCGAAACAAAACCGTTGATTCAATTTTGGTATTGGAAATGTCTTTTTTGACTCCATGTCTTTATTTTTTGACTTTTCATTTTTTTAAAAACCCATGACTATTTTTATTAAAAAAAAAATTTAAAAAAAAAAGTTCTTAAAAAAATTTTAATTTCCAAAAGGTCAAAATGATTTGTTATTGGGGGGTTTTTTTCGGCTGGTGTCTTTTTTTTTTGCTTTTGGCTCAGATTTTTTTTGTTTGCTTTCGTTTTTTTGTTGCCATTGTGTATAATTTTTTGCCATAATAATGCCCAAAGCACAAGGCCCAAAAATGGGAAAAATTTTAAGTTTAAAATCCATGAAGACTTTGGTGCCCTTTACACTGGAGTTTTTATGCGGGCTTGAACAAAATTGTTTTGGCGTTGGGGGGTGTTTTGTTTTCATGGGGTCAAATCGTAACATTAATTTTTTTTTTCTGTTCCACTCGCTAATTTTTTTTTTGCTTCAACCGCCCAGGATTTTTTTAATGGCCCTTTACCTGATTTACGTTTTGGCTTTTTTGGCTTGGTTACTTTCTCCACTGATTTAATGTTTCCTGGTTCTGTGATTTTCTACTCGTTCATTTTAAGGGGAAAAAAAAACTATATGATTAAAAGTTTTAATCCCCCTGATTAATGGGGTAACAATGTTTCCCAAAAATGAATACGATCACCCCTAGAGTCTAATGTTTTGTTAAAAAAAGGATCTTGCGTTAAAATCATGTAAGATCTTGTTCAGAATTTAATGGGAGCAAATTACTGATAGTTTAGTGTACAAACTAAGAGCCGTTTGCCCCACACTTTTCACCATTCTAGACCCTAGCTGCGCTTCATACCTGTTATGATACTTTAAAATGTCTTGCGGCGACATCTGTTGAATCTGTTCTATGCTGAATTCAGTTCCGAGGAACTGTTTTGTTTTTCCACATGCTGCCAAAGAATACAGCCTCTCCTTTTTGGGCATAATAGCTTGGTCATCAACTTGGTCATTCATAAGTTCAGGAAGGTTTAGGCTGCCTTGTAGCTGTAGGAGATCATCACTGTTCATGTTTTTAATAATTATAATTATTTTATTTTCTAAAAATGAGCACCGAAAAAAACTGTTGCTAACCTTGTATACCATTCTGCTGTTATTGGTGGTCTAAGTGTAGGATACTCAATGCTTGGTAAAAGCTTGTTAAAAATAAAACCGGCAGATCTTGGCAAACTAGACTTTGAGGATTCAGCAAAGCTGATTGCTATCATTGCAGCTTCGGTTGCCACGAAAGATTTTCTAGTTAAGCAAGGAATAATTCCAGACAATATAAATATGTAAGAAAAAAATACATTTATAAAAAATGGCTTCACTCGCAATAATGATAGGCGGCGCTGTGGTGAATGCGCTTGCTTTTAGCGGAAGTAATTTCGCATTTAGTAAACTGCGGGATGACGGCGAGAGAAAAAGACATAACAAAGCTATGGAGCAACTAGCAGCTGCACAAGACGCCTATGAAAAGCAGAGACTTGAGCAGTTAGATTTTATTAATGACACACTGAAAGAACAGGGGCATGCAGCTTACACATTTAAAAATGTTGACCAAGCAATAAAAGAATATTATCTAGTAACAGGCAAACCGGTTCAGACATTGCCCCCACCAAAATTCAGTGACTTTTATCAACCATCAGAAAAACAAAAGATGCAAGAAATCGCGTTTATTGTCTTTGGTATGACCGCTGTGTATTTTGTTGCGCATAATATTGGCTGAATAAAAAATGAACAAAATCTATTATTCGCCCAAAGGATATTGGAAGGGCATCACAGCAATACAAAAGCTAAGCGAAGCAGCGGGAGTCAGTGAACAAACAGCAAAGGAATGGTTATCTAAACAAGCGTTTTGGCAAATTTATTTACCCCCCCCAAACGAATAAGAGCCCCGCATTTTGGGTGACACAATTTCCAAACACCCCCATCAAATGGATCTTCTATTTTCCCCTTGATAGGTTTAGACAAAAAAGATTTAATACGCCCCAAAACAGTAAATTGACATAGCTTCAAGATACAAAGAGGGGGGGGCCATTAACACAAAAGAGTGTTCTGCTTTTGGGTGTTCCCCTCCCAATTTACCAACGGGCCCCCTGACTTATCCTCGCAAAGATTTTAAGGGCCCCATGATGGGGAAAAAAAATTTAAAAGGCCCCAAATGAATCAATTATTTTTTTAAAAAAAAAGAGCTACCCTTAAAAGAAAGGGATTGGAGTTTTAAGATCAAGGCTTTTGTTGAAAACTTTAACAAACATTTTGTTTAAAATTTTCTCCTTCCAAATATCATAGAGAGCTGATTGGGCAATTTTTCGCAAAACGAAAAGGGTTTTGGAAATGCCCCCAGTTTTGGGGCGCAAAGAAAATGAAGAATTTTTTAAAAGGGGTAAAGCCCGTAAAAAGCAATCAAAAGAAAAACAAAAAATGTTTTTCTGAAAGGGGGAGACTTTTATCCCGGGAAACTTTACCAATTTTTTTGAAAAATAAGGTACCTTTATTTACCGGGGGGGAACAGAAGGGGGCACTGCATTAGGGCCAAACCATCCAGTTTGGGGTGTTTATCCCTATGAAAAAAAGAAATTTTAAAAATGTTCCCCCCGGATTTTTTAAAGAGAAACTGAAAAAAAAAAACATCCCCCCCCTTTAAAGTTTTTTTTGGAAAAAAGAACTGCAGATAATCCCCCCGACACAAATTCCCCTTTAAATTTAATTTTTGTTAAAATATTTGGGGTTTAAAAAGGGGAACTAGAAGGAAGGGGCAAACGAAACAAGAAGGGCGAAGGAAGAACCCTTTAAATGATGGGGAAACATTTCATGCGTTTTAATGCTATTAAAGGAAAAATTTTCGAGGATTAATCAATGCATGCTAAATCCCAGATCACCTACAACTAAAAACCCCCCCAAATTGGGGAAAAAAAATACTTTAAAAAAAAAAAAAATTCGAAATCTCAAGCAAACATGAAAAAGATTTTAAAAGAAATTTTATGAAGCTGTGATTTTATTCCCCCCCCCAAAAAAAGTTTTATGAAAAAAATTTAAAACCCCCCGTTTTTTTGGGGGTCCCCGGCCCCATTGCATATGAAAAATTGGGTTTAAAAAACACCCCTTTTTTGTTTTTTTCTATTAATGACTTTTTTTTTTTACAACTGTTTTGTTGATCTTTTAAGGGTTAGATCGCAGTTTTTTTCGTTGTCATGATGAAAAGTCCCTTTGCCAAAAAAAATCCCCTTTGTAGTTTTTCAGGGGATATGTTTGATGCCCCAAAGCCCGCGAGATATTCCCTTTGCTTTTTAATGATTTTTCCTGGCTCGAAATTTTGTAATTTTTGACCCTTTTCCCCCAAAAATCCTTGATCCCTTTCCCGATAAATTTTATCCTTCATCTTTCCTAAAACCTTTTTTAGTAATTTAAAAGTAAAGGCGAAAACTTTGGATAATCGGAAGGTCCCTACCCTCCCCGATGTCCCTTTTGCCCCCCCGATTTCCATGGGCTTTATTTGGGGTGTCTTCAGTAAAGGGAAAAATCTATAACCCAAAAAT
>CM031603.1:93269467-93309467 GCA_018398815.1 Conus ventricosus
GATCACTGGACCGCGCAAGCCCTCCGACCACGACAAGGTCGCAACCCCGGAGGGGTCTAAAGGGAGGGTACCCCCTTTGGGTAAAATGAAAAAATGAAAACCGTTATCGCCAAGAGCTTAACCGTGTGATAGTTAAAGGTTATTAGTACAACTTGTTTAATCCATAAAGTCCGGAAGTCCCTGTGGTGCTGGTCGCATGGACCACTGCGCTTCAGTATTCACAAGGGTTAAGTCTTCACTGCAGTGAACTCTCTGAGCGCATTGATTTCAACCAACTGTGAGCCACTGGAAGCACCAATTTCATTCGTCTTACATGTCAGGTCAGAGTCACTCAGACATCCCATCATTTGCTTTTTTCTCTTTGCCATGTTGGAAATGCTTTCGTTTGAGGTTCTAGGATAGGAAATTATCACAGAAGGTGTTGTGTATAAATCCCATAAGCAAAGGAAAATATTGCTGCCTAAAATAACAGGCGTGTTACCAATTGCCGTCGTGTTCCCGGGTTTTCAGAAGTTCCACCATTTAAAAATTTCAAAATTTATGTAAAATGTGTCGTCTTACATCCTATTCGCACTGTGTTTAATTTCACGTCAGAAAAACATAGGAAACATTGGCTCACATGTCAGCAATTCTTTTGGGTAAAGTAGTAACACTACAGATTGTATAATCATCAGTCGTTATCGTGTCCATTCTGTGTGGTCAGTTGGGGTTACCAGTTTTCAGTGGTGTCACTGCCACTTAACCTTCATCGATGACTGTGGGTGTCAAAACCCTGGCTGCCATTAATTGTCAATAACTTTTAATCTAATCAAGATATTTACCTAAAATATTAAATTTAGCTATCAACTTTTTCATTTCACACCACATCTCCAACAGAACCGTAAAACTTTGAAAATAAACAAACAATTAAGCTGAAATCCCCTTATTTTTTGAGTGTGGGTGGTTTAGACACCCATACTTTATCAGAATAAAAAATTTTTTATATTCCTATTAGTTGATGTGGGTGTTTTAGACACCCTTACACTCATAGACTGAAAAGACAACTTATCCCTATCCACTGACTGTGGGTGTTTTAGACACCCTTCCCTTTCACTATACATCGTGCTGCTGTTGCCATGGAAACAGAGGGGGAAAACATTGGTAGCAGTCTCAGACAGTGAGGTGCTGAGTCCCGAAAGGCAACATTCCTTATCAGTAATATGATACCACTGCAAGGCTTCACTTCAGTTCTGGAATGTGAAGGAATAGGCAAGGGCCAGTTTGCTTCTGTGCTCCACTCCTTTCTTTGACTTGGTTTGTGAGGATCACTGTTTGCTCCCACGTGGCACATGATATGGCAAGTCATTTGTCTTTATGAACAATATGCAAGTGCGCATATGCTGTAGTCAATGAGCTGGCTGTGTGTGTGTGTGTGTGTGTGTGTGTGTGTGTGTGTTGTGTGTGTGTGTGCGTGCGTGCGTGCGGCTTGTGTGTGTGTGTGTTTTGGTCAATGAGAGAGTGTGTGTGTGTGTGTGTGTGTGTGTGTGTGTGTGTGTGTGTGTGGTGTTGTCAACGAGTTGGATGTGTATGCTTGCCCGTTTGTGTGTGGTATCTATGAGAGGTGCGCGTGTGTGTGTGAGTGATCAGTGACAGAGTGTGTGTATGTGTGCGTGTTGGGGAGGGGGGGGGGGGAGAGGGGGGAGCAGTCAGTAAGTGTATGTTTCGATTGTGTGCACTAAAGAGTTGGTTTTTGTGTGTATATTAGAGAAAAAGAAATAGGGGGGCTTAGAAAAGCTGTGGGTTTTTTTGGGAATTCTTTATGAAATGTTGGCTAGTATCAGTGGCAGTTAGGTATCTATAAACCTTTTTGTTTTCAACTGATTTTGCCAGTCATCACCAAAACATTAATTTTAAAAAACTGATTAATTCGCATCACATGTTGTCTTAAAATATGTGTGCTGTTTTCATTGCTTTCAAAAGACTACAAGCATGGCGCGGAGAGACCTAATATTTTTTAAAAGTTTGGGCGTTTTTGGAGGAGACAGAGCTTGGGCTCCTGCAAGAAGACGGCATCATGGATGCAGAGGAAGGTAATTGTTTTTGTTCCTTTCAGTGTGTGTATTGGACATGTGTAGTATTTTAATTTAGTTGGCATACACAATGATTGAATTTGTGCATGCATGTTACTGTGTATTGAATAGTGTTATGACATGTAGGGCCCGTGTGTGTGCGTGTGTGTGTGTGTGTGTGTGCGTGTGTGTGTGTGTGTGTGTGTGTGTGTGTGTGTGTGTTGTGTGTGTGTGTGTGTGTGTGTGGTGTGTGTGTGTGTGTGTGTGTGTGGGGTGTGGTGTGTGTGTGTGTGTGCCTGCATAGGTTATGTATGTGAACGTACACACTTGTATGCATGTATTTGCAGTCAACCCCTGTCAGTAAAAAGACAAGCAAGGCTAAAAAGGCAATGAAAACAATAAGTATATTTAAAAAAAACATGATCCCAGAACAAAAGTTAAAGCACACATTCCGGTTCTTCTGTTTTAGATGGTGTGATCATAGACACAGAGGACGTGCTGCGAGTGATGGGGAGGAGTTTCCTCGGTGCCGGGGGAGGAAAGGGTGGACGATTCAAAAATCCTCCAGTGATGATGAAGGAGACCCCTCTTGACTGAACTTCAACCCATGCAAGTCAAACTTTCATCGGCCAGCACTACCAGCCCACCGAAAGTGAAGAACAAGACATTCAAGCAGGGCCAAGTAATGAGGAAGAAGACATTTTGATAAAAACCTATGTCACAAAAGAGGCAGGGCTAACCTTTGGGGTAAAATGCCCGTCCAAAGAAAACAACTCGCACTGGAAAAGAAAATGTTTTCAAGCCACCAAACACACAAACACCTAACACCTCTGGCATTGAAAATCCCATGGATGCATTCTGTCTGTTCATTTCAGACAAAGGGATCATTGACAGGATTGTGGAAAACACAAACAAAGAAGCTCAACGAGTCCCCCAAAAGCAGTGGAAGATGACAGGACAGTGTGAAATCAGAGCACTCTCGGCTGCTTGTTGTTTCTCGGTGCTGAGAAAACAGAGCATGCTGGGCATGAAAAAATCTGGGATTCCTTCTATGGAAACCCAATGGTAAAAAGCAAAAATGGGTCGTCAGCGCTTCATGACCTGTGACTTACATGAGGTTTAATGACAAGGAGACCCGCTCACACAGGCGAGCCCGAGAGTCTTTGCCCCATTCAGGGACGTCTGGGACTCTTTTCAGAACAATTTGCACAAGTACTATGTGCCTGGTCCTCTTCTGACCGTTGATGAACAACTGGTTCCATTGAGGGGCCGTTGTTCCTTTCTTCAGTATTTTCCCTCAAAGCCAGGGTCGTTATGGCACAAAAATTTTTTGGCTAGCAGATGCTGAGAACAATTTCCAGTGTACGGAATTCCCTTTCCTGGGGTAAACAAGGCACAGAGAGACAACAAACTCTGGGGCGTTAAATGCTCTGGATCTTGCAGAGCCTTTTTGAACACGGGTCGCAACATCACCTGCGACAATTATTTCACAGATCTAGAGCTGGCTCAGACACTGGAAAAAAAAAAGGGCTGACATGGGTTGGAATGTTCGACAGAACAAACGATTTCTGCCAGAGGAGTTCAAAGCAAGTCACGTCTCCAACTGCATGAGTCAGAATTTGCCCACCGTCATGATGGCACGCTTGTGTTCTACCAGACCAAGAGGTTGAAAAGTGTGGTTGTCCTCAGTACAATGCACAAGGAGGGCAAAATTGATCTGAATGCAACAAAAAACAAACCAGAAATGATCACATTCTACAATTCCACAAGGGACTGTCGATGCAATGGCAAACTTTCCCATGCATGCACAAACAAGCGGAAACCCCAAAGATGGCCAAAGGTAATGTTTTTCAATCTGCTTGACCTTGCAACAATTGCAGCACGCTGCCATTTGGATGCTGAAATTTCCAGGGACCCGTACTCTCTCAGAGATGCCAGGTGGAAATAAATCTTACAGTGGCGGAAAAAAACTCTGTGTAGACACCTCCATTGTCGTTGGCAATCCCGAGCACTGAAAGTGGGCCATCAATCTGCCCTAGGTCATTTGGCGGAGGGTCATGAGGCACAGTTGTGACAGACGACAATCCAACAAGCCGGAAGAGAAAAGTGCAGGGTGCTGAAGAGGGGTCCAAAAAAAAAAAGTTTTAAACAAACCAGACCCAAGAAAGGAAAGGGTCACCAGACAGCCTTCAAAGAAGACAGAGAATATATCAAAGATGGAGAAAAAAGGGAAAAAAAGGAACTGGAACAGAAACCCACAGGACGCAAAAAGCAAGGACGTTGCGGGGAAAATGTCCATACAAGAAGATGTGAAACAACTTCTGCGTTCAATGTGTAAGAACTGGTTGTGGGAAGAAACATCTCCACTCACTTGCGAAACATGTGCATTCTTATGAAACAACGAACACAAGCATGGGTGACAGGTCCGTTTTTGTTGATTTGATGAGAACATTTGAAATGTGTTTCACTCGCAAAGTTCATGACTTTAGTTGGTTGGCGTAACTCTTATTTTATTTGTAGAAGTTCTTTCTTGATCAGCTGATGTTGACAAGATATTCACACAATATATTACTGAGAGGCAATGAAAAACGCAATCCCCATTTGGTCCCCGAAAAATGTCACCTCAGCCAAAAATGTGAATTTGCACGAGGCATGCAACCTAGCACGGCGTATGTTGTATTCGACGTCTGTATTGCAGGCACAGTTGGGTTCATGACGTCATGAGTAAACCACTCAACACATCTTTTACTGATAACTGCAAAACACGTGCAACACAGGATACTGTGATTGCATGCCCAAAAAGCCCATGACTGTCCCCCATAAAAACACACATTGGCGTTTTTTCTAACACTCGTACGCACCCATGCCGCGGTTAACTACAGACCAGAGAAATCAAGCCATTGGCATGCTGAGGGCAGGCACTGCTCCATCAGGGCGCACCAACATTTCAATGTACACCCATTTAACCATAACCGTCTTGCGACTCGGCACCAAAAAAACTGGAAGTGTAACGGACCGTCCACGCCCCGGCGTTTCCCAAAGTGTGACGACGGCACGAAGGACCGCTACTTGTCACACAGCACCTCCCGGGAAACGTTTCCAGCCCGCTGCACAAACAGCCCCCAACACTATTGGGACTAGAGAAAAGACCAATCGCAGCCGTACTGTGCGTCGGCGTTTTGGCAGCAGCAGGGCTACGGGCACGTCGACCATACCAGGTCAGATCTTAACCCCTCGCCATCGACTAGCACGCCCGCGATGGGCTGCCCCAGGTGGCTTTCTGGGGAACAGGGTTTGGGGGAATGTTGTTTTTTCGGATGAATCCCGGTTCAATGTCTCTTTCCCCGGATGGCCGTGATCGTGTGTATCGACGTCAGGGTGAACGTTTTGCGCAACCCTGTGTCATTTAGCGAGATCGTTATGGGGGTGGAGGGGTAAGGTCTGGGGGCCATAATGCTCCCAAATTTTGATCGGAGCTTGTGTTTGTGCCAGGCAACTTGACAGCAAGGCGTTATATTGACACTGTTCTTGAGCCAGTTCTTTTTCCTCTCTGGAGACAGCATGGTGGCAACAGACTAGTGTTTCAGCAGGACATGCTCGACCCCACACAGCCCTTCTCAACGAAATTTCCTTCGGGACAGCCAATGTGGTGTCATGCAGTGGCCTCCGTGTCCCCAGACATGAATCCATTGACATTTGTGGACGAACTTGGACGACGTGTGCAAGGTCAGCAGAATCCCCCAACTACCGTTGCTGAGCTCAACCAAGCATTGCAGCATCACTGGAAAGTGATACCGATCCCTATCATCCCTCGTTTGTGCGCTTCAATGCCCCGACGTTTGCAAGCTTGTGTTCGTGCTCAGGGGGGGCACACCAGATATTGACAGTGTATTCCTTCTGTCGCGCCTAAATGGGCTTCACTTCAGGCGAATGTGCACCTGTTATAGGCAAACTAATGTACAGTGGTCGCACTTTTGTCACACGTATTTGCTTTGATGTGTGTTTGTTTTCATTTCAATAAAATTGTCAGTTGACAATGGAATTGCGTTTTCTTTGCCTCTCAGTATATATATATATATATATATATATAGAGAGAGGAGAGAGAGAGAGAGAGAGAGAGAGAGAGAGAGAAGAGAGAGAGAGAAGAGAGATGTCTGTGTTTGTGCATAAGATTTTTTTCTTTTTTTTTTCGGTACATATGCCGAAACTTCCCTCCCACCTCCACTCTCCTCCCTCTCTCTCTCTCTCTCTGCATGCTTTTATTGATTTTGTGTGTAAAAGGTATCCGTGCATGTCTGTTTCTTTATGTATGTATTCTCAATCAGTCATCCTCCCCACCCCCAATCTCCCCTCCCTCTCTCTCTATGTCAGACTCTCTCTCTCTCTCTCTCTCTCTCTCTCACTCTCTCTCTCTCCTCTCTCCTCTCTCTCTCTCTCCTCTCTCTCTCTCTCTCTCTCTCAGTTTTTGCATGCGCGCCGGTGTACACTGTGCATGTTTCTTTTCTTCCCTATTGATTTTATAAGTGGTAAATTTCCGTGCAGTGTCTTGTGTAGTCATGTTTACTCAACCATTCCTCTCTCACTCTCTTTCTCGTTCTCTCTCTCTCTCTCTCTCTCTCTCTCTCTCTCTTTCTCTCTCACAGACACACACGCACACACACACACACACACACACACACACACACACACACACACACACACACACACACATACACACACACACACACACACACACACACACACACACACTCGACTTTGGGTTGCAGCAGTTTTTCGTCAAGCGCTGGTCTTGTTTTTGTTTTGTTTTTTTCCATTAGTCAGGCTGTTAAAAGTTCATACCTAAACCCACATCTGTAATGTTAATAATCATAATGAGGGTATTGACGGTAAGTTTCTGCTTTTATGTACATATTGTGAGTGCGCGCGCATGTGTGCATGCGTGTGCGCATGTGTGTGTGTGTGTGTGTGTGTGTGCGCATGTGCGCGCGCGCCCGTGCGCACGCGTACGTGCGTGCGTTCGTGTATGTGTAAGAATTCGTGTATGTGTAAGAATAACCTTCGCAGAAAAGCGCTCACAGTGTGTTGTGGACAAAGACAATCCCGCTGTTCTCGGTGTACACTCGCCTCCCTGTGTGCAGCCGTTGTGTAAACATTGGTCAGCTTTTGGCGCGATACAGACACCAAAGCAGTGTGTAGTTCGCTATTCTCCACGCTTTCAGTACAAGCGCCTTGGGGCCCTTATCTCCAGACACTCTAGGGTTTCAGATACCAGACCGCTAGGCCTAACATTAACAGACCCGGCTTGTTGGCTGCGCGCGAACAATTTGTTACTTCTGTTTTCCGTCCCACGATTTTGAAGAATTTGACTCAAGCGACTTAATGCAGCAGTCAGAACTGCCGTGTTGGACCTGCTGGCAGACTTGCCCGCAGGTGACAAAGGCCTGGAGTTTGGAGATGGTGGAGGTCTGGATTTGGGAGATGGTGGAGGTTTCTTCCTCATCTCCACCATCTCCACACTGGGTTGAACTCCCTTGCCCGCACGGGCACTGGACAGAGGAATTCGAGTTGCGGGTGCTGGTTTTTTAATCTGCCCAGCAGCAGATGTTGTAGACTGCTGGGCAGTCTGAGGGGTGGCGGATTTTTTGCCTCCACCAGGGGCATTCACTGTGGGTTGGGAGGTGGTGGACCTGCTTCCACCAGAGCTGACAGTTCTTCCTTGCAGTGTCTTTGAAAAGATAAATTCATCAGTCTGGCAGCAGACTGACCGAGTGGAAATTTTCTTTACGGCCGAAGCATATGAAGATGCTGTGGCCGTCTGACTGCCCACAACCTGCTTGCGGGCTTCAAAAAAGGAGATCTTCTTTTCTGTCTTAACTCTTTGTATTGCAGATTCCTGAATCCACAGAGGACAATTTCGTGAAGAGGAGGGATGGTCGCCACCGCAGTTTGCACAATGTGCCGGATCTTTACACGGCCCATCATGGGTTGCCTTGCAGCAAATACCGCACACCTCCTGCCCAGAACAGCGGTCTCTGACATGGCCAAACCTCTGGCATCTGAAACACCTTAACAGGGACGGCACATACAGCTGAACATGAACATTTAGGTAACCGACTTTGATGACCGGAGGCAGCACAGGGTTGCAGAACGTCAGAAAGAGGGTGTTGGTGTCCACTCTCTCTGAACCTTTCTTTACCGTCACCCTGCGCACCTCCGTCACACCTTGGGACGCCAGTTCCGTCTTGATTTCTGCCTCTGAGACCCCTGATAGATCTCTGCAGCGAATCACACCTTTTGACGAATTTAACTGTTTATGAGGAGTCACCCTGATCTCCCTGTCCACCATCTTTGTTGCTCTCAACAGTTGTTCAGATTGCTTTTTAGATCGACATTGAATTAGAAATGAGCCATTCCTCAACCTTTTGACTGACTGAGGGTCACCTGCTAGACCTTGAAAGCCCTTTTGGATGGCAAAAGGGCTCAGAGATGAAAGGGGTCTTTCCTGCTCCGTCCCTTCCATCACGAGCCAGGAAGCCCAGAAACCTGTCTTCTGTCGTACCTCAGTATCAGAATCGCTGTCTGTTTGAAAGTCCTCTGAAAAAGGGGATGCTGCCTTCCTCTTCCTTTTGGGGGGGTAGTTTTTTGAAAAAGCCATGTGTATTTTATTATATTTCATCCCTCCCTTACCCACCCACCTTGGAGTCCAACTAAGGGGCCAGGGCCAAGAATCACTGTCTTGACCCCTTCCAGGCTTCAGGAGAGATATACAACAGACAAAAACCTACCAACCCTATCCCCCCTGATCATGCCCAACTCCCGGGAACAGAGAGCTGAGCACTACAGGGGTTATCTTGGCCAGCCGGAGAAATGCCTGTTTTGACCCAGCCCCAAGAAGGGGAGCCGATTAGTACACCCGGGCCAAGGTGTACTCCCTGTCTAGGAGAGGTCCGAGCCAAAGTGATGTGTTGAGAGCGCTGGCCCTCTCAATCACCAGGATCTCATCCCCCTCCGACACAGGTCGCACCGCACGGCCAACGCGGCGGATCTTAAGGAGACCACAGAGAGAAAAGGAGTGTGGAAAAGAAGACTTGAAGGGGAGACGAAGAAAGAAAAAGATCCGTTAAGAAAGGCAGAAGACAGAATAGGAAAAAGGTGGGTTACTATTTGTCTGGGCCCTCACTCCTAACCTTTCTGACATGGGAGACCCTACCAGGGGCATCAATTCCTACCACGTAATGCTTGGCCAGTCAGCAACTTGGCTATACAGGCCTAGCAGTGTTCACAACTAACCATCTAGCTGAGTTTTGATGCCCCCGTCAGCAAAGCCTAAAAGATCACAGGACCACGCAAGCCCTCCGACCACGGCAAGGTTGCAACCCCCGTAGGGGTGTAGGGAGGAAGACGAATGATCTGAGAAGTAAAGGTCACGCGATGTTAACCTACGAAGGGACAGAACTAATGTAGGATTTATGAGAGTTAGGGGAAGTTGTCCTAAAGAAGAAGAAAACCAAAGTAGTGAGGGCCAGAGGAGGTGTTGTGTGTGTGTGTGTAGGGGACGAAGAACAATGATGTGAGAAGTAAAGTTCACACGATGTTAACCTACGAGGAGAGAGAACTAATGTGGGACTGTGAGGGTCAGGAGAAAGCTGTCCTAAACAAGAAGAAAACCAACAGAGGCAGTGAGTGCCGGTTATGGGGGGGGGGGGGGGGGGGATAGAGAGGAAGAACAAGAATGTGAGAAATAAAGTTCATACGATCTTAACCTACGATGGGAGAGAACTAATGCGGAATTGCGTGGGTCAGGAGAAGCTCTCCTAAAGAAGGAGGAAACGAATGCAGGCGGTGAAAGCCGGGGTTGGGGGTGGGGGTGGGAGAGGTTGTGTGTGTAGGGAAGAAGAACAATGGTGTGAGAAGTGAAGGACAAGCGATGTTAACCTACGAGGGAGAGAACTAATATGGGATTTATGAGGGTTAGGGGAAGCTGACCTGAAGAAGAAAACCAATGCGGGCAGTGAGGGCCAGGGGAGGTGGTTGTAAAGATACAGAAGATTGATGTGAGAAGTAAAGATTACACGATGTTAACCTACGAAGGGAGAGAACTAATATGGGATTTTCAGGGTCAGGAGAAGCTGTACTAAAGAAGGGGGAGGTGGTTGTGTGGGAGGAAGAAGAACGATGTAAGAAGTAAACTTCACCTTTGAAGAGAGAGAATAAATGTGGGATTGTGAGGGTCAGGAGAAGCTGTCCCAAAGAAGAAAAGGAATGCAGGCAGTGAGGATCGGGGGAGGTTGTGTGTGTGTGTGTGTGGGGGGGGGGGGGGGGGAGAACAATGATGTGAGAAGTTAGGTTCACACGATGTTAACCTACGAGGAGAGAGAACTAATGTGGGATTGTGAGGGTCAGGAGAAGCTGTCCTAAACAAGAAGAAAAACCAATGGAGGCAGTGAGTGCCGGTTGGGGTGGGGGTGGGGGGTATAGAGAGGAAGAACAAGAATGTGAGGAAATAAAGTTCATCGATCTTAACCTACGAAGGGAGAGAACTAATGCGGAATTGCGGGGGTCAGGAGAAGCTACCCTAAAGAAGGAGGAAACGAATGCAGGCGGTGAAACCCGGGGTTGGGGGTGGGGAGGGTTGTGTGTGTAGGGAAGAAGAACAATGGTGTAAGAAGTGAGGTCACGCGATGTTAACCTACGACGGAGAGAACTAAAATAGGATTTATGAGGGTTAGGGGAAGTGTCTAAAGAAGAAAACCAATGCGGGCAGTGAGGGCCAGGGGAGGTGGTTGTAAAGATACAGAAGATTGATGTGAGAAGTAAAGATTACACGATGTTAAAACCTACGAAGGGAGAGAAACTAATATGGGATTTTCAGGTCAGGAGAAGCTGTACTAAAGAAGGGGAGGTGGTTGTGGGGAGGAAGAAGAACGATGTAAGAAGTAATTCACCTTTGAAAAGAGAGAATAAATGTGGGATTGTGAGGGTCAGGAGAAGCTGCCCCCAAGAAGAAGAAAAGGAATGCAGTTAGTGAGGATCGGGGAGGTTGTGTGTGTGGGGAGGGGGGGGGGGGGGGGGCGGAAACAATGATGTGAGAAGTTAAGTTCACACGATGTTAACTACGAGGGGGAGAGAACTAATGTGGGATTGTGAGGGTCAGGAGAAGCTGTCCTAAACAAGAAGAAAATCAATGGAGGCAGTGAGTGCGGTTGGGGGGGGGGGGGGGGGGGGGGGGGGGGGGGGGGGGGGTTAGGGAGGAAGAACAAGAAGTGAGAAATAATGTTCATACGATCTTAACCTACGAAGGGAGAGAATTAATGTGGAATTGCGTGGGTCAGGAGAAGCTATCCTAAAGAAGAAGGAAACGAATGCAGGCGGTGAAGCCGGGGTTGGGTGTGGGGGTGGGAGAGGTTGTGTGTGTAGGGAAGAAGAACAATGATGTGAGAAGTGAAGGACAAGCGATGTTAACCTACGAACGGACAGAACCTATGTGGGACTGTGAGGGTCAGGAGAAGCTGCCCCAAAGAAGAAGAAAACCAATGCAGGTGGTTGGGGCCAGGGGAGGTGGTTGTAAGGAAGACAGAAGATTGATGTGAGAAGTAAAGATCACACGATGGTAACCTACGAAGGGAGAGAACTAATTTGGGATTTTCAGAGTCAGGAGAAGCTGTACTAAAGAAGGGGGAGGTGGTTGTGGGGAGGAAGAAGAACGATGTAAGAAGTAAACTTCACCTTTGAAGAGAGCGAACTAATGTGGGATTGTGACGGTCAGGAGAAGCTGTCAAAAGAAGAAGAAAAGGAATGCAGTCAGTGAGGATCGGGGGAGCTTGTGTGTGTGGGGTGTGTGGGGGGGGGGGGGGGGGGGAGAACAATGATGTGAGAAGTAAACTTTACACGATGTTAACTTCCGAGGGGAGAGAAGTAATAGGGGATTGTGAGGGTCAGGAGAAGATGTCCTAAACAAGAAGAAAACCAATGGAGGCAGTGATTGCGGTTGGGGGGGGGGGGGGGGGTGTAGGAATATAGAACAATGATGTGACAAGTGAATTTTCATACGATAGCAACCTACGAAGGGAGAGAAGTAATGTGGAATTGCGATCGTCAGGGGGACCTGTCCTAAACAAGAAGAATTACAATGCAGACAGTGAGGGCCGGGGATGGTTTGTGTGTGTATGGGGAAGAACAATGATCTGAGAAGTTAAGTTTCACACGATGATAATCTACAAAGGGAGAGAACTCATGTGGGATTTTGAGGGTCACGAGAAGCTGTCCTAAAGAAGAAAACCAATGCAGGTAGTGAGGGCCAGGGGAGGTGGTTGTAGGGAGACAGAAGAATGATGTGAGAAGTAACGATCACACGATATTAACCTAAGAAGGGAGAGAACTAATGTGGAATTGCGATGGTCAGGAGAAGCTTCCTAAAGAAGAAGGAAACCAATGCAGGCAGTGAGGGCTGGGGTGGGGGGTGGGGTCGGGAGAAGTTGTGTGGGTAGGAAGGAAGAACAATGATGTGATAAGTAAAGGTCAAGCGATGTTAAACTAGGAAGGGACAGAACCTATGTGGGACTGTGAGGGTCAGGAGAAGCTGCCTAAAGAAGAAGAAAACCAATGCTGGTAGTTAGGGCCAGGGGAGGTGGTTGTAAGGAGACAGAAGATTGATGTGAGAAGTAAAGATCACACGATGGTAACCTACGAAGGGAGAGAACTAATATGGGATTTTCAGGGTCAGGAGAAGCTGTACTAAAGAAGGGGGAGGTGGTTGTGGGGAGGAAGAAGAACGATGTAAGAAGTAAACTTCACCTTTGAAGAGAGCGAACTAATGTGGGATTGTGAGGGTCAGGAGAAGCTGTCCCAAAGAAGAAAGGAATGCAGTCAGTGAGGATCGGGGAGGTTTGTGTGTAGGAGTGAAGAACAATGATGTGAGAAGTTAAGTTCACACGATGTTAACCTACGAGGGGAGAGAACTATGTGGGATTGTGAGGGTCAGGAGAAGCTGCCCTAAACAAGAAGAAAACCAATGGAGGCAGTGAGTGCCGGTTGGAAGGGGGGGGGGGGGGGGGGGGTATAGAGAGGAAGAACAAGAATGTGAGAAATAAAGTTCATACGATCTTAACCTACGAAGGGAGAGAACTAATGTGCAATTGCGTGGGTCAGGAGAAGCTATTTAAAGGAGGAGGAAACGAATGCAGGCGGTGAAAGCGGGTTGGGGGTGGGGGTGGGAGAGGTTGTGTGTGTAGGGAAGAAGAACAATGATGTGAGAAGTGTAGGACAAGCGATGTTAACCTACGAGGGAGAGAACTAATATGGGATTTATGAGGGTTAGGGGAAGCTGTCCTAAAGAAGAAAAACCAATGCGGGCAGTGAGGGCCAGGGGAGGTGGTTGTAGAGATACAGAAGAATGATTTGAGAAGTAAAGATTACACGATGTTAACCTACGAAGGGAGAGAACTAATATGGGATTATGAGGGTCAGGGGAAGCTGTCCTAAAGAAGAAGTAAACCAATGCAGGCAGTGAGGATGGGGGAGTTGTGTGTGTAAGGGGGAGGGGGGGGGGGGGGGGAGGGGAGAACAATATGAGAAGTAAACTTTGACACGATGTTAATTCCGAGGGGGGGAGGAGAAGTAATTTGGGATTGTGGGGTCAGGAGAAAGGATGTCTAAACAAGAAGAAGAAAACCAATCGAGGCAGTGTTTGCCGGTTGGGGGTGGGGGGGGGGGTGGGGGGGGGGGGGGGGGGGGGGGGGTAGGAATATAGAACAATGATGTGACAAGTGAAGTTCATACGATAGCAACCTACGAAGGGAGAGAAGTAATGTGGAATTGTGATCGTCAGGAGGACCTGTCCTAAACAAGAAGAATTACAATGCAGGCAGTGAGGGCCGGGGATGGTTGTGTGTGTAGGGGGAAAGAACAATGATCTGAGAAGTTAAGTTCACACGATGATAACCTACAAGGGAGAGAACTCATGTGGGATTTTGAGGGTGACGAGAAGCTGTCCTAAAGAAGAAAACCAATGCAGGTAGTGAGGGCCAGGGGAGGTGGTTGTAGGGAGGCAGAAGAATGATGTGAGAAGTAACGATCACACAATATTAACCTAAGAAGGGAGAGAACTAATGTGGAATTGCGAGGGTCAGGAGATGCTGTCCTAAAGAAGATAACCAATGCAGGTAGTGAGGGCCAGGGGAGGTGGTTGTAGGGAGACTGAAGAATGATGTGAGAAGTAACGATCACACGATATTAACCTAAGAAGGGAGAGAACTAATGTGGAATTGCGAGGGTCAGGAGAAGCTCTCCTAAAGAAGAAGGAAACCAATGCAGGCAGTGAGGGCTGGGGTGGGGGGTGGGGTCGGGAGAAGTTGTGTGTGTAGGGAGGAGAACAATGATGTGATAAGTAAAGGTCACGCGATGTTAACCTACGAAGGGACAGAACCTATGTGGGACTGTGAGGGTCAGGAGAAGCTGTCCTAAAGAAGACGAAAACCAATGCAGGTAGTTAGGGCCAGCGGAGGTGGTTGTAAGGAGACAGAAGATTGATGTGAGTAGTAAAGATCACACGATGGTAACCTACGAAGGGACAGAACTAATGTGGGATTTATGAGAGTTAGGGGACGTTGTCCTAAAGAGAAGAAAACCAAAGCAGTGAGGGCAGAGGAGGTGTTGTGTGTGTAGGGGACGAAGAACATGATGTGAGAAGTAAAGTTCACACGATGTTAACCTACGAGGGGAGAGAACTACTGTGGGATTGTGAGGTCAGGAGAAGCTGTCCTAAAAGAAGAAAACAATGGAGGCAGTGAGTGCGGTTGGGGGGGGGTGGGGGGGGGGGAGGGATAGAGAGGAAGAACAGAATGTGAGAAATAAAGTTCATACGATCTTAACCTACGAAGGGAGAGAACTAATGCGGAATTGCGTGGGTCAGGAGAAGCTCTCCTAAAGAAGGAGGAAACAATGCTGGCGGTGAAAGCGGGGGTTGGGGGGGTGGGGGTGGGAGAGGTTGGTGTGTGTAGAAAGAAGAAAACAATTGTGTGAGAGTGAAGTCACGCGTGTTTATACCTACGAGGGAGAGAACTAAATGGGATTTATGAGGGTTTGGGGAAGCTGTCTAAAGAAGAAACCAATGCGGGCAAAGAGGGCCAGGGGAGGTGGTTGTAAGTACAGAAATTGTGTGAGAAGTAAAGATTACACGTTGTTAACCTACGAAGGGAGAGGGAAACTAAATATGGGGATTTATCAGGGTCTGAGAAGCTGTACTAATGAAAGGGAGGTGGTTGTTGGGTGGAAGAAGACGATGTAAGAAGTTAATACTTCACCTTTGAGAAAGGAGAATAAATGTGGATTGTGAGGTCAGGAGAAAGAAGCTTGTCTAAAGAGAAGAAAAGGAATGCAGTCAGTGAGGATCGGGGGTGCTTGTGTGTGTGTTGTGTGGGTGGGGGGGGCGGGGGGAGACAATTGATGTGAGAAGTAAACTTTACACGATGTTAACTTCCGAGGGGAGAGAAGTAATTTGGGATTGTGAGGGTCAGGAGAGATGTCGAAAAACAAGAAGAAAACCTATGGAGGCAGTGATTGCGGTTGGGGGGGGAGGGGGGGGGGGGGGTTAGGAATATATGAACAATGATGTGACAAGTGAAGTTTCATACGATAGCAACTACGAAGGGGAGAAGTAATGTGGAATTTGATCGTCAGAGACCGGTCTAAACACGAAGGAATTACAATGCGGCAGTGAGGGCGGGGATGGTTGTGTGTGTGTGTTTGTAGGGGGAAAAGAACAATGTTTTTTTTTTTTTTACCCCCCTTAATTGAGAAGTTAAGTTCACACGATGATTATTTCAAAGGCGAGAGGTGAACTCATGTGGATTTTGGGGTCACGAGAAGCTGTCACTAAAGAAGAAAAACAATGCAGGTAGTGAGAGGCCGCAGGGGAGGTAGTTGTAGGGAGACAGGAAGAATGATGTGAGAAGTAACGATCACACGATAGTACCTAAGAAGGGAGAGAACTAATGGGAATTGCGAGGGTCAGGAGAAGCTCTCCTAAAGAAGAAGGAAACCCAATGCAGGCAGTGTGGGCTGGGGTGGGGGTGGGGTGGGAGAAGTTGTGTGGGTAGGGAGGAAGATCTATGATGTGATAAGTAAGGTCACGCGATGTTAACCTAGAAGGACAGAACCTATGTGGGACTGTGGAGGGTCAGGAGAAAGCTGTCTAAAGAAGAGAGAAAACCACAGCAGGTAGTTGGGCCAGGGGAGGTGGTTGTATGCGCCGCCGGATTGATTGTGAGAAGTAAAGTTCACCACGATGGTACCTACGAAGGAGAAAAACTTAATATGGGATTTTCAGGGTCAGGAGAAGCTGTATAAAGGAAGGGGGAGGGCGGTTGTGGGAGGAAGAAGAACGATGTAAGAAGAAACTTCACCTTTGTTGAGAAGACGAACAATGTGGGATTGTTGAGGGTCGGAGAAGCTGTCCCAAAGAAGAATAAGGGAATGCAGTCAGTGAGAATCGGGGGAGGTTATGTGTGGTAGGAAGAAGAACAATGATGCGAGAAGTTAAGTTCGCCGATGTTTAACCTACGTGGGGAGAGAATAATGTGGGATTGTGAGGGTCAGGCGAAGCTGCCCTAACAAGAAGAAAACCAATGGAGGCATGAGCTGCGGTTGGGGGGGGGGGGGGGGTGTTATACAGAGGCAAGAACATGAATGTGAGAAATAAAGTTCATACGATCTTAACCTACGAAGGGAGAGAATAATGTTCAATTTGCGTGGGTCAGGAGAAGCTATCCTAAAGACGCCTTTCCTTCCCTTCCAGTCGGTGAAAGCCGGGTTGGGGATAGGGTGGGAGAGGTTGTGTGTGTAGGGAAGAAGAAACAATGTTGTGAGAAGTGAAGGACAAGCGATGTTAACCTACGGGGAGAGACTAAGATGGGATTTTATGAGGGTTAGGGGAAGCTGTCTAAAGAAGAAAAACAATGCGGGCAGTGAGGGCAGGGGAAGTAGGTGGTTGTAAAGATACAGGAAGAATGATGTGAGCAGTAAAGAATACAGATGTTACCACGAAGGACGAGAACTACTATGGGATTTTAGGGTCAGGAGAAAGAAGCTGTTCTAAAGAAGGGGAGGTTGTTTGTTTAGGGAGGAGAAGGATGATGTGAGAAGTAGAGTTCAGCTTCGAAGAGAGAGATAAATGTGGGGATAGTGAGGGTCAAGTAAAGCTGTCGCGTCCTAAAGAAGAGAAAAACCAATGTGGCAGTGAGGGATCCGGGGGTGTTGGTGTATGTGTGTGGAGGGGGGGGGGTGGGAGAACAATGATGTGAGAAGTCAACTTTACACGATGTTTACTTCCGAGGGGAGAGAATAAATTTGGGAATTGTTGGGTAAGAAAAGATGTCTAAACAAGAAGATAAACCCAATGGAGGCACGTGAGGGCCAGTAGGGGGGGGGGGGGGGGGGGGGGGGGGGTTGGAATATAGAACAATGATGTGACAAGTGAAGTTCATACACGATAGACACCTTCGAAGGGAGAGAAGTAATGTGGAATTGTGATCGTCAGGAAGACCTGTCCTACACAAGAGAATTACTCATGAGGCAGTGAGGGCGGGGTATGGTTGTGTGTGTAGGGCGAAAGAACAATGATCCGAGAAGTAAGTTCACACGATGATAACCTACAAAGGGTAGAGAACTTCGTGGATTTTGAGGGTGACGAGGGAAGCTGTCCTTAAAGAAGAAAACCAATGCAGTAGTGAGGGCCAGGGGAGGTGGGAGGTGGTTGTTGGGAGACGAAGAATGATGTGAGAAAGTAACGATCACACGATATTAACATAAGAAGGGAGAGACTCATGTTGAATTGCGAGGTGTCAGGAGATGCTGTCCTAAGAAGAAAACCACATGCAGGGTAGTGAGGGGCAGGGGAGGTGGATGTAGGGGACTGAAGAATGATGTGAGAAGTAACGATCACACGATGTTAACCTAAGAAGGGAGAGATCTAATGTGGATGGCGAGGGCTGGGAATGAAGCTCTCCTAAAGAAGAAGGAAAACCAATGCAGGCAGTGAGGGCTCGGGTGGGGGGTGGGGTCGGAGAAGTTGTGTGTGTAGGGAAGGTAGGATCAATGAATGTGATAAAGTAAAGGTCACGCGATGTTAACTACGATGGGACCTGACCTATGTGGGACTGTGAGGGTCAGGAGGAAGCTGGTCCTAATGAAGAGAAAACCAATGCAGGTTAGTTTGGGCCAGGGGAGGTGGTGTAAGGAGACAGAAGATGATATGAGAAGTAAAGATCACACGATTGGTAACTACGAAGAAGAGATTTATTTGGGATTTAGGGTCTGGAGAAGCTGTACTTAAGAAGGGGAGGTGGTTGTGGGGAGGAAGAAGATCGATGTAAGAAGTAAACTTCACCTTTGAGAGAGCGAACTAATGTGGGATTGTGAGGGTCAGGAGATAGCTGTCCTAAAGATGAAGTAAAGGAATGCAGGTCAGTGAGGATCGGGGGAGCTTGTGTGTGGAGGGGTGAAGACACAATGATGTGAGAGTTAAGTTCGCACGATGGTAACTACGTGGGGGAGAGAACTTATGTTGGGATTGTGCAGGGTCCGGAGAAGCTGTCTAAACAGAAGAAAACCACTGGAGGCAATGAGTGCCGGTTGGGGGCGGGGGGGGGGCGGGGGGGGGTTATAGGGAAGGAGATACAAGATTGTGAGCGAAGTAATGTTCTTACGATCTTAACCTACGAAGGGAGGAACTATGTGGAATTGCGAGGTTCAGGAGAAAGTCTCCTAAAGAAGGAGGAAAACGAATGCAGGCGGTAGTGAAAGCGGGGTTGGGGGAGGTTGTGTGTGTAGGGAGGAAGACGGAATGATCTGAGAAGTTAAAGTCAGCGTTATTAACCTACGAAAGGGACAGAACTAATGGTAGGATTATGAGGTGTTTGGGGGAAGTTGTCCTACCTGAAGAGAAAACCTAAGTTGTGAGGGCCAGAGGAGGCTGTTGTGTTGCTGTGTGTGTAGGGACGAAGAACAATGGTGATGTGAAGGATGAGAAGTAAAGTTCACACGATGTTAAACCTACGAGGGGGGGAGAGAATAATGTGGGATTGTGAGGGTCAGGAGAGCTGTCCGAAACAAGAAGAAACCAACCGAGGCAGTGAGTGCGGTTATGGGGGGGGGGGGGGGGGGGCGGGCGGGGGGATATGGGAGGACAGAACAAGAATGTGAGAAATAAAGTTCATACGATTCTTAACCTACGACGGGAGAGGAATAATGCGGAATTGCATAGTGGGGTCAGGAGAACGCTCTCCGAAAGAAGGTAGGATACGAACGCAGGCGGTGAAAGCCGGACGGTTGGGTGGTGGGGGGGGGGAGAGGTTGTGTGTGTAGGGAAGAAAGAAAACAATGCTGTGAGAAGTGAAGAAAGCGATGTTAAACTACGAGGGAGAGAACTAATATGGGATTTATGAGGGTTGGGGAAGCTGACCTGGTAGAAAGAAAACCAATGCGGGCAGTGAGGGGCCAGGGGAGGTGGTTGTAAAGATTACAGAAGTTTGATGTGAGAAGTAAAGATTTCACGATGTTAACCTACGAAGGAGGGTGGAGAGAACTATATGGGATTTTCAGGGTCAGGAGAAGCTGTATAAAGAAAGGGGAGGGGGTTGTGGGGAGGAAGAAAGAAACGATGCAAGAAAGTAAACTTCACCTTTGAAGAGAGAGAATATATGTGGGATTGTGAGGGTCAGGAAGAAGCTGTCCCAAGAAGAAGAAAAGGAATGCAGGCAGTGAGGTTCGGGGGTGGTTGTGGGTGTGTGTGGGGGGGGGGGGGGGGGGAGAACAATGGATGTGGAGTTAGGTTCACTCGATGTTAACCTACGAGAGAGAGATCTAATTGTGGGATTGTGAGGGTCAGGAGAACGCTGTCCTAAACCAGAGGAAAACATGGAGGCAGTGGTGCAGGTTGGGAGCTGGGGTGGGGGGTATTTATTAGAGAGGAAGAACCAAGAATGTGAGACATAAAGTTCATTACGATCTTAACCTTCGAAGGGAGATAATTAATGGGGAAATGGTGGGTCAGGAGAAGCTATCCTATAGAAGGGGAAACGAATGCAGGCGTTGAAAGCGGGTTGGGGTTGGAGAGGTTGTGTGTGTAGGGGAGAAGTAAACAATGGTGTTGAGAAGGAAGACAAGCGATGTTAACCTACGAGGGAGAGAAACTAAGATGGGATTTTATGAGGGTAGGGGAGCTTTGTCCTAAAGAAGAAACAATGCGGGCAGTGAGGGCCAGCGGAGGTGGGTTTGTAAGACACAGAAGAATGATGTGAGAAGTAAAGATTTGACGAAGTTACCTACGTCGGACGAGAACTAATATGGGATTTTCAGGGTAGGAGAAAGCTTTGTACTAAAGAGGGCGGAGGTGTTTTATAGGGAGGAAGAAGAATGATGTGAGATATAGAGTTCACCTTCGAAGAGAGTAGAATAATGTGGATAGTGAGGGTCAAAGGAAAAGCTGTCCTAAAAGAAGAAGTAAAACATGCAGGCAGTGAGGATGGGGGGGAGCTTGTGTGTGGTGTGTGTGTGGGGGGGGGGGGGGGGAGAACAATGATGTGAGAAGAAAAATTTTTACCGATGTTAATTCCGGGGGAGAGAAGTAATCGGGGGTTTGGGTGAGGGTAGGGAAGATTCCAAAACAAAAGGAAAACCAATGGAGGCAGTGTTTGCCGGTTTGGGGGGGGGGGGGGGGGGGGGGGGGGGTAGGAAATATAGAAAATGATGTGACAAGTGAAGTTCATGATGCAACCTACGAAGGGAGGAAAAAAGTAATGTGGATTGTGATCGTCAGGAGGACCTGCCCCCAAACAAGAAGATTACAATGCAGGCAGTGAGGGCGGGGAGGGTTGTGTTGTAGGGGGAAAAACAATGATCTGGGAATTAAATTCAACGTGAAAACTACAAAGGGGGGAAACCAAGGGGGTTTTGGGGTCCGGAAGCTGTCCTAAAGAAGAAAACCAATGCAGGTTGAGGGCCGGGGGGAGGGGTTGTAGGGAAAAAAAATGTGTGAGAAAGTAACGATACCGAATTAAACCAAAGGGGAGAGAAAAATGTGGAATTGCGAGGGTGGAAAAGCTCTCCTAAAAAAGAAGGCCCCCAATGCAGCGGAGGGTGGGGTGGGGGGTGGGGCGGGAGAAGTTGTGTGTGTGGGAGGAAGAACAATGAGGATAAGAAAGGGGCCCCCCCGATGTTAACCTACGAAGGGACAAAACCTTTGTGGGACTGTGAGGGTCGGAGAAGCTGTCCTAAAGAAGAAGAAAACCAATGCAGGTAGTTAGGGCCAGGGAAGGTGGTTGTAAGGAGACAGAAGATTGATGTGAGAAGTAAAGATCACACGATGGTAACCTACGAAGGGAGAGAACTAATATGGGATTTTCAGGGTCAGGAGAAGCTGTACTAAAGAAGGGGGAGGTGGTTGTGGGGAGGAAGAAGAACGATGTAAGAAGTAAACTTCACCTTTGAAGAGACCGAACTAATGTGGGATTGTGAGGGTCAGGAGAAGCTGTCCTAAAGAAGAAGAAAAGGAATGCAGTCAGTGAGGATCGGGGGAGGTTGTGTGTGTAGGGAAGAAGAACAATGATGTGAGAAGTTAAGTTCACACGATGTTAACCTACGAAGGGAGAGAACTAATGTGGGATTGTGAGGGTCAGGAGAAGCTGTCCTAAAGAAGAAGAAAACCAATGCAAGCAGTGAGGATATGGGGAGAGTTTGTGTGTAGGGGGGAAGAAGAATGATGTGAGAAGTAAAGGTTACGCGATGTAAACTACGATTGAGAGGGAACTAATGTGCAATTACGAGGGTCAGGAGATCCTGTCCTAAAGAAGAAGAAAACCAATGCAGACAATGAGGGCCAAAGGAGCAGGTTGTAGGGAGGCAGAACAATGATGTGAGAAGTAAAGATCAGATGTTGGTAACCTACGAAGGGAGAGAGCTAATGTGGAAACGTGAGGTCAGGAGAAGTGTCATAAAGAAGAAGAAAACCAGTGCAGGCAGTGAGGGTCAGGGAGGCTGTGTGTGTAGGGAGGAAGAGCAATGTTATGAGAAGTAAAGTTCACACGATGATAACTTAGGAAGGGAGAGAACTATTGTGGGATTGGAAGGGTCAGGAGAAGCTGTACTAAAGAAGGGGGAGGTGGTTGTAGGGAGGAAGAAGACTGATTTGAGAAGTAAAGTTCACACGATGTTAACTATGAAGGGAGAGAAACTAATATGGGATTGTGAGGGTCAGGAGAAGCTGTGATAAAGAAGAGGAAAAACCAATGCAGGCAGCCAGGCCCAGGGATGGTTGTGTGCGTATGGGGGAATAACAATGATGTCATAAGTAAAGTTCACACGATGTTAACCTACGAAGGCAGGGAACTAATGTGTGATCGTGTGGGTAAGGAGAAGCTGTACTAAAGAATAAGAAAAGCAATGCAGGTAGTGAGGGCCAGTGGAGGTTGTGTGAATGGGAGAAGAAGAATTATGCGAGAAGTAAAGTTCACGCTGTGATAACCCAGGAAGGAAGAGAACTAATGTGGGATTGTGAGGGTCAGGCGAATCTGTCCTAAAGAAGAAGAGAATCAACGCACGTAGTGAGAGCCAGGGGAAGGTGGTAGTAAGGAGGCAGAAAATTGATGTGAGAAGTAAAGATCACACGATGTTAACCTACAAAGAGAGAGAACTAATATGGGATTTTCAGGGTCAGGAAAAGCTGTACTAAAGAAGGGGAAGGTGGTTGTAGGGATGAAGAAAAATGATGTGAAGTAATGGTCACCTACGAAGGGAGGAGAACTAATGTGGGATTGTGAGGGTCAGGAGAAGCTGTCCTAAAGAAGAAGAAAACGAATGCGGCCAGTGAGGATCCGGGGAGCTTGGGTGTGTGTAGGGGAGAAGGAGAATAATGTGAGAAGTAACACGATGTTAACCTACAATGGGAAAGAACTAATGGGGGGGGGGGGGGGGAGAACAATGATGTGAGAAGGAAAGTTCATACGATCTTAACCTATGAAGGGAGAGAACTAATGTGGGATTGCGACGGTCAGGAGAAGCTGTCCTAAAGAAGGAATCCAATGCAGGCAGCCAGGATCGGGGTGGGGTAGGGGTGGGAGAGGTTGTGTGTGTAGGGAGGGAGAACAATGACGTGAGAAATAATGGTCAGGGAGAGAACTAATATGGGATTTTGAGGGTCAGGACAGGCTGTCCTAAAGAAGAAAACCGATGCAGACAGTTTAGGGCCAAAGGAGCTGGTTGTAGGGAGGTAGAACAATGATGTGAGAAGTAAAGATCACACGATGGTACCTACGAAGGGAGAGAACTAATGTGGGATAATGAGGGTCAGGAGAAGCTGTGCTAAAGAAGGGGGGAGGTGGTTGTAGGGAGGAAGAAGGATGATATGAGAAGTGAAGTTCACACGATGTTAACCTACGAAGAGAGAGAACTGATATGGCATTGTGAGGGTCAGGAGGAGCTGCCATAAAGAAGGAGGAAACCAACGCAGGTAGTGAGGGCCAGGGAAGCTTGCGTGTGTAGGGGGGGGGGGGGGGGGGGGGGAAGAACAATGATGTAACAAGGAAAGATCACACTATGTTAACCTACGAACGAAGAAAACTAATGTGGGATTGTGAGGGTCAGGAGAAGCTGTCCTATGGAAGAAGAAAACCAATGCAGGTAGTGAGGGCCAGTGGAGGTTGTGTGTGTAGGGGGGGAAGAACAATGATGCGAGAAGTAAAGATCACACAATGATAGTGAGAAGTAAAGTTCACACAATGATAAACTAGGAAGGATGAGAACTAATGCGGGATTGTGACGGTCTGGAGAAACTGTCCCAAAGAACAGGAAAAGCAATGACTGCAGTGAGGGCCAGGGGAGGTGGTAGTAAGGAGACAGAAGAATAATGTGAAAAGTAAAGATCACACGATGTTAACTACGAAGAGAGAGAACTAATATGGGATTGGGAGGGTCATGAAAATGCTGTCATAAAGAATAGGAAACCAATGCAAGCAGTGAGGCCCTGGGATCGTTGTGTGCGGGGGGGGGGGGGGGGGGATATCAATGATGTGAGAAGTAAAGTTCACACTATGTTAACCTACAAAGGCAGGGAACTAATGTGTGATCGTGAGGGTAAGGAGCTGTCCTAAAGAAAAAGAAAAGCAATGCAGGCAGTGAGGGCCATATGGGAGACGAAATATTATGCAAGAAGTAAAGTTCACGAGGTGATAACCTAGGAAGGAAGAGAACTAATGTGAGATTGTGAGGGTCAGGAGAAGCTGTCCTAAAGAAGCAGAAAATCAATGCAGGTAGTGAGGGCCAGGAGAGATGGTAGTAAGGAGACAGAAGATTGATGTGAGAAGTAAAGATCACACGATGGTAACCTACGAAGGGAGAGAACTAATGTGGGATTGTGAGGGCAAGGGGATGCTCTCCTAAAGAAGAAAAAAAACAATGCAGGTAGTGAGGGCCGGTGGAGGTGGTAGTAAGGACACAGAAGAATGTGAGAAGTAAAGATCACACGATGTTAACCTACGAAGGCTAATATGGGTTTTCAGTGGCAGGAGAAACTGAAACTGTGCTAAACAAGGTGGAGGTGGTTGTAGGGAGGAGGAAGAATGATGTCAGAAGTAATGTTCACCTACGAAGGGATAGAACTAATGTGGGATTGTGAGGGTCAGGAGAAGCTGTCCTAAAGAAGTAAACCGATGCAGGCAGTGAGTATCCTGGGAGCTTGTGTGTATAGGGGGTGGGGGGGGGGGGGGGGGGGGAAGAACAATGATGTGAGAAGTAAAGTTCACGCGATGTTAACCTACAAGGGGAGAGAACAAATGTGGGATTGTGAGGGTCAGGAGAAGCTGTCCTAAACAAAAAGAAAACCAACGGAGGCAGTGATTGCTGGTTGGGGGGTGGGGGTGGGTGGTGGTGGTAGGGGGGAAAACAATGACGTGAGAAGTAATGTTCATATGACGTTAACCTACGAAGGGAGAGAACTAATTTGGGATTGCGAGGGTCAGGAAAAGCTCTCCTAAAGAAGAACGAAACCAATGCAGGAAATGAGGACTGGGGTGGGGGGGGGGGGGGGGGGGGGGGAGGCTGTCTGTGTAGTGAGAGAGAACAATGATGTGAGAAGTAAAGGTCACGCGATGTTGACCTACGAAGGGAGAGAACTAATGTGGGACTGTGAGGGTCAGGAGAAGCTGTACTAAAGAAGAAGAAAACCAATGCAAGCATCGAGGGCTGGAGAGGTGTTGTGTGTTGGAAGTGAAGAAGAATGACAGGAGAAGTAATGTTCTCACGATGTGAATCTACGAAAGGAGAGAACTAATGTGGAATTACGAGGGTCAGGGGAAGCTGTCCTAAAGAAGGAAACCAATGCTGGCGGTGAGGGCAAGGGGAGGTTGTGTGTGTAGGGGGGGAAGAAGAATGATGTGAGAAGTAAAGTTCACACGATGTTAACCTACGAAAGGAGAGAACTAATGTGGGATTGTGAGGGTCAGCAGAAGCTGTACTAAAGAAGGGGGATGTGACTGTAGGGAGGAAGATGATGTGAGAAGTAAAGTTCACAGGATATTATCCTACGAAGGGAGAGATCAAATGTGGCATTGTTAGGATCAGGAGAAACTGTGCTAAAGAAGAAAACCAATGCAGGCAGTAAGGGCCAGGGGAGATTGTGTGTGTAGGGGGTGTAGAACAATGACGTGAGAAGTAAAATTCAAACAATGTTACCCTACAAGGGAGAGAACTAATGTGGGATTGTGAGGGTCAGGAGAAGTTGTCCTAAAAAGAAGAAATCTCAATGCAGGTAGTGAGGGCTGGGGGGAGGTTGTGTATGTAGGTGGGAAGAACAATGATGTTGAAGTAATGTTCACACTATGTTAACTACGAAGGGAGGGAACTAATGTGGGATTGTGAGGGTCAGGAGAAGCTGTCGTAAAGAAGAAATCATCCAATGCAGGGAGTGAGGGCCGGAAATGGTTGTATGCGTAGGGGTGAAGAACGATGATGTGAGAAGTAAAGTTCACACGATGTTAACCTACGAAGGAAGAGAACAAATGTGGGATTGTGAGGGTCAGGAGAAGCTGTCTAAAAGAAGAAGAAAACCAGTGCAGGTAGTGAGGGCCAGGGGAGGTGGTTGTAAGGAGACAGAAGAATGATGTGAGAAGTGAAGATCACACGATGGTAACCTACGAAGGGGAGAGAACTAATATGGGATTTTTAGGGTGGTGGTTGTAGGGAGGAAGAAGAATGATGTGAGAAATAAAGTTTACCTACGAAGGGAGAGAACTAATGTGGGATTGCGAGGGTCAGGGGAAGCTGTCCTAAAGAAGAAGAAAACCAATGCAGGCAGTGAGGACAAGGGGAGGTTTTGTTTGTAGGGGGGAAGAACAATGATGTGCGAGGTAAAGTTCACCTACGAAGTGAGAGAACTTATGTGAATTGTGAGGGTCAGGATAAGCTGTCCTAAAGAAGAAGAAACCAATGCAGACAGTGAGGATCGGGGGGAGGTTGTGTGTAGGAGGAGAAGAATGATGTAAGAAGTAAAGTTCACACAATGTTAACCTACGAGGGGAGAGAACTAATGTGGGATTGTGAGGGTCAGGAGACGATGTCCTAAACAAGAAGAAAACCAATGGAGGCAGTGAGTAGCGGTTACATGTGGGGGTGTTGGGAGGAAGAGCAATGATATAATGATGTGAGAAGTAAAGATCATACGATCTTAACCTACGAAGGGAGAGAAACTAATGTGGTATTGTGAGGGTCAGGAGAAAGTGTCCTAAGGAGAAGGAAACCCAAAGCAGGCAGTGAGGGCGGGGGAGGTTGTGTGTTTAGGGAGGAAGAACAATGATGTGAGAAGTAAAGGTCAAAGAATGTTACCCTACGAGGGGAGAGAAGTAATGTGGAATTGTGAGGATCAGGAGAAGCTGTCCTAAAGAAGAAGAAAAACCAATGCAGGCAGTGAGGATCGGCGGAGCTTGTATGTGCGCCTGGGAAGAACAATGATCTGAGAAGTTAAGTTCAAACAATGTTAACCAACAAGGGGAGAGAACTAATGTGGGATTGTGATGGTCAGGAGAAGCTGTCCTAAAGAAGAAGAAAGCAAGGAAGGCAGTGAGTAGCGGTCGGGGGGGGGGGGGGGGGGGGGGGGTAGGGGGGGAAAAACAATGATGTGAGAAGTAAAGTTCATACGATCTTAACCTACGAAGGGAGAGAACTAATGTGAGATTGTGAGGGTCAGGAGAAGCTCTCCTAAAGAAGAAGGAAACGAATGCAGGCGGTGAAGACCGGGGTGGGGGTGGGGGTGGGGTGGTGGGGGTGGGAGAGGTTGTGTGTGTAGGGAGGAAGAAGAACAATGATGTGAGAAGTAAAGGTCACGCGATGTTGACCTACGAAGGGAGAGAACTAATGTGGGATTTATGAGAGTTAGGGTAAGTTGTCCCAAAGAAGAAGAAAACCAATGAGGGGCAGTGAGGGCCAGGGTAGGTGTTGTGTGTAGGGGCGAAGAACACTGGTATGAGAAGTAAGTTCACACGATGTGAATCTACGAAGGAAGAGAACTAATGTGAGATTGTGAAGGTCAGGAGAAACTGTACTAAAGAAGGGGGAGCTGGTTGTAGGAAGGAAGAAGAATGATGTGAGAAGTAAAATTCACACGATGTTTACTCTTACGAGGGGAGAGAACTAATGAAGGATTGTGACGGTCTAGAGAAGTTGTCGTAAAAAGAAGAAATGCAATGCAGGTAGTGAGGGCCAGAGGAGGTTGTGTGAGTAGGGGGGGGGGGGGGGGGAAGAAGAATGATTCAAGAAGTGAGGTTCACGCTATGTTTACTAGGAAGGGAGAGAAACTAATGGGGAATTGTGAGGGTCAGGAGAAGCTGTCCTAAAGAAGAAGAAAACCAACTCAGGCAGTGAGGGCAGGAGAGGTGGTTATAGTGAGGCAGAACAATGATATAGGAAGTGAAACAGAAAACAGAGACAGCAAAACAGGACGTGAAGTGATTTGACATGAACTGAATGACAGCTTTATAGGGTTTTCGTTGTTGTCATCTACCATGGCTGTAAAACAAAATCAAATCAGTGTTGAAGCTAGCTGCCATTTCATCCAAAAATGGTTAAAAAAAATTAACTATTTGTGGAACAAAACATTGACAGTGAATGTTTCAATCTGCACTGCACAAACAAACTAAGACAGATTTTGAACGTGTCACTAGTATTGGATGTGAAATTATTGACGAAACATCTTGAATCTTTTTACATGTTCTGGTCCAAACACTGGGGAGCCAACTTCTGCATAGTGCAGTTGACCATCTTGACACCCTTCATCATCCCTTGTCCCCTCTTTCCCCCCCCCCCCCCCCTTTATATCCTCCCTTCACGCACCTGACTCCATCTCCGATCACAACCAGCTTGAAGGAAAAACACCACCCAAAAATCCTCAACTCATCTCTGCCTTTCCACGGCCGCTAATGCGCTACATTTGCAAGGTGTCAAATTGGTTTGCCAAATCCATTCCAGTCTCCAGTCACAAAAAGCTTTTAAGGAAAAACAACAATGAAAATCCTCAGCTCATCTTCGCCTTTCTGCCGATGACTGCTAACACACTAAGATTGGCGGGGCGTCAAATCATGTTGTACAGGCAGTGAATTTTTTTTTATTTTTTTTTTATAAACCTGTATGAACAAAAATTCCAGCAGTCGATTGTTCCAAACCACCTCCAATCTGATCATCATCAACGTTCTCACTGCTCTCCCGTTTCCATGGACACGGTGATGGAAAACCCAATTGAATTCTTGCCTTTATTGGCTTATTTTCAACCATTCAGAGTGGAGTGCCGATTGTTCTGCACTGAATCAGCTGAAGCATCATGATGGTCAAGTTGGGCTTTAGGGGATAATGTTAATTTGTGCCAGCGGCCACTTCTGCAGCAGTCTGAAGGAGAACGTCAACATTTTCCCATGCAACACGATGACCACAACTGACAGCACCACGTGAAACCCAAACGCACGTGCACTGGGATGACTGCAGTGAACAGAAATGAAACAGCTCCCAGTGTTGTTGCAGAAGGAAGGGGCGGCCACAGGGTGCGTTTCAGCCGGCACTACTCTATCCCAAGGAAGGGGCGGCCACAGGGTGCGTTCAGCCGGCACTATTCTATCCCCAAGGAAGGGGCGGCCACAGGGTGCGTTCAGCCGGCACTACTCTATCCCAAGGAAGGGGCGGCCACAGGGTGCGTTCAGCCGGCACTACTCTATCCACCCTACATCCCCACTCCCAACAATCCATCATGGTTCTCCTCCTGAAGGGGTCCCCCATCCTGGTGCTTCTGACAATGCAGAAAAAAAAGGACTTCTATATGCTGGATACAGATTCTATACTGCTGGATACAGACTTCTATACTGCTGGATACAGGCTTCTATACTGCAGGATACAGACTTCTATACTGCAGGATACAGACTTCTATACTGCAGGATACAGACTTCCATACAGACTTCTATACTGCAGGATACAGACTTCTATACTGCAGGATACAGACTTCTATACTACAGGATACAGACAGATCATTACTTTCGTATCGGTTTTACTCTGTGTGTATGTGCGTGCGTGCGTGCGTGTGTGTCAGTGTGCGTGCGTGTGCGTGTGTGTGTGTGTGTGTGTGTGTGTGTGTGTGTGTGTGTGTGTGTGTATCTATGTGTGGACGCGTGCGTGCCTGCGCGTGTGTGTGTATGAAAGCGTGTATGCACATGTTTGCATGTATGCATGTGTGCGCGCATGCTTGTGTGCACGCAGGCACCCACGAGTATGTGCGTACGAGCTTGCGTGCGTGCGTGCATGCGTATGTGTGTGTGTGTGTTCTGCAAGAACATCTGCAGCAAGTAACACATTGTATGGAGGGTGGAAATGAGGTGCTGACCATCCCCAGCAATGAAAGATGAGGTCACCAAGAGCATGACTGAGCACACACCAGACAGTGAATGACCTTTAGGACAACGCGCACATAAACAGTGACCTGCACTGAAATCTTCCTTCCTGGGATGGCCTCGCCCAAGCATCAGCGAAGGATGGAGTGGTTGTATAACTCACGTCAAACTAATGAACCCCCATCCCGTGATTAATTGCTCAAAGTAGTTTTATATGGATTAACGACAAAGACTGTCTTTAACCGAAGCAAACCACCCACACAGCCAAAACAGTGGAATTATGATGAATAGCTTAAAACTCGGTCTTAAAATGGCAACAAAAGAGCGTTTATGACGTTTTATTTTCCTTGAAAACAAGAACCAACAAACAAACAGAACAAAGGACAACCAAACCAACCAATCTTAAAACAAATTCTTAGTGGATGCGAGTCCTTACAAAAACAACAACAACAACAATCTGCTGAAGGAAACCGTAGTAACTCACAGAGGTCTTGTCGGATTAATCCAGATGTTTCTTTTGCTTGAGTGAAGGCTAATCTGATCAACACGACTCAACACAGACACAAACCCATTTGCCATAAGAGGAATAGGCACTGAACCAATCTCACTGTTTTTCACGATCCAAGAGCATGTAACATCAACCGTCAGTCAGGGGAGAAAAATAGAATCCGCTCTGATGTGAAACACACACACACACAACACGCCGCACGCACGCAGCACGCACCACAACACAACACACACACACAACAACAACAACACACGTTCACCAGACCAGAGGAGCGAGCACCATCGCGAGGACCTGGGCTTACAACCTGCATGAATGTTTTGGGGATTAGCACGGAGGAGACGCAACCTTTCGTAAGTTGCCCAGGTCTTCACTCGCCTTTTCCCGCACGTCCTGGTTTCTATTAAACTGGTCTACTTTGATTCTCAGCTGTTTAACTCACATCGTCAGATTTTCTGTTTTCTTCTGCAGTCATATTAAGATCGTTAGTCAAAGGATTATGATTATTGTGATTTATATATTTGAAAGCCACAAAAAAAGCCAAACATTAATTTTTCAGTGGAATTGTGTTCATACGAAAAATTATCTTACTTAAATCAATATTTAGTAACAAATATAGTTTCATGTTTATTACTACAATCTTTAAATGTTGAGCTGTGAAAATTACTCAGCTACCTGGAATTTTACACCCTCCAGTTAGAACATGTGGGCGACAGAGTGCAAACAGCATATTGTGCGTGAAGATGGACTTTGTGAAAGGATTCCCTCCAGTATCGAATAATATTTCTTGTGATGCTCGTGCAGCCATGGTTAAGGTTGCTTCAATCCTTGAATCTATGTTTGCTTCAATTTATCTTCCAAACGGTCTGTTAATAAGATCACTGAATGGTTTTTTGAAAGTGTTCCAAGATCAACGGATAAGTGGGTTATTGGGGGTGATTTTAATTGCACATGCCTTCTGGGATAAGAGTTGTTCTATGTTTCTAGTAACGTTTGTTAGATAACCTTGCGGATTCTGTTATTTACATACTGAATAATGAAACATATCTCGTATTTCTGAATGTATCTAACCATAATCCCTCAGCCATCGATTTAAATTTTGTATCTCCATCTTTGGTAGTCAATGCAGAGTGGGAATACGGGAAGTGATCTTTAGGAATCAGATCATAATTCCTAGTCATAATCCTTCTTAAATAACCTAGCAGCCAGAAGAAGAAAACCACGAAGATATTATCCCAAAGTATATTACAAGTGTGAGTATTGGTCATTTTCAAAGACACGTTAAATAATTAGATTTAGATTATTTTGCTGAAGAAATTATAGACGATCGTATGTAATTTTGTAAATTTATTCTAAACAGCCGCAGTTAAATCGATCCAAAATAAAAAAGACAAATCACAAAAACATAATGGAAATGTGTGGTGGAACAAGGTAATGTGAACGCGCAAATAACAAGAAAAAAGATAAGATTAAGTTATATTGTAAAAAGAGGTCAACAAGTAATCATGTAAAAATGAAAAAGACGGGTAAAGAAAGTGATTGATGCATAGAATATGCAAAAATGCAACACTGGAATGATTTTTGTACACTGAAGTGAAACATTGCAAGGATATGGGAAAAAGTATGAGGAAGAACTGAAAGCTTTGAAAAATGGATTGACAATTCACCAAAGTATCCCATAAAAATAGATAACAACAATTTACCCACTGCTGAAGAGAAAGCAGAATGTTTTGGTAACCTATTTCGCTGATGTCAGCCGTGAGGGTCTAACAAACTTGACCGAAAATTATAGAGAAAAAAGAAGAAAGTTAATATAACTTATGATAATACCACAGATAATAGCAGTAACTTTAATGCTCCTATAACTGTACAAGAAGTAAAAGAAGCCATTAGAGCCAGTCCACTAAGGAAAATCATCAGTTGGTTTAGAAGCAATATTCTAATCTAGATGCTAAGTATTTAAGCCTGATAATTCCTTGTGGTTTTTCTCATGCTGTTGTTAGTTACTTGTGGAACAGTAGTGACATGCCAAAATATGGAAAACAGACAATTGTTTTCCCTGTTATAAACATGGAAGTTTCTAGCGTCCTAAAAACTACAGGACCTATAGCATTAACATCAACGTCTGTAAACTATCAGAAAGAATTGTTTCTGAATTAGACTAGCACATTACTGTGAAAAAAAATGACATCATTCCTATTAATCAAGCTGGCTTTCGTAAAGGGAGATCTACTACAGAAATAATTAGTGAAATATTCAACACTATAAGAAACCAATTTGCAAGGACGTTAATTGTGTCCTGGTACATTTTTTGGACATAAACAGGCTTACGTCAAGTATGGCAATACAGCTATTAAACAAACTGTAAAAATATTGAGACTATCAGGAAATTGTTACAATTATGTTAATGCTTTCTCAAAGATAGGTAATACAAAAGGGTAGGAAAAACATATTCCACAGCAGAACTTGTCAATGGGAATCCCTTCAAGGGTCAGGTGTTAGCTCCGTTCTTTTTCATGAATTGCATGATTGCCAACTAGTTATCTAAAAAGTTAGTCCGCGTTTCAATATGCAGAAACGACATATGCATGTGGATGGAAGTAAGTTGCTTCTTAAAAGAAAATCCACAAGGCCGTAATATAAATTTCATCAAAAAGATCTAATCAGGCGAACTAAAGAGGATGGCGGAATACATGAAGTTAAATGGATTTATACTTGTTATTGAAAAACAAAACATCGTTCTTTTCAATGGTGTAATAAATCCAGATAAACTGCCTGTTTTTACATTGGGCGAAAAACACCTTTAATAGTAACAGAAGTTAAATTCTAGGTGTCATTTTACATCTAAACTATAATGGGAAACTCATATTGAATACTTATTAAAAGGCGAGGAAAACATTAAATTTCCTTAAAATTATTTTGTAAAAGAAAATGGGGAAGAAACTCATCCACATTGATAACTTATGTAAATCTTTAATGAGTCGAAAATAACTTATGACAAGAAGTAATCTTTAGCGATCCTAAATAACTATTGAAAAGCTTTTGTAAGTATTGAGAATGCAAGGCATTAATAATTAGCACTTGGCCTTCCGTGTGCATGCATCTCTTGCGTAGTATTACCCGAAGCGCAGATTGCTTTCCCTTGATGAATACAGAGAGTTAAGCAGTGTTGTAAATTTGTTATCAAAGGTACAACTAAAAAACGCACATTAGATCTGAAATAAAAATGAGGTCAGATTTTTGACTTTACTAAAAGGCAAAATCTATAGCTTCTCAAAAACACTGGCAACTTACACTCATCAAATGTATTCACCGATTTGGTGTTTCAATCGATTACAATGCACTATCCATTAGACGTTATTTCTCCTATAACCACCAATGGGAGCTTATTAAGGAATTATTGTGATATTGATCTTACCAATATTAAACAAGGAAAACATAAATTTTGTTAAGCATGCTATATTAAAATGTCATGTTGAAAAGAACTATTCAAATTATCTGAATATATACAAGACGTTCGGCATTGATTACAACAAGAGTGCTTGTGCATTCTTTTTTCCCGGACTTAAGGTGGAGAAATCATTTAATATCGGGAATTAACAAATCGAATTTACAGCAGAATTACTGGCGTAACTCCTGGCTTTTAAATTACCTTTTAACTTTCAAGAACAGTATTTGTCAAAATTCTGTTCTGTGTTGATCTCTAAATCAGGTCTTAGGCATTAAAAAGTTTTTCAATTGCACACAAGACCTGAATGATCATGTGAATTAGTATCTTGATACACATGCCTAATTGCAAGGAGGAACTCATGATAGCTTTTTGTTTGGGATTCTTCACATTGTTCTTGTTCATTACAATGAAAAAGTAGACAGGGAGCTAAACGTGGAGCGAAAAATAGTTTGATCAGATATTGTTTGATTTTTCCTTATCAGTACATGAACAGTTGTAACTTAGTAAGTCGCCATATCTGAGAAAGCTTTCGAATATGTATGGTTGATCACATCAAAGAAGATCAGTTTGATATTTAAAGAATCAGAGAATTTTAACTTTAATAGAAAATTACTCTCATTAATGTACGGTGGAATACTAATGCATTCAAAAACAAAATATGTAAAAAAGCGTTAGTTTGGTATGTGGAAACAAAATTACTCCAGTTATATTGTTTCATTGCAGTGATATGAAAAAAACATTCCAGTATTGAAGCAAAATTCTGTGAAGCATTTTGAGTCACCAGCTTTAGTATGAATCTTTGTGCAATAGAAGCACCCTATTGAAGAAACTTATAACATTTTTATAAATTTTATTTGCGGGGGAGGAGAAAAGGAAGTGAGGGTTGGGAAGTGGATTAATATATGGAGGGGATGCAAAGTTTTTTTTTTTTTTTTTTTTTTTTTTTTTTTTTAAACTATTTCAGGCGGTTTGACTTTTAATTGATTGTTAGTGTTGGGTTTTAAGTATTTTGTTTTAGTTAATCTGCACTTATGACTATGTAAAGATATTCGCACACTTACACATCCAAACTATCTCATACACACACAGGCAAACGCACACACACACCAAACACACACAACACAACATCACCCACACACGCACAACACACACACCACACCAAAACACACATGCACGCCATGCGGCACGCACGCACCAACTTACACACTCACTCACCCACAACCACACACACACACACACACACACACACCAACACACACACACACACACATTCGCGTGACGTGCTCCCATACATATACACAGCATACATTATGTGCACGGCGCTTGCCATATTACTCGTACACATTCACCTTTTTTTTTTTTTTTTTTTTTGTTTTTTGTTAATATCACGAATAGTGGATTGACGTTTAAATGAAAGACACACACACACACACTACAAACCTCACACACACACACACACACCACACAACACAAACACTACAACACAACACACTCACACACACAACACACAAAAACACACACACACACACACACACACACACACACACACACTCACACACACACACACACGGATTGGAAAAATAAAAGAGATTCAAGGGTTTTTGCGTGACCCTGAAGGTAATGCGGGTCAGGGGAGGACGGGGTAATTGAGTGTGAAAGTCCGGGGGGACTATGTCAGTGTGAACAGGGTGCCTCTGGTTAGTGCCAACCAAGGAACGGAGTTGGAGGTAGTCTGACCGGGCCTCAGTGGTAGCGTGAACTGTTACCCCTTTTCTGATTATGCGGGTAAACAGAGTGTAGGGAGGGTGAAGACAGGGGGGACTATGTCAGGGTAAAAAGAGTGTAACGGCGAGGGTGAAGAGGGGGACTATGTCAGGGTAACAGAGTGTCTGGTGGGTGAAGGTACGGGGGGGGAGGGATATGTTGGGTAACGAGTGGACGGTGAGGGTGAGACGGGGGGGACTATGTCAGGGTTTACACAGAGTGTACAGGGTGGGTGAACGACCGGGGGGGACTATGTCAGGGTAAAACGGTGTACGGAGGGTGGAGACAGGGGGGACTATGTCGGGTTAACAGAGTGTACGGGAGGGGTTGAAGACGGGGGGGATATTGTCAGGGTAAACAGTTGTACGGGAGGGTGAGAACGGGGGGACTATGTAAGGGGTAAACAGAGGAGTACGGGAGGGTGAAGGACGGGGGGACTATGTAGGGTAAAAAGGTTATACGGTGAGGGTGAAGAACGGGGGACTATGTCAGGGTAAACAGAGTATCCGGGAGGGTGAAGACTGGTGGGAATATGTCAGGGTCAACAGAGTTGTGAAGGACCGGGGACTAGGTCCAGGGTCAACAGAGTTGTGAAGACGGGTGGGATAGTAGGTGTGAACAGAGTGTACGGGAGGGTGAACGATGGGGGGACTGGTCAGGGTGTGCCGAGTGTTCGGGAGGGATGGACTGGGGGACTATGTCAGGGTGAACAGGAGTGTCCCGGAGGTGAAGAGTGGGGGACTATGTCAGGGTCAACGAGTGACGGGAGGGTGAAGACTGGGGGGACTTGTCAGGGTCAACAGAGTGTACGGAGAGGGTGAAGACTGGGGGGGAATATGTCAGGTGATACAGAGTGTACGGGAGGGTGAGATGGGGGGACTATGGGTTGCAGGCGTGAACTGTGTGTTCCGAATGGTTGAAAGACTGGGGGACTATGTCAGGTTGTGAACAGAGTGTACCGGAGGGGTGAAGACTGGGGGGGATCTATGTCAGGTCACCAGAGGGTAAGGATGAGGCTGTGAAGATGGGGGGATATGTCAGGGTGAACAGAGTGTTTAGGGAGGGTGAAGACTGGGGGGACTTTGTCAGGATCAACAGAGTGTACGGAGGGTGAAAACTGGTGGGACTATGTCGGGGTCAAAGAGTGTGGAAGACCGGGGGTACTATGTCAGGGGTGAACAGTTGTCGGGAGGTGAAGACGGGGGGGACTATGTCAGGGTGAACTGAGTGTGTAGACCGGGGGGGGACTATCGGCGGGTCGAACAGACGGTTGTACGGGGAGGGTTGAGGTGAAAATTTGGAGGGGGACTTATGTCAGGGTGACAGAGTGTACGGAGGGTGAAGATGGGAGATATGTCAGGGTCAACTGAGGTACCGGGGGGTGAAGGACTGGGGGTGGACTATGTCAGGGTCAAACAGAGTGTTACGGGAGGGTGTGAAGACTGGGGGGCTATCGTGGAGTGAACCAGAGATGTACGGGGTGGGTGAAAAGACTGGGGGGACATGTCATGGTTCCCGAATGTAGGTAGGGTGAAGGACTGGGGGGACTATGGTCTGGGTCAACTGAGGTACGGGAGGGTGAAGACTGGGGGGACTATGTCAGGGTCAACAGAGTGTAGGTGAGGGTAAAGTTGGGGGGGGCTTATGTCCGGGTTCAACAGAGTGTCCGGAGGGGGAAGATGGGGGGGGTGGGACTATGTCAGAGTCAAAGAGTGTTCGGGAGGGTGAAGACTGGGGGGGGGACTCTGTCGGGTCAACAGAGTGTACGGGAGGGTGAAGACTGGGGACTATGTCAGGGTGAACAGAGTGTCCGGCAGGGTGAACATGGGGGGACAGGGCGGTAAGTGTCATGGAGGTTGTCTGCAGGAAGATTGAACACTGACGTGAAGAAGTAAAAGAACGTCAATGCGGTTTCGTCCAAGAAGGGGAGCAGAACTATGTGGGATTGTGGAGGGTCAGGATAAGCTCGTCTAAGAATTAGAAAACTAATGTGGCAGTGAGGGCGTGGGGAGGGGGGGGGCGGGGTGGGGGGGGGGGGGGGGGGGTTTGTGTGTGTAGGAGGGTGGGGGTGACGAGAGGAGAACAATGATGTGAGAAGTAAAGTTACACGATGTTAACCTGCGAAGGGGAGAGATAATGTGGGATTGTGAGGGTCAGGAGAAGCTGCCTAAAAGAAGAAGAAACAATGCAGGCAGTGTGGGCGTGGGGGGGAAGTTGGTTTTAAGGGGGGGGGGGGGGGAGGGGGGAAACAATGTGATGCCGCGAAGTGACACAGAAAGGACTGGTCAGGCAAACAGGGCGCTGACAAACGACCCTCAGCATTGAAAAGTTGATTGACAGCTTGTAGGCGCACAGCCTCGATCAGGGCTGTAATAAAAATAACCCACCATTCACTGTCGACGCCCGTTTTTTCAGTTCTCAAAAAATGGTAAAAGATTATGAAACATTCATGGAACATAAACATGACATACGATGCATTTCACTTCACTTATCAACAGATGATCCAATGGACAGATGTGAAATGGGTTGCCCGTTTGGGATGTTAAACTGCTTTGGAACCCATTGGAAACACATCAGGAATCTTTTCTGCATGTTGAGTTGTGAAATGGGGACAGACCCTGCATAGCAAGGTAGGCTATTGGTGAAACTTTTCACCTTTGTCCTCTATCCCCCAATCTTCTCCCCCCCCCCCCCCCCCCACCCCCTTTTCCCACCATCTTGAGCTTCTATCCCCACAAAGGCTTTAAGAAAAAATAAAAAAACTCTCATCTTCGCCTTTCACCAGACGGCTCTCGCGTGCTAGTTCAATAGAGTAAAATGGGTTTGCAACTTAGGGTATATCTTTATATGAACTACTTGATTGTTCCAAGTCATTTCCCAGTCTGTTTTCCTCTGCATGTTCCACAAACTCTTCCTTTTCCATGGAAACGGTTATAAAAAAAAATCCCAGTTTAACTCTGCGTCTTTACTCACCGATTTTAACCATTCGAGTGGAGGGATGATTGTTTCTGCACTTAAATTAAAGAGATAGTGTGAGAATGCGAGCTGGGCTTGCTACTTCATTTGGGGATAACGTTTGGTACGCTGCGACGTCTGCAGATTTTGGACAAACGCCATTATATTCTCACAACGCAATTTACGGCCGCCACGTCAAAACCAACGTGACGTGCAATGTGAAGGAGAAAATAGAACAGTGCCAGTGTTGTTGCTGAAAATAGGGTCACCCTGGTGGGGGTCAGCTGGCACTATTCTTCGGCTCCTCCCCCGCCTTCATATTGTTATCATTCATCAAGGAGGGGCTTCCTGGTTTGGCTCTGGCAATGCATAAAACAAAGGACTTCTATTACTACAGAACGATCATTTATGTATTTCCAGTTCTAACTGTGTGTATGTGTGTGCTGTGTTGTTGTGTGTGTTGTGTGTGTGTGTGTGTGTGTGTGTGTGTGGATTGTGTTGTGTGCGCGCGCGCGATGATTTCGTGGTTTTTGTGTGTTGTGTGTTGGGTGTTGTGCGTGTGTGTGTGGTGTGTGTGTGTGGTGTGTGTGTGTGTGTGGGTGTGTGTGTGTGGGTGTGTGTTTGAATCGCGCGCGCGCGCGCCCGTGTGTGTGTGTGTGTGTGTGTGTGTGTGGTGCGTGTGCGTGTGTGTGTGTGTGTGTGTGTGTGCTGCAATTTCATTCCTTAACAGGCTGATCTTTATCAAGTTCCAGTGGTCATGTTGAGGCGAAATAATCGACACCTGCCATCTTTCTTGTCTTTCGGAATTACCGGAAATGTCGGACTTTATTATATTGGCAGGGAAAATTATAATATAAAAGTTTAAAAGCCAGGAATACTTTGTGCCATCTTTCATTTTCCTACCCACAATTGCCACTTATTTATTCTTTTTTTTTTATCGTAAAATTAAACCTTATCTCTTTTTTCTTTGCACCAGGACAAATACTGTGTGTGGGCCGTGTGGTGTCGGAACATGAAGGCATAGGCATGGTAAGTATGACATGGTGGGGGAGGGGGGGGGGGGGTGGGGAGTAGAGGGGGGAAGGGGGTGAAACAAAGGGGAAGAAAGAGGGGGGAGGGCAAAGGGGAGGGGAGGGGTGTTAAAGGTCACAGAAAATTAAAAAAGGCCAAAACAAAAACGAAACATTTAAAAAAAAGTCAAATAAAGAAAAAAAAAAAAATGGCAGCAATATCCATTTTATGCATGCAGGTATGTTTTACCACAGGAGAAAAAAGGCTTGCCTCGCAGTACAAAATGTGTGGCAAACAGAGAGATCAGTCTCGGTTTTAAAGACAGTAAGAAATGTGGTAAATAAAAGAAACTGAC
>CM031603.1:93324467-93331967 GCA_018398815.1 Conus ventricosus
CGTTCCACACAGCCCTGGGACTGTGGATGACAATGCCGGTCATGTAGTATTTGACCAGATACCTCAACTGAACTGTCAGCGCCTTGAGAATCTCCACACCGAACTCGTGTCCATGATCTGATTGAAGGATTTCCAAACGTGCACAGCTGAGATGTCGAAATTCCGCACACTTCTCTTGCTGATTTTGTCGCCAAAGATTCCGCCCAGCTGTATGTTGTGAAATGATCTCTGCGATGCACGATCCACTTGAAAAGATCATCAGGTCAACTGACATAGTGATTTAAATTAACTTGCACACGTGCAAGAACACCCAGCCTCACTACCTCTTCAGGTGGTGGCGGTTTTAAGGGTTGACGCACTTCACATGATGGGCAGACTTGCAAAAAGAAACTGTTCACACCACACTTGATTCCTGCATAATCACGGGAAATTCAGCCCAGGGCTTGCTGCATCCAGAGGTACCGACACATTCATGTGTCTAGTGTGTCAAAGATTTCTCCTGTTGTCACCACCACTCGGCAAGGTTAACACTTTTCGCCATTTTATACCTCTGTCTAACTGCAGTGCATCGACAGCTTGGGCATACTTTTCTTTCCTAAGGCCAATGTCCTGTTTCTCAACGGCGACTTTCAAAAATTGATGTCCTGAAAACTCGTCAAATTGTTCAATTTTGAGCCCCCCCAAGTTTGCACAGCTCATCCGGCCTTCTGTAGCCACGACAAGCTTCCGTTGAAAGACAGGTGTTCCGCTGAAAGACAGGTGTTCTGCTGAAAGACAGGTGCTCACAACTTTCACTCAAGCAGAACGGGGCGTGGTAAGCGAGCAGAGCGGAAACACGAAAGTGTCGAGAAGTCAGTGGCGTGTTGTCATCACGGGCAATAACAAAACAGTGCACGGTACGAAGAGGGAAAACACGCGCGTACATGCGCAAGCACACGCACGCACAACACACACACGCACGCACACACGCACGCACGCACGCACGCACGCACACACCACACACACACACACACACACACACACACGTGTTGATGGTGCGAGCAGGCTGTGTGGATGTGAGTGCGTGCATGCGTGTGTCTGTGAACGGGGGTTGTGTGGTCGTGCATGAGCATGCGTGCGGGCGCGCTCGTTTGTGTGTGTGGTGTGTGTGTGTGTGTGTGTGTGTGTGTGTGCTGTTGGTTATGTAAAGCGCTTACAGCCCTAATGTTTAGAGAATAGCTATATAAATCAACATTATTCTTATTATTGTTTATTATATCTGTATTTTACACATACATACATACATACATACATACATACAGAGGAAGACTCGGGAAGTCGAATTATTCAGATCATTATATGAGTCTGCTGTCCTTCTCTCTCTCTTCTCTCCTCTCTCTCTCTCTCTCTCTTCTTTCGCGATGTAGTTAGATTTTATTTTAGTTGACAGCATGTGACTGCTAACCTGTCTTCCCTACACCTGGCCGCCACCCCTCGTCCAAACCCCCGTTCCCCGCATCCCTACCCCTTTAACCCCACCCCCCACCCCGCCCCCACCCCCCCCCCAATTTTTCTTAGTGCTCTTTTGGGTCTTGAAGCAGGACGAGCCCGTTGGGTTGCTGTGGAGGCACACCTGTTCGCTGTGTGGTTTGTGTTGCACGGGATACTCGGGACATTGTTTGCAATACGTGACATGGCTACCCTGTCACTCACTGTCTGTTTCATTCAGTTCAGTGTATCTGCTGTTAGTTCTTATACAAAGTGCATGTAAACACCTCGATTCCCGGATGATTCCCGCTTTGCAATGGCTAAATGCCTGACCTTTAAAGCAATGTAATTCTCATCGCTTCTCTCTCTCTCTCTCTCCTCTCTCTCCTCTCTCTCTCTCCTCTCTCTCTCTCTCTCTCTCTCCTCTCTCTCTCTGTGATTGAGTGTGTGTAAGTGTGTGTGTGCGCGCGCGCGTTTGTGTGTGAGTGGTGTGTGTAAGTCCGTGTCTGTATGATGAGAAGAGAGGAGAGAGAGAGAGAGAGAGAGAGAGGGAGAGGGTGTGTGTGTGAGAGAGTGTGTGTGTTCACGTAAAACATAAAACTCCAATTTAAAACCTTATACAATAAGTTTTCTCAGTGTCAAACAACGCTTAAAAGATGTGGACGCTTGTGGTCTGGAAATATCTTTTACAAACTTTATCACACAACACACACACACACACACACACACACACACACACACACACACACACACACACACATGCGCACACCCAGAGACTGATAGTCGGATAGATAGATAGATAGACAGACAGGGAGAGAGATCAACAGCAGAAATATAGAGATAGAAAGACAGACAGAGAGATAGATGTATCGATAGATAGATAGGTGTGTAGACAGATAAAATAAGAGATAGATTGATAGTAAGATAGATAGACAGATAGATGAATAGATACACAGACGGATGAATGGATAGACAGACGGATGTATGGATAGAGCGATAGATAGATATACAGATTGATAGACAGACAACCAAAGAGATAGGTAGATAAATGGATAGGTAGACTAACAGATAGATAGATAGAGAAGAGAGGATAGAAAGACTGACAGACAGACAGAGAGGGAGAGAGAACGTACACTGAAAAAAGAAGTTGTGTAAGAAAGGAAGCGGAGGCTAATAATAAACTTGTCTGTCATCAAAACAGACTTTAGAAAAAGAAAGGGGGAACGGAGGTGGGGCTGACAAAAGACGAAAAAAAAAAAAAAAAGAAAGAAAAAAAGAAAGAAAGAAAAAGAAAAAAAGAAAGAAAAAAGAATGAATGAAAGGGCGTTAGAACGTATATATGAAATCTATTTATTACTAGCACGGGTGGGGACCATTAAAGCCCCTCTTGAAAACAGAACCATTTCTATTGGCAGTCCACTTTCGTTCCTTGAGTAGGATTCATCAGTGAGACCTGACTGATTGTGACGTCACATGGAGATACATGACGTATAATTCTATCTCCATCAAGGGCTCAAAGACAGAAACCAGCGTCGGCACCCCATAGCAGCTAGTGAGGGGTAGGAAAACAAAATGAGAATGAAGTACTCTCTCTCTCTCTCCCTCTCTCCTCTCTCCCTCTCTCCCTTCTCCTCTCTCTCTCTCTCTCCTCTCTCTGTTTGTTATAATTGAGTTTTTGTTTGCGTGTGTGTGTGCATATAAAAAAAAAAGTCTTTAAATATTTCAGTCTTTCATGGTGTGTGGGCCGTTTATTTACGTGCGCAGGTGTGTTGGTGCGTTTGTGCAGCACGTGAATCGGAACGAGAAAAAAAGATGCACCCGAAGGTGCCAGCAAAACAACAACAACACAACAAACAAGTCTACGAACAAACAAACAAATAAACAAAGGAAAAACACCCACAACACTGCAATGGAAAGACTGAGCGCAGTTTTCTCCCCTTTCTTTCATCCTTTCTGTTTTTAAAAACAGGAAGATCAAGTGATGCTTTGGCCTGCTCCTAGATCTCCTCTCTACACACAGTGCAGCCAGTCTGGCAGTACGACTGAGCCGACAACCCACTTCACGGGCAAGTTATATGCTTGGAGACAGAACATGGAGGAAACCTTATGCCATCAACACAAGTGACTTCAGAGAAAGAAAGAAAGGAAGGCAGAAAGGAAGGAAGGAAGGAAGGAAGGAAGAAGGAAGGAAGAAAAAAGAAACTAAACAAAACAAAGAAGAAAGAAAGGAAAGGAGGAAGAAAGGGAGGAAACAAGGACGGAACGAAGGAAGGAAGGAAGAAAGGAAAGAAGGAAGAAAGGAAGGAAGAAAGGAAAAAGAAAGGGAGGGAAGAAAGGAAGGACGGAAGGAAGAAAGGAGGAAGGGAAAAAGAAACAAAACAAAACGAAGGAAGTAAGGAAGGAAGGAAGGAAGGAAGGAAGGAAAAAAGAAACAAACCAAACAAGAAGAAAGAAAGGAAAGAAAGAAGGAAGGAAGAAAGGAAGGAAGAAAGGAAGAAACAAACAAAACACAACACACGAACAAAACAACACAAACCAAACCAACAAACACGGACCAGCCACACAGCCTCGGGTGAAAATTAGCGGCTGGGAATGAGTTGAACGAGATCGGCAAGGTTGGACATTCAGCAAGAAACATGTAGGCAGTAACTTCCCCTGCCTACAAAGGGACACAACTTCAAACTACAACACACACTGAGCGCCCCACTCAACATTTCGCACAACTGCACGTGGTAGATAGCTAAATTAAGCGGAATAAACAAAGCCAGACAAAAGTGAACAAAGCCAGACAAAAGTAAACAAAGCCAAAGGTGAACAAAGCCAAACAAAGCCAGACAAAAGTGAACAAAGCCAGACAAAAGTGAACAAGCAGCAAACAAAGGAAGACAAAAGTGAACAAAGTCAGACAAAGTTGAACAAAGGCAGACAAAAGTGGAACAAGTCAGACAAAGTTGAACAGAGCCAGACAAAAGTGAACAAAGCCAGACAAAGTGAACAAAGTCAGACAAAAGTGAACAAAGCCAGACAGATTTGAACAAAGCGAGACAAAGATGAACAAAGCCAGACAAAAGTGAACAAAGCCAAGTTGAACAAAGCCAGACACGCCAGACAAAAGTGAACAAAGCCAGACAAAAGTGAACAAGCCAGACAGAGGTGAACAAAGCCAGACAAATTTGAACAAAGCCAGGCAAAAGTGAACAAAGCCAAAGTTGAACAAAGCTAGACAAAGCCAGACAAAAGTGAACAAAGCCAGACAGAGGTGAACAAAGCCAGACAAAAGTGAACAAAGCCAGACAATAGTGAACAAAGCCAGACAAAAGTGAACAATAGCCAGACAGAGGTGAACAAAGCCAGACAAAAGTGAACAGAGCATGAACAAAGCCAGACAAAAGTGAACAAAGCCAAGGGAACAAAGACAGATAGAGGTGAACAAAGCCAGACAAAAGTGAACAAAATCAACAGTTGAACAAAGCCAGACAAAGTGAACAAAGCCAGACAAATTTGAACAACGCCAAAGTGAACAAAGCCAGACAAATTTGAACAAAGCCAGACAATTTGAACAAAGCCCGACAAAAGTGAACAAAGCCCGGCAAAGGTGAACAAAGCGCGACAGGTGACAAAAGGTAGACAGTGGGCACAGGAAGAAAAACTACCAGAGCAGACAGAGATACACGACATATGTTAATTGAATAAAAATTGATCTTGTTTACATGTCCGCACCACTTTATCTAGTTGCAAAGTGAAATGACTGCTGGCGGAAATCTCAACATAAAAAAACAATACAAACAAACTTGAAATAACGCTGCCACAGAACGATGAACGAACGAATTACAAGACAAAACCGACGCGTTTTCGACCTCTTAGGTCTTCTTCAAGTAAAACAGCAACACCATCAGGACAATGAAAACGAAGAACGAGCAACCACTTATCAATGACGTGAAGCAATGACAATGACGTGAAGCAATGACAATGACGTGAAGCTATGACAATGAAAATGAAGAACGAGCAATCACTTATCGATGACGTGAAACAATGACAATAGACAATGACGTGAAGCGATGAAAATTAAAATGAAGAGCGAGCAATCACTTATCGATGACGTGAAACAATGACAATAGACAATGACGTGAAGCGATGAAAATTAAAATGAAGAGCGAGCAATCACTTATCGATGACGTGAAACAATGACAATAGACAATGACGTGAAGCGATGACAATGAAACAAAGAACGAGCAATCACTTACCGATGATATGAAGCAACGACAATGACATGAAGCGATGACAATGAAACCAAAGAATGAGCAGTCACCTATCAATGACGTGAAGCAATGGCGATACGCGAAGCAATGACAATGACGTGAAGCAATGGCGATGACGTGAAGCAATGGCAATGACGTGAAGCAATGACAATGACGTGAAGCAATGACAATGACGTGAAGCAATGACAATGACGTGAAGCGATGACAATGACGTGAGGCGATGACAATGGCGTGAGGCGATGACAATGACGTGAGGCGATGACAGTGAAAATGAAGAATGAGCAACCACTTATCAATGACGCACGCAATCACGCCACTTTGCAACCAACTTTGATTCTTACTTCGTCGTTTTGTATTTTGCTTCACATCATGGATAAGTGCTTGCTCATTCCTTCCTTTGCATTTGTCCTAAATGCTGCTTGTTCTACCTGAAGAAGACCTAAGAGGTCGAAACGCGTCGCGTTTTGTCTTGGAATTCGTTTGTCCTATGTTCTCTGGCGGAGTGGTTTCAAGCCCTTTCTAAAAAATCTACTTTTAGCTATCTTTTCTTTTCCCTGTGAATGCGGTCTGCCATCTTCAATGGGACTCAGGTGTTGGCTTTCATTTCAAGAGCCCGCTGAACATCCCTGAGAAAGGCTTGCATTGAAAACATTGGGTGTTGGTGCACGTTTCAACTGTGGTGTGCAACCACGCTTTTCTTCCAGTTTTCCACCGGAAACTCTCTCTTCTCTCTCATGCATGCGTCTCTCTCTCTCCTCTCTCTACTCTCTTTCATTTCTCATCTCTAATTCAATTCTGCTCTCTACTCTCATCTCTTCGCCCTCATGTATGCGTCTCTTCTCTTGATCTTCTCTCTCTCTCTCTCTCTCTCTCTCTCTCTCTCTCTCTCTCTCTCTCCCTGTGTGTTGTAGTTGGTGTGTGTTGTGTGTGTGTGTGTGTGTGTGTGTGTGTGTGTGTGTGCATGTGTGTGTGTGTGTGTGTGTGTGTGTGCGTGTGTGTGTGAGTGTGAGTGTGTGTGTGTGTGTGTGGTGTGTGTGTGTGTGAGTGTGTGTGTGTGTGTGTGTGTGTGTGTGTGTGCGTGGTGGTGTGTGTGTGTGTGTGTGGGGTGTGTGTGTGTGTGTGTGTGTGCGTGTGTGTGCATGCGTGCGCGCGTGTGCGTGCGCGCGCGCGCGTGCATGCCTCCTCACGCACACACTTGCGTTCTTGTTTGCTTGTGTCTGTCTGTGTTAGCGTGTGCGTGCGCGCGCGCGCGGGCGCCGGCGTAGTGCATGCGCGCGTCCGCTCGTGTTAATGTGTGCGAGCACGCGTGCGTGTGCGTTTATGTCTTCTTTCATCCGGCAAGCAGAGCGGATTTTGTTGGAGCATTTAATTGGAGTGTCAAACCGCATTGCAGACACTCTCCAGAGAGCTTGTGCACTGCTCCGCTGTTGGCGTAGAGAGAAGAGAGAGAGAGAGAGAGAGAGAGGGAACGATAGAGAGAGAGAGGCAGACAGAGAGACAAAGAGAAAGAGAGAGACAGAGACAGACAGACAGAGAGAGAGAGAGACAGAGACAGAGACAGAGACAGAGAAAAGGAGAGACAGAGTGACAAGAGTGAGAGACAGAGAGAGAGACAGACAGAGACAGAGGCAGAGAGAGAAGGACAGACAGACAAACAGTCGGGCGGACAAGAGAGAGAGAGAGAGAGAGAGAGAGAGAGAGAGAGAGAGAGAGAGAGAGAGAGAGAGGGGACAGACAAGACTGACAGAGAGAGAGAAGAGAGAGGAGAGAGAGA
>CM031603.1:93344467-93356967 GCA_018398815.1 Conus ventricosus
ATATATATATATATATATATATATATATATATATATAAAATATATGGTGTGTGTGTGTGTGTTGTGTGTGTGTGTGTGTGTGTGTGTGTGTGTAGGGAAGTATTGTATTTCATTCTTCTCCTGCAAAAGCTGGAATTATTTACGTTTCAGAGTGTTGTGCTGAGTTAACGAATTCAGATTCCGTCCTTTTTTGAAAAACCGCGAAGCCTAAGCCCTCCCCCTCCCCTCCCCTCTTCTCCATCGCTTTCCCCAGCCTCTCCTTTCCACCCCTCACCTCCCCCCCCCCCCCCCCCCTGGTCAACCAACTTCCTGCTTGCACCCCACCCTTCAAAACCGACCCCCTCACACACACACACACACACACACACACGCAAACACACACACACACACACACGCACACACACACACACACAGAGGGGGGGGGGGGGGGGGGGGGGGGGGGGGGGGTATTTAAAGGACGATCGTCAGAGTTGCGATTCCCATCGCCTTGGAAATCTGTCAATTTCAGGAATCAGCAAGAATTCTTTGTCTGTTTACTTTTCTATCATCATTATTTCCATACGTTGTTGTTGTTGTACTTACTTTTTCTTCATTCGTGTGCACTTCTTTTCACTGATTGATTAATACATTATTTCGAATAAAGTTTTTTGCCCACTCGGGTCGTTTTGATTGCACTCTCAACACAGAAACTTGATCCCAGCCAAATGAAGCTCCGAGGCACTCATTCACGTGAATAAAAACCCCTCTCTCTCTCTCTCTCTCTCTCTCTCTTCATCTCTCTCTTTCTCTGTGTGCACGTGCAATCGAGAGCGTCGACACAAACAACTGTTTCACGTGTTCTGGAACGTGACCCTAAACAGATGCCCGTTCAATTCTCTCTCCGTTCGCCACATGATTAGTAAGCACACGAAACGTTTCGCCAGGGGGGACAACTAACAGCATCGTCACTCGGCCCAAAACAGTCGATGTCTGTACACAATGGCAACACATCCTTCTGTCATCACTGTTCGTCCGTTGAATCGACCAGAACCGCTTCTGTCATCTTGCCACACGTGTAAAATCCCATCACCAACTTTCGGAAAGGAACGCCAGTTTGGCCGTTGGTATGGATGACACGTTACACATAGCATGCACCTTCCCCGAACTTGGAGTATGGCTGCCTTAACGGCGGGATAAAAAAAAAAAAACGGTCATACACACAAAACTCCACTCCCTTTGTTGGGTAGATGGATTAAGCCTGGCCTGTCTATACAGGGAGTGTCCGCAGGAGTATCAGTCTGCGTACGTGGGGAAAAAATCATCCTCTACAATGATCATCAAGAGTCCAGTTCTGTGGCTTTTAACGCCCTACGTCTATGCTGACCTCTGTTTAAATTTGCTCTCCGTGAGGAGTCTGTGTTCGTGTTTCAGATTCGCCATATAACTGTGTATTTTATTTCGTTATGTCGTTAGCTTCTACCACAGCTACGAATATTTTTTCGGGTTTTTGTTTTGTGTGTGTGTCTTCCTGCCTTCCTCCCCTCTCCTTTTTTCCCCTCCCTTTCTTTTCTTCTTTTCTCTATCTATCTGTCGTCTTTCCTTGCTTCTCTCGTTCTCTTGATCTTTGTTGCAATACCAAAGAGAATGAATGTGTACAGTACACCAAACATCGGCACATTAATTAACAAACCCACACGCTCTGTATCAAACACCGAAATACTAAAGTTCACATGAGAATGTCCATCGATAAAACAACGTACACATTTGCATGGGAATGAGAGTTGATAAAGGAAAAAAAATAAAGAAAAGAAAAAAAGAAGAAAAAATGGGAAGAAATGGGAGGATGGAGAAGAAAATGAAAGAATTGGGGAAAAAAGGTGGAACAAAATGGAGGTTCGATGACAAAAAAAGAAAAGAAAAAAGAAGAAGAAGAAGAAGAAAGAAGGAGACAACAGTCTGTGTCAAAGCCATCGTTATCAGAGAGGTCATGGGGACAGTCGTTGGAGGGACACAGTGCTCCCCTGCGGTAGGGGACCTTGTTACCGCACAAAATATCACCACTGCACAACATGTCACAATTGTGACATTTGTGCCAGTTGTGACATTTTGTGCAGTGAAAGACTGTACAAAATGTCACAGCTCGCAGTTGTGACCATTTGTGCACCTATGGCCCATTTTCGAATTCATTCATATATAAATATATAATATATATATATATATATATATATATTTTATATATATTATATATATATTTAATATATATAGAGAGAGAGAGAGAGAGAGAGAGAAGAGAGAGAGAGAGAGAGAGAGAGAGAGAATTATAAACAAAGCTTGCTCTTATGTCTTCGATTGAAGAAATAGGGGGAGAGACGCATTCATATCTGCAGTGGTAGATGATTCTGCCTAACTAACAGTATGTGCTTGAGTGGGTGAATGGGAAAAAATAAAATAAATGCTTCTCAAAAAGAGCTTCAGCAAGCTTATATTCTCCAATTGAATTATAAACAAAGCTTGCTCTTATGTCTTAGATTGAAGAAATAGGGGGAGAGACGCATTCATATCTGCAGTTGTAGATGATTCTGCTAACTAACAGTATGTGCTTGAGTGGGTGCTCGGAACTTATCCTTGGAATTTATTAGTTTGTTGTATATATATATATATAATATATATATATATAATATATAATATATAGAGAGAGAGAGAGAGAGAGAGAGAGAGAGAGAGAGAGAAAATATAATCCAATATTTCGAGCGGCTGCTCTTTTCAAGGACGACAAGACTGTGTAGTCACGTCAAAAGTGGAGTGACATCATCAGGTCGATGCTAAAAGAAAACTTGCGTCATGACAGTAATGTCATCACCAAGTGATGCAAAGTCTAACACACCATCCTGTTATTATTTTGTCACTCCCCACCCCCACCAATATACTAAACAGCCCCCACCCCCTCGACCTCTCTCTTTCTCTTTCTCTGTCTCTCTCATCTCTCTCTCTCTCTCTCTCTCTCTCTCTCTCTCTCTCTCTCTCTCTCTCTCTCTCTCTCCTCTCTCTCTCAGGTTTTCACTTTGCTAGTTGTACCAGAGGGAACAACTGAGCCACTATCAAATGCAAGGGAACTCGGTGCGTGTCACTAATAGTTAGTCATGTGTGTTCAGGCATTGTGGGGTGCTTTGTTTGTAGTTTACGAATCCAGAATTTTTCCCTGAGGTCTCTATGAATGTCACTGTCTATGTACTGTTTTTCAATTGGCATACAACGCATGTCTTGAAGTGAGTGGTTGTGCATGTTGAAATGATGTGTGACGTGGGTGCCTGTATTGTTCTGGATGTGTGACCTATGTAAGTAAAAGCGTTGTTTGAGCGAGTTGCGTGTTTCTCCTACGTATTGAGCTCCCTTGCATTTGGTGCAGTAGAGCAGGTACACGATGTTGCTTGTGCTGCAGGACATCTCATGGCGAATGGTGAATGTCTCGCCACTAACATCACTGGTGAACTGACGTGTCTCTACTACATGCTCCTTACAGATGACACAGCGTTTTCGAATACATCTGTGGCTTCCAGGGTTGTCAGTGGATGGTTCTTGTGGAGGAAGCATGGAAGGCATCAGGATGTTTCGTAGACTATTTGAATTTCTTTCTCCTACTATGGGGAGCTCTGGCATGGCTTGTTTCATCTTGTTGCTTTCATGTAAAGCTGGTTGCTGTTGTTGCAGCCACTGACGTAGAGGAGGGTTGGCAGGGTTGTGAGTTATATGATGAATGGGACCCTCTTCTTGGGAGTTTGGGGCCTGTATTCGAGGGTCTCATTACGTGGGATGCTGCTGACTCTTTCCATGGCTTTGTGGATGGTGTAGGTACTGTACCCTCTACGTTGAAAGTGCTTGGCGATCTCTTGGCAGCGAAGGGTGAAGGCTTCGTCTGTCGAGCATAACCTGCGAGCGCGTAGCATCTGGCTGAATGGTATGTTGTTTTTGCATACCTTGGGATGACAAGAAGAAGCATGTAGGTATGCATGGGCGTCTGTTGGTTTTGAAAAAGATCTGTTTGGAGGAAGCCTTCCTTGAGAATGATGTTGATGTCCAGGAAGGGGATGGAGACAGGTGATGACTGATAGGTGAACTTGACAGTGGGATGGAAAGTGTTGATGAATTCAATGAACTGATCAAGTCCTCCTGAGTTTTGGTCCACAATAGAAAAATGTCATCTATGAACCGTTTCCAGAAGCAGCTGTCGACGATGATGGGGCTCTGAGTGAGCAGGCTGTCCTCTAACCATCCATGAAGATTGTTTGCCACGGTGGGGGCCATAGGGGTTCCCATTGCTGTCCCGAATTCTTGTTTATAGATGATGTCCTCAAAGTGGAACACGTTGTTTTGTAAATGTGTCTCACCACTTCAAGGACTCTCTCAATTGGGGGTGTCTTTGTCTGCAGATGGGACTGTAAAAAAGTACCTGATGGCGGTTTCCATGTCTCCATGTGGGATGTTCGTATAGAGGCCAACAACATCAATGGTAACGAGCAAGGTGCCACTCTTGAAAGGCCATGAGCTGTATTCCAGTCACGTAGCGTTTTTAACATATGAGTTGTGTCTTTGACGTGACTTGGGAGGGTGGTTACGATATCCTGAAGCCAGAAGTCAACCAGTTTTGAGAGATTTTCAGTTGGGCCATTTACTCCCGACACGATTGGGCGACCTGGAGGATTCTGCAGGTCTTGTGTATTTTTGGCAAGTGGTAGAACTGATGAGTCCTGCATGCCTTTAGCTCCACTAGCGCCCATTGCTTGGTGTTGTCATCAATATGGCCGTCGCTGTGGAGATGTTCTACCAACTCGTTTGAAATCTCTGCTATTTGGATGGTAGGATCATTTGGGAGCTGCTTGTAATGCAACTGGTTGTTTAGTAGTCTTTTGGCCTCAGTGATGTAGTTTTCGGTGTCTTGGAACAACAACAGCACCACCTTTGTCAGCTCTGCTGATTCTGATGTTCCTGCTGAGGACTAGCTGCCGTAGCTGTTGTAGGGCTGCTCGTAGATTTTGCCTCAGGTTGTCCCTCTGGTGTCCAGAACTGCGGTATGTTATATATATAGGTTAATGTAGTTAAAATACCCAAATTGATTTTGATAGTGCTCGACCCCTTCATAATTCTGTGGTGTTCTCGAAACAAATTTGTAGATTCTGTTTTTAAAAACCTATTTTAACAAATATATATATATATCCACACTTTCGTTTTGTTCCATTTTACTACCCTTCGCTGGCTGCTTTGGGGGTGCTGTTGGATTCTTTTTTGAACCCTTGGTGGTGAGCACACCACAGAATTATGAACTGTGGTGTATCTCTATTTGACACCAAGAGCACAGACACAATCAGCCGTGTCTCCCTGATGAGTCCGATCCAGCGGACGAAAGGCCTAGGAGCAGGCAATACAAATAGATGTGCTTTCGAGAGGGATTACGATGGTTCCCTCAGGCAGATAGTGAAGGGTTTCTCATATTTATAATATATTCCCCCCATTTTCTTCAGCTTCAATTTTTTTCTCTCTAAAAGTTCAAATCTTTGCCAAGTCATTACTATAACGACTGAAGAATTGTTAACCTGCTCTTGTTTTCCCCCACTACTTAATCGTTCAGCATTATATATATATATATATATATATATATATATATATATATATATATTATATATATATATATATATATATATATATATATATATATAAAACAGAGAGTTTAAAAACCACAACAGACAAGATAAAAAGATTTCCAAAACTTTCGGCTTTAATGCCTTCCTCAGTGGTGAGTTGACTGGCCGGCGAGTTCATATATTATATATATAATATATATATATATATATATATATATATATATATATATATATATATATATATATATATATATATATATATGTGTGTGTGTGTGTGTGTGTGTGTGTGTGCGTGCGTGCGTGCGTGCGTGCGTGCGTGCGTGCGTGCGTGCGTGCGTGCGTGCGTGCGTGCGTGCGTGCGTGTGTGTGTGTGTGTGTGTGTGTGTGTGTGCATGCACACGGTGTGTATGTGTGTGTGTGTGTGCGTGCGCGCGTGCGTGAGTGCGTGTGTGCGTGCGTGCGCGCCCGCGAGTGTGTGTAAGAAAAAACAATTTTAGTGTAGATTTATCCCATAAATTAACATTCATCATTCCTAGCCTGTATCCCTCTCGATCTGCGCCCATCTCCCCTCTCACCCCCCCCCCCCTGCCCGTTCCCCCAGCCCTCTCCTCTTCCCTCCTCCCGCACTGCGCGCATCATCTCCTATCTGTTCGTCAGATGTCGCTGACAGGTGAACGGCCCTTCTTCATCAAAACCAATTACTCAGACGTTTTACAGAATTAGATCAGTCTCCAAGTTCCAACATGAAACTAGAAGTTCTACTGGCAGTGAAAAAAAAAGGGTTAATGTATGCACACACAAAAAAGAAAAAGAATATCAAAGAGACAGATCAGCAAAACCAAAAGGAAAGCGTAAACAACCTGACCTTTTTGTTTCAAACGGAAGATGGAAGACAAAAGGTCAGACACAACCCCACACCCCGCCCCACCCCAAAAAGGAAAAAACAAACAAAAAAAAAAACTTCATTAGTTTTGTTCCGCTATCATTCCCTTTGTCCCACCTTCCCACCCCAACAGCAACATTTTCTAGTCAGTTTTGTTTTCTAACTTTTTTTATATCATTATTCTGTGCGATCATTGACACTCTCTGCTGCTCATTGATCGTTCATCGTTCGCGTTGTCTTTTGACCTTTGCTGACGTAGCTAACGTTATCTGCGAGCTGAACGCGCTTGGGGTGGGAGGGGGGAGGAGGGGGGGGGGGGGGAGATGGCAGCACGTGCATTACTTTTTGATCAGCTTACTGACTGACTGCGTAAACCATCGGAAGGACCAATCATGACTTATCCCTCCCCCCCCCCCCCTTCCCCCTCGATCTTCGGTCTCATTTTATGGTTCCACTGCCAGAAGTTTTCTGTATACTGCACATTTACCCCCCCCCCCCTCTTCCTCCCCCCCCCCCCTGCTACCCCTAACCTCACCCCAACGTGCGGCCTTCCGCTCAACTTCCAAATCCCAACATTTCACGAAAAAAACACAGTTTTACCCGTGATACCTGACTGAGGTACTTGGTAAGAGGTATTGGGGGTTGGGGTTGGGGGGGGGGGGGGGGGGGGGGGGGGGGGGGGGGAATAGCTCAGTTGGTAGAGCGCCGGACTCGTGATCCTGAGGTTACGGGTTCGAATTTCGGTACAGGGGGATTTTTCCCTCAGAATAAAAATTGGTTCTGACTCCATTTCCATACAGTCCTTCGAATGAGACTATAAACCGAGGTTCCGTGTGTGAACGCACGTACAACATCTTGCACACACGTAAAATCCCATCACCAACTTTCGGAAGAGAAGGCCAGTTTGGCCGTTGGTATGGATGACACGTTACACATAGCATGCACCTTCCCCGAAGCTGGAGTATGGCTGCCTTAATGGCGGGATATAAAAACGGTCACACACACAAAAGTGTCAGAATCTTCAACTCGATGAAGGTGGACACTCAAAAAAGAAGAAGAAGAAGGAGAAGAAGTCAGTTTTGAAACTGTTTGGCGCATGGACTTATATCACGGCGTGTCCTTGATGTGGTGAATCATGTTTCAAAGTGTTTGGCATCATGACCCAACGACAAGCGCAACTGGTAAGACAGGAAATGATGCTCCGTTTGAAGACTGAAGATCGGACGAGAGAGACTTGGTGGAAACTTCGCTCTATAGCACTTTGGCCTGTGGTGTGCGATTAGGACAAAACATACACATACACGCACACACGCACACACCACACACACACACGCACATACACACACACGCGCGCGCGCGCGCGCGCGCGACGAGAGAGAGAGAGAGAGAGAGAGAGAGAGAGAGAGAGGAGAGAGAGAGAGAGAGAGGATACAAACAACGACAACATCAACGGGAGCGTATCGTTGTGCCGCCGTCGCTGTCGCCGACCCGCTATGCGCCGTCCGCTATTGCGACGGGCCGTATTGCGCGGCTAACCTACCCTAACCCTATCCCTAACCCTATTCCTAACCCTATCCTAACCCTAACCCTATCCTAACCCTATCCTAACCCTAACCCTAACCCTAACCCTATCCCTAACCCTATCCCTAACCCTTACCCTAACCCTATCCCTAACCCTATCCCTAACCCTATCCCTAACCCTAACCCTATCCCTAACCCTAACCCTAACCTAACTGTCGCGCAATAGCGGGCCCACGCAATCGCGCAATAGCGGGCTGACCCCGGCGGCACAGCGGGACGGCGGCCATAGCGGGTCGGCGGCATAACGGGTACCTCCCACATCAACACGTACAGATGGATCCTACTTACAATCTGTACACCAGTCCAATTTCGCTGTTGGCGATGTTGATCAAACCTTTGACAATTTGTCCAAATCATTCCACTGTGTAAGGTCAGTCAGGCGACAATGTTTCCAGCGTGGAGCAACAACAAAGAAAGAGATAGATAGATAAATAGATAGATAGATAGATAGATAGATAGATAGATAGATAGATAGATGGAGAGAGAGAGAGAGAGAGGAGAGAGAGAGAGAGAGAGAGAGAGAGAGTGTGCGAGAGAGAGAGAGAGAGAGAGAGAGAGAGAGAGAGAGAGAGAGAGAGAGAGTTCTTCTTCTTCTTCTGCGTTCGCAGGCTGATACTCCTGCGGACACTCCCTGTATAGAAAGGCAAGGATTAATCCCATCTACCCAACAAAGGGAGTGGAGTTTTGTGTGTATGATCGTTTTTTTTTATCCCGCCATTAAGGCAGCCACACTCCAAATTCGGGGAAGGAGAGAGAGATCGTATGTGTGCGTATGCGCGCGCGCGCGCGCGCGCGAGAGAGGAGAGAGAGAGAGAGAGAGAGAGAGAAGGAGAGAGGAGAGAGGAGAGAGAGAGAGAGAGAGAGAGAGAGAGAGAGAGACTTCTTCTTCTTCTGCGTTCGCAGGCTGATACTCCTGCGGACACTCCCTGTATAGAAAGGCAAGGATTAATCCATCTACCCAACAAAGGGAGTGGAGTTTTGTGTGCATGATCGTTTTTTTTATCCCGCCATTAAGGCAGCCACACTCCAAATTCGGGGAAGGAGAGAGAGATCGTATGTGTGCGTATGCGGGAGAGAGAGGAGAGAGAGAGAGAGAGAGAGAGAGAGAGAGGAGAGGAGAGAGGAGAGAGAGAGAGAGAGAGAGAAGAAGAAGAAGAAGAAGAAGAAGAAGAAAGCTATGTATAGAAACCCCGAAGCTGTTTCGTTCAAAGCAGGTCACAACGACAAATCACCACACGTGAGCAACGGCAATCCATCTCCCACCACTGCCCGGCTGATGGTCAAATGGAGTGTCAGAGAGAAAGAGAGAGAGAGAGAGAGAGAGAGAGAGAGAGAGAGAGAGAGACCCCCCCCCCCCCCCGCCCTTGTTTCTCTCCGTCTTCTGTGTCGTTCGTACCTCGAGGGTCAAGCAGCTTCAGAATCAATCAGTTCCAAAGGAAGGTTTTAGGGCTAGGTCACACAGGGAGTTATGGCAATGTCACACTGGAGTAAGGTCATGGCACACGCCAGTTAGGCAATGTCACACGCCAGTTAGGCAATGTCACACGCCAGTTAGGCATGTCACACGGGAGTTAGACAATGTCACACAGGGAGTTACGCAATGTCACACAGGAGTTACGCAATGACACACGGGAGTTAGACAATGTCAAAAAGGAGTTAGGCAATGTCACACAGGGAGTTAGGCAATGTCACACAGGGAGTTAGACAATGTCACAAGGGAGTTAGGTAATGTCACACGGGAGTTAGGCAATGTCACACAGGAGTTAGACAATGTCACACAGGGAGTTAGACAATGTCATACAGGGAGTTAGGTATATCACACAGGGAGTTAGGTAATGTCACGGGGAGTTAGGCAATGTCACACAGGAGTTAGGCAATGTCACACGGGGAGTTAGGCAATGTCACACAGGGAGTTAGACAATGTCACACGGGAGTTAGGCAATGTCACACAGGGAGTTAGGTAATGTCACACGGGAGTTAGGCAATATCACACAGGGAGTTAGACAATGTCACACAGGGAGTTAGGTAATGTCACACAGGAGTTAGGCAATGTCACACAGGAGCTAAGCAATGTCACACAAGAGTTAGACAATGTCACACGGGAGTTAGGCAATGTCACACAAGAGTTAGACAATGCCACACGGTAGTTAGGTAATGTCACACGGGAGTTAGGCAAATGTCACACAGGAGTTAGACAATGTCACACGGGAGTTAGGCAATGTCACACGGGAGTTAGGCAATGTCACACAGGGAGTTAGGCAATGTCATACAGGGAGTTAGGCAATGTCACACAGGGAGCTAGGCAATGTCACACGGGAGTTAGGCAATGTCACACGAAGTTAGGCAATATCACACAGGGAGTTAGGTAATGTCATACAGGAGTTATGCAATGTCACACGGGAGCTAGGCAATGTCACACGGGAGTTAGGCAATGTCACACGGGAGTTAGGCAATATCAACAGGGAGTTAGGTAATGTCAACAGGGAGTTACGCAATGTCACACAGGAGTACGCAATGACCACGGGAGTTAGACAATGTCAAAAAGAGTTAGGCAATGTCACACAGGGAGTTAGGCAATGTCACACAGGGAGTTAGGCAATGTCACACAGGGAGTTAGGTAATGTCACACGGGAGTTAGGCAATGTCACACAGGAGTTAGACAATGTCACACAGGGAGTTAGACAATGTCATACAGGGAGTTAGGCAATGTCACACGGGAGTTAGGCAATGTCACACAGTAGTTAGACAATGTCACACAGGAGTTAGGTAATATCACACAGGGAGCTAGGTAATGTCACACGGGAGTTAGGCAATGTCACACAGGAGTTAGGCAATGTCAAACGGGAGTTAGGTAATGTACACACAGGGAGTTAGGTTTTGTCACACAGGGAGTTAGGCAATATCACACAGGGAGTTAGGCAATGTCACACGGGAGTTAGGCAATGTCACACGGGAGTTAGGCAATGTCATACGGGAGTTAGATATTGTCACACAGGAGTTGAGCAATGTGGCATAGGAGTTAGACAATATCATAAAGGGGGTTAGGCAATGTCACACTGGAGGTAGGCAATGTGTCACGAGAAGTCAGACAATGTCACACGGGGGTTAGGCAATGTCACACTGGAAGTTAAGCAATGTCACACGGGAGGCAGGCAATGTCACACTGGAAGTTAGGCAACGTTACACCCGGGAAATTAGGCAATGTTACGCCGGAAGTTAGGGAATGTCACACGGGGGGCAGGCAATGTCACACTGGAAGTTAGGCAACGTTACACCGGAAGTTTGGCAATGTTACACCCGGGAAGTTAGGCAATGTCACACCGGAGGCAGGCAATGTCACTCGGGAATTAGGCAACGTCACACATGACTCAAGCAATGTCACACGAAAGTCTCCAGTCACCCCTTTCGTGCCGAAGTAAGCGTGCAGAAAGGTGTTTTATGCTTCCCCAGCTGGCTTGTTTTGGTAAAAAACCCATTTCCAAGCTGTTTCGCGGTTAAACTGATTTCCGACACGCTCTGTTCGTGCGATAATGTATCTGGCATTTTATGGTAAACCCAAATAAAAGACGGTGCCAGTAGACACGTGACTTTCGCTTCGCTTCACAATCCAACGCAGAGATAAGGACGTGTCCAGGCCCGTTTCAAATTCTTGACAGGATAACGGAAAACTTTGTTTTGGGGTCGAGCTTAAAGAAAAATGACTGTGCCGCCGAACGAAATAAATAAATCACACGATGTGTTTTGACCTCTTTGGCTTCTTCAGGCAAGGACACAACATGTGAAGACAGTGAAAAAGAGAAAGAACTAGTATCGATTTGTTCATCGGGAGGATCTTCTACACTGAAAGAAACGGGTACCGAAGATCAAGCAAGTACAGCTCACTGAAAACTCTGTGTATTATCAGCCCTGCGTCGGCATTGCAGTACAGCGTGTAGAATTTTGCCGTGTGTGTGTGGTGTGTGTCCGGTGTGTGGTGTGTGTGTGTGTTGTGTGTGTGTGTGTTGTGTGTGTGTGTGTGTGTGTGTGTGTGTGTGTGGGTGGAGAAAGAGAGAGAGAGAGAGAGAGATGAGAGAGAGGAGAGAGAGGAGAGAGAGAGAGATGAGAAGAGAGAGAGAGAGATGCTTTAAAAGCTTTTAACAACTTCAAAACACTCATTGCCTAAATCTTGTGGACCTCATTGCAGTGGGTATTTCACTTAGATTGTGTGGGGAAGTCATCCTCCATATTACGAACTATGAGCAATTCTCGTCTGTTACTAATCTTCAAAACAGGCTTTGTCCCATTCACTGGCTTACAATTCTAGACACCAGAAACTTAGTTCTCCAAACTAGACCACGTTTTGAAACAGAAGCACAGAGTACAATTCTAGATACAAGAAACCTATTTCTGCAAACTAGAACATGTTTTGAAACAGACACACA
>CM031603.1:93361967-93369467 GCA_018398815.1 Conus ventricosus
TGTATTCATTTCGTTAGTCGCGACGCTATTTTGTTCATTATTTCCCTAATTTTTGGAAAAGGCTCAACACAGTACAGAAAGTAACGACCTTGGCCAATTCACGTCATATTTACACGACATATTTAACTTCTTATTAGATCTATTGTACTAGATCCATTGTGAAGAAGAAGATTTGATTCAAGTTGCCAGGTGAGTGCAATCTTGACTTTACTGCATTGGAATTGTGCAGTGGTGTTGTATTTGTGTCGGATTGGGACACAGTGATTAGAGTAAAGTATTTGATACTCTAAAGCGGCATTTCAACGTAAGCTATTAACGTGGGTGCGACGTGGCACCACGGGCTATTTTGCGGGCGCCCGTATTGTTTTCGTACGTACGATATTGGAGATATATTTTTCAGCACGTCCGTTCGTCAGTTAGCACGTTCGTTCCGTAGCTGTGTGTGGGCAAACACGTTTGGTTTGGTTTGTTGACGTGTTTTGAATACACGTGTTTGGGGTTTCGAGTGTTGTTATCCCATTTTTACTACACGGGGTTGTGTAGTGTGTTTCCCAGTCGTGGGTGGGATAAGTTGTTTCCTTGCACTTTTGTGTTTTGGAACGTGTGTGTCAATTTCATTTGGCATTAAAGCGTGACAGGTATTCGGTTTCCGCGTTATTTGTACTGTTAAATTTGTTAAGACATCAGGACTTGCAGTGGTAGGCAACATGCGACAGGAAAGTCCCGACGTCAGGCATCTGCCACTGACGGAAGTCAGTCTCAACAAATTCAGACTAGTGCGCAGTTCCGAGAATGGAAAGCTGAGGCACTAGAGTTAGCCTAAAAGGAGAGATACTTGCTCTTTACATCGAGAAGAAGGACGTGAAGAAAGAGATCGAGAAGAAAGAAAGGAGGAAAGAGAACGAGAGGAACGTGAAGAGAGGCCCGAGAGACAATTACAGCTAGAGTTAGCTAGAGTTAAAGCAGGAGCAGTGGTGATGCTCAACCAAGTGCTAGCGCCCAATCCATTCTGCAGACTGTAGTGTCGGCTAAGGTCAAGTTACCTTACTTAGAAGACAAGGACGACCTTGAGTCATATTTGACTCAGTTTGAAAAGGTGGCAGTCATTAATGGATGGAATGAGGAGGAATGGGGTGCCAGGTTAGCTACATTACTCAAGGGCAGAGCTAGGGAAGCGTATGTAAAACTACCCGCGGCAGAGTCGGCGGACCTATAACTCATCAAACAGGCACTTTTGCTAAGTATCAACTGAGTGCTGGTCATTACAGACAGAAGTTTCGTACAGCACGCAAAGAGAGCACTGATACGTCATTGTCACTATGGGATCGTTTGTCTATGTGGCTAGAGTGTGGTTTGAATTTGTCCAACAGGACAGAAAAGGATTTAAAAGAGATGTTAATCCTAGAGAAGTTTCTGGAAGCATTGCCTTTTGATCAGGCGAGATTTGTCAGGGAGAGAGATCCACAGACTGGAAAGGAAGCTGTTGCAGCAGCAGATCTATTTGAACAGACGAGACTTGTGGAGAGGAGTTATCGTGAGAGTAAACCTGATCATCGTAGGTATGGTCATGGGAGTGATAACAGAGGTCCACACAAGGAGGCTCGGAAGGAGGATAAGCCTAGGGGATCTGTACCTGACAGCGGAGGCAACGACAGGAGAAATTATCGCTTCCAGATAAAATGTTACGATGTGGAGGACCACATCACCAGAAGGATTGTACACAAAAGAGAAATGACACAGCGATGTGCACTAGACAGCGGCTGCACAGTGTCAACTAAAGATGATCAACAGTTTGTGTTAGTTGTAAAGGGATCGAGTTCAATCCCTATTGCACGGTAGAAGTCGAAGAGAGAAAACGGTGGATGCTTCGTGAGAGATACAGGCTCTACATGACGATCGTGAGGAAAGACTTAGTTCCAGAACATTGTTACACAGGTCAGAAAAAAGAGGTATCACTGGCATCGTCATCAGTCTAACAGAATCTTCCTGTGGCGAGTTTGTACATATGGAGACTCCCTACTTTTCGGACAAGACTGAAGTACTCGTTATGGAAAAAACCCGTTTGCCCAGTATTGATTGGAAATACCCGCAAGCAAGAAAGAGGAGGGATCATTAATGTGCCGTTTAATCCAATCCAAGCGGCAGCAGTTACCGGCAGGCAGATGAAACCGCTCAAGATCAAAGAAGCAACTTGCAGCATTGTATCTCTGCAGAGTTGAAGGAAAGAACAGATAAAAGACCCATCACTCAAGAAGTTGTTTGAGTTGGCCCGCAAATCAGACACGCACGTACCAGCAAAACAGGTGTTGAAACATCATTTATGATCATGAGGGAATACTATACAGGAAGGTGCGTACACCAACGACGCAGCATACCCAAGTTTGTGGTACCAGGAAACTGAGATCTAACGACTACTACAAGTAGCTCATGACATTACCTATGTCTGGACACCTCGGTGTAAGGCGTACGAAGAGCGTCTGCTACATGATTTCTTTTGGCCAGGAGTGGAAGGTGACGTCAAAAGATATTGTGCGTCATGCGATACGTGTCAGAGATGTATCGGCAGAAACAGCATTAGGAAAGCGCCAGTTCAGCGGATGCCGCTGATCGAAATACCGTTCCATCGTGTCGCAGTGGACATCATCGGACCATCAACCCCATGTCATCATCAGGGAAGAGATACATTCTCACCGTCATCGATTATGCTACGCGCTACGCAGAGGCAACAGCACTCCGTAACATCAACACAGAAGCAGTGGCTGAAGCTTTGTGGGAAATCTGGACGCGAGTGGGAATACCAACACAAATTCTCACGGACAGAGGTAGTCAATTTCTTTCTGGGACAATGCAAGAGGTCAACAGACTCTTGAACATCAAAGGGATCACCACAACGCCATACCACGCTCAGACCAACGGACTCGTGGAAGATTTTAATGGCATCGTTGAAGGTCATGTTGAAGAAACTTTGTTTAGATCAACCCAAAGAGTGGGACAGATTTCTTCCTGCAGTATTGTTCGCTTACAGAGAAGCACCACAAGAATCACTCAAGTTCTCACCATTTGAACTATTATATGGGAGACACGTGCGTGGACCAATGCAGGTCTTAAAACAAATATGGACAGACGAGGAGCTGGAGACAGACGTCAGAACACAACGGCGGAATATGTCATCGATCTGAAGGAGAGGATCGAAGAAACATGCAAGATAGCTCGTGACAATCTAGACAAGAGGCTGCCGGACGACAAGCGAAGCACTACAACAGGAAAACGAAGATGAGACATCTCATTCCTGGGAACAAAGTATTAGTGCTACTTCCACAGAAACATAACAAGCTCCAGTTAACATGGAAGGACCGTACACATTTCCAGAAGAGTTAATCCAGTTGATTACAAGATTGAGATCAACGGCCAAGGAGAAGACATATCACATCAATCTCCTCAAAGAATACTTTGAAAGAGAAGGATTGAAATAACAAGCGTACGTCGCAGTTGTTATGCAGGAGGAGGATTCATGAAGAGTATCTGACCAGGGAACGGAAGACAGAACTAGGAAACATTGTTCGTCGTCATGACAATATTAGTGCAAACGTATGCCCTTTGGCGTGAGAAACGCAGTGCCGTGTTCATAAGGATGATTGAGGAAGTTATTGAGTGACATAAAATCAAAGATGTCCACAACGTTATTGATAATATTTTAATCGCTTCTGAGACTTGGGAGGAACATGTTGAGGCAATCAATGCCGTACTCAAGAGACTACATGAGTGTAGTAGTGTAGTTGTCGAAGAGTGAAAGGACTCTGGAATCCTGCAATTGTGATATATTGAGAAATGCAAAGAGTTGTGCATATTTGATTGTTTAATCCTGTATTTGACTTATTAATGGACTGTCACCTTTCTTAGTGTTTTGCTTAAATAGGATTTTTTCGCTAAGTAGGGGGGTATTTGTGACATTCATTCATTAAGCCCGGTTCATTTTCATTAAGAAAATGACGCAATCGATACATGACGTCTATTCGCCTCTGCGCTGGATTAATATTTCTATGTCCAAACGACAAAACTAATTGTTAGTTTTTGCTTTACGGCGGTAACGTTTATAATTTCAAGCATCATGCAGACTTGCATTTGTATTATAATAAATGATTTACCAATTGTAGGGCATCGAAAACCGTCGTACTGACCAATCACGACTGGTCAAGTGGCAGTAGTGTCTCTGTCCGCGCATGTGCGGTAGATAGTGGCCGTTGTATCTACCATCTTGGACAGCCAGTAGGTCGTGAAATTGGCTCCGTAGAAAAGGTCTGATTATCGGAAGAGCAAGTAACCTTTTGAAGACATCAGTCTAGGCCGGACTGAAGGGGGCACCACAGAGCATTCGACAGCACCCACAACTTTTTTCGGGGAAAGCTGAACGAGTCTCTATCGTTCCGTGGGCGAGTCGAAAACTGTGGGCACTAACAGACTGTGTTGAGGTAAATGGATCGAAATCATTTTTTCGTATAGAGCAACAAAAATCTATTTCAATGTAATCGCTTAAGGCACATTACCAGTTCAATATTTTTGTGCGCGCGATCATTTAATATGCTCTGAATTAAATATTTCGGGTTTACCGGTCAACACGTATGATTGATCGTAGAGCTGTCATCTTCATCTGTTTGCTCTCATCATATCGTGTTGCCATGTACTAATCCATTTTATGTAAATTCTATTTCAGCTCCACCGTTGTATGCAACCTATTTAGAAGATGTGATATTTGTGTGAATGCAGATTTATTATTTAAAGAATCGTAAACGAGTTCAAGTTATGAACGAAGCCATTTTCGTGGATCTAAGTGATCTGTATAATATGAAGATTAACGCCATTTGATTTTAATCCATTCAAGGATTAAATTTAATTGTATTTCATCAAGCACTAAGCCTTGGCGAATAACTCAGTCAAGGCAGATTGGAATATTCGTATACATTTTTCCTTCTTTGTTGATGAGCTTCATCGTAAAGCGATTTCTGAAGGAAATCAATTGTAAATGATAGAGCAAGCTAGTGCCATTGTAAAGTGTGTTTAGAACGTGTGATGGATGGAATAGTGATGTGCCACCATGGTGCAAGATCTAAGACAATTGTTATCTTGCAGGTCCTATCCGGTTTCTGTTCTATATTCCTGTTCCTGTTCTACTACCACTCCTGCTATTCCACTTCATCCTTCTTCGGCACACATCTTTATCCCGCACATCCTTCGTCGGGAGCAACGTGCTGGTGTGTCGACCTCGCCGGGATCTGGGGGAGAGCCGTGAACGTCAGCGGAAATTCCGGAACGTTACGCGATTCCGTGAAGCTGAGTGGCAATTTCATAAACACATCCTCCACATCTAAAGCACGCCAGAACACACTCAGACATTTTTCTATACATATATTATTTCTTGTGTATGACTATAACCTGTGTGTGTCCTCCGGAAGATATTTTTTGTAGCACGAGCAGACAGTCTATATTCGTGCTACTGCAAGAAGTGAAGGGAAGAAGGACAGAGACTTTGTCGTTATTGGTGTATGTGCATGATTTATTTCTTTTATATGTAACTCATTTCATAGGCAACAAACGGACATCAACCCTACAAAGCAACCATACGACATATTCACAGCAGATCATCATCTCTTTATTCATACTTAATTAAATTCAGTTGTTGAATCAAAGATCAAACCTCTTGATTACATCTGTGGAAAGAAAGTGAAGGGTGTGGACGAAAGCTTGACTTTCCTAACTACGGTCTATCGTTCTTGCCTGAGCACTCAACCATCATTTATGAATGGGGTCTTAATAAAAACGTCACAGTGTGTGTGTGTGTGTGTGTGCACAAATGCAAGGAGCGCACTCTTAGCGCAACTTTTCCTCAACAACACTGAAGATGACAATCTGCCATTGTCACCGGATGAAGTGAAATCAGCACTCTTGAAAACTGGTCGTGCTTCTGCTCCTGACCTTCATGACAGCTATTAACCAACATCCAGATGCATGTCTCGGAAAGCTGTCTCCACATTTTCATTGAAACTCTAACTCTCATTTGGACTGCAGGGTGCTGTCCGTTTCTTGGCGGAATGCTCTCTTTCTTTCTTTCTTTCTTTCTTTCTTTCATTTTTTGTTGTTGTTGCTGTCCCATCTTCTGTCAGCTCAGTGGCAGTGCCCATGTTGCTCACTCCGACTCCCCTGTAGCACGGCCCGGCCCCCTGCAGCCCGGCACCGGCAATCCACAGGGAGCAGTCCATGTCAAGTCGTCATGAGGCAACCCCACACGGAGGAGACACTGCATTGCTGCCGAGTCCACTTCGGTGGTGTTCAGTGGCGCCTGTTTCTGATCTAACATACGCAGGTCACCACCTACTAAGCCCCCTACTGACGACAATAATTGCTTAGTCGCGGATGCCGGCGTGAGTGAGCTCTCCCTCCGGAGGGGGCACTACTACGTCCGTCCAACGACAGCCCCCATGGACTCGCCGATACCGGCGACCCCGACGGAACCAAACCAAGGCCACAGAGGTGGAGAGGCATCGAAACTGAGGTCACCATGAGAGCACTGCATGAAGGGCCACAGAATTTGGACTTAAAAAAAAAATGTGGATCCGGTGCGAATGACGATGATGAAGATGATGCTACGGATTTCTATTCCTGTTGTAGTCTCGCTTCCTTTCATAATATATCCCGGCGTCAGCCAGGCCCGAGAGATACAGACACCTGCAGTGTTGGTCAGGAAATTTGAGCAACACTCTCAGAAACGCATCCATTAAGTGGATGAAACTCAACTGTGTGGTCCCTGTCTTCCCAATTGAGCCCGTAGCAAACTCAACTCTGGGTAGGAGCCGGTCGGGGCAGAAAACTCCCACATGGCTCTGATGGGAATCGAACCCACGACCTCCCTGCCAACAGTCCGCGACGCTAACCACTTCGCCATGGCGGCTGGCGCTCTCTTTATTTCAGTTGTAACTCGCGAAAAAGGCGTGACCAACGCTTCAAATTATGGCCCGATAGCTCTGACCAGCCGTCTTCGTCAGTGAGTGGAACAGACGGTCAACTCTTGACTGATGCGGAGGCTTAAAAGCGATGGCCTTTTGACCAAAGAACATCGTGGTTTCCAAAAATACTGGTTAAAAAATGACCAGCTACTACGACTTAAAACCACCACCTGCAATGCTTTCATCAACAACATGTCGCTCTCTTTTTGACCTGGAGGAAGGCTGTGACACCACACTGACATCTGACATTCTCGTGCATTTTCTTGACCTGGATTTTTGAAACTGTCTACCTCTTCATAATCAGAATGTTGTTGGCTGCCCGGCAACTTTAAGTTTGTGTTGGCACCACGCTGTCAGCCACCTGTGTTGGCACCACGCTGTCAGCCACCTGTGTTGGCACCACGCTGTCAGCCGCCTGCGGGAGGAGTTGGGTGTACCCCAGGGGGAGCATTTTTCACCTGTTGTCTTTAGCATAAAAATTAAAGACACAGTTTGCTATGTA
>CM031603.1:93371967-93377694 GCA_018398815.1 Conus ventricosus
ACACTTCACATTTTTAATGAAATTTTGTTCGGAGAGCATTAAGCTTAACTCTACAAAACAAGATTTTGTAATTTTCGACTGTTTTGTATACAACCACTCCTCCCAGAAATCAGTTTACGGACTTGAAAAACGAGAGACAGAAGAACTAGAAAGCAACTGTGCTGTTAAACAACACTTCAATGAGGAATTTGGCGCATGAAGTTTAGAGATTAATGAATTAAAAAAAAAAGTGTATTGCATTTCTCAAAGACTCTTTTTAAGAGGCCGTAACATTCAACAACAGAGGAGCCTGGAGAGAAACGGCGGCTGCCTCATCACGCCCCCCTAACGACCCTAGCGGTCAGGGGAATGAAGCAAGAATGAAGCAACATTCCTATAGACTCAAGGGAATGCGAAGAATTGTTGAGTCCTCAGACTTTTTTTAGCTCCCCTGCGAGCAATCCCGTCAGCATGATCATTCCCAGCAATCCCACAGTGTGACGGAATCCAGCAAAAATCAACTGTTATACCTCTTATGATCAGAACATGTATAAGAATGTTCAATTCAGTGATGATATCAGCCCTGTTATTTGGTACGGCTGAATCTACGGCTTGAAGCACAGATTTGGAGTCAACACAAATAGGTATTTTATAAAAAAAATAAGTTAAATACCAATAAGAAAGTTAATCACCATTAATGTTGCTGTCAGTGTGTGCGCGCGCGCGTGTGTGTGTGTGTGTGTGTGTGTGTGTGTGTGTGTGTGTGTGTGTGTGTAACGGGAAAAGCGAGTCAACGATTCGTCATCAGACCCGGTAAATGATGTTTTTCTTTTTTTTTTTCTTTTTTCTTAAACCAACTTTCCACCCCCAGAGAATCGCCTTTGTCACACTAATCCTCTCATATTCTTTTTGTCGGAAATGTTCTTGAAATAATCTAGACATTCTAAATACGTTATTTATCCGAAGAAAAAGGTTTCATAAGCAGATTTCTGACCAAAAACAAAGTGAATCTGCAAAATGTCGATCAAAAGAATCTGCTAAAGATCACCGCGGAGCGTTGTAATTTCGCTTTAAATAAACGGCTTAAGTCTTAACATTGCATGTACCAAGTGTGGCTTCTTTCTGTGAATGAGAACCTGGTTAAAAACGACATTTGAAAATCCGAGGAACCACTTAGGGGGGACTTGAACACATATGCGCTTGAGTGTGTGTGTGTGTGTGTGTGTGTTGTGTGTGTGTGTGTGTGTGTGTGTGTGTGTGTGGGTGTGGTGTGGTGTTCCGTGCGCGCGCGCGCGCGCGCGCGCGCGCGTGTGTGTGTGTGTGTGTGTGTGTGTGTGTGTGTGTGTGTGTGCGTGCGTGTATGTGTGTGCGCGCGCGCGCGCACGCGCGCTCATTTTAAGACGATTACTTTTCGCACGTTTTAGGAACGTTGTGGACCTTCAGCAGAAAATCACCCATCGGATCATAATTGTCGTTTCAATCTTTGCTAATACCCAAGATGAGAAAGGTTTTAAGGACCATTTTTCGCTCTGGCGGGTTTTTTCCCCCCCGAAAACAAATTTCTGCAGAATATCCGGTCTATTTTATCATCAGATAATAATAATGTAAAACACACACTGACTGACTGAAACCAATTTATTGGCAGATTAACTCAAGGTTGTACTGACATTTAAGAAAACATTATGAACAGAATATCAACGTTTTCCATTCAAAGCAAAGAAGCATACTTAACACACAAAAACGCGCGCGCACACATACACACACACACACACACACACACACACACACACACACACACATACACACACACACACGTGCGCGCGCGCACACACACGCACATACACACACACATACGCGCGCGCGTGCGCGCGCACACACACACACACGCACATACATAAATAGAGAAATACACACATCTCAATACGAACACACCCATACCCTCACATACACTCAAACTTACACACTTACAACACACAGACATACTACACGCCCACACACACACGCGCGCGCGCGCGTACACCCACACTCAACTCGAGCATTCGTACACACATGCATTCACTCTCACAAACACACGCATACACGCACACACACGCGCGCACACACGCACACGCACACAGAAAAAAAGCATTTTTAACACACACACACACACACACACCACACACACACACACACACACACACACCTACACACACACAACCACACACACAAACACACACACACCACACACACACACACACACCACACACACAACCACACACACACACAACCACACACACACACACACAACCACACACACACACACACAACCACACACACACACACACAACCACACACACACAACCACACACACAACAACCAACAACAAAAAACAGCAAACAAAACCTACCTGTGTACAGACAACAAAGATGACATCTGTCGTACTATATACACGTCATCACAGCTACAGTACAGACAACAAAGATGACATCTGTCGTACTATAGACACGTCATCACAGCTACAGTACAGACAACAAAGATGACATCTGTCGTACTATATGAACACGTCATCACAGCTACAGTACAGACAACAAAGATGACATCTGTCGTACTATATGACACGTCATCACAGCTACAGTACAGACAACAACGATTACATCTGTCGTACTAATATGACACGTCATCACAGCTACAGTACAGACAACAAAGATGACATCTGTCGTACTATATGAACGTCATCACAGCTACAGTACAGACAACAACGATTACATCTGTCGTACTATATGACACGTCATCACAGCTACAGTACAGACAACAAAGATGACATCTGTCGTACTATATGACACGTCATCACAGCTACAGTACAAGACAACAAAGATGACATTATCGTACTATATGACACGTCCATCACAGCTACAGTACAGACAACAAAGATGACATCTGTCGTACTATATGACACGTCATCACAGCTACAATACAGACAACAAAGATGACATGTGTCGTAACTATATGACACGTCATCACAGCTACAGTACAGACAACAAGATGACATCTGTCGTACTATATGACACGTCATCACAGCTACAATACAGACAACAAAGATGACATCTGTCGTACTATATGACACGTCATCACAGCTACAGTACAGACAACGATTACATCTGTCGTACTATATGACACGTCATCACAGCTACAGTACAGACAACAAAGATGACATCTGTCGTACTATATGACACGTCATCACAGCTACAGTACAGACAACGATTACATCTGTCGTACTATATGACACGTCATCACAGCTACAGTATCAGACAACAAAGATGACATCTGTCGTACTATATGACACGTCATCACAGCTACAGTACAGACAACAAAGATGACATCTGTCGTAACTATATGACACTGTCATCACAGCTACAGTACAGACAACAACGATTACATCTGTCGTACTATATGACACGTCATCACAGCTACAGTACAGACAACAAAGATGACATCTGTCGTACTATATGACACGTCATCACAGCTACAATACAGACAACAAAGATGACATGTGTCGTACTATATGACACGTCATCACAGCTACAATACAGACAACAAAGATGACATCTGTCGTACTATATGACACGTCATCACAGCTACAGTACAGACAACAAAGATGACATCTGCGTACTATATGACACGTCATCACAGCTAACAGAACGATTGATTATCTCTCTGTCGACAGTCGTGTGACAAAACAACTCTAAACAACAACAACAACAACAACAACAACAACAAATCCCCACACGGATTGAAAATCATCTGTGCAATTAAGACTTGGTAGATCTTGAAACTAGTGACCGAAACCTTCAGAAGTACGCGGTGGCACGGGACAAAAAGACCTCACTTCACAACGGAGACAGACCAAAAAGTATCCTGGTTGGCAAATTTACTTATTATTATTTTTTTTCAATGCTGATCGATGAGAATAAGGATGATTAAGATGATGCTACGGATTTACATTCCGGACTGAGACTACATGACAGGCTGTACTGTACACTTCCTTTCATAATAATAGATCCCGTCGACCAGGCCCGAGAGATACAGACACCTGCAGTGTTGTCGGGAAATTTGAGCAACACTCTCAAAAACGCATCCATTAAGTGGATGAAACTCGACTGTGCGGTCCCAGTCTTCCCAACTGAGTCCGCAGCAAACTCAACTCTGGTAGGAGCCGGTCGGGGCAGAAAACCCACATGACTTCTGATGGATTCGAACCCACGACCTCCTAGCCGGGAGTCCGCGACGCTAACCACTTCGCCACGGCGGCCGGTTGGGTTGGTAAGTTTATTGGTGATGTATGTTTTAGCTTGTTAATGATGTGTTTTACAGTGGTCCTGTCTGTCAACGCTGATGCCAGATTTCAAACTTGGGCTTACGGCTCTGGGTGGCCCATCAAGACCTTGTTGGTCAATGGTGCACGTGGCACCTGAAAAAGCTGCCAACACTGCTGCTGACAGTTCTCATGTTCTTAAAAAAAAAACTAGAATGTTCTAACCGTCTGGACGACGATTCCGAATAACCCAAAATTCAAAACAAAATAGAACTGAAAAAAAAACCTTTCGTTCCCAATTCTATCAAACTCCTGAATCAAAACTGAACTTTCAATAAGATCCGTTCAGAAAGCTTGTTTGTGTGTGTATAATATATATATAAATATATATATATATAATAATATAACAAACTAATCAATTCCACGGTTAAGTACCGCACCGTTCCAGCAACTTACAGAGCAGCTTAGTGTTGCAATGACTGCAAGAAATATTGAATTATAAACAAAGCTTGCTCTTATGTCTTAGATTGAAGAAATAGGGGAGATACGCATTCAATCTGCAGTGGTAGATGATTCTGCCTAACTAACAGTATGTGCTTGAGTGGTGAATGGGAAAAATAAAATAAATGCTTCTCAAAACGAGCCTTCAGCAAGCTTATATTCTCCAAGGGGAACATCCTCCAATAGGAGGAAACTCACTAACATAATAACTCCTGGTCATATACCGATATTTCGAAACTATGGTGGTTTCTCCTCAGTGACCGCGGAAAGTGTAATTTGACTCCTCTGCCTTTTCAGTTTTAAGAAGAATGCAACCCCAGAAAAGGTTGGTGTGCAATACCGTAGTAGGTTTGTTGAGTTTTCAAAAAACCAACCAAAGGTGCCATCTAAGAAGCAAAAGAAAATCATAAAAGAGCAAAACAAGCTACATTTTCTTGTGAAAAGTAAAATATAAAATGATATCCTCTAAGACACAAGTGCTGAGGCCATTCTTGGAATGAATCCACAAGGACTAAAATACAACAAACTAATAAATTCCAAGGATAAGTACCGCACCGTTCCAGCAACTTACAGAGCAGCTTAGTGTTGCAATGACTGCAAGAAATATTGAATATAAACAAAGCTTGCTCTTATGTCTTAGATTGAAGAAATAGGGGAGATACGCATTCATATCTGCAGTGGTAGATGATCTGCCTAACTAACAGTATGTGCTTGAGTGGGTGAATGGGAAAAATAAAATAAATGCTTCTCCAAAATGAGCCTTCAGCAAGCTTATAATCTCCAAGGGGAGACATCCTCCAATAGGGAGGGAAACTCACTAACAATAACTCCTGTTCTTTTTCTTCTATATATATATATATAATATATATAATATATATAATATATATAGAAGAGAGAGAGAGAGAGAGAGAGAGAGAGAGAGAAAAGAAAAAGAAACACCCGATAGGCGAGGGAAA
>CM031603.1:93378694-93393694 GCA_018398815.1 Conus ventricosus
CGACTCATGTGCGCCAACGATATAATACGATGACCTCTTGCCTTCTTCAGGCAAGGCACACACATGTGAAGACAGTGAAAAAGAAGAAAGAAACTAGTATCGATTTGTTCCATCGGGAGGGATCTTCTACACTGAAAGAAACGGGTACCGAAGATCAAGCAAGTACAGCTCACTGAAAACTCTGTGTATTATCAGCCCTGCGTCGGCATTGCAGTACAGCGTGTAGAATTTTGCCGTGTGTGTGTGTGTGTGTGTGTGTGTGTGTGTGTGTGTGTGTGTGTGTGTGTGTGTCTGTGTGTCTGTGTGTGTGTGTGTGTGTGTGTGTGTGTGTGTGTGTGAGAGAAAGAGAGAGAGGAGAGAGAGAGGAGAGAAGAGAAGAGAGAGAGAGAGAGAGAGAGGAGAGAGAGAGAGAGAGAGGTCTTTAAAGCTTTTAACAACTTCAAAACACTCATTGCCTAAATCTTGTGGACCTCATTGCAGTGGGTATTTCACTTAGATTTGTGTGGGGAAGTCATCCTCCATATTACGAACTATGAGCAATTCTCGTCTGTTACTAAATCTTCAAAACAGGCTTTGTCCCATTCACTGGCTTACAATTCTAAGACCAGAAACTTAGTTCTCCCAAACTAGACCACGTTTTGAAACAGAAGCACAGAGTACAATTCTAGATACAAGAAACCTATTTCTGCAAACTAGAACATGTTTGAAACAGACACACAAATTACAATTTTAGATACAAGAAATTTATTTCTCAAACTAGAACGTGTTGTAAAACGGAGGCACACGCGGGTAAGCTTCGAAACCTACGCCTGACCAAAGTAATCTATACGGAAAAACGCTGGAAATACCATGTTGCATGTTTATTTAGGCACACAAAACACTGTTTCAGGACTCCCTTGTGACATAACCCCCCCCCCCCCCCCCCCCCCCCCCCCCCCCTCACACACACCCCCCCCTCACCCCACCACACACCCTACCTCCCACTACACACGACAGACCAACAACACACAACACACCCACACAACACACCACACACACACACACACACACCACTCACCACCACACACAGACACAGACACACAATCAATTACTTAATGCATCAACTAGTCAAATCAACAACAATGCACAGTAGTCCAGGCGCATCGATAAAAGTTAACTTTCACATACTCTTCTTCAATCAATGGCCATGCGCCTTGCATTGCTGGACTGACTGTGTTATCGCCTTGCATTGCTGGACTGACTGTGTTATCGCCTTGCATTGCTGGACTGTGTTTATCGCCTTGCATTGCTGACTGACTGTGTTATCGCCTTGCATTGCTGGACTGACTGTGTTATCGCCTTGCATTGCTGGACTGACTGTGTTATCGCTTGCATTGCTGGACTGACTGTGTTATCGCCTTGCATTGCTGGACTGACTGTGTTATCGCCTTGCATTGCTGGACTGACTGTGGTATCGCCTGCATTGCTGGATGACTGTGTTATCGCCTTGCATTGCTGGATGACTGTGGTATCGCCTTGCATTGCTGGGACTGACTGTGTTATCGCCTTGCATTGCTGGACTGACTGTGGTATCGCCTTGCATTGCTGGACTGACTGTGTATCGCCTTGCATTGCTGGACTGACTGTGTTATCGCCTTGCATTGCTGGACTGACTGTGGTATCGCCTTGCATTGCTGGACTGACTGTGTTATCGCCTTGCATTGCTGGACTGACTGTGTTATCGCCTTGCATGCTGGACTGTGTTATCGCCTTGCATTGCTGGACTGACTGTGGTATCGCCTTGCATTGCGGACTGACTGTGTTATCGCCTTGAAATTGCTGGACTGTGTTATCGCCTTGCATTGCTGGACTGACTGTGGTATCGCCTTGCATTGCTGGACTGACTGTGTTATCGCCTTGCATTGCTGGACTGACTGTGTTATCGCCTTGCATTGCTGGACTGACTGTGTTATCGAGGACAGTGACCACGGATGGACGGCAGACAGCAAATTCCAGCATAGCGACGTGAAGGCTCAGCCGCTCTGGTCGCCATTGTCTGACGTCACATACATACATACATACATACAGACACACACACACACACACACACACACACACACCACCCACACAAAGTACACAAAGAACAATCTCTTGCATTAAAATCAAACAGGCAGTTTGTTTGTCCAAAGCCCCAAGGCTTTCCAGAAACCTTTGTTTCTGTCTGTGCCTCCTTGTGACGCGTGTTTCATCCAGGAAGAACGTCACCTGGGGTTCATACAGTCTGCCACACATACAGGAGACACTGGTCATTCTCCCCTGTCTCTTTTGTTTGGTGTCGGACCACGTGATTCGCCCAGTTCTGTATCAACTTCCATGCGATTTGAACGATGGAGATGTCAATCCACGTGTTGGTGGCGGTGTAGAACTTTTGTCACGCGTTGTGCTCCTATTTCCGGAAAGCGTTTCTGTTCCTACCTTTTTTGCAGGTTGCATGACGTTTGCTGTTTCGAGCTCAGCCTTAGAACGGGCGGCTTGTTGGAGAACGGGGATCGTCCTTTGGGAATATGGTATTCTGTGTTTGGAGAGGAGAAGTACAGGTCAAATCGAACACCCTCAGCAGTTTTCAAAGCGTATTCACTGTCGGGCGTGTTCCAAATCTGATAAACGCTCCAACTAAAAGGACTCAAGAGAGAACGCAGAACGCCACCAAGGCTGAAAGACCCTGGATCTTTTCGTTATGCCAGTTCACAAGTGAAAACAAAATCGTTGTTCCGCCAAGGGAAATAATAGCATGCACGGAAAGAGTTACTTCCCATGTTCCCTTAAAAAAAAAAAAATTGTTCTTTAAATTGTACGGTAAATGTGAAATACCAGGGCTGACCTTACTCGTAGCTTTCACCACTCTATGACAGTGTGACTACTTCGTAGTCAGTTATCAATTCGTACCAGCAGCTACACAGTGTCTTCGTTCGGTGGAAAATTGAAGTATAATCTAGATGAAAGTGTACTGGATCCGCTGTTTGGTCCGGATCTGCTCCACAGATCCACACCCAAGGCTGCCTGCTACCTTTCCACTATATTTCATTGACACTGGTTTAGTGGTTGTCCCTTTTGGCGTGTTGACATTTGTGATACCTCACTGAGCGGTTCCTGTATAAGCTGCTTGACCCAAACTGCACCAGCATTGCGTGGGTTCGGCTTTAGGCCATGTGCTATGTTCTTCAAGGTTTGGTTGAAATGGGTTCAGTTAAAAAAAATCTTTCTGACAGATAGACAAACGAAGAAACCAACCAACCAGCCAACCAACCAGCCAACCAACCAGCCAACCAACCAGCCAACCAACCAGCCAACCAACCAGCCAACCAACCAGCCAACCAATGGACACATGCGAAAACATTGCTTCCTTGGCGGCGGTAATAATGGGAACTGCACTGTGAACGTGAGCGAGAAAGCGAGCGAGTGTGTGTGGTGTGTGTGTGTGTGTGTGTGTGTGTGTGTGTGTGTGTGAGTGTGTGTGTGTGTGTGTGTGTGTGTGTGTGTGTGTGTGTGTGTGTGTGTGTGTTAGTTCTTCAATTTAACGTCTGTTCACTTTAAGTGATATTAGACAAAGTGATATTTTGTGTGTGTGTGTGTGTGTGTGTGTGTGTGTGTGTGTGTGTGTGTGTGTGTGTGTGTGACATTCATTCATAAGCCCGGTTCATTTTCATTAAGAAAATGACGCAATCGTACATGACGTCTATTCGCTCTGCGCTGGATTAATATTTCTATGTCCAAACGACAAAACTAATTGTTAGTTTTTGCTTTACGGCGGTACGTTTATAATTTCAAGCATCATGCAGACTTGCATTTGTATTAATAATAAAATGATTTACAATTGTAGGGCATCGAAAACCGTCGTACTGACCAATCACGACTGTCCAAGTGCAGTAGTGTCTCTGTCCGCGCATGTGCGGTAGATAGTGGCCGTTGTATCTACCATCTTGGACAGCCAGTAGGTCGTGAAATTGGCTCCGTAGAAAAGGTCTGATTATCGAAGAGCAAGTAACCTTTTGAAGACATCAGTCTAGGCCGGACTGAAGGGGGCACCACAGAGCATTCGACAGCACCCACAACTTTTTTCGGGGAAAGCTGAACGAGTCTCATCGTTCCGTGGGCGAGTCGAAAACTGTGGGCACTAACAGACTGTGTTGAGGTAAATGGATCGAAATCATTTTTTCGTATAGAGCAACAAAATCTATTTCAATGTAATGCATTAAGGCACATTTACCAGTTCAATAATATTTTGTGCGCGCGATCATTTAATATGCTCTGAATTAAATATTTCGGGGTTTACCGGTCAACACGTATGATTGATCGTAGAGCTGTCATCTTCATCTGTTTGCTCTCATCATATCGTGTTGCCATGTACTAATCCATATTATGTAAATTCTATTTCAGCTCACCGTTGTATGCAACCATATTTAGAAGATGTGATATTTGTGTGAATGCAGATTTATTATTTAAAGAATCGTAAACGAGTTCAAGTTATGAACGAAGCATTTTCGTGGATCTAAGTGATCTGTATAATATGAAGATTAACGCCATTTGATTTTAATCCATTCAAGGATTAAATATAATTGTATTTCATCAAGCACTAAGCCTTGGCGAATAACTCAGTCAAGGCAGATTGGAATATTTCGTATACATTTTTCCTTCTTTGTTGATGAGCTTCATCGTAAAGCGATTTCTGAAGGAAATCAATTGTAAATGATAGAGCAAGCTAGTGCCATTGTAAAGTGTGTTTAGAACGTGTGATGGATGGAATAGTGATGTGCCACCATGGTGCAAGATCTAAGACAATTGTTATCTTGCAGGTCCTATCCGGTTCTGTTCTATATTCCTGTTCCTGTTCTACTACCACTCCTGCTATTCCACTTCATCCTTCTTCGGCACACATCTTTATCCCGCTACATCCTTCGTCGGGAGCAAACGTGCTGGTGTGTCGACTCGCCGGGATCTGGGAGAGGAGCCGTGAACGTCAGCGGAATTCCGGAACGTTACGCGATTCCGTGAAGCTGAGTGGCAATTTCATAAACACATCCCTCCACATCAAAGCACGCCAGAACACACTCAGACATTTTTCTATACATATATTATATCTTGTGTATGACTATAACCTGTGTGTGTCCTCCGGAAGATATTTTTGTTGCACGAGCAGACAGTCTATATTCGTGCTACTGCAAGAAGTGAAGGGAAGAAGGACAGAGACTTTGTCGTTATTGGTGTATGTGCATGATTTATTTCTTTTATATGTAACTCATTTCATAGGCAACAAACGGACATCAACATACAAAGCAACCATACGACATATTCACAGCAGATCATCATCATCTTTATTCATACTTAATTAAATTCAGTTGTTGAATCAAAGATCAACCTCTTGATTACATCTGTGGAAAGAAAGTGAAGGTGTGGACGAAAGCTTGACTTTCCTACTACGGTCTATCGTTCTTGCCTGAGCACTCAACCATCATTTATGAATGGGTCTTAATAAAAACGTCACATATTATTTGGGGGCTCGTCCCGGGGATCTTTCGATCTGGAAGTACCTGGAAGACTCAGTGACGCAGGCAAGAATTGTAGACCGCAACCTTCACCTTTTTTCTAGTGGGAGGTTGGGTCGGTGTGCTCTATGATCTATTATATGTGTTGACCATCTAAACATATAAATAGAAAATTTTAAATTTCACATTTTTTTTTGTTCATAAATCATTTGTATTCATTTCGTTAGTCGCGACGCTATTTGTTCATTATTTCCCTAATTTTTGGAAAAGGCCTCAACACAGTACAGAGAAAGTAACGACCTTGGCCAATTCACGTCATATTTACCACGACATATTTAACTTCTTATTAGATCTATTGTACTAGATCCATTGTGAAGAAGAAGATTTGATTCAAGTTGCCAGGTGAGTGCAATCTTGACTTTACTGCATTGGAATTGTGCAGTGGTGTTGTATTTGTGTCGGATTGGGACACAGTGATTAGAGTAAAGTATTGATACTCTAAAGCGGCATTTCAACGTAAGCTATTAACGTGGGTGCGACGTGGCACCACGGCTATTTTGCGGGCGCCGTATTGTTTTCGTACGTACGATATTGGAGATATATTTTTCAGCACGTCCGTTCGTCAGTTAGCACGTTCGTTCCGTAGCTGTGTGTGCAAAACAGTGGTTTGGTTTGTTGACGTGTTTTGAATACACGTGTTTGGGGTTTCGAGTGTTGTTTATCCCCATTTTTACTACACGGGGTTGTGTAGTGTGTTTCCAGTCGTGGTGGGAAAGTTGTTTCCTTGCACTTTGTGTTTTGGAACGTGTGTCAATATCATTTGGCATTAACGCGTGACGGTATTCGGTTTCCGCGTTAATTTGTACTGTTTAAATTTGTTAAGACATCAGGACTTGCAGTGGTAGGCAACATGCCGACAGGAAAGTCCGACGTCAGGCATCTGCCACTGACGGAAGTCAGTCTCAACAAATTCAGACTAGTGCGCAGTTCCGAGAATGGAAAGCTGAGGCACTAGAGTTAGGCCTAAAAGGAGCAGAACTTGCTCTTTACATCGAGAAGAAGGAACGTGAAGAAAGAGATCGAGAAGAAAGAAAGGAGGAAAGAGAACGAGAGGAACGTGAAAGAGAGGCCGAGAGACAATTACAGCTAGAGTTAGCTAGAGTTAAAGCAGGAAGCAGTGGTGATGCTCAACCAAGTGCTAGCGCCAATCCATTCTGCAGACTGTAGTGTCGGCTAAGGTCAAGTTACCTTACTTAGAAGACAAGGACGACCTTGAGTCATATTTGACTCAGTTTGAAAGGTGGCAGTCATTAATGGATGGAATGAGGAGGAATGGGGTGCCAGGTTAGCTCCATTACTCAAGGGCAGAGCTAGGGAAGCGTATGTAAAACTACCCGCGGCAGAGTCGGCGGACTATAACCTCATCAAACAGGCACTTTTGCATAAAGTATCAACTGAGTGCTGGTCATTACAGACAGAAGTTTCGTACAGCACGCAAAGAGAGCACTGATACGTCATTGTCACTATGGGATCGTTTGTCTATGTGGCTAGAGAGGTGGTTGAATTTGTCCAACAGGACAGAAAAGGATTTAAAAGAGATGTTAATCTAGAGAAGTTTCTGGAAGCATTGCCTTTTGATCAGGCGAGATTTGTCAGGGAGAGAGATCCACAGACTGGAAAGGAAGCTGTTGCAGCAGCAGATCTATTTGAACAGACGAGACTTGTGGAGAGGAGTTATCGTGAGAGTAAACCTGATCATCGTAGGTATGGTCATGGGAGTGATAACAGAGGTCCACACAAGGAGGCTCGGAAGGAGGATAAGCCTAGGGGATCTGTACCTGACAGGGGAGGCAACGACAGGAGAAAATTATCGCTTCCAGATAAAATGTTACAGATGTGGAGGACCACATCACCAGAAGGATTGTTACACAAAAGAGAAATGACACAGCGATGTGCACTACGACAGCGGCTGCACAGTGTCAACTAAAAGATGATCAACAGTTGTGTGATAGTTGTAAAGGGATCGAGTTCAATCCCTATTGCACGGTAGAAGTCGAAGGAAGAAACGGTGGATGCTGTGAGAGATACAGGCTCTACATGACGATCGTGAGGAAAGACTTAGTTCCAGAACATTGTTACACAGGTCAGAAAAAGAGGTATCACTGGCATCGTCATCAGTCAAACAGAATCTTCCTGTGGCGAGTGTACATATGGAGACTCCCTACTTTTCGGACAAGACTGAAGTACTCGTTATGGAAAAAACCCGTTTGCCCAGTATTGATTGGAAATACCCGCAAGCAAGAAAGAGGAGGGATCATTAATGTGCCGTTTATCCAATCCAAGCGGCAGCAGTTACCGGCAGGCAGATGAAACCGCTCAAGATCAAAGAAGCAAACTTGCAGCATTGTATCTCCTGCAGAGTTGAAGGAAGAACAGATAAAAGACCCATCACTCAAGAAGTTGTTTGAGTTGGCCCGCAAATCAGACAACGCACGTACCAGCAAAACAGGTGTTGAAACATCATTTATGATCAGAAGGGAATACTATACAGGAAGGTGCGTACACCAACGACGCAGCATACCCAAGTTGTGGTACCCGGAAACTGAGATCTAACGTACTACAAGTAGCTCATGACATACCTATGTCTGGACACCTCGGTGTAAGGCGTACGAAAGAGCGTCTGCTACATGATTTCTTTTGGCCAGGAGTGGAAGGTGACGTCAAAAGATATTGTGCGTCATGCGATACGTGTCAGAGATGTATCGGCAGAAACAGCATTAGGAAAGCGCCAGTTCAGCGGATGCCGCTGATCGAAATACCGTTCCATCGTGTCGCAGTGGACATCATCGGACCCATCAACCCCATGTCATCATCAGGAAGAGATACATTCTCACCGTCATCGATTATGCTACGCGCTACGCAGAGGCAACAGCACTCCGTAACATCAACACAGAAGCAGTGGCTGAAGCTTTGTGGGAAATCTGGACGCGAGTGGGAATACCAACACAAATTCTCACGGACAGAGGTAGTCAATTTCTTTCTGGGACAATGCAAGAGGTCAACAGACTCTTGAACATCAAAGGGATCACCACAACGCCATACCACGCTCAGACCAACGGACTCGTGGAAGATTTAATGGCACGTTGAAGGTCATGTTGAAGAAACTTTGTTTAGATCAACCCAAAGAGTGGGACAGATTTCTTCCTGCAGTATTGTTCGCTTACAGAGAAGCACCACAAGAATCACTCAAGTTCTCACCATTTGAAACTATTATATGGGAGACACGTGCGTGGACCAATGCAGGTCTTAAAACAAATATGGACAGACGAGGAGCTGGAGACAGACGTCAGAACAACGGCGGAATATGTCATCGATCTGAAGGAGAGGATCGAAGAAACATGCAAGATAGCTCGTGACAATCTAGACAAGGCTGCCGGACGACAAGCGAAGCACTACAACAGGAAAACGAAGATGAGACATCTCATTCCTGGGAACAAAGTATTAGTGCTACTTCCACAGAAACATAACAAGCTCCAGTTAACATGGAAAGGACCGTACACCATTTCCAGAAGAGTTAATCCAGTTGATTACAAGATTGAGATCAACGGCAAGGAGAAGACATATCACATCAATCTCCTCAAGAATACTTTGAAAGAGAAGGATTGAAATAACAAGCGTACGTCGCAGTTGTTATGCAGGAGGAGGATCATGAAGAGTATCTGACCAGGGAACGGAAGACAGAACTAGGAAACATTGTTCGTCGTCATGACAATATTAGTGCAAACGTATGCCCTTTGGCGTGAGAAACGCAAGTGCCGTGTTCATAAGGATGATGAGGAAGTTATTGAGTGACATAAAATCAAAAGATGTCCACAACGTTATTGATAATATTTTAATCGCTTCTGAGACTTGGGAGGAACATGTTGAGGCAATCAATGCCGTACTCAAGAGACTACATGAGTAGTAGTGTAGTTGTCGAAGAGTGAAAGGACTCTGGAATCCTGCAATTGTGTATATATTGAGAAATGCAAAAGAGTTGTGCATTATTTGATTGTTTAATCTGTATTTGACTTATTAATGGACTGTCACCTTTCTTAGTGTTTTGCTTAAATAGGATTTTTCGCTAAGTAGGGGGGTATTGTGACATTCATTCATAAGCCCGGTTCATTTTCATTAAGAAAATGACGCAATCGATACATGACGTCTATTCGCTCTGCGCTGGATTAATATTTCTATGTCCAAACGACAAAACTAATTGTTAGTTTTTGCTTTACGGCGGTACGTTTATAATTTCAAGCATCATGCAGACTTGCATTTGTATTAATAATAAAATGATTTACAATTGTAGGGCATCGAAAACCGTCGTACTGACCAATCACGACTGTCAAGTGGCAGTAGTGTCTCTGTCCGCGCATGTGCGGTAGATAGTGGCCGTTGTATCTACCATCTTGGACAGCCAGTAGGTCGTGAAATTGGCTCCGTAGAAAAGGTCTGATTATCGGAAGAGCAAGTAACCTTTGAAGACATCAGTCTAGGCGGACTGAAGGGGGCACCACAGAGCATTCGACAGCACCCACAACTTTTTTCGGGGAAAGCTGAACGAGTCTCATCGTTCCGTGGGCGAGTCGAAAACTGTGGGCACTAACAGACTGTGTTGAGGTAAATGGATCGAAATCATTTTTTCGTATAGAGCAACAAATCTATTTCAATGTAATCGCATTAAGGCACATTTACCAGTTCAATAATATTTTGTGCGCGCGATCATTTAATATGCTCTGAATTAAATATTTCGGGTTTACCGGTCAACACGTATGATTGATCGTAGAGCTGTCATCTTCATCTGTTTGCTCTCATCATATCGTGTTGCCATGTACTAATCCATATTATGTAAATTCTATTTCAGCTCACGTTGTATGCAACCATATTTAAGAAGATGTGATATTTGTGTGAATGCAGATTTATTATTTAAAGAATCGTAAACGAGTTCAAGTTATGAACGAAGCATTTCGTGGATCTAAGTGATCTGTATAATATGAAGATTAACGCCATTTGATTTAATCCATTCAAGGATTAAATATAATTGTATTTCATCAAGCACTAAGCCTTGGCGAATAACTCAGTCAAGGCAGATTGGAATATTCGTATACATTTTTCCTTCTTTGTTGATGAGCTTCATCGTAAAGCGATTTCTGAAGGAAATCAATTGTAAATGATAGAGCAAGCTAGTGCCATTGTAAAGTGTGTTTAGAACGTGTGATGGATGGAATAGTGATGTGCCACCATGGTGCAAGATCTAAGACAATTGTTATCTTGCAGGTCCTATCGGTTCTGTTCTATATTCCTGTTCCTGTTCTACTACCACTCCTGCTATTCCACTTCATCCTTCTTCGGCACACATCTTTATCCGCTACATCCTTCGTCGGGAGCAACGTGCTGGTGTGTCGACCTCGCCGGGATCTGGAGAGAGCCGTGAACGTCAGCGGAATTCCGGAACGTTACGCGATTCCGTGAAGCTGAGTGGCAATTTCATAAACACATCCCTCCACATCAAAGCACGCCAGAACACACTCAGACATTTTTCTATACATATATTATATCTTGTGTATGACTATAACCTGTGTGTGTCCTCCGGAAGATATTTTTGTAGCACGAGCAGACAGTCTATATTCGTGCTACTGCAAGAAGTGAAGGGAAGAAGGACAGAGACTTTGTCGTTATTGGTGTATGTGCATGATTTATTTCTTTTATATGTAACTCATTTCATAGGCAACAAACGGACATCAACATACAAAGCAACCATACGACATATTCACAGCAGATCATCATCATCTTTATTCATACTTAATTAAATTCAGTTGTTGAATCAAAGATCAAACCTCTTGATTACATCTGTGGAAAGAAAGTGAAGGGTGTGGACGAAAGCTTGACTTTCCTTACTACGGTCTATCGTTCTTGCCTGAGCACTCAACCATCATTTATGAATGGGGTCTTAATAAAAACGTCACAGTGTGTGTGTGTGTGTGTGTGCACAAATGCAAGGAGCGCACTCTTAGCGCAACTTTTCTCAGACAACACTGAAGATGACAATCTGCCATTGTCACCGGATGAAGTGAAATCAGCTCTTGAAACTGGTCGTGCTTTGCTCTGACCTTCATGACAGCTATTACCAACATCCAGAGCATGTCTCGGAAAGCTGTCTCCACATTTTCATTGAAACTCTAACTCTCATTTGGACTGCAGGGTGCTGTCCGCTTTCTTGGCGGAATGCTCTCTTTCTTTCTTTCTTTCTTTCTTTCTTTCATTTTTTGTTGTTGTTGCTGTCCCATCTTCTGTCATGCTCAGTGGCAGTGCCCCATGTTGCTCACTCCGACTCCCTGTAGCACGGCCCGGCCCCCTGCAGCCCCGGCACCGGCAATCCACAGGGAGCAGTCCATGTCAAGTCGTCATGAGGCAACCACCGGAGGAGACACTGCATTGCTGCCGAGTCACTTCGGTGGTGTTCAGTGGCGCCTGTTCTGATCTAACATACGCAGGTCACCACCTACTAAGCCCCCTACTGACGACAATAATTGCTTAGTCGCGGAGCCGGCGTGAGTGAGCTCTCCCTCCGGAGGGCACTACTACGTCCTCCAACGACAGCCCCCATGGACTCGCCGATACCGGCGACCCCGACGGAACCAAACCAAGGCCACAGAGGTGGAGAGGACATCGAAACTGAGGTCACCATGAGAGCACTGCATGAAGGGCCACAGAATTTGAGACTTAAAAAAAAATGTGGATCCGGTGCGAATGACGATGATGAAGATGAATGCTACGGATTTCTATTCCTGTTGTAGTCTCGCTTCCTTTCAAAATATATCCCGGCGTCAGCCCGGCCGAGAGATACAGACACTGCAGTGTTGGTCAGGAAATTTGAGCAACACTCTCAGAAACGCATCCATTAAGTGGATGAAACTCAACTGTGTGGTCCCTGTCTTCCCAATTGAGCCGTAGCAAATCAACTTGGGTAGGAGCCGGTCGGGGCAGAAAACTCCCACATGGCTCTGATGGGATCGAACCCACGACCTCCCTGCCAACAGTCCGCGACGCTAACCACTTCGCCATGGCGGCTGGCGCTCTCTTTATTTCAGTTGTAACTCGCGAAAAAGGCGTGACCAACGCTTCAAATTATGGCCCGATAGCTCTGACCAGCCGTCTTCGTCAGTGAGTGGAACAGACGGTCAACTCTTGACTGATGCGGAGGCTTAAAAGCGATGGCCTTTTGACCAAAGAACATCGTGGTTTCCAAAAATACTGGTTAAAAAAATGACCAGCTACTACGACTTAAAACCACCACCTGCAATGCTTTCATCAACAACATGTCGCTCTCTTTTTGACCTGGAGGAAGGCTGTGACACCACACTGACATCTGACATTCTCGTGCATTTTCTTGACCTGGATTTTTGAAACTGTCTACCTCTTCATAATCAGAATGTTGTTGGCTGCCCGGCAACTTTAAGTTTGTGTTGGCACCACGCTGTCAGCCACCTGTGTTGGCACCACGCTGTCAGCCACCTGTGTTGGCACCACGCTGTCAGCCGCCTGCGGGAGGAGTTGGGTGTACCCCAGGGGAGCATTTTTCACCTGTTGTCTTTAGCATAAAAAATTAAAGACACAGTTTGCTATGTAAACCACTAGACGTTCGAAGAGAAATATACTTTAATTCCATCCACAGATATCCAAATTCTTCCCCATCCGAACAACGCAGACATTGACCTTGGAGTCGTGTATGATTTGTTCAAATTTTCAGATGATCCGCGTGGACAATGTCCACTCCAGAGATCCACGTTGACCTCACCCCTCATCGTGGACAATGTCCACTCCAGAGATCCACGTTGACCTCACCCCTCATCGCAAAGACTCCACCAGCTCTCTAGTGAACGACACATTTTTGTGCTGAACCGTGTTCTGAATTTCCATCCTTTCCAAGAATATTTACTGATCGATTAAACTCTGAAAGAGGTGCCTCTTTGCTTATTGCTTAACATCTCTCTCTCTCTCTCTCTCTCTCTCTCTCTCTCTCTCTCTCACACACACACACCACACACACACACACACACACACACACACACACACACACACACACACACACACACAGACAGAGAGAGAGAGAAATGTTAAAAACATATTCCCTCAAACAGCTCCGTCTCCGCTGCTGAAATCGCAGCATCGGGTCAGGCACTTCCTCGACCCCTCTCCAGATCAAACCACACAGACCTAATTCTCTGATTCCCTGTCGGCTTGGGGGAAGCCATTACTGGCCATAACCTCAAGCATCCTCAACTCCCGATTCTGAAGCGTACACCTCTCTGAAATCCTACGGAACAACATCGTTCTCGCTAGGCCTCCCGGTCCCTGCTGGGATTCGAGCCAGTGAAGTGACTCATCAAACATGCCCAGAATGCCGCAAAGGAAAAATTGTGAAAAATTCTGTCCTTCACACAGAAAGCCAGAGCTGATACCTGTATGTCAGAAAGCTCTGGCATTAGGAATGGAACCTGCAGACAAATAACCGCTTTCAGATCCTTCCAAACTTGAAATAGATTTTACGATCAGTGACTGCTGGTAGCCATGAAGAAGAAACAGGTTCAAGATGATGGCAGAATTCATTTTCAGACCCTCTCGTATTTTCTAAAAGGGGAAGGGGCTCCGTGGTGCATTCCAAATGATGCACCGATCACCATAAAAAGTTTTCTTTTCTTTTCTTTTTTCTAAATTATGTTTTGAGTGGAGTGCTAGGACCTTACATCAACCACCATGACAACCTTATTCACAGACATTCCACTTCATGTGAGTCTTTGAATTCCTGAAAGAGATGAATATTTTCCCTCTAATCTAAGACTTTACGGAAGAAAGATTTGAATGCAGTTTTAGTGCGTTTAATCTTTTTTTTAATCCTTTTTCTTTTCCTTTGTTTTTTCTTTCTTTTTTCTTTCTTCTCTCACCCTCTGTGTGGGGAATAGACTCTGACAAGATGACAGCCCCAGTGTGTCCCTCCTCGCAGCAGGTAGGGCTATAAACAAGATGAACTGAATGAACTCAGTGTGTGTAAGTGCGCGCGCGCGCGCGTGTGTGTGTGTGTATGTGTGAGTGTGTGTGTGTATGTATGTGTATGTGTGTGTTTATGTGTGTGTGTGTGTATGTGTGCGTGTGTGTGTTTGTCAGTTAGAGAGAGAGAGAGAGAGAGAGAGAGAGAGAGAGAGAGAGGTGCATGTGAGCGCGCCCTTGTGTGTGTGTGTGTGTGTGTGTGTGTGTGTGTGTGTGTGTGTGTGTGTGTGTATGTGTGTGTGTGTGTGTGTGTGTGTGTGTGTGTGTGTGTGTGTGTGTGTGAGAGTTAGTTCTTCAATTTAACGTCTTTTCACTGAAATTGACATTAGACGAAGTGGTATGGTAGTAAGTAAGTAAGTAAGTGAGTAAGTAAGTGTGTGTGTGTGTGTGT
>CM031603.1:93398889-93406389 GCA_018398815.1 Conus ventricosus
TTCCCTCACCGCATATCGAAGCGATTTTGGAGAGAGAGAAGAGAGAGAGAAGAGGGAGAGGAGAACCAACGAATGAACGAACGAACGAATCTTTTTTTAATGAGGGATAAAGAATAAGCACAATACAGACTTTTTTACATCTTGCCCAGAGAGAGAGAGAGAGAGAGACCGAACAATAGGGCGCTGCCTCTTCTTCGAATCGAAGCACCGTTGAGTTACGAAACTCTCTGGATCGTGAACCATCACGCTGAGATTGTCGGTGGCCGCTTGTCTAACGGCAAAAACGGGATTTTATGTCTGGTGTTATTCGTCCTTGTGACCGGATTGACCTGTTTTCAAGTAAACGGGCAGATTAATCTGGACACCTGGGTCTTTTTTTTTTTCCCGGCAGTTTGTGTCTGACGACGTAATTGCTATCCAGTTGCATTTTTCTGTCTGAAAATTGTTTCAGGAGTTTTGTCGTTGTTGTTATTATATGGGGGGGGGGGGGGGGGCAGGGGGGGACGGGGGGGGGAGGGGAGGGGGTGGGGAGGGGGTATGTTCTCATTGTTGATAAACAACAATCTTAACACAAAAAATTTTGGTTTTAATGTGCTTTAGGAAAAAAAGTTGGGTTTTTTTTATTATTATTATTATTATTCAATGATCAACTAGAATCAGACCGTTATAATATCTGGATAGGTAGCTTGGTGGAGACGTTCTTTTCTTTCAGCTGTACATAAAAAAAATCCGACTGATTTAACACTGGCTAGTGACCTTGGGGGGGGGGGGGGGGGGGACGACTTTTTTTTTCCTACTTTTTTTGTGTGTTTTTTGTCGTTTTATGTTTTGTTTTGTTTTGTTTGTTGTTGTTGTTGTTTTTCTTTGAGACATTCTCTTTTTCCACACCCTGCATAAGCAATCTGGACAACAACCGACGTGATCTGCTTTGATTTGTTTGATAGGAGTTTTCCCCAGGTACATCAACCCCCTACCTCCACTCCCCCGTCTCCCCCCCCCCCCCCCCCCCTTCTCCCGCCTTTGAATGACGCCTAGATGTGCATGTGTGGTGAAGCCCAATGAACTGTGTGTCCTTCACTGTCTGGTCAGGGCCCAGGGGTGCCCCTCATTGCCTCTTGTTTGTAGATCGTGATGTTAACACCGTCACTGCACCGCTCAGTTGAACCCACCATAGGCTAGAGAGGATTATGCAGAAGTCATAAACGTGCGCGCATATGCGCGTGCGCATGCACTCGCGCATGGGCAGGCAGGCACACACGCACGCTCGCATGCACATACACACACACACACACACACACACACACACACACACACGCGCGCGCGAGACACATCAATGAGCATGCAAGCATGTAAATTTCAATGCTACATACTACCAGCGCATGCGTGGCATGTGCTCTGATAAACACAACTCAGAAGCAAAGATAACGCACACAAAGACAAAGATAACACTGAAGATACATGCGTTCGTGAACTGCATCGGTTGCTGCTTTGTTCATTTCTGATCTGATGGAAGACCAGTTTGTGCGTGCGTGCGTGCGTGTGTGTGTGTGGTACATGTGTGTGTGTGTGTGGTGTGAGCGTGCGTGTTTGTGTGTGTATATGTGTGTGAGTGTGTGTGTGTGAGTGTGTATGTGTGGGTGTGTGCGCGCGCACGTGTGTGTGTGTGTGTGTGTGTGTGTGTGTGTGTGTGTGTGTGTAGTTTGTCTTTTAGCTCTCTTCATACTTCATTTTTCTGGTTGGTTCTTTTTCTGTGTCCCTTTCCCAGGTCACATCTTTTGCTCCAGATCTTTCAGTTGTACGGTGTGTGTGTGTGTGTGTGTGTGTGTGTGTGTGTGTGTGTGTGTGTGTGTGTGTGTGTGTGTGTGTGTGTGTGTTGTGTGTGTGTGTTGTCTATCAGCTCTCTTCATACTTCATTTTTCTTGTTTGTTTATTCTCCTTTGTCCTTTCCCAGGTTTCATCGTTTGCTTCAGATCTTTCAGTTTAAGTTGTGTAAGTATAGGCCAAAAGCTTTCTGAGGTGCCGACCATTTCAACATAGAGAAATCCTATTAGCATCAAGTGATCTGACATGGAAGACCCATGAATCGCGCTGTGCCTTTTTTTTTGGGGGGGGGGGGAGGAGGGGGGAGGGGGTTGGTTTCTGACCTGGTCGTAAATAGAAGACGCCTAATGTTTCCCGGAAATGTCAATTCCATGACATCGAATGTCTGGCACTAGGGACGTTTCAAAGCTCTTTAAACAGGTCTGTTACCAAATGTCAGAGGCTATAATTATAGGCCTGTTTCGCTTAGAGATCAATCCATCTGCGATTCGAAGGTAGAGAAAAAAAAGCCGGTAGCAGTTGATGAGGACATCTGTACATGTCAGCGGTGATGACGCCAGTTTTGGTGCACTGGCTGAATCCACGGCCTGTTCCAGGGCCTGCAGGTGTAGTTCACATGAAGCCAAACCAAACGGTTCACGGTGAATCAAAGCGTGTCTGTGGTCACTGTTGTAGTCTTGCGTTGGTTGTGCTGTGGTTTTCCTTCGTGAGGTGTGGCGAGATGAATACGCGCATGCGCGAGCACGCACGTGCGCGTACACACACACACACACACAGTATCTGGTGCGTTTTTGGAAGGTGTATTTTAGAGGTGTGAAAAGCTTCTCTTTTTTTTTTAGATGACTTGTGAGTTGATTTTAACGTGGTGACAGCCCTGATATGGTCCTTTGCGGTCGGCTGGGCTATAAGCACCATTACCTTACCTTACACGCATACACACACTTTTTTTTTCTTTTTGCCTTTATGACTTCACCGCCCATAAGAAGGGTGGCATCAGCTTATCCTGCTGTTGTCATCATGTCATCGTGTTGTCATCAGAAAACGCTCTGGGAAGGAACCCAAACTGAAGGAAGAGATTGCTTCTGGCTCTGTGATTCCAAGCGTCCGTTTTCAGGAGCCATACCATCTGACAGTTCCTTTTACGCAGGTGAAGTGATTGCTCTGGTTATAGATTGAAAAGAAAAAGAAAAGCCTGGTTTATCAGGGAAAGTACGCAGAATGTAGCATCTGGAACTCTTGGTCTTTTCTGCCTTAGGAGCCATTGCTTGGCTGGAAGTTTTCAGCAGGAGGTCGACGCCTTTCAGGAGTTCCACACCACTCGCTGCCTTCACGGTGGAGTGACTCTTACCCCGGCTTCTCTACCATTCTTCACACACACACACACACACACACACACACACACACACACACACACACACACACACATACATATATGCATACATACACACACACACACGCACGCACGCACGCACGCACGCACGCACACGCACACACGCACACACACACACACACTGTGTCGGATCTCCATTCCGAACGGTTTTGTTTGTATGTTTGTTTATCAGTAAGAAAAAAAACTGGTGTTGCTGTATTAACTTTCGTTTTGTTTAAAAAAAAAAAAGGGGGGGGGGGGCAAGAAATAATAATTTTACAGCAACAAGAAAAGAAATATTAATTTTACAGCAACAAGAAAAGAAATATTAATTTTTACAGCAACAAGAAAAATATTAATTTTACAGCAACAAGAAAAGCGCTGTAGTAAGAAGGCGAAGATGAAGGCGCCTGCAAATTGATCCTCACTGCCATAGTTTTTCTTCTGCACGGCAGAGTCAGGGAGACCGGGATTAATTCCACATTTCTTGGTCATTCTAGAAGACCAGAACAAGGGATTATATAAATCAATAAATCCTACCTTTATCTGTTTTTCCCCCCTTTGGCAATTCTATGAAGTCTAAGATGTATTCTTCTTGTCTAAGCAATAGACCTGTTCTAGGAAAGAAAATAAAAGGAAAGATTACAACTGGTTTTTTGGGTTTTTTTATCGCAAACAGAGCTACCTTTTTCCAGTTTATGGGTAAAACAAATGGATAATAATAATAATAATGAATACTTATATAGCGCCTATTCTCGGCTAGAGGCCAAGCTCTAAGCGCTTTACAATCAACACTCAGTTACACAACGGGCTGCCTACCTGCGTAGTGCCGACTGAAGAGTTGCCAGCTGGCGCTTCATTCAGTCGTTTCCCGTGTCATCCAGTCAGTATCGTTCAATATCGATCACTCATTTTCCTTACTTCCTTCATTCTTTCCATTTCTCACGCAGGGTGCATGCTATGTGTAACGTGTCATCCATACCAACGGCCAAACTGGCCTTCTCTTCCGAAAGTTGGTGATGGGATTTTACGTGTGTGCAAGATGTTGTGCGTGCGTTCACACACGGAACCTCGGTTTATAGTCTCATTCGAAGGACTGTATGGGAAATGGAGTCAGAACCAATGTTAACTCCGAGGGAAAAATCCCCCTGCACCAAAACGCCCCAACGGAGGTTCGAACCCGCAACCCCAGGATCACCAAGTGTACGAGTCGGGCGCTCTACCAACTGAGCTATTCCGGCTCCCTAGGCTCCCGGATCTTGGAGAGTCTAGCGCACGCCAGAATAATGATCAGGATATCTGCCTTACAGGTGCCCCAGGTGCCCCGTTTCACATCCATGTTGTTTTTGGAGTGTGTTTCTCTCCCTTTGAACTGTTAAGCTGACTGATGAGACAAGGCAAGGCAAGGCAATTATTTTATTTCATACCCACATGGGGCACAGAAATATAAGACAATACTCACACAAAATGAATAATCGCACATCAGAATAGTGTGATATCCATAACCAAGTAAGCAAAATAAACCAGCAAACGACGCAAACAATATTAAGCATAAATGAAAATTTCATAGACAGTTTTTCCTATACATAGTGCAACTTTGTGTAATGTTGTAATTTAGTTATATGAATTATTGGAAAAATCTATTTATAACTGTAATATAATTCTTTAGTTTGATTAAGAGTTTCTTGTTTTTTGATGCAAACAAAATGTTGAATTTAACAACATTCGGCCGTGCAAAGAAGTATCGCGGGAGGTATTTTTTTCTGTCTGCATCGAACAAATAATGAAATTCATCTGCAATATCATGCATAGCACATTTGTCACAAATTCTTTCACATCTAGGTGTGCCAGCATAGCGTAGCTTATTTACAGGCAGATTATTATTTGTTGTTCTAAATTTGAGTAGAGTAACCATGTAATTCTGTGGTAAAACTAGATAGTATGGATCAACACCAAATGATGTTTTAAACATTCTATAGTTGATATATAATTCATCATTGTCAACATGCGTGTACCAGGTATGTATGAAACTATCTTTAAGGCATCTTTTTACTTTCTCTTTAAACCATAATGGATGTACATCAAGTGTGTTCTGATTTAGCCAGAAATTACTCAAACCAATTTCATTTAATAATGTATGGATGTATTTGATATATTTATTTTCATGTACATTTAATTCATACATTCTGAGAAGACATTTATACACAAGAAATGATAATTTATAGACAAAACTGCCTTGGGTGGTGTGCCCACTCAGTGGCATCTGTCCCATGAAGGAGGCGGAGCCACTCTCGCTGAACGCGAGCTCTACCACAGATTACCTCCCTTGCAGCTTTCTGAACATCGTGGCGGTGTCGGGTGTTGATGGGTTCAGCTTGGCTGCCAGTGGATGGCTGCTATGTCATCAAGGCTTCTTCTAAACAGAAGACGTTGCTAATTTAAGGTTGTTTTTTTTATTTACGATAAACGTCTGTGTTGTGAATATGAAGCAATAACTGCGTACAGTGTGGTTGTTTTAAGGGCTGTTCGTTTGGTGTTCGGTTTTATTTTGTTTTGTTTTGGATTTTTTTTTTCTTGTCTGCCCAACATTTGTATCTATTCTCCTGATATTCGATTTTTTTTTCTTATAGTTTCTTTTCCCTTTTTTTTCTGGTTGTTTTGTTTGGGTTTTTTGTATTTCTTTGTTTTGGCGTGGCATGGAAGCCTTGTCGCGACATCGGAGGGTCGGCCAGGTTAATTCACAACATGAATGGAGCTTGACTGTGGCATTGAGAAATAGCTTCAGCTTCTTCTTCTCCTTCTCCTTCGTCTTCTTCGTCTTCTTCGTCTTCCTCCTCTTCTTCTTCTTCTTTTTCTTCTTCTTGATTATGGCATTGAGAAATAACATCAGGTTCTTTCTTCTTTTCTTTCTTTCTTTTTTTTTCTTTTCTTTTTTCCTCGAGAATTTGCGATTACAGTTTCATTGGTTCATCACTTAGTGACCTGAGTGACTGACGTGCCAACACTGACTCTATACACAGAACACTGTGAGACCATGAACGGTTGATGAGTAACATTACGAAGCGTGCAAGTGCGTGCGCGCGCGCGCACACACACACACACACACACACACACACACACACACACACACACACACACACACACACACGCATACACACACATACATACACACGCATACACCACACGCGCGCACACGCACGCGCACACACGCACGCGCACACGCACGCGCACACACGCACGCACGCACGCGCACACAGACATATGTGAGAGAGATGGATAAACAGACAGACAGAGACAGACAAAGACGCAGACTGACAAAGAGAGAGTTCCTCCACCAAGCCCACTCCTCCTGTTCCCCCTCATGTGTGTGGGGGGTGTATGTGTGAAGAGTGAGAGGGGGGGGGGAGAGCGAGGGAGGGAGAGAGGGGGGGAAACAGAGAGAGAGATTCCCCCATCAAGCCCCCTCCTCTCGTCGTTCCCCCTCATGTGTGTTTGGGGGAGTGGTGTGTGTGTGTGTGTGTGTGTGTGTTCCTCCACCAAGCCCCATTCTCTCCCCGACCCTCCTCATGTGTGTGTTTGGTTGGGTTTTTTTTTTGGTTATGTTTTGGTTTTTTTGGGGGAGGTGTGTGTGTGTGTGTGTGTCTGTCTGTCTGTCTGTCTGTCTCTGTCTGTCTGTCTGTCTGTCTGTGGAGTGAGAGAGAGAGAGAGAGAGAGAAGAAGAGAGAGAGACTCAAGACTCGGATAATTTATTGTGTTTTAAGCATATAGCCCATTCGCAAGTGGCAAAGAGGGGGAGGGGGGCGGAAATCAAAATCAATCATAACCGTTATGTAAATAAACGCAATTCCTCGCAACATGGAAGCCAAATTGTGGTAATGGGGCGTTTAACATGAAATAGATAACAATTGTTATAAGTGAGTTACAGCCGGTTTTATTTTTAACAGTTTCTGCGATGCATCCAGATTAGGATTTCCTACCTCACCAGCACTTAAACGCACACACTGTCTTCTCTGTAATCATGGAAACTCCCAAGAATGCGATCTACGGTTCTTGCATTGTCTTCCGGACACATCATTATTGACTGTCCAACATCATGTCCATGATCTTCCTGCAATGTTGGACTGTCTGCTCCGAGAGCAACGTTTGTCTTCTGTCTGCTGAGTGTGTTGTCACATTCTTCTTCCTCTGTTATGTGGCCACAATCAACACTCTGGTTACTTTGCCACAGAAGAGGGGCTGCCTGACTTTAAAAAAAAAAAAACCTTTTCTTTTCTATTTTCTATGTGGGCTTGAAATCGCTCTGCATGTTG
>CM031603.1:93411389-93418486 GCA_018398815.1 Conus ventricosus
TTGTTTTGCGGGGTGCTCCAGTTCCTGGTTTGTTTGTTTTGCCAGGGTGCTCCAGTTCCTGGTTTGTTTGTTTTGCCGGGGTGCTCCAGTTCCTGGTTTGTTTGTTTGTTTGTTTTGCTGGGGTGCTCCAGTTCCTGGTTTGTTTGTTTTGCTGGGGTGCTCCAGTTCCTGGTTTGTTTGTTTGTTTTGCTGGGGTGCTCCAGTTCCTGGTTTGTTTGTTTGTTTGTTTTGCCGGGGTGCTCCAGTTCCTGGTTTGTTTGTTTGTTTGTTTGTTTTGCTGGGGTGCTCCAGTTCCTGGTTTGTTTGTTTGTTTGTTTGTTTGTTTTGCTGGGGTGCTCCAGTTCCTGGTTTGTTTGTTTTGTTTGTTTGTTTGTTTGTTTGTTTTCCTGGGGTGCTCCAGTTCCTGGTTGGTTTGTTTGTTTGTTTTCCTGGGGTGCTCAGTTCCTGGTTGGTTTGTTTGTTTGTTTTGCTGGGGTGCTCCAGTTCCTGGTTGGTTTGTTTGTTTTGCTGGGGTGCTCCAGTTCCTGGTTTGTTTGTTTTGCTGGGGTGCTCCAGTTCCTGGTTTGTTTGTTTGTTTGTTTTTCTGGGGTGCTCCAGTTCCTGGTTTGTTTGTTTTGCTGGGGTGCTCCAGTTCCTGGTTTGTTTGTTTTGCTGGGGTGCTCCAGTTCCTGGTTTGTTTGTTTGTTTGTTTTGCTTTGGTGCTCCAGTTCCTGGTTTGTTTGTTTGTTTTGCTGGGGTGCTCCAGTTCCTGGTTTGTTTGTTTGTTTGTTTTGCTGGGGTGCTCCAGTTCCTGGTTTGTTTGTTTGTTTGTTTGTTTTGCTGGGGTGCTCCAGTTCCTGGTTTGTTTGTTTGTTTTGCTGGGGTGCTCCAGTTTCTGGTTTGTTTTTTTTTGCTGGGGTGCTCCAGTTCCTGGTTTGTTTGTTTTGCTGGGGTGCTCCAGTTCCTGGTTTGTTTGTTTTGCTGGGGTGCTTCAGTTCCTGGTTTGTTTGTTTGTTTTTTTGTTTGTTTGTTTTGCTGGGGTGCTCCAGTTCCTGGTTTGTTTGTTTTGCTGGGGTGCTCCAGTTCCTGGTTTGTTTGTTTTGCTGGGGTGCTCCAGTTCCTGGTTTGTTTGTTTGTTTGTTTTGCTGGGGTGCTCCAGTTCCTGGTTTGTTTGTTTTGCTGGGGTGCTCCAGTTCCTGGTTTGTTTGTTTGTTTTGCTGGGGTGCTCCAGTTCCTGGTTTGTTTGTTTGTTTTGCTGGGGTGCTCCAGTTCCTGGTTTGTTTGTTTGTTTGTTTTGCTGGGGTGCTCCGGTTCCTGGTTTGTTTGTTTTGCTGGGGTGCTCCAGTTCCTGGTTTGTTTGTTTGTTTTGCTGGGGTGCTCCAGTTCCTGGTTTGTTTGTTTGTTTTGCTGGGGTGCTCCAGTTCCTGGTTTGTTTGTTTTGCTGGGGTGCTCCAGTTCCTGGTTTGTTTGTTTGTTTTGCTGGGGTGCTCCAGTTCCTGGTTTGTTTGTTTTGCTGGGGTGCTCCAGTTCCTGGTTTGTTTGTTTGTTTGTTTTGCTGGGGTGCTCCAGTTCCTGGTTTGTTTGTTTGTTTGTTGTTTGTTTGTTTTGCTGGGGTGCTCCAGTTCCTGGTTTGTTTGTTTGTTTGTTTGGCTGGGGTGCTCCAGTTCCTGGTTGGTTTGTTTGTTTGTTTTGCTGGGGTGCTCCAGTTCCTGTTTGTTTGTTTGTTTGTTTGTTTTGCTGGGGTGCTCCAGTTCCTGGTTTGTTTGTTTGTTTGTTTGTTTTGCTGGGGTGCTCCAGTTCCTGGTTTGTTTGTTTGTTTGTTTGTTTTGCTGGGGTGCTCCAGTTCCTGGTTTGTTTGTTTGTTTTGCTGGAGTGCTCCAGTTCCTGGTTTGTTTGTTCGTTTTGCTGGGGTGCTCCAGTTCCTGGTTTGTTTGTTTTGCTGGGGTGCTCCAGTTCCTGGTTTGTTTGTTTGTTTGTTTTGCTGGGGTGCTCCAGTTCCTGGTTTGTTTGTTTGTTTTGCTGGGGTGCTCCAGTTCCTGGTTTGTTTGTTTTGCTGGGGTGCTCCAGTTCCTGGTTTGTTTGTTTGTTTTGCTGGGGTGCTCCAGTTCCTTGTTTGTTTGTTTGTTTGTTTTGCTGGGGTGCTCCAGTTCCTGGTTTGTTTGTTTGTTTGTTTGTTTTGCTGGGGTGCTCCAGTTCCTGGTTTGTTTGTTTGTTTTGCTGGGGTGCTCCAGTTCCTGGTTTGTTTGTTTTGCTGGGGTGCTCCAGTTCCTGGTTTGTTTGTTTGTTTTGCTGGGGTGCTCCAGTTCCTGGTTTGTTTGTTTTGCTGGGGTGCTCCAGTTCCTGGTTTGTTTGTTTGTTTGTTTGTTTTGCTGGGGTGCTCCAGTTCCTGGTTTGTTTGTTTGTTTTGCTGGGGTGCTCCAGTTCCTGGTTTGTTTGTTTGTTTTGCTGGGGTGCTCCAGTTCCTTGTTTGTTTGTTTTGCTGGGGTGCTCCAGTTCCTGGTTTGTTTGTTTGTTTGTTTTGCTGGGGTGCTCCAGTTCCTGGTTTGTTTGTTTTGTTTTGCTGGGGTGCTCCAGTTCCTGGTTTGTTTGTTTGGCTGGGGTGCTCCAGTTCCTGGTTTGTTTGTTTTGCTTGGGTGCTCCAGTTCCTGGTCTGTTTGTTTGTTTTGCTTTTGGTGCTCCAGTTCCTGGTTTGTTTGTTTGTTTTGCTGGGGTGCTCCAGTTCCTGGTTTGTTTGTTTGTTTTGCTGGGGTGCTCCAGTTCCTGGTTTGTTTGTTTGTTTGTTTTGCTGGGGTGCTCCAGTTCCTGGTCTGTTTGTTTTGCTGGGGTGCTCCAGTTCCTGGTTTGTTTGTTTTGCTTTTGGTGCTCCAGTTCCTGGTTTGTTTGTTTGTTTTGCTGGGGTGCTCCAGTTCCTGGTTTGTTTGTTTGTTTTGCCGGGGTGCTCCAGTTCCTGGTTTGTTTGTTTGTTTGTTTTGCTGGGGTGCTCCAGTTCCTGGTTTGTTTGTTTGTTTGTTTTGCTGGGGTGCTCCAGTTCCTGGTTTTGTTTGTTTGTTTTGCTGGGGTGCTCCAGTTCCTGGTTTGTTTGTTTGTTTGTTTTGCTGGGGTGCTCCAGTTCCTGGTTTGTTTGTTTGTTTGTTTGTTTTGCTGGGGTGCTCCAGTTCCTGGTTTGTTTGTTTGTTTTGCTGGGGTGCTCCAGTTCCTGGTTTGTTTGTTTGTTTTGCTGGGGTGCTCCAGTTCCTGGTTTGTTTGTTTGTTTGTTTTGCTGGGGTGCTCCAGTTCCTGGTCTGTTTGTTTGTTTTGCTGGGGTGCTCCAGTGTGACGTTTTTAATAAGACCCCATTCATAAATGATGGTTGAATGCTCAGGCAAGAACGATAGACCGTAGTAGGAAAGTCAAGCTTTCGTCCACACCCATCACTTCCTTTCTACAGATGGAACAAGAGGTTTGATTTTGATAACAACTGAATTTAATAAAGTAACAATAACGATGATGATGATCTGCAGTGAATATGTCGTATTGTTGCTTTGAATGCTGATATCCGTTTGTTCCCTATGAAATGAATTACACACAAAAGAAATTAATCATGCACATACACTTGTAACAACCAAGTCTCTGTCCTTCTTCACTTCGCTTCTTGCAGTAGCACAATATCGATTGTCCGCTCGTGCTACAAAATATCTTCCGGAGAATACACACAGAATATAATTATGCACAAGAAGATATACAAAGAAAATGTCTGAGTGTGTTGTAGCGTGCTTGAATGCGGAGGGATGTGTTTATGTGATTGCCACTCAGCTTCACAGAATCCTGTGGTGTTCCGGAGTTCCGTTGATGTAAAGAGTCCACCTCCAGATTCCGATAAGGTTGACGCACCAGCACGTTCCTCTCGACGAAGGATGTAGCTGGATAAAGATGTGTGCCGAAGGTGAAGATAAAGATGCGGAGAGATGATCAGGATGGATGAAAAGGAGTAGTAGGAGTAGTAGTAGGAACAGGAGTAGAAACAGAAGTAGGAGTAAAACCTGCAAGATAACAATCGTCTTAGATCTTGCACTATTGTGGCACATCACTATTCCACCCATTACACGCTCTAAACACACTTTACAATTGCACTAGCTTGCTCTATCATTTACAATTGATTTCCTTCAAAATTTGCTTTACGATAAAACTCGTTAACAAGGAAGGAAAGTGTACACGAATATTCCAATCTGCCTTGACTGAGTTATTCGCCAAGGCTTAATGCTTGATGAATTACAATTATATTTAATCCTTGAACAGATTAAATCAAATGGCGTCAATCTTCATATTATACAGATCACTTAGATCTGAGAAAATGTTTCGTTCATAACTTGAACTCGTTTACGATTCTTTAAATAATAAAACTGCATTCACACAAATATCACATCTTCTAAATATGGTTGCATACAACGGTGAGCTGAAATAGAATTTACATAATATGGATTAGTACATGGCAACACGATATGATGAGAGCAAACAGATGAAAATGACAGCTCTACGATCAATCATACGTGTTGACCGGTAAACCTGAAATATTTAATTCAGAGCATTTTAAATGATCGCGCGCACAAAATATTATTGAATCGGTAAATGTGCCATAATACGATTATATTGAAATAAATTTTGTTGCGCTATACGAAAAAATGATTTCGATCTATTTTACCTCAACACAGTCTTCTTTGACTACAGCTATCAGACTCGCCCACGGAACGATGAGACTCGTTTAGACTTTCCCCGTAAAAGTTGTGGGTGTCGTCGTGTGCCCTGTAGTGCCCCTTCAGTCCGGCCTCGACTGATACCTTCAAAAGGTTTCTTGCTTTTCGAATAATTTGACCTTTCTTGCGGAGCCAATCTCACGTCGACCGGGTTGATCAAGATCGTACGATGCAACGGTCAATACTTACTGCACATGCGCGGACGGAGAAACCACTGACACTTGGATAATTGCGATTGGTCAGTACGATGGTTTTCCATACCCTACGATTGTAAATTATTTTATTATTAATACAAATACAAGTCTGCATGACGCTTGAAATTATAAACGTACTGCCGTTAAAGCAAAAACTAACAATTAGTTTTGTCGTTTGGACACAGAAATATTAAACAAGCGCAGAGCGAATAGACGTCATGTATCGATTGCGTCATTTTCTTAATGAAAATGACCCGAGCTTATGAATGAATGTCACATCCAGTTCCTGGTTTGTTTGTTTGTTTTGCTGGGGTGCTCCAGTTCCTGGTTTGTTTGTTTGTTTTTCTGGGGTGCTCCAGTTCCTGGTCTGTTTGTTTGTTTGTTTTTCTGGGGTGCTCCAGTTCCTGGTTTGTTTGTTTTGCTGGGGTGCTCCAGTTCCTGGTTTGTTTGTTTGTTTGCTTTCTGGGGTGCTCCAGTTCCTGGTTTGTTTGTTTGTTTGTTTGTTTGTTTTGCTGGGGTGCTCCAGTTCCTGGTTTGTTTGTTTGTTTGTTTGTTTGTTTTGCTGGGGTGCTCCAGTTCCTGGTTTGTTTGTTTGTTTGTTTGTTTGTTTTGCTGGGGTGCTCCAGTTCCTGGTTTCTTTGTTTGTTTTGCTGGGGTGCTCCAGTTCCTGGTTTGTTTGTTTGTTTGTTTTGCTGGGGTGCTCCAGTTCCTGGTTTGTTTGTTTGTTTGTTTGTTTTGCTGGGGTGTCCAGTTCCTGGTTTGTTTGTTTGTTTTGCTGGGGTGCTCCAGTTCCTGGTTTGTTTTGTTTTGCTGGGGTGCTCCAGTTCCTGGTTTGTTTGTTTGTTTTGCTGGGGTGCTCCAGTTCCTGGTTTGTTTGTTTTGCTGGGGTGCTCCAGTTCCTGGTTTGTTTGTTTGTTTGTTTGTTTTGCTGGGGTGCTCCAGTTCCTGGTTTGTTTGTTTTGCTGGGGTGCTCCAGTTCCTTGTTTGTTTGTTTGTTTGTTTTCCTGGGTGCTCCAGTTCCTGGTTGTGTTTGTTTGTTTGCTGGGTGCTCCAGTTCCTTGTTTGTTTGTTTGTTTGTTTTCCCTGGGGTGCTCCAGTTCCTGGTTTGTTTGTTTGTTTTGCTGGGGTGCTCCAGTTCCTTGTTTGTTTGTTTGTTTGTTTTGCTGGGGTGCTCCAGTTCCTGGTTTGTTTGTTTGTTTGTTTTGCTGGGGTGCTCCAGTTCCTGGTTTGTTTGTTTGTTTGTTTGTTTGTTTGTTTGTTTTGCTGGGGTGCTCCAGTTCCTGGTTTGTTTGTTTGGCTGGGGTGCTCCAGTTCCTGGTTTGTTTGTTTGTTTGTTTTGCTGGGGTGCTCCAGTTCCTGGTTTGTTTGTTTTGCTGGGGTGCTCCAGTTCCTGGTTTGTTTGTTTTGCTGGGGTGCTCCAGTTCCTGGTTTGTTTGTTTGTTTTGCTGGGGTGCTCCAGTTCCTGGTTTGTTTGTTTGTTTTGCTGGGCTGCTCCAGTTCCTGGTTTGTTTGTTTGTTTGTTTGTTTTGCTGGGGTGCTCCAGTTCCTGGTTTGTTTGTTTGTTTGTTTTGCGTGGGTGCTCCAGTTCCTGGTTTGTTTCTTTGTTTTGTTGGGTGCTCCAGTTCCTGGTTGGTTTGTTTTGCTGGGGTGCTCCAGTTCCTGGTTTCTTTGTTTTGCTGGGGTGCTCCAGTTCCTGGTTTGTTTGTTTGTTTTGCTTTTGGTGCTCCAGTTCCTGGTTTCTTTGTTTTGCTGGGGTGCTCCAGTTCCTGGTTTCTTTGTTTTGCTGGGGTGCTCCAGTTCCTGGTTTGTTTTGCTGGGGTGCTCCAGTTCCTGGTTTGTTTGTTTTGCTAGGGTGCTCCAGTTCCTGGTTTGTTTGTTTGTTTTGCTGGGGTGCTCCAATTCCTGGTTTGTTTGTTTTGCTGGGGTGCTCCAGTTCCTGGTTTGTTTGTTTGTTTTGCTGGGGTGCTCCAGTTCCTGGTTTGTTTGTTTGTTTGTTTTGCTGGGGTGCTCCAGTTCCTGGTTTGTTTGTTTTGCTGGGATGCTCCAGTTCCTGGTTTGTTTGTTTGTTTGTTTTGCTGGGGTGCTCCAGTTCCTGGTTTGTTTGTTTTGCTGGGATGCTCCAGTTCCTGGTTTGTTTGTTTGTTTGTTTTGCTGGGGTGCTCCAGTTCCTGGTTTGTTTGTTTTGCTGGGGTGC